>CM033735.1:29534701-30170312 GCA_019671005.1 Hibiscus mutabilis | reverse complement strand
TGAAGATGAATGATCAAAAGATCACATTCAACGTCTTCAGCACACTCAAGTACATGTACGACTATGAAGAATGCCAACTCATGGAAACTAAAAAAGCTCCTACTAAGGGATGTCTTCCTAAGATGTGCCATAGCGATAAGCTCAGTTTTGATAAACAAATTAACCTTGATGGGACCACACACGAAACTAAAGAAAGAGGTAAGGTTGTGATCAAACAATCTAATGTTATGCCTCATAAGCTAGGTATGAGATTTAGATATGTGGATTATACTAAGTTTGATTCTCCCAAGTCATACCCTAGATATTCGTGGATACTTGACATTCACCTTCTCCTCTTGCAATTGAAATACACATATATAGAGAAGAATGTTACATTGCCTGCTATTATAACTGCTAGCTTCAACCCTAACCAAGAGACTAGATTGTTGAATGTGAATATTACTAATTTTAATGATGTGAGTCCTACTTTGGAACTTTGGAAAGGCATGATGATGTAATTGTAGGTAATTACAACAAAAGGATGACACCACAGTGAAAACTCGTTCCAGCTGAGAGATATGTGGATCAATTGGAGATCATCAAAAGGTACAATGGACTCGTTTACCTCATTTTAGATAATCTCTGGAAGCATTGCAATCTGCTAATCCCCAACTTGGGCAAACTCAACGAGTTGTTGCAAAGGTTAACAAATTTTTAAGGGAGCACTAGTCCCGCATGACAAGATTGAACTCCCGTTATTAGAGGCCCAACACATCCTCATCCTATCCCTTTTTACATTTCTACGTTTATTTTCTGCAATTTAATTTCCATATTTTTAGCTTTAACTTTCTTTAAAAGTTTTCTTTAATAATTTTTTGCAGTTATCACACAAGGTTAGTTGCAGGGCCCTCCACAAAGTAGGAAAATCAAGTTCGAAAGAAAGGGATGTTCCTTGGAAATCAGGAGAAAGGATTTCAACCCACTTTTACACCAATCTGCCTCGCATACTTTGCCCTACACACTTTTCTCCTTCCGCCACAAGCCTTCCATCAATCACACATAATTAAAATCAACTTACCCATCTTTCCACACATTACCCAAACCCTTCATAATCTTGGATCACTTGACCCCTCCTTCTTCTTGCAATTTTGATTTATGCCCATCACTCTGATAATCTCCTTCTCAAGCTCATACCTTCTTCCAACAATGCCAAAATAAGAATTGTAAAACACATCAATGCCAATGCTTCACCTATAACTCCAAAACCCACTAGGACAACTTCGTCTAGAACAACCCCTGCTTCAACCTCTCGCTGAGTCTCGAAAAGTTCATGAGAAGCCGGTCTTCATAGAACCTTTTCTACTCCAGATACAAAACAATGATTTGAGATCTTCAAGAATGGAAAACTACTTCCGGAGAAAGGATTGGAGTTCATCGGTACGCACAAGACCAAATTTGATGAGAACATTTGCTTAGTGATAGAGACCCATGGATGGGAAGAGTTTGTCCTATGGCATGGGCGAATTAATGTCCCATGGGTACGAGAGTTCTACACTCACGTTACTAAGGCCACTGAAACCACTGCATTTGTTTACGGAAAGATGGTAAACTTCTTTATTGAAACAATCAATAAGTTATATAACCTTGAAAATGCAGATGATGATCATGAGGAGTTCGTGGCAACGACAACCAATACCATCCATGACAGGGCTTTACAAGATTTGTGCATCCTAGGGACTACATGGACATGGAAATCCACTAACCACAAGATCGTGAAACATGTTGACCTGAAACCAAACCTAAGTTCTGGATCTACTTCATGAACTCAAGAATAGGGCCCACAGGACGACATATCAACATTGGCAAGATGACCTACGAATCAATTGTTAGCAGAGCAATTTCCTCTAGCAAGAAATAGCCTCTACTCTTCCCCGGCTTGATAACTACCTTATGTGAATAGGCACCAGTTAGGGACCCAAATGATGTGATCATTGAGGCTTCTATAGGGAAACTGCCAAAGGAGATACCCAGACTTAAGGGACTAGCGTCTAGCTCAACACCCTTCAGCACCACAAGCACGAATTCCTTGTCACCCCTCTATTTGGTGCAATGGCATGATTCTTTAGGATATTCTTCGAATATGTTCATATAAATGATCTGGAAATGAGAGCCGTGTTGAACCAATTGTCTCTAAGATCTACTACGGCATTCCTAGTATTTCTAGAGAATTACTTTGCTGAGATTCCTGCTAATCAATCACCCAAAGAAGAGGAAGAAGAAGAAATAGAAGAAGAAGACAAAATGGACAATGACAACGAGAGAAATTTGCCCCAGCCCTCCATTGTTGTTGCAAAGACAAGGAAGAAGGTAAGTCCTTCTACATATGCTCCCCGCCGACTGAGTAAGCAGACAATAGCCCAGGATAAAGGCAAGGACCTGATGCACCATAAACCACTAACTCTAGCTAGCCAAGTTCACCTGGTTAGAGAAGACTCTATGGAGGTGCAATAGCCACTAGGTTGGGCCACTCCCTCTCTTATCAAAACATCACCAACTCCAACTGCAACCACTTCAAGGACTAGGACCGAGATCTCCGCAGGTCGGGCCCTTGAGCTAATTGAGGAGCTGCAAGTACACCTGGGGCATCGACCCCAACTTTCCTCCACCTCTAGCTTCTCAGCATCTACCATTGCTCCCGTTAGCAAGGGAACCCCTGCATCTCTTGAACCCCCAAAATCTATAAGACATCACATGCACCTACACCCTCTATGCCTCGCACTGGAAAACGAACAGAGACCCAGGCCCGCCGTGCACCACCACTCCAGTAACTCACTCCCTAGGTTAGTTGTTTTATTTTTAATTTAGCTTTTCATTTTTTGCATATTTTTATTTTGCTCTTCCTTGATTTGTTTTTCTTTTTATTTCTTTTTGTATTGGAGACAATGCTCTTCTCAAGTTTGGGGGAGTACATAACCATATATATATATATATATTAGGTTAAATTTAGTTAAAATTTTAAAAATAATTTTTTTAGAATTGTTATTAGCCTAATATGCCCGATATGTTCGCTTTGCTATGATTCCTTTGATTTTGAAACTGTTGCTGCGTTGATCATTACTTCTTATATTGAATCTATGTTGATGCTTTGCAAGGTGTTAAGAGCTTTCTAGTTTTTGAACTTAATGATAAATATGTTGTAGCCCTTAAAACCACAAGTTGCATGCAATCTAACACTTAAAAAATCTTAGGGATGTTCTAGGTCGACTTTCTGATGCTTAAGCATGAATCAAAAGAAAAGGAATGAACTTAAATGCTCAAATACAGCAAAACAAAGTTTAAAAACTTCCTAAAAGATCAAGAAATTAAATGAAGACTTGATAATTTAAAACAAAACTGTTGAGGGACACTCTTTTATGCATATTGCTATCTTAGTACACTAGGTGAGTTGTGTTTGTTCCATTTTAATTTCCCCTGATAGGAATGATAGTATTGACAATGAGTGAATAAAATTCTTCATAGGATGACACTGCTCGTAGGAATCGGGGATGGGTTGTTTGCTCCACTCTATCTTCAGATACCAAAGGGTTAGTGTGATAAGCTAAAGCCTTAGGGATACAACTTTTAAACGTAAAAAGAAGAGGGAGTAAAAATGTATTGAAAAAGGGAAAATAATATGCTGAGGAAGAAAAAAAGCAACCTTTAATCTTCTCGAAGACTATTAAGTGATAAATACATGTAACGAAGCACACAGTGCACTTACAGTAGATTTAATCTTTTGAATAAAACTGTAAGCTCTAATGCACTTGCTTCTCATCAACATAGTTGAGGAATGAATCATTGTTGTAGCATAATTTAGAATCACTATAATCATAGCTTAGTGGTTTTATAATCGAGCTTGAATTAATCAGGTTGTAATTTTGTAATATGTACAGTTAAGTAGAATTTCTACAAGTGTAAATATGCTTTAGTTAAGTTAGCTATAGTTAATTAGTTAGTTGTAGTTAAGTAGATTTTATACCGATGAAAATGTGCTTTAGTTAATTTAGCAATCGTTAGTTGCTTGCTTTGGAAGCGGTGAACGTTGAGCTGATTCCTCTATGCACTCTTCATAGAAGCGGCAGACGCTCAGGCAACCCTTTGTTTACTTTTAGCTTGCTTGCTTTGGAAGTGGCGGACGTTGAATTGATTCCTATATATGTGCACGCTTCTTAAAAGCGGCGGCACTCATATGTCCTTTTATTTAATTTTAGCTTGCTTGCTTTGCAAGCGGCAAACATTGAGCTAATTCCTCCGTGCACAGTTCTTAAAAGCAGCAAACACTCAGACAACCCTTTGTTTACTTTTAGCTCGCTTGCTTTGGAAGTGGCAGATGTTGAGCTAATTCCTTTGTGCACGCTTCATAAAAGCAGCGGAAGCTCAAATGACCCTTTGTTTACTTTTAGCTAGCTTGCTTTGGAAGTGGAAAACGTTGAGTTGATTCTTATATGCATGCTTCTTAAAAGCAACATACACTCAAATGACCTTTTTTAACTTTTAGCTCGCTTGCTTTAGAAGCAGCAAACGTTGAGTTGATTCCTCTATGCATGCTTCTTAAAAGCGGAGGACGCTTAGACGGACATTTGTTTACTTTTAGCTCGCTTCAATCAATGGTGTTATTTGTGGTAGTAATTTCTCAGGGCCTTACTTTGGGGGAGACTTTTTAGAAATCTGCACTTTCTTGAGCATGTTATGTATCACATGTGCAGAGCTACAAGATATGGGTGTGTAACATCTCCCTTTGCACATGAGAATCAAAAGGAAAAAAAGAAAGAAATGAAGTATGAGGTGGGGGAACGGACCTTGATTGAGGCGTTGAGTATTACTAGGTCCAAAAATCCTTTCATTTTGATGTTTTCCTTACTTGTCTTGTTGCTTCAAAGTAGTTTCATCAGCTCCCATTTTTGCTCTAGTTGTTTCACCTTTCTCCGAGGTCTAGGATGTCGATGGTCATTACGGTTTTGCTCAAAATGTTAACTTTGGGTCCTTCCTACTGGGTAGAGCTTCCTCAGTTGTGTTATCGTGATCCTTTTACTTTTGCGCCAACTGGAGGGAGAGGATGTGGCACTGCCTTGCTGTCTATTGATCAGCTTGCATGAAGCCTTCTCCTGCAGGGGTAGGGAACTTGACTTGTAAGCAGAAAGCGGCTACCGTCAATCTAGCTTTCTTCATCAAAAGTCTTCTGAAAATAGCATTGAACGCTGACGGGTTATCTATGATTAAGAAGTTCTTCATCTGTGTGATCTTGTTATCACCATATCCCAACTGTAGCGACTAATTTGAAATCGATGCGAGGTATCCCCACGTTTTGTAAATTGAATTTTGGGGGATTTTTTTAAAAAAATTATATTTTGAAGAAAAAAACTTGGAGTCACCACCAGCCACTTGGATAGGGTAGACTTGACACCATAAAACCAAAAATTCGTTTAAAAATGGGTTTGAGAGTTGGTTACATGTGAGGAAGCATTAGCATCCCCACAACGCCCAAAATCGGTACCAAATCACACGTTGCTTTTATATCGATGGAAATCATTGAAATTTAAAATCAATTTAATTTAATGTTCTCAATTGAATATAAACTTTAATTAAGTGGGCTTTAACATTTGATGGGCTTGAATTAATTAATCCTTTAATTAATAAGGGTGACTATACATTCGGACCACAGATTAAATCGACATCGAATATGGCCGACTGTCGTTGTAACACCCCATTTTCGGCCTGGTCAAGAACCGGGATTGAGTATGTTACCGAAAGATAAACCAATGATCGGTGCAATGATTCGTATCAATGATCAATAGATTAACAATGTCATGCTCTACAAAAAGTTTAATAATGATACAATGGTTCAACAATTCGATATAAGGCTGCAATTAACAGTTCATGACCAATTTTAAACTTTTACAAGTTTTAGGGACTAATCTGTGAATTCAGTATTTTAGAGGCATTATACTGAAATTAATCTTAATATCATGAAATTAGTCACTAGTTAACAAGCATGCAAATTTTCATAGCAATCGGAGTTCGTTTACCCTTTCAATTTGACCACACCATAATTAGTGACCATTCTGTGAACAATTCAAAACTATGATCAATGTCTTTTAACAGAATTAACTGCCTCCATAACGAAACAACTTGGTTCCGTATCGATATGGATGTGCATAGTTCATGATCCATTTTGGTTCTGCCAATTTTCGTTTCGATATAGCTTGACTTGTATCGACACTGGTTGACCAACTTTGACTTATTATTCATATCTTATAACTGAATTAACGACCACCGTATCAATATACCAATATGATGTATCGATACAGGAATGCACATATTCAACTCTATACCTCAATGACCAATGTCTGTTTCGAAAGTGACGACTTTAGCTACTTTTCCACCATTCTAGGAGTTTGTAGAGACAAGATACATTACTTTAACTTGCTTATGACTTGCCGAAACTTCAACTCTTCCGATCTCTAGCGATAACTTCTTTAACCTGAAATGTATGAAATGAAATGCATTAGGCATACTTTACCTAGTGAGGTACTCATAACCAATGTCAATATCAATGATATGCACTCTTTTTCATATAACAACAATAACAATACAGTGGATCAGTGATAGCAATGCAATGCTCGTGTTCAATAGCAATATTATAATGTTTTAACATTAACCCTTGGATCACTTCGGGATAGTGGATACGTGAATTCCTACGCCTCGCCAAATCAATGAATGGTCCAGTCCCTTCGCCTCGTCAATATGACCAATACCACAAAACATCCTTCTACCTTGCCAAATCAATATAGGCCGTAGCCCAAGGACCGTAGTCCACCCGTACACTGAGCTCATGAATTCTATGGCATGCCAATTGTATCCAATGTCCTTCGAATCCAAAGTACGATAACAATATCAATAATAAATGTCTGGTAACAATAACAATGTTCAATGTTCTTATGAATAGGCAATGTTTCAATATCAATGCTCAATAGGTATGACATTAACGATGACAATGTCCATTAATCTCAATAGTAGTGTCAATGACCAATAATTCATTTTCTATGTTTCGATAATAATAGCAATGGTAATATCAATGCTTGATGAGAATGACTATGTTTCATGGTCAATGTTCTATAGTTCTATATTTCAATGAAAATAACAATGGCAACAACAATAACGATGTCCGATGTTCGATTCTATACTTACTAATGCTTACCATTAATGTCCACTAAGTGGTTCGATACAATATCCCTTAACAAATAGGGTTAGCCATACTAAATTTAATAATGATGAAATCGAGAATGGCACCTAGCGTATTCCCAAAACTCTGACTACACTCACCTCAATAATTTGAAGCTCATACGGCTCTCGGGTAGTAATTCCCTTGCTCCTAGCCTTTGATGGAGATGGTGAATGCTCTTTCTCCACTTCTTGAGCTAGGAAAACAATAGGAAATTATTAGGGTTATCTATATGATATCGAAATCAATGTAACGATATCAAAATCAATACTCGAATTCAATATAGACAATAGCTATGGGATATCCATGGATTAAAGCTTTGAAATACCTAAGTTAACATAGGTACTCAACTTAAACTCAGGATTAAACACTATATATCCATGGAACCATCTAATTGCTTGGGGGCTTAGGCTTACCAGGTCACTAGCTATGACTCGATATCAATGGATTGAAGAAAACTTGAACTTTTGATAAACACCAATGGAGGTGTGTGCTTCAAGGAAGAATAAGATGATATGAAGGTGCTAGCTTTGTTTAGGAATCAGGTAAGTTTCTCTAATTCTTTCTTTCTTTAATTTCCTATAGCCTTAAGGTTTCCTTAAGGTGAAGGAACTCAATTCTGATCACCCACGTATGTGGTGATTTTAATTGAGGAGGGGCTAATCGCAAGGTTAGTCCCTCAACTCTTGACCCTCTACGATTTTGCCTCCATAGCTTTCAATTCCTATAATTTAGCCAGTAAAAGCTTTTCGATGTATTTAATGGGGTCCTTAAATAATAAATTGACTCAATTAGAGTCTAATATCAATATAATTGACCTTACTGCCAAAGTCAATGCAATATTTGGACCTTTACGGTGTAGGGTTTCTGATCGCTGAAGCCCAATTCTGACCAGATCAGTTTTAGGGATGTTACACCTCTTCCCCTTATGAAAAATCCGTCCTCGACTTTTTACCAAAACCAAAGAGGTATGGATATTGCTTCTTTATTCCCTCCTCTAGTTCCCAGGTACTTTCCTCAATAGTGTGGCTCCTCTAGAGCACTTTAAGTGACGGTGCGGTTTTGTTACGAAGTCTTTTAATTTCTTTCACAAAAATCTGAACAGCTTCATCTTCATAAGATAGATTAGGTTGAATCTCAACAGACTTAGGCTCGATGATATACGAAGAGTTGGATCAGTACTTTCGGAGCATTGATACATGGAATACATTATTGATTTTGCTCAGTTCTAGAGGCAACAATAGTCGATAGCTACAAGGCCAACTTTTTCAACAACCTTGAAAGGTCCAATGAATCGGGGACTCAGTTTCCCCTTCTTACCAAATCTTAGAACTTTCTTCCACGGTGTAACCTTGAGAAATGCTTTCACACCAACTTTATATTGGAAATACCTTCTCTTAAAGTCGCCATAGGCCTTTTGTCAGTCAAAGACAGCTTTCAAGCGATCATGGATGATGGTAACCCGTTCTTCGGTTTCTCGAAGTAGATCAGGGCCCAACATCTTGCCTTCAACGAGTTCAGACTAACACAATGGAGTTCTGCAACGTATGCCATATAATGCTTCATATGGTGCCATATTAATGGAAGCTTGGTAACTATTGTTGTATGCAAACTGTAACCCCCTCGACCTAGCCTAGTCGTAAGAACGAACCGAGTGAGCTATACGGGGTTTAGCAAAGTAAACTGTGAAGATTCACCTCAACAAACGAACCTTTTTTCATTTTATCTTCTCTAGATACAATATTATTAACCTAAGTGTACAAGCTGACAGCGGGTGAAATTACAACTCAATCGGGCATCGAATCAACATCCAATTGCCCTGATTTGCAATTAGGGACCAAACTGCAAATATGAAAAATTAGAGAGAATTATTGTGAAATTAATGTTACAAATACTCAATTAATCAGGTTTCATGCTCGCTTGTCAAATTTCAACTCAAAATGATCATCCAAGCTCAACCAATTGCATTCACAACATCCAGGGACTAAAACGAAAGAAAACAGAACCTCAAAAGATGCCAATTAACTAACAAAACGACAAGGTGTATCGATACACCCAAGCTCGTATCGGTACACTTTCATCTCATCAAAATCTTAGATTTCCAGCGTCACAACATTGTACCGATACGCCCCCTGCGTATCGAAACACTTGCCTATTTTTACCTTGAAACGTATCGATACCACCTTAGGCTTATCAGTACGCCTGGGCTAAATCAAGCATACTGTATCGGTATGCAACCCTACTATCGAGATTGTAATGGCTCACTTTGCTGGTTAATAATGCATTTAAGAAATCTAAATCACTTTAACATGCTTCTAACACGTAGCTATCATATTAAAGGATCGATCCTCAACCAAAAACATTAGATTCATCGACCAAACATGACAACTTGCATCAAAGGAAAACTATAGGCATGCTTCCTATATACCAAGGCATAATCCAATCAAAAGAGGCCATTTACAAGTGTAAAACAGCAACATAAACTTGCTCAAACAGGGAGTTCAACAACATCTCCCAAAACATTAAAGGAATCCCCCATTGCCCTTATTAAACATAGTCTACTTTGAAAAACATACTTTCAGTATAAAGCCCTTGGAACACCTTCACTTGCTTGCTGCCTTCGAACCTTTAATTCTCTGCATTGATGGACAAAGAGAGCGTAAGCACACTAGGCTTAGTGAGGAGTGCTCAAAAACAACACACCATCAATGCATTTAAAACTGGTTACAAAACCACATTGAAATCTCATTTCAAATCGCATATAAATCAACATTTAAACCATCATGCCTTGAAAACCATACACTTTAACCTTTCAAAAACCAGCATATTAAACCATATGCAACATGTATTATAAACCAACAGCAACTCACATTGCTAACCCCAATTTAAGCCTTCCCATGCATAACACACCATATGCAAAGTTTAAATAGAAAACATGTATAAATCCACATTATAAAGCACATGATACATCAACAATTATATTGGCTCACAAGTGATCATCAACAAGTTCCATTTACAAACACAACATAAGATACACGGATTCATAAGTGTTCTCTCAACACTTCATACATTCTCATCGGTATCTCAAGGTTCACAGACGAGAGTATTTGGTACGCAATATGAACCCCTCAACCATTGTGACACCCGTGGTGGAGTATTCGGTATGTCGTATAAACCCCTTAATACCACTCATCGATAGATGTATAACTCACTAATGAGAGTTTTCGGTACTATAAACCCCTCTATCATTAGGGTACTTGGACAGAGTATTCAGTACGCCATACAAACCCCTTTACGTCCAAGGTGACTTATTTTATAGTGCACTCAATCCTATAGTCGGCTAACTATATCCAATTACATTTTAAAACATTTCCATACCATCACTTGCCTATATAATTCACAATTAACCATGAACCTCACTGTTTTTAAAGCAATTTACTAAAACATAACAAAGCATCAACCCATGCTTTCACAAGTATAAACCATACTTACAAGGATCATTCACCAATGCATCCTTCATCAATATATTATCAAAAATAGTAGATAACATACTTGAAAACATGCTTTAACAGTAGAAACCATGTAATTCAAAACAAGTGCATAAACAATTTCGTAAAAAGCACGACTGGGAGAGAAATCCTTTATACTTACTTCCAAGTTTAAACCAGTGTTTCAAAATAAGTTTAAACTCCCATAAACCACTTTTTAAACCATTCCAAAGCTGGAAAACATGTTCTCACTCACCGACAATGCTACGGCTCGCTTGCTGATGCGCAACACACCTCCAAACCTTCTGAAGTGATACTTCAAGCTTGAGGATGAATCTCCCATGATTTAACCACACAAAAATAGGGGATTCAATGCATTAAAATGCATTCACAAAACCAGCAACAAGAAACCACAAAGATTCCCTTCAAACACTAGCTGAAACCTTTACAAAATTACCGAAAACAACATCAAACATCTTTCAAACTTAACCCAGCCAAAACCTACTGATTTGACTAATCAATTATCATCAAATAACATAAAAAAACCTAACTTCAACCTTATACCTCCAACATTCATCTAACACCCACAATACCTCAAGAACACATAATTAGCAACTCAAACAACTGGAGATTCATATGGTTTCGGGATTCCATTGTTAAAACCATCCCATTAACATTATAAGACATCAAAATCATGATATAGTCTCATCATAAACTCAGCAAAACATATCTAAAATGAATATCTCTTAATTTCATCAACTAAATCTCAATTAAACCAATTTTCTCCAATTAAATCATCAAAACTCATTCGAAAACATTTATAAAGGATAAAAAACTTGGGAATTTCAGTAAAGAATCTTTCATTAGAGGAGAAGAACAAAACCTTACCTCTAATAGATGTTTTCCCTTAATTGGATAGATTTACATGAGAAAATAAGATTAAAACAATAAGGTTTTGATAGGAAATTATTAGGAAATCATTTGGAAAGCAAAGATCAATTAAATCAACAAATTACCTAAATATTTTGAAGAAGAAAAATTATGTTTGGCTGGAGAGAATTTGAGAGAAAGTTGTAGAGAGAAAAGAAAGTTATGCAACTTTTGTTTTAATGAAATAACTTCCAATTAAACTCTCCCCACTAATTGTATTTAATTAAAAACACTTTAAATTAAGCCAATTAAGGTATAAAGTCTGATATTAGATTTTGGGGTAAATAGCTCCTTAAAGATTCAAAGTTCTCATCCTTTTACAAAATAGTCACTAAAAACAGTTTTACAAAGTTTACAATTTAGTCACTAAATTGAAATGTTTGATTCCCAAATACCATTTTCCAAAATTGATTTTACCAAACCCTTCTATATATTTAAAAAGGATTTTAGACTATCTTCCCATATTTTTATCACCTTCAAAAATATTAAAACTCAATTTAATCTCAGAATTGACTAGAATCTTTAATCTCGGTCCATCGGACCCTTAAACCGGCCCAAAAACCTCTAGCCCCAAAACCGTGGCGTTACAACTCTCTCCCACTTAGGAAATTTCGTTCTTGAAATTTTACCTGGCAAAAAAGGTAAGGAAACTTCTTCTTCATGTCATTTTTTCCCACATGGCTTCCTCAACACCTCAGTGTCGCCACAACACTTTGACCAACTCTATGGTTTTACCACGAAGACCCTTACTGTCCACATCCAAGAATTTCACCAGTTCCTCATCATAGGTTAAACCCAGATTCAACTCAATCACCTCAACAGGCATTACATGTGATGGATCCAATCTATACTTCTAGAGCATCGATACATGGAAAACATCATGTATCTGCTTAAGCTCAAGTGGCAACCTCAATCTATAAGCCACCGGATCAATGTGTTCCAACAACTCATAAGGTCCAATGAACCTCAGGCTTAACTTGCCCTTCTTACCAAACCTCATCACCTTCTTCCAAGGCGAAACTTTTAGAAATACGCAATCACCAACCGCAAACTCGATCTCCCAACGTTTCAAATTTGCATAAGAGTTTTTCCGATCTGAAGCTGCTTTCAACCGTTCACTAATAACCTTCACCTTCTCTATTGTTTCTTTAAGCACATTAGGCAAAGTAACCAACTTTTCTCCCGCCTTCGCCCAACAAAGAAGTGTTCTACACATCCTACCATACAAAGCTTCATACGAAGCCATTTGTATACTCGCTTGGTAACTGTTATTATAAGCAAACTCCACCAAAGGCAACTATTTCTCCCAGGTTCCTTGGAACTCAATAACACAACATCTCAACATATCCTCCAAGACTTGGATCACACGTTCAGACGGACCATCCGTCTGAGGATGATACGAAGTATTGAAACTCAACCGTGTACCCAAAGCTCAATGCAAACATTCCCAAAACCTCGATGTAAACTGTAGATCTCTATCTAAAACTACGGACTTAAGCACACCGTGCAAAAGCGCAATCTCGGCGATGTACAAATCAGTCATCCTATCCAGGGTATACATCGTATGCACAGCAATAAAATATGCACACTTCGTAAAATGATCCACAATCACCCAAATGCAATCTTTTTTAGTCGGTGTCAAAGGTAACCTCGACACAAAATCCATGGTGATTCTCTCACACTTCCATTCTGGTATCCTCAACGGTTGTAACAACCCGAAAGGAAACTGATGCTCAGCCTTTACACGCTGACATACCATACACTTAGCAACACACTCAGCTACATCATTCTTTAAACCAACCCAATAGTACTCATCCTTCAACCTACGATACATCTTAGTACTACTAGGACGCATAGCAAAAGGACTACTAAGCACTTCGGTCAAAATCATCTACCTCAACTCACCATCATTTGGCACCACTATCCTATCTTTAAAGCTCAAAATACCTTCCTCATTGAAGCAAAAGTTCGTCGGATTACCTTTTGATATGTTAGTACCATACAGTACCAACGAATCATCGAGCAACTACTTCTCCTTAATCAACTATGACAAAGATGGCTTTACTTGAAACTTAGCGAACAAACCACATCTTGTGTCACACTCAACCACGCAAACATCGCCCGCAACTCCACCGCAACCTTTCTATTCAAAGCATCAGCTACAACATTAGCCTTACCCAGATGATACTTGATAAGTGTTCAAAAGTACTATTTTTATTACCCTTTTTACTCATATTATTGTTAAACTTAGGCTCATATTAGTTACATAATTAGTCATTCATGCATTAATCCATGTTTCTTTCCATCGTTGAGCTTGATTGCATAACTTGGTTGTTTTTGTGGGAAAAGATGCTGCTTTGGTGTGTTTTGTGTGTATATGCAGGATCACTTGCCAAAGCAAGGCTAGAGCTAGTTGCCAAGGCAATGCATGAAGGAGATGTCGAGCTAGTTGCCAGATCAATGCATGAAGGAGATGCAGAACCAGTTGCCAGGGCAATTATCGAAAAAGAACAAGGTGATATGGTAGTCGAAATTGATGACTAGACAAGCCCAAGATGATGTGGAGCAAAGCTAAATCCCAAAGGAGTTTGATTCCATGAAGAGGTTAAAGAAGAATTAAATTCCAAGAAGATAGGAGAAGTTCTAGAAGGAATATAATTATAATAAAGAATTATATTCTTTAGGGATAATTTAATTCCAACTTAACTTCCTCCTCAAACAAGGACTTTGACCTAGCCCTATAAATTAGAGGCCATGCCGTCAACTCTAGAGAGAGAGAGGAGAGAATTTTCGACAAGCATCTAGGGCAAGGAGATTTCGACAAGCTTCATCCTCCATCTTTTTCTTCCTTGTTCAATTAGGTTCATGCTAGGAATTCTTTATCTTGTGTTTCTTTGGAACCTAGCCATGAACTAAATATATTTGGCTAAGGTTATTGTGTCTTGTGGTTGTGAGAAACTATTGGATTTTGTTTAGGTAATAAGAGTTTGCACTTTTCTATTCAAGGTTTATTCATTCTTGGTTCTTATTCTTGTTTGCAAGTGAATTGGGAGAGGATCTCGTAACTTCATCTATTTATCTAATATCGAGAGAGTTAGATTCAAGAAACGAATGAATATGATCTTTATTCAATCTATTGATGGTGAAGATTAATCCAGCTTAGGAATAAGTTAAGGATTTCAACGGCTAAGAGGAACGCAAGATTGGTTGTTGTTCACCCTTGATTCATGCAGGGATGTATTATCAAGGCATGCACATGTAGCTAGAGTTTTGACTTAGGGATAAGAAGAAACCATTGAAGAACGCTCTGCCGAACCTTGAAGTTGTTTCCCAGACGCCCAAGTAGTTGCCCAACTAGTCGCCCAGGCAACCATCGATTAGTTGCCAAGGCAACCCCGTTGTGCAAGTTGCCACGGCAACTGAGTTGCCCGTGCACTCTTTTACCAAGACGATCCAATCGGCTATCACACCTCAACTCACGATAACCTGGCCTATCTCTCTCATTTAATTACATCGCCTTTTACTTATTTGCTTTCTAGATTAGTTATTAGTTAAAACTCCTATAATCTTCTACTTGTGTTTTCTTTTACTTTTTACAGTGCAAGAGACTAGATTCTTGAAGTGGCACCAATCCCTGTGGAGACGATATCTTTTATACTATAACTTGCGACGTGTATACTTGCACAATTGCGTAGCACTTATTACGTGCAACAAGTTTTTGGCGACGTTACCGGGGGTTGGCAATAACGACTTTGTTTTTATTTTCTTGCACTTTCTTTTTACTTTTATTACTTAAGATTCAAAGGGCTAACAAACTTTGGTTTTGCATTGGTATATGACCAGGGCGAGACCGATTACACCAGAATATCCCTTTGATACAGAAAGTGAACGAACCTTACAAAGACTTAGACGAAGGTTAAGAGTAGCAATGGCTAATCAAGACGGCAATATGAATCAAGATGTTCCAGCAAGAGGAGGAGTGATTCTTGCACAAAATAGAACTATTCGTGACTATCTTGAAGAAGATCTTGATGGACTTAATCCAGGAGTTGTCGCACCTAAAATTGAAGCCAACCACTTTGAGTTGAAACTGGTGATGTTTAATATGATCAACACAATTGGTCAATTTGGTGGCTCAGCAACTGAAGATGCACGACAACATCTTAAATCTTTCCTCGAGATTTGCAACTCGTTCAAAATACACAGAGTCACCCCCGATGTTTTACGATTAAGATTATTCCCCTATTCACTAAGGGATAGGGCGAAAGCATGGTTGAATAGCATTCTTGTCGGATCAATAGGATCTTGGATCAATCTTTGTCGTGATTTCCTTACTCGGTTTAATCCTATAAATTTGACTGATAAGCTTCGTAACGACATTACTTCTTTTCGGCAGGCAGATGATGAATCTATGTACGAGGTTGGGAGCGATATAGAGAACTTCTACACAAATGCCCCTTACACGGATTCTCGGTGTGGACACAAGTAACAATGTTTTACAACGTCGTGAATACACCAACAAGGATGATGCTAGATGCCTCGTCAAACGGCATACTTCTAGATAAGTCATCGGAGGAAGCAATGCAAATTCTAAACAGGCTTGCCAAGAATGATTTCAATTCCCCTCTACTAGAAGAGGAGGAGTTAGACGCCAAGCCACAATACATGAACTAGGATCATCAGACTAAATTTTGGCACAATTGGCCACTTTAACCAAGATGGTCCAGAACATGCAGAAACAAGGTGATATGGTAGTCAAAATTGATGACTAGACAAGCCCAAGATGACGTGGAGCAAAGCTAAATCCCAAAGGAGTTTGATTTCCATGATGAGGTTAAAGAAGAATTAAATTCCAAGAAGATAGGAGAAGTTCTAGAAGGAATATAATTATAATAAAGAATTATATTCTTTAAAGATAATTTAATTCCAACTTAACTTCCTCCTCAAAGAAGGACTTTGACCTAGCCCTATAAATTAGAGGCCATGCCGTCAACTCCAGAGAGAGAGAGAGGAGAGAATTTTCGACAAGCATCTAGGGCAAGGAGATTTTGACAAGCTTCATCCTTCATCTTTTTCTTCCTTGTTGAATTAGGTTCATGCTAGGAATTCTTTATCTTATGTTTCTTTGGAACCTAGCCATGAACTAAATCTATTTGGCTAAGGTTATTGTGTCTTGTGGTTGTAAGAAACTATTGGATTTTGTTTAGTTAATAAGAGTTTGCACTTTTCTATTCAAGGTTTATTCATTCTTGGTTCTTATTCTTGTTTGCGAGTGAATTGGGAGAGGATCTCGTAACTTCATCTATTTATCTAATATCGGGAGAATTAGATTCAAGAAACGAATGAATATGATCTTTATTCAATCTATTGATGGTGAAGACTAATCCGGCTTAGGAATAAATTAAGGATTTCAATGGCTAAGAGGAGCGCAAGATTGGTTGTTGTTCACCCTTGATTCACGCAGGGATGTATTATCAAGGCATGCACAAGTAGCTAGAGTTTCGACTTAGGGATAAGAAGAAACCATTGAAGAACGCTCTGCCGGACCTTGAAGGTTGCTGCCCAGATGCCCAAGTAGTTGCCCAACTAGTCACCCAGGCAACCATCGATTTGTTGCCAAGTCAACCCCGTTGTGCAAGTTGCCACGGCAACTGAGTTAGTTATTACGTTTTACTTATTTAATTACATCTCAACTCACGATAACTTGGCCTATATCTCTCATTTAATTACATCACCTTTTACTTATTTGCTTTCTAGATTAGTTATTAGTTAAAACTCCTATAATCTTCTACTTGTGTTTTCTTTTACTTTTTACAGTGCAAGAGACTAGATTCTTGAAGTGGCACCAATCCTTGTGAAGACGATATCTTTTATACTATAACTTGCGACGTGTATACTTGCACAATTGCGTAGCACTTATTACATGCAACAATACTCAATCGTCAAATCATAATCCTTAAGCAACTCCAACCATCTACATTGCCTAAGATTCAAATCCTTTTGAGTCATCAAATATTTTAAACTCTTATGATCTGTGTACACAACACACTTCTCTCCATAAAGATAATCCCTCCAAATTTTAAAAGCAAACAAAACCGCGGCAAGCTCAAGATCATGGGTAGGATAATTGCGCTCGGGCACCTTCAATTGCATAGATACATAAGCCACAACTTTCCCTTCTTGCATCAACTCACAACCCAACCTAACGTAAGACGCATCACTATAAACCACGAACTCCTTACCCGATTCAAGTTGAATCAAGACAGGAGCTTGCGTCAAACCTCCTTCAACTTCTCAAAAGCTTGTTGCATTTCCTCTATCCACTCAAAACAAACATTCTTTTGCAACAACTTCATCAAAGGAGCAACAACCTTCGAAAACCATCCACAAGCCTACGGTAGTATACTGCCAAACCAAGGAAACTACGAACCTCCTGCACAGACTTAGGTGACTTCCAATTCATCACCACCTTAATCTTACGAGGATCAACCTGAATCCCATCGGCCGACACCATATTTCCAAGGAAAATAACTTCCCTAAGCCAAAACCCACACTTTCTCAACTTAGCATTCTGTCGCAACCCAATTTTAGGAAAAAGGTTTTTGACATTTTGGAAAATTTTATAAAATCACCGAGTCGCCACCAATAAGTTTTTAAAATAAGTTTGATTGGATCACTTTTAAAACAAAAGGTTATTTTAATAAAACTTTTTATTTATCAAAATAAAATTTTTTGGTCCACGAAAAACAAGAAGCATGTTCTGGGGTCGGTTACATGTGAGGAAGGATTAGCACCCCCACAACGCCCAAAAACTGGTACCTAATTGATTTCAAAAAGTGCTTTAAAAACTGGAATTTGCAAGTTCACAACATTTTGATTTATTTGTCTGCAAAGTGAATGTAAATATATATTAACGGCCTCATTGCCTGAAAAATGAACTTTAATCACCGCCAACACTACTGACGCTAACCCGTCATTCCCGTTTGATAAGGCACCACACCAATTAAGTTTTCACTTATTAATAAATCAACAAGAAAATTAAATATGATAAAGTCTTTTAGAATTTAGTGTTTAAGACCTAAAGAAATATCTACATTTATTTTAATTATTAAGTTAAAATGCAATTAAGTGTGTTTTATTGAGAATGAAGAAAGTTTTACAACATACAAGTTTCTATTCTATGTTTTAAGTCCTTATTCCTAAAGTTTAACACACATACAAATATATATATATATATACAAAAACAAGAGGAACAAAATAAACTTAAATTTAATTAACTATTAAAATAATTGCTAAATAAAGAAAAAGGGGAAATTACTCTCATTTATATAAAAAATCTGTAGTATGGACTAAATTGAAAGAAAGCCAAAAAGAGAGGGTTAATTTGAAAAAAATTTAAAATCTAGTGCCTATTTGAAAATAAAAAGGAAGAAAATAAAACAATTGAAAACTGAGGTTCTGCGGCGTGAGATCCGGGAGAGAAGGGCACGAGTTAGTATAAATAGAAAAAATTATAATAGATTTCATTTTATAACACACCCCCAAGTGGATCAAACCCAATTCCCTTTAAATCCTCTGAAGACATTCATCGTGTTCTTCATGAATTAAGGAACACGGTGGTGATCCGCCATGCCAGACGCCGTTGCTGGTGACAAAATTCCCAGAAAACCAAGATTTCTCAGTGACCTCGAAATTGCGTTTTTCCACCGAATTTACATCAGAACAAAATCTCCACGGCGTTTCAAATAAAAACAAGGTAAAAACAACCCCATTTTCCTTTATTTAATTCGAAACATAAAGTAAATAGATTGAAAATATTACCAGAACTTTGCTTCTCTTTATTGCTTTTAAACTCTGATTACAACTACCTGCTCTTACAACTTCCGAATGCTAATTGTATCTAATATCATTTATGTGATTGTTGTGTGTGATTTCTTCCAATTGTTGTTGTTATGTTACAATGATTTACAGTGCTATTTATAGTACAAGGAATGCTTGAACATTAAGCACAAATCCCTAATTCTTCACTAGATTATCTCCTATTTGATTTGGATTGCTTGATCTTTGCCAGAGGCTTTAATTTAGGGATTAACCCTTTCCATTTTGCTTCTGATTTTTGTTCTGAGTTGCCTTTTGAATCTTTGTCCATATCCGATTGTAGCCCAATTCTTGCTAGGGCTTTGAATTAGGGATTATCCCTTTCTCTTCTTCTTATGATTTTCCAGTTAGGGTTTCAATTCCCTCTTAATTGTTGTGCTTCAATTTAGGGATTTAACATTTTTCCTTTGTTTGCATGTTTCTAATGACTCGAACGACGCCAGTGAGGAACGTTCAAAGCGAGTGGAGAGTCGGAGAAGACGAAGCGACTGACCAGAGTTGAAACGTCATGCGCGTGGCTGCCATGCGCGAGTGATGATCCACGTGATACACCCTAAGGCAATCTGAGCCGTCAGACTACGTCTTGATCGGACGGTTACGTAACTGAGGCGCTTTACCATCCCCAACTAGCACGATTTGCGCCGTTGGATCCCAGATTGATCCAACGGTCTCCTTTAAGCTGCGCAAAAGAATAGAGGGATTAGGTTTTTTATTATAAACGGGCCAGTAGGCCCTTTTTACAATGAACTCTATAATGTTTTTTATTAAATCTAATGGACCTTATTTATTTAAGTGGGCTACATATTTTATTTTTGAGTTTTAATATCTAATGCATATAACCTATGTTAATTCTAACTACCATAATATACTAACAACTATACTAATTATAACACACTAAGTATACATTATATGACACCTAATAAATTCTGATTACCACATTAATTTTTATAACACTAACATATAATAATTATTATAGTACCCTAAGTATATTAGTAATGTACATGACATTCAAATAATCCTAATACTAATTGCTACTAATTATGATGTAACACTAACAATGCAATATAAGACTACCTAACCAAAAATGACATAGTTAAAATAATGAAAGTAAGGAAGCTAGGTGAAAATTCAGTAACAACAGCTGCCCCTCTTTGGTCATTCCAGTGAAACAGGAATAGAGAAAAGAACAAAAGACACTAATTTCCACAAATTACAAAACCGTCAATGCCCAAAAAATTAGGCGGGTTCTTTCTCCTTTTGCTCAAATATATAAGCTAGTTCCATTCTCTGCATGCCCGAACGGATGAGTAGGTTTTATTCTCCTCATGCTTGAATAGATAAGTGGGTTCCATTCTCTAAACGCCTGAACGGATAGGCGGGTTCTATTCTTCTCATGCTTGAATAGATAAGCAGGTTCCATTCTCCAAACGCCTGAACGGATAGGCGAGTTCTATTCTCCTTATGCTTGAATAGATAAGCAGTTTCTATTCTTCTCATACCTGAATAGATAAGCAAATTCCATTCTCAAAATGCCCGAACGGATAGGCGAGTTCTATTCTTCTTGTGCTCGAATAGATAAGTAGGTTCTATTCTCCAAATGCCCGAACGGATAGGTAGGTTCTATTCTCATCATGCTTGAATAGATAAGCAAATTCCATCTCGAAATGCCTGAATGGATAGGTGGGTTCTATTCTCCTTGTGCTCGAATAGATAAGCAGGTTTCATTCTCCAAATGCCCGAACGGATAGGCAGGTTCTATTCTCCTTATGCTTGAATAGATAAGCAGATTCAAAAAGATGACTTCATCCTCCATACACTTGGATGAATAAGCAAGTTCCATAAATCAATCAAAAACAATTGCAAATGATCCAATTAAGATGCATATGCCCCTAGGGATGCCTAATCATGAATGCATGTCTTATTCCTTTTGCTCTTTTTCTTAAAAAAAATTTAATAAACAATACGAAAACTGTAAAGCTCCGGGAAACTCAAATTATATAATCTCAAACATTTTCTAAACTCTAGCAACAGATGGTGAGTATCATCAGAAAGGAAAGTATGATCTCTTTGCACTAAGAAAGCTTGCAATAACTCATCCTTCGATACTAGTTGGCTTCCCCAATTTCTTGTTGTTAAAATTCCATCGTCCATTCCTTGGAAAGTAATCTTCACCATCACCTCCTCCTAGCCCCTTCATTCTCCATGCTACATCATGGATTCAACATTACGTTAGATAATACATTCATCCCTTCTTATGACTTCTGCCTTGATTTTTCAAATAGGGAAGCTCTTTGTTGCTCGGACACCTAAAAGCGAAATTCCATGGGGATATGGGGAATGCATCGGTTTGCCATCATTCATGGGAAATCATCTGAAAATTACAATTGTATGCGTCGATGATTGATTAAATAATCATAGATAGTCATCTATAACTTATGTTTTACCATTCTCATTCTTAGCATTTCCTTGCTTTATTTGCTCTTTGCACATTTTCTTATTCAATCCAGTTATCTTGTACTCCTGGTTAGAAGGATTGACTTCATCCTCATATTCTTCAACACTCTTTTAGCCTTTGTCAAATTATCATTGTAGTTGATACATCAATGTTCAATGACGGGTCCTAGGATCCTGCTATTCTTCCAATGTTTCATATCCTTGATTATTTCCTCCAATGTTTGTAAAATTGTTCTCACTATTGTAAAAGATAAACTATCTCACGTAAGCACTTCTTTGCAACATGCTACCTTAAAGTAATGTCAAAGCATCTCTTGAGGTTTTTCCGCAGAGGTTTGTAGCAAAACCTATTTCCATCTTGAATTTCCTTATAAGTTTTGCTGCTTTTTACGCCTTAAGCTCTAAATTTGACCATTGAATACCTTATAGTTCCAATACCCTTCTAGACAAATTTCAAAGTAATGCTAAAAAATCTTTTGTATATTTCAAGTGATGTCAAATTTTAGTTCTCATTTCAATGCAAGATGCTTTATGCAATGATGTCAAAGGAGAAAAAGACTACACAACAAAATTTTATTGGTATTGTGGCAAACACAAAAAGAAATTACAAGGAAAGGAATAGGCATTCAGATATCAAAAACTAAAACTTCTTCTGTCATGCTTCATAAGGTGCTTCGAATGTCAACTATGCTGAGTAGACTTTGGAGATAATGATTATGCAGAAAGATATAAAGCTCCCAAGCCAATCCCTGATGAAGGTCTTATTTGCAAATTGTCTGAGCCGCCCTTTACGGGTTTTCAACTCAAATCCTCATTTGGTTTCAAAACGCCCTTTGCGGATTTTCATTTTGAACCCCCTTTTCTTTTCTTTCTTTTTCCTTTTCTTTTTCTTCTCTCTTTTTTTCTTTTTTCTTTATTTTTCTTTTTCTTTTCTTTTTTCCTTTTTTTCTTTTTTTTCTTTTTTTTCTTCTTCAAACATAATACTTCTTAACTAATCTTAATTTATCGGGCTCTAGAGTTTGTCTCCATCCATTTTAGCTAAAATTAGCGCTCCCCCTAAGAAAACCTTTGTTACAATGTAAGGACCTTCCCAATTCGGTTCCCATTTTCCTCGAGCATCACTTTGGATTGGTAGCTTTTTCCTCAACACCAAATCCACATCTTTGAATTCTCTTAGGCGGACTTTCTTTTTGTGAGCCCTTATCATCCTTCTCTAGTACATTTGCCCATGACACAGTGCTTTCAGTCTTTTCTCTTCAATTAAGTTCAGCTGATCATATCTTGCTTGAACCCATGTTGCTTCTTCCAACTTTGCTTCCATTAAGACACAAACTGATGGTATTTCAACCTCGATGGGTAGCACTGCTTCTTCTACATATACCAATGAGAAAGGTGTTGCCCCAGTGGACGTTCTTATTGCAGTTCGATAAGCGTATAAGGCAAACGGTAGCTTCTCATGCCAATCTTTATAAGTATCAGTCATTTTTGCAATTATCTTATTAATATTCTTATTTGCGGCTTCTACTGCCCCATTCATCTTTGGGCGATATACCACAAATTATGATGCTTGACATTGAACTGCTCACAGACTCCACTTATCATCATGTTGTTCAAATTTGAAGCATTGTCGGTGATGATACTTTCACGCAAGCCGTATCGACAAATGATTTCCTTTTTCAAAAACTTGCAAACCGTGGATCTAGTGACGTTTGCATACGAGACTGCTTCTACCCACTTCGTGAAATAGTCGATGGCTACCAAGATAAAACGATGCCCATTTGATGCTTTAGGGTAAATCTGACCGATGCCATCCATGCCCCACATGGAAAATGGCCAAGGGGCTATCATAACATGAAGAGGTTGAGGTGGCATATGAACCTTGTCAGCATAGATTTGGCACTTGTGGCATTTGCGAGAGTAGTTGATGCAATCACCTTCCATGGTTGACCAATAATATCCTAGGCGCATGATCCTTTTGGCCATGGTGAAACCACTATGATGGGTTTTGCAAACTCCTTCATGAACTTCTTCCACAACTAATTGAGCCTCTTTTGCTCCCGTACATCTTAGAAGCACTTGATCACGACTTCTTTTTGTATAAAGTCTCTCCATCAAGGACATACCCTGATGCCATTTTTCTGATCATTTTCTTTTCATTTTCTATAGCTTACAGCGGGTATTGCTAGAATTTTACATACTGCAAGATGTCATGGTACCATGGCAATCCATCCATCTCTTCTTCCACATTATAACAATAAGCTGGGGAATCTAGCATACGTAATCTGATGGGAATCATCTCAGAACCGTTATTTGCTTTAAACATGGCTACTAAGGTGGCTAAAACATCGGCCATTTGGTTGTCTTCTATGGGAAGATATTTGAAAATGATTTCATCAAATTCTTTGATCAACTCAAGGACCAACTTATGATATTCCACCAATTTTGCATATTCCGTCTCTCATTCACCACGTATCTGATAAATGACCAACGCGAAATCCCCAAAGACTCTTAGGAATGGATTTTCCTGCATATAGCTTCTCTTAAACCCATTATACAAGCTTCATACTTCGCCATGTTATTATTGCAGAAGAATTTCAAACGACTGGTAAAAGGGTATTAGTTTCCTTCTAGTGAAACCAAGATTGCCCATATACCTCTTCCTGATGCATTTGTTGTGCCATTGAAGTTTATAGCCCAAGACTCTGTTGAAGCCTCATCATCTTCTGAGATACACATCAAGTCTTCATCAGGGAAATTAAAATTCAATGCTTCATAATCATCACAGACTCGACTTGCCAACAAGTTAGCTATGGCACTCTCTTTTATTTCTTTTTGTCTCACATATTGGATATCAAACTCTGATAGTAACATTTGCCAACGTGCTAACCTTTCTGATAAGGCTGGAGCTTCTATCATGAACTTTAGTGGGTCTAATTCAAGATTAACCACGTAACGTGATAAAGTATGTATTGCCTTAGCCTTCTAGCTGTCTACACCAAAGCACAACATAGCTTTTCAATTGACAAATATTTGGTTTCACAATCAGTGAACTTCTTACGCAAGTAGTATATCGCCTTTTCTTTTCTTCCAGTATCGTCATGTTGCCCTAACACACAGCCCATGGAATTTTCATAGACCGTTAAGTACAAGATCAGTGGTCTCCCTGAAACAGGTGGTACTAATACTGGAGGATTGCTCAGCTGTTCTTTAATCTTTTCCAAAGCCTCATGACATTCCTCATCCCAAGTCCCCGAGTTATTCTTCTTGAGTAACCTAAACATTGGATCACACTTATCAGTTAGCTGAGAAATGAAGCGTGCGATGTAATTTAATCTCCCCAAAAAACCTCAAACTTCCTTTTGCGTGTGAGGTGGTGGGAGTTCCTATATAGCTTTTATCTTATCGGGATCGATCTCGATTCCTCTTTTGCTTACAACAAAACCTAATAATTTCCCAGATATGACTCCAAATGTGCATTTGGTCGGGTTGAGCTTCAACTGGAACTTTCTCAATCTTAGGAAGAGTTTTTCTAAATTGACAAGATGTTCTTTCTTAGATCGAGATTTGGCGATCATATCATCAACATATACCTCAATTTCTTTATGCATCATATCATGGAAAAGGGTGACCATGGCCCTTTGATAGGTTGCCCCAGCATTCTTAAGTCTAAAAGGCATCACTTTATAGTAAAAAGTTCCCCATAGCGTCACAAAAGTCGTCTTTTCCATGTCTTCTGGGCACATCTTAATCTAGTTATACCCAGAGAAACCGTCCATGAAAGAGAAGAGCGAATGACCAGTTTTATTGTCGAATAAAGTGTCAATATATGGGAGCGGGAAATTGTCTTTAGGGCTTGCCTTATTGAGGTCCCTATAGTCAACACACATTCATACTTTTCCATCCTTCTTTAGAACTGGGACAATATTAGCCACCCATTCCAGATACTTGGCTACCTCGAGGAACCCTGCATCGTATTGCTTCTTTACCACATCCCTGATCTTGAGGAGTGTTTCAACCTTCATTCTTCTAAGCTTTTGTTTTACAGGTTCACATCCTTCCTTGATATGGAGCCTGTGCATAACGATGTCGGTGTCGAGGCCGGGCATATCTTGATACGACCAAGCGAAAGTATCTTTAAACTCTTTCAAAAGCTCAATCAGACTTTGTCTAGTTTTGGCTGTGATGGTAGTACCAACCTTCACCTCTTATTTTTCTTCTTCAGTTCTGAGGTTTAATGTTTCTAGTTCCTCTTTATATGGTAGAATCTGTTTTTTCTCTCCTTCTACCATAATGAGCATATCACTGGTACATCATATTTTTCCTCATCGTCAATATTTCCAATTTCTTCCAAGCATAGAGGTAATTCAAAGTCAAACTTGAAGTCATACTCAGATTCATTTATGTCGATGATATTTGAAGACCTGCAAAAGGGATAGGCAAAAGATATATACAGAGAAAAAAACAAAATGAATGGAATGTTTTTTATGCTTTTAACTTTATGGTTTATGGTTTTCATTTGGTTTTGGTTTATTTATGAAAAGAAAGTTTGCCACACAAGATTTAAGGAAATGCATCTTTTATTGAATTCAAATTAAATGTTTGACATAGGCCCTTTACATAAGATCCCTTATTGTCTCCAGGCCTGGAGAAAAGGGGTTGGCTTTGAGAATTACTCTGAACATGTCTTAAAGACTACAAGAATTTCTTTAGTAGTCCAATTGTCAAGCTCAGAGCAAGGGCGAATCATTGACAAGTACTGGCTCCCGTTTTCATCGCCAGTCACAATTGATACTCAGCTTTTCAAATGCTTCACATAAAGCACTCTCTACTTTTTCTTCCTCACTAACTGAGGCACTTGGATCCAGCATGCCTCCAGAAATAAAGCTATCGCCCAAGGAAGGAAAAGTCATCGACTCCCACTCAATTTCTTCTCCTCTCTTGATGCTTTTTGATTTCAACTCTTCTTTGCCATTTGTTGGGCTTGAAGTCCAAAACGATCCGATCCTTTTTTGCTAGGATTACCATGGGATACAACCTTCCTTGATGTCTTTTTCTGAATCCTTTCCCAATTTCAGCTCATTTCCCAAGCGTTTTCTTTACTTGCATCTTCGCACAGCTTGATAATTCAGGTTCTGCCACTTTACTTCCTTTAGTGACAATGGTTGCATTGACTAGCTCCAATGTCCTAAAATGAGATTCAAGCACACCCTCATCGATCTCGACAGAGGGTGAATTAGTGGTTACTAGTGCAATGATTTCTTCCTCTGCACCGACATTTATTAGTTGACCATCGATCGCAAATTTCAACTTCTGGTGTAAAGTAGATGGGACTGCTCCTGTTGTGTGGATCCACGGTCGCCCAAGAAAGCAGCTGTAACTAGGTCTTATATCCATGACCACAAACTCAACATCGAAAGTTGTTGGTCCAATTTGAAATGGCACCTCAATTTTCCCTAACACATCCTTCTAAGTTCCAACAAATGCTCTAACTGTATTTTGATAAGTTCTCATATGAGAATTGTCTATTGGAAGCTTCTTCAATGTGGCTAACGGTAGAACATTCAATGCCGACCCATTATCAATTAGGACTCCGGGTAACATCTGTCATTTACATCTGGTAGTGATGTGTAAAGCCATGCACGATCCCGTTCCTTCACCTGGTATTTCCTCATCATTGAATGAAATGAAGTTATTAACAATGATGTTATCGACTAACATGTCCATCTTATCAGTTGTAATCTCTTTTGGTATGAATGTCCGGTTCGTAATCTTTAACAAGGCCTCACGGTGGCCTTCAGAACTTAATAGCAGAGAAAGCATAGAAATTTGAGCCGAAAGCTTGTGGAGTTGTTCCACGACACTGTACTCACTGTGTTTTAAAATCTTCGAGAATTCTTGGGCTTCTAATTCTTTCACAAGCTCATGATATGCTATCAGTTTCTATTTGAAGAAATCTCTGTTATCTTCTTTCTCAAGCTCTTCAGCAGAAGCTTTCCTTTGCACTACATCTCTATCCTCTACTATTGGCTGGGAATAGAGCCTTCCACTCCTTGTAAAATGGCTCACCTCATTAACCAAGTCTTCTTTCTCTTGAACAGATGTTTCAACTAGAGCTGCCAAGGAACAAGTGTAATTCCAAGGAACCTGCTTGCTATCCTTGTATGGAAACGGGGTCGGCGCCTTAATTATAAGTAGTGGGTTACACTCTTTGTTGGCTCACATACTCTTATTTTAACCTTAATAACTAAAGGCTTCATTCCAGAATAGTCTCTTTTAGAGGATGACTCCTCTTATGCACAAATGTCCAGCGTGCATTCCTTGTCTTCTTTTTCAAAGAACTCAAGTCCTTTTTCATTCATATTGTCTTGAACTAGTTGCCTAAATTCTAAGCAACATTCAATCTCATGTCCTTCCTTCATGTAGTACTCACAATACGATTCATTTTCAATTTTTAGTTTCTGGGCTCTTCCTTCCAACGTCCCAACTGCCACCATTTGAGCCCATACCCACCTCATGGGAGCTCTAACTTCAGCAACATATTCCTTAACCACCTTATCCTCCTCCTCTATGATTGCATTCACACCTGCCTTCTGATGATTTGTTAGAGGGTTTACCTTATCTTCTGATGTATCGAATGATAACATCCCTGATTTTCTTAAGTCATCCACCACCCTTTTGAATGTAGTGCAATTCTCAATGGTATGCCCCCCAATTCCTGCATGATATTCACATTGTGCCTTCTAATCATACCATGGTGGGTATGGTGGTGAGAATGGGGGAACATGTCTTGGCAGCACCATCGGGGATTTGACCACTTCAGCAAACAATTCTGCATATGTCATTTAAATAGGAGGGAAATATGGTTTCGTGCTCGCTTGACATCTTTGTTCTTCTTTCGAAGGATTTGTGATTGCTGGAGCCGTGGTCGAGACATTGGGCTTGTTAAAGACTACTCCCTTTAAGTAACTAGGGTTGTAGACATTAGTGGCATTGACTTCACTGTCTTTCTTTTTGTATGGTTTCTTTGTTTCCCCACTATCTAACCTTCCATTTTTCATGGCCGTAAGTATCAATTCTCCATTTATAAGCATGTCCGCGAAACTCTTTCTGGCATGATTGAGTATACGATCATAGAAAGAAACCTTTAATGTCTCCACGAACATTGGGGTGATCTTACTTTCCAGCAATGGTGGCTGGACTTGGGCAGCTACATCCCTCCATCTTTGCGCGTACTCGTAGAAGCTCTCATGATGCTTTTGCTCCAATCCCTACAAAACTAAACGGGTTGGAATTATGTCTGAAACATGCTTATACAGCTCACTGAAGGCTCTGGACAAATCCTTCCATGATCTGATGTTAATTCGACTTAGTTGTGTGTACCAGCGTCTAGCTGATCCTACTAGACTGTCTTGAAAGCAATGGATAAGCAGCTTCTCGTTCTCAAGATACATCAACATCTTCCTGTAATACATAGTCAAATGTGCTGCAGGGCACATCGTTCCATTGCATTTTTCAAAGTTAGGAACTTTGAACTTTAGTGTTACCACCAGATCAGTTACTAAGCTTAAATCTTTGGAGTCCATTCCTCCATATATACATCCCTCTTGGAAAGATTTAATCATTCCCTCCAACTTCTCATAACGATCATCCCATTTCTTCTCAGCTTTCACCTTGTCGGCAATTTCATCGAGATCAGGCACCTAAATGATTTACTCAGAACTTATCTTCCTATCATTCTGCGCCAACGCCTCACCAACATATGGGGAAATTTTGACCTTAGACGATTGAGCTTCTCTTTGTATGTTCGGATGAACGAAGGCCATCCCTTGAAATTTTGGCATAGTATTAGCTTCCTCACCAGCTTCTACTGCGTCTAGGTCTTTAAAGCCTAGCATGGCTGCAATTGAACCAACCGTCTTTTGGTGAACTAACTTCATTTGTTGCTTTAGATCTATCTCCAGCTTGTCTAACCTGTCCTGGGTACTCTTGAGGTTGCTTTCTAGGGCTGTCATCTATCTTCCATTGCTCTGACTTGAGACCGAGTATCGTACTTGTGGTTTGTTTCTGCTATTTTGATTTTCTTCCATTTTTATTTGAGTTAGATTCTTATTATGTCATGTATGCATGCACATAAATGAAAAGCTATTAAACACAAAAGAATGAAATGCAAATGCATGAATGCAGGCGAAGGGCCATCAATTCCATGAAACAATTGCTCAAGAAACAACTCTTTTCTTGAATATAAAATGGTCCATATTACATCTCATTTTATTTACAAGTATTTTTCAGCATGAACTCCTAGTTCCTTGATTTCTTCAATGAGCCACATAAGTCTCAGTCCCACTTCTCCTACTAGCTTGACGTACTGACGAAGAGCTGCAGCTTCGGTAGCTAATATCATCACGTATCGAGCCACATCTTGTACTTGGGTCATGACAGTCTTGTCGAACTCATCTCGTTCTTAGAATCTTCTAGCCATGTCCCTAAGACGAGTGAACCAGTAGTCATTAACTCCCTCAGCAATGTCTTCAAGGACCAGGATTTTTTCCTATATTCCTGAATGATGTTGTTCATTTCTTCAACATGTTTCTTCAAGGTATCATTCTCACTTAGATAGGCCTAAAGCTCAATATATGTGTAATGATTTTAGAGTCTATGCAACAAGTGCTTCAATCCATTAATTTTGGCTTGCAACTCAGCAACACAAGCCTGACTCTGCTTTAGCTTCGTACTGGTTTGGTCATATGCCTTCTACAACTCAAATAAGTGTATTTTGTTGTCGTGAGACCTATTTTTCCATACAACCACACTTTCTTGCTCTCTTTCATGAACTCGTTTGCTATTTCCTTTTTCAATTACCAACTTACCCTTCTTCTTCTCTTCAACAAGGGCTCATCTATATTTCTCCACATCACGCCTTCCTCGTTCCTTCTTCTTCCCTACAGCATGCTCGATTTCTTGTTTCCAATATTCTAGGGTCTTTCTCAGATCAGCATTTCAAACAGTTGTCTGGAGCTTAAGGAAGTCAACCCTTTAGATCTCAAACTTCTTTTCTAGGTCTTCATACAGCTTTATTACTTGCTTTGTCTCTCCTTTATACATTTCAACATCGAGGCCCGACTCAAACTTGTCTCTTTAGTTTTGTTCTTGTAAGGCTTCTATCTCCAGCTTAGCCCTTATTAATTCTTCTCTTACGATGTCAGCTTCTGTAGGGACTATCTTTAAGTGTTCTTCTAGGGACTTGGACTGTCCGGATGTAGGTGCTATGACTTTATCGTTTATTCTCGTATGCCTCCAAATATCATAGTTCGGGGTGTACATACAATGGCTATCAGATTCTAACTTCATATGATAACAGTGGTTCCATGCATCGCTGATTATCTGAACCTTCTATCTGAACTCTCCTTGGAACTCGAACTCTAATGAGTCAAGACCGGTAGTGAATGGGATAAACTATCAAGACCCATACTGACGAGATACTAGCAAAGGGGCACATCCAATTCCTCCCCACAAACCTAGCAATATTAAGAAGTTGACATCTCCACATTTGTACAAAATCTTGGTATGGCTCATCCAAGGAACCCTCCATCTGATGTCTTCGTCATGACGATCCCTGAATATAACAATCCATTTGTTCTTCTTTACAACAGGCCACTCCTTCGCTAAGAACTCTCGGAGTGGTGAGAAGTTTGGGGAAAACACATTTGATAAAGCCAATGTTGGGCACTTCCAGAAGTGACTGAGCGCCCAAACTTGCAGAAGTGAAGCATATCCTCCAAAATGGACACTTCAACTTTTCGGCAGGCATTGAGGGAAATGAAGGTTTTAGCAAGTACGGTTGGTACCAGATTGACTCCTCTCTTCATTTGTTCAAGGAAATCAAGCAGCGCCACATCAATATTTCCTATAACCCTCGGTAAGATGACTAAACCATAAATTGCAATGGCTAGGAGATCAACCCTCTTTTCCCTGTCAGGGTAGATTGAAATTATACTTCTGATTCTTGACCAAGGGAAATTAAAGGTGCCTCATCTCTTTCGTGTCAACCCTTTTAATCCAACCATCACTCATACCAGTGAATGACTGAAGCTTTGCATATGGGTTTTTATTTTTAGGAGGCTTGGCATAGATCCAGTTCTTCTTCACTTTGCATAAGTTGAAAAGGGCTAAGTACTCCTCGAATGTAGGCATCATATCTTCCTTATTAAAAGTGAAACAACAATACCCCGGATTCCAGAATTGAACCAAGGCTTTCAGAAACTATTCATCAACCCTCACGTACAAGAGATAGGCTATATCACCGTACACTTTATGGAACAACTGCTTAGTCTCATAATCAAAGTGCTCCCAGATTTCCCGCAATTCTTGCACATTGTTCTATTTCATACTGATGTGGGCATATTTCGAAGTCTCTGTCTCATGATTAGCTACTAGATATCTCCAAATGTTCATTGATTCACCTCAGACCAATGTCGAACCTTTGCATTCGCATCTTCACTTTTCAAAATCCTTCCGTCCATAACAAGAGCCTTTCAAATTTGAGCAATGATTTTGAGAATCAACCCCTTCTAAATATGTAATGATATGGCATGAATGGATATGCAAAACAATAAGACAAGGAAAAGGAAGATTAAAATCAAGAAAACACAGAGATTTCAAAATAATTTCAAAAACAATTCTGAGCAGAACATTCTAATACTCCAGGACATGTCTCTCTTTATTACTAAAACCCTAGGTTTTCTGCATGGCTCTATTGGGGTGGGCTCTAAGTTCTCAAACAGTAAGGTTCTAAAAGGTACCAGAGCTGTCCTTGTTGTCCCCAACTAAAGGTAGCAAGGCCCCTGGTTCTCACCCATTATAGGCTTCAAATGAACCAAGTTCAACTCAGGAGGACTCACTTCCTATGTCTTCTCGAAGAATCAATATTTTTACGAAGACATGAGGCATATGAGTCCCGAAGGCACTTACTAGGCTCATACGGAGAATCAATATTCTGACATGAGCAAATCATTTTCCCCTCACTTAACAATTGGGTGGATCTCGGGAATAGAGCTTTTTGCAACAATTTTGAAATGTGTAAAATAGAATTACATTCATTAAGTGGACAAATAAATTGAATCCTTTGTGAACTTGCAAATTCCTTTTAAAAAAACATTTTTGAAAACAATTTGTGGCCTGACCCTCTTTTGTTTTTTTTTAAACAAAAATTGCCCTAGTGGAGTCGCCAAGCGGTCGAAACCAATTTTTAGGAAAAAGGTTTTTGACGTTTTGGAAAACTTCATAAAATCACGGAGTCGCCACCAATCTTTTTTTAAAAAAAAGTGTGATTGGATCACTTTTAAAACAAATGTTATTTTAATAAAACTTTTTATTTATCAAAATAACATTTTTGGTCCACAAAAAACAAGAAAACAGGTTCAGGGGTTGGTTACGTGTGAGGAAGGATTAGCACCCCCACAACGCCCAAAAAATGGCACCTAATTGATTTCAAAAAGTGCTTTAAAAATTGGAATTTGCAAGTTCACAACATTTCGATTTATTTGTCCGCAAAGTGAATGTAAATCTATATTAACACCCTTATCACCCGATAAATGAACTTTAATCACCGCCAACACTACTGGCGCTAACCCGTCATCCCCGTTTGATAAGAAGTCGCATCAATTAAGTTTTCACTTTTTAATAAATCAACAAGAAAATTAGATGTGTTAAAGTCTTTTAGAATTTAGTGTTTAAGACCTAAAGAAATATCTACATTTATTTTAATTATTAAGTTAAAATGCAATTAAGTGTGTTTTATTGAGAATGAAGAAAGTTTTACAACACACAAGTTTCTATTCTAGGTTTTACGTCCTTGTTCCTAAAGTTTAACACACATACATACATATACATATATATATATATATATATATATATAAACAAGAGGAACAAAATAAACTTAAATTTAATTAACTATTAAAATAATTGCTAAATAAAGAAAAAGGGGGATTAATTTCATTTATATAAAAAATCTGTATTATGGACTAAATTAAAAGAAAGCCAAAAGGTGAGGGTTAATTTGAAAACAATTTAAAACCTGGTGGCTATTTGAAAAGAAAAAGGACGAAATTGAAACAATTGAAAACCGAGGTGCTTGATGTTCGACTCAGAAATCATGGCAAATTGTTAGCTGAGTTGAAAGTTCACTCCACTATTGTATCTCGAATTAAGGCACTCCAAGAAACTGATGAGGAGTTACAACCCCTTATTTCTAAGCTCAATGATGGCTCAGATCTTGACTTTGCTTTGAATTCCAAAGGGTTACTGTGTTTCCGCAACCGTATTTGTGTTCCCGATGATGATGATCTTCGAAACTAAATCTTAAGTGAAGCTTATTCTAGCCATTTCTCTGTTCACCCTAGAGCTATCAAAATGTACAAATATCTGAAGGAGATCTATTGGTGGTCCAGTATGAAGAATGAAATCACGGACTACGTAGCTAAGTGTTTGACTTGCCAATAGGTCAAAGCCGAGCACAAGGTACCTACGGGTCTTCTGCAGCCCATTGCACTTCCGCAATGGAAATTGGAGCGTATCACGATGGACTTCGTAAGTGGTATACCTCTGACTCTAAAGAAAAATAATGCCATATGGGTTATTGTGGACCGATTCACCAAGTCTGCTCACTTCCTTCCAGTAAGAATGGATTTCAGCTTGCCTAAACTCGTGAAGTTGTACATCAGTGAAGTTATTCATTTACACAGAATCCCGATATCTATCATCTCCTATCGTGACCCACGATTTACGTCTCGGTTTTGGGGGACCTTACACGAGGCCTTGGGAACGCGAGTGCATCTTTGCACTGCTTTCCATCCTCAAACTGACGGCCAATCTGAAAGAGTTATTCAGGTAACTCTAAACCCTTCTCTAAGTTATGTGAATAAGTATTTGTACCAGTCGTGATTCTTCCTTGTAGATTCTGGAAGATATGCTCCCGAGCCTGTGTCATTGACTTTGGGAATACGTGAAAGAAATTCCAACCCTTGGTCGAGTTTGCTTACAACAACAGTTACCAGGCTTCAATTCAAATGGCTCCATATGAAGCTCTCTATGGAAGGAGGTGTATGACTCCTCTTTGTTGGATTGAACTCGATGAAGGCAAGATGCTAGGTCCTGACTTACTTCAGGAAACCGAAGAAAGGGCAACCATTATCCGTGATCAGCTTAAGGCTACCTTCGACCGAGACAAGTCCTATGCCAATCTGGGCAAAAGATATATTCAGTACGAGGTTGGTGAGAAGGCCTTCCTCAAAGTATCTCTATGGAAGAAGATTCCTCATTTCGGGAAGAAAGGAAAGCTAAGTCCCCGCTTCATTGGTCCATTCGAGGTGATTGAAAAGGTTGGACCTGTTGCTTACTGATTAGCCCTCCCCGAGGAGTTAAGTCGGATTCACAATGTCTTCCATGTGTCTATGCTACGGAAGTACCGATTAGACCCTTCCTATGTAATCGAGCCAGAGTCTGTGGAAATCCAATCTAATCTGACATACGAGGAAGAACCTGTTCAAATCCTCGCACGAGAAGTTAAATGGCTTCGTAACAAGATTGTGCCCTTAGTGAAAGTTTTATGGCAAAGTCATTCCTTCAAAGAAGAAACATGGTAACCCGAGGAGACTATGCAGAAACAATATCCTCATCTGTTCGTCTAAAGTGAAAATTCGAAGGTGAATTTTCTTAAGGGGGAGAATTGTCACACCCCGAAAACTGGTCTAGTTAGGAATAGGTTCCGATGATCAAATATTTCGTACCAGTAATATAATTAACTTGATTTTGTACCTAATTTGAAGAAATAAAGGTTATTCGGGCTAACTATATTAGTTTATTATTATTATTAAAAAAATAGGAAACCCCACGGTAGGGGAAAACTTTGGCTAGTGCCAAGTACCCCATGTACGTGGGGAAGTATGGCAATATATGGCAGCTCTCCAATTACGTGGAGAGCATCAAATTAAATGGATGAGTAAGGGACACCATAATCCCTTGGGCTTATGCCACGTGTGCAAGCAAAAGGGCATTGTGACCTAAGAATTGGCTACGGCTCCAACATATGTGGAGCATGGAGAAATCAAATAGGAGGCCGGCCATTGAGTATAAATAGGGGGTGTGTAATAGACATAGGGAAAATAAGGAAAAAAAGAAACGATTCAGTGATAAGGTGGTAAACTCAAGTTTTTTGGTTCGATAATTTGAACCCTCGCTATCGATTGGGGGTTGATAAAGAACAACCGTCATCTCTTCCGAAAGCCAAGTATAAAGGCGTTATTATCCGAAAGTCTTAAAACAACGAGTTTTTGAGGTGAGTGTAGTTGTGTCAAGGGATAGGCTCGGTGCCTTCCCGTTGCATTATTTTGTGGTTATGTTTGTATTTGTTTAAGGGCTCACGTAGAGCAATCGTTTTGAATTCAATTGGAAAATCCGGTAAGTACCTTGCACTGCTTTGACATGTGCAAATATGACTATGATATGTTACACGTATATTATATATGAAATGTTACATTTTGATATTTGATATGATATGACTTGAAAAAAAATATGGACTTTGTGAATTTGTGCAATTATGGACATTGGATACAATTGGCATGCCATAGGATTATTGAGCTCGATTAAGTAAGAGAGGACTACGGTCCTAGGCTACGGCTTATATGTGAGGGAAAAAAGGTCGACTATGTAAGGGATATATCTCTGGAGCTACGGCTCAAGGGCTACGGCCCACTCTCCGTTATATGTGTTGGTGTATAGGGGAATTCGTGTATCCAATGGTACCTACTGTGATATGTGCCTATGAATTGTGCTACGACATTATGATTATGATATGAATATGTGAAATGTATATGTGAATATGAAAGCATGAAAATAAGTGAAATAAGCATGAATTGTGTATAGTGTAATATGACTAGTATATTTGATTCTCATTCATTTCATAATATTGATCATCCATTGTAATTGTTATAACTACCTCACTAGGCTATGTAAGTCTAACATGTGTGTCTCATGTATTTTCAGGACCTTGAGCAATTTCGAGCCTTGATCGTGTTGTTGCAGTTGCAAGTCACGTCCCTGCCATATATGTCTGTTATCTTTTGCTATAAACTCCTAGTGAAGTGGCCTATGGTTCAACTTGTTTTGTATAAGCCTTTCTATGGTTGTATGATGACTTGGTAACGTGGTTTTGTTGTATGCTTATAATGACTAGATTTGAATAGGTTAAAAAGTGCCTAAAATGGGCCTAAGATGAAAACTTGGTAAATGGATTCCGAATATCCCAAAATTTGACATACCAATAGAAACATGGTTTATAAGTGTACTGGTAAAATTGGGTAACTTTAGTTAAGTCACAAACTGATTTTCGTAAAAAGCCTCAAATTGGTTTAATTGGCTTAGTAATTCGATAGTTTCTAATAAAGAAACCCTTAGATCAATAATTGGAGAGTTTAATTTCAATTGGTAATACAAAATCGGATTAAAATCAATAACTAGTAAAAATTTACAATTTAGTCCCTAAAGTTAAGAAAATTTTAAAATTAACCCCAACTCTGATTAAGTTTAATAACAAACAAAGTGGTTAAGTCTTAAAAATAATCAATATGATACTTAGATTAGATTTTGAACTCTAAAACTTTTTCCAAACCTTCGATTAGTCTTCTAATAACACTATCTGACCCGGATGCCCACAAGACTAGGAAGAGGGTGTTACATGAAGTCCTTGGAACACCTTCACTTGCTTGTTGCCTTCGAACCTTTAATTCTCTGTATTGATGTACAAAGAGAGCGTAAGCACAGTAGGCTTAGTGAGGAGTGCTTAAAAACAACACACCATCAATGCATTTAAAACTAGTTACAAAATCACATCTCAAATCATGTTTAAATCAACATTTAAACCATCATTCCTTGAAAACCGTGCACTTTAACCTTTCAAAAACCAGAATATTAAACCATATGCAACGTGTATCATAAACCAACAGCAACTCACATTGCTAACCTCAATTTAAGTCTTCCCATACATAACACACCATACGCAAAGCGTAATGAGAAAACATGTATAAATCCACATTATATAGCACATGATACATCAACAATTATATTGGCTCACAAGTGATCATTAACAAGTTCCATTTACAAACACAACATTAGATACATGGATTCACAAGTGTTCTCTCAACACTTCATACATTCTCATTGGCATCTCAAGGTTAACACAGGGAGTATTTGGCGCTCAATATAAACCCCTCAACCGTTGTGATACCCGTGGTGGAGTATTTGGTACGCCGTATAAACCCCACAACACCACTCATCGGTAGATGTATAACCCACTAACAAGAGTTTTCGGTACCATAAACCCCTCTATCGTTAGGGTACTTGGAAGGAGTATTCAATACGCCATATAAACCCCTCTACGTCCAAGGCGACTTATTTTACAGTGCACTCAATCCTATAGCCGGCTAACTATATCCGATTACGTTTTAAAACCATTTCCATACCATCACTTGCCAATATAATTCACAATTAACCACGAACCCGACTGTCTTTAAAGCAATTTACCAGAACATAACAAAGCATCAACCCATGCTTTCACAAGTATAAACCATACTTACAAGGATCATTCACAAATGCATCCCTCATCAATATATTATCAAAAATAGTAGACAACATACTTCAAAACATGCTTTAATAGTAGGAACCATGTAATTTAAAACAAGTGCATAAACCATTTCGTAAAAAGCACGACCGAGAGAGAAATCCTTTATACTTACTTCCGAGTTTAAACCAGCATTTCAAACTAAGTTTAAACTCCCATAAACCACCTTTTAAACCATTCCAAACCTGGAAAACACGTTATCACTCACCAACGACGCTACGTCTCACTTGTCGATGCGCAACACACCTCCAAAGCTTCTGAGGCGACGCTTCAAGCTTGAGGATCAACCTCCCCTGATTTAACCATACAAAAATAGGGGATTCAATGCATTAAAATGCATTCACAAACCCAGCAACAACAAACCACAAAGATTCCTTTCAAACACTAGCTGAAACCTTTCCAAAAATACCAAAAATAACATCAAACATCTTCCAAACATAACCCAGCCAAAATCTACTGATTTGACTCATCAATTATCATCAAATAACATCCAAAAACAGCCTAACTTCAACCTTATACCTCTAGAATTCATCTAACACCCACAACACCTCAAAAACACATAACTAGCAACTCAAACAACTAGAGATTCATATGGCAGATTGGCCGTCAGATTGTGGGTGAAAATAGTGTTAAGATTAAATCTAGTACCTAGAGCTCCTTGCAATGTTCTCCAAAATCAAGAAGCAAACTACAGATCTTGATTGGAGATGATAGATTGAGGTGCTCCGTGGAGTCGAATAACTTTGTTATTATACAAGTCAACTAGCTTTGGATGACCATAATCCATTCTAACCGGTAAGAAATGTGTTGACTTGGTGAAACCATCCATAATGACCCAAATGGTATCGTGTTTAGTAGCAGTCAAGGGTAGACCACTAACAAAGTCCATAGTGATCTTCTCCCACTTCCATTATGATAATTCAATGGGTTGCAAGAATCCAGTAGGGACATTGTGTTCAGCCTTGACACGCTGGTACGTGAGACATTTACACACAAAGTCGATTATGGCCTGCTTCATACCTTGCCACCAATAAAGCTCACGAAGATCCTTGTACATCTTCACAGAGCCTTGATGGATAGAGAATGGACTCGAATGAGCTTTTTTAAGGATATCTGTACGAAGAGATTCATCATTGGGCACACAAACCCGATCACAAAAACATAGAAATCTGTCATAATTAAATTTGAAGTCAGGATTATCTTGAAGTTTAGAGACAATGGATTTGAGTTTTGAGTCTTGATCTTGTAAGGCCTTAATTCTTGAAACATGGTAGACTGAACTTGAAGTTCATCTATGAGACAATGATGCTTCTAAAGTCAGAAGTGAGCATTGATAGCTCAAGGAGCGGGTAGAGGTTTGCGGCTGAGTGCATCAACTACAACGTTAGTCTTGCCTGATTGGTAATCAATTACTAGATCATAATCTTTGAGAAGTTCCATCCATCTCTGTTGTCGAAGGTTAAATTCCTTTTTAGTCAAGAGATATTTAAGGCTCTTGTGGTTGGTGAAGAGATAACACTTTTCTCCTTAGAGATAGTGCCTCCAGAATTTCAATGCAAATACAACCGCAACCAACTCCAGATCATGAGTGGGATAGTTTATCTCATGTGGCTTGAGTTGTCTCGAAGCATAAGAGATAACTTTACCTTATTCCATCAATACACATCCTAACCCGAGATACGATGCATCACTATAAACTGTGTAATCTTTTCCAGACTCGGGTTGGGTTAGGACTGGTGCATGAATCAACACTTGTTTCAACTGGTCAAAACTTCATTGTTGTTCCTCAGTACAAAAAAATGAAACTTCTTTTTGTAATAGTTTAGTAAATAGGGCTACTAACATAGAAAATCCTTTGACGAACCTCCTATAGTAGCCAGCAAGATCGAGGAAGCTTCTCATCTCACCAATATTTTTCAATGGATGTCAATCAAGAATGGCTTGAATTTTATTAGGGTTAACTTGAATACCTGTGGTCGATACAATATGCACAAGGAAGGCAACTTCAGCCAACCAAAACTTACATTTGGCCAACTTAGCAAACAACTACTTCTCTCAGAGAGTTTGAAGTACAATGCGGAGATGATCATGATGTTTTGCAGCATTCTTGGAATAGATTAGGATTTCATCAATGAAAAACACTACAAAATTATCATGATAGGGTCTGAAAACCTAATTCATTAGGTCCATAAAAGTTGTCGGTGCATTGGTTAGCTTGAATGGTATCACCAAGAATTCATAATGACCGTATCTTGCACAGAAAGCAGTTTTTGGTACATCATATTCCTTAACCCTCATTTGGTAATATCTAGACCTTATATCAATCTTGGAAAACACAGAGGCATCCTTGAGTTGCTCGAATAGGTCATCTATCCTTGGTAATGGATACTTTTTCTTGATGGTTACCTTATTCAACTATCGATAATTGATGCATTGTCTCATGGAACCATCTTGTTTCTTCACAAAGAGAACTAAAGCTCCTCAAGGTGAGGAACTCGATTGAATGAAGCATTTATCAAGCAGGTCTTAAATTTGGGCTTTCAATTCTTTCAGCTCAACAACTGCCATTTGATAAGGTGCAATAGAAACTGGAGTAGTTTCGGGTTGCACTTTGATGCCAAATTCTACTTCACAGGTTGGAGGTAGACCCAGAAGTTCATCAGGGAAGACATCAGAAAATTCACATACAGTATCAATGTCCAATAAACGAGGTTTATTTTGGCTTCCAATGATAAGGCATACAACGAAGGGTTCCGAGAATTCATCAAGACAATGCTCTTATTCCCAAGACCTCGAAGGTACAACTTTTTCTTATTACAATCTACCCAAGCTTGATGCTTACTAAGCCAATCTAAGCTTAATATGACATTAAACTCGTGGATTGGTAAGGCCAATAAGTTAGCCGAAAATAGAATCCCTTGAATCATCAAATGACAGTTCTTACACACAAGACTTACAATGACACAGTCACCCAATGGGTTCGTTATGGTGATTCTCGATGCTATGGGTTCACGAGACATTCTATGCTTTTTAACTAACTCAGTACTTAGAAAGGAATGTGTAGAGCCAGGATCAATCAATGCATATAAAGAATGAGAGTATAGTTCAATAGTACCTACAATGACATCAGGCTCATCATCCTCCTCCCAGCTTTTTACATGATACATTTGGGCCGATGCCTTTGATTCTTATCTATTTGATAGTTTTATTGAGCCACTAGGTTTCCTTGTGGTTCCCAATAATCCTTACCTTGATCCCTTGCCTCGTAAAGATTGGGCAGGGGAGGCAACATTTGTTGGTGTAGATGTAGATTTGATAGCACAAAGAGGGCAATCACGGATGAAATGGCCTTATTCGCCACAATAAAAATAGGCTCTAGTCTGTTTACGACACTGACCCACAGGATGTTATTTCTAGCAGTAGTTACATGCTGGATTCTGTGAACTTCTATTTGAGCCTCCAGTGCTTTCAACTAAAGCCGTCTTAACAAAAGATTGTGTCACGGTTTGGGTCTCTCGTCATTCCCTGAACGGGAGGGTTGTGAGTATGTATTCTATTTAGGGCCTTGATACTTGCCCTTCTTGTTCCACTTAGGAGGTCAAGAATCATCTCTGAACCTCTTCTCAGACATTTCTGATCCTCTAGCCTTTTGAGCTCTCTAAGATGCTTCGATGGACTTGACTCGATTCACGAGATCCTAGAAGTCGGTAATGCCCAAAGTAGTAAAATTAAGGTGTAGCTCATCGCTAAGCCCGATAATGAACATCCTGCACTTCTCTTCCTCTTTCTTGATGTACTCCGCACCATACTAGCAATACTTGCAGAAGTCACTGATATATTGCTCAATGGGTCGGCCACCCTAGTTCAGATGGAGGAAGATGTTACGCTTTTTGGTGAGGTAATAATCACTAATATACTTCTTTCAGAATTCTTGAAGAAAAAACTGCCACGTTATAGTTTCTACAGAGACGGTAAGAATAGTGGTCTCCTAACATTGAAGTGCTTCATCAGCTACCAATGCAAGGGCGCATTCTAGCTTGTGCTCGTCTGAGCACTATAGTTGTTTATTTAGAACCCTTAGTGTGTTGTCCAACCAGTACTTAGCGATCTCAGGATTATCATCATCCTGACCAGTGAAGGTGTAAGCTTGGCGTTGTGCCAGTTTATCAATAAGGGCACAAGCATACTAGACAACAGGTGGAGCAGGTTGTACCACTGGCTCAGCTCTCATCGATTTCATAAATTGCTTGAACATGTCAGCCATGTTCCGGTAACATTCAGCTTGTGCATTAGGCAATTTTGGCTCGACATTCTGAGGTGGGGATTAGGTGGGTTCAGAGGGTCTCCCCCCTTATTTCCTTGCCATGGATCGAGGAGCCAGTAGCAGGCCCGTTTATATGAGCTTCATTAGTCTCAGACATATCTATAACATAAAGAGATTGAATTAGTCGACAAGTCACAATATACACAATATACAACTCCTAGGTAGCAAAGTAACACAATAACGATGCAATAGGCTTCGGTTTAGTCCTAGAATCGACTAAACTCTAGCTATGATACCAAAAATATAGCACCCCTTTCCCGTCCTAGTCGAGAACTGGGTCGGAGTATATTAGCAATAAAAAAATAATGATCGGTGTAATGATTCATATCCAATGATCGATAGAATAACGATGTCATGCTCTACAAACAATACAATAATGATACAATGGTTTAACAATTCGATATAAGGCTACAATTAACAGTTCATGGCCAATTTTAAACCTTTACAAGTTTTAGGGACTAATCAATGAATTCTGTATTTTAGAGGCACTATACTAAAATTAACCTTACTATCATGAAATTTAGTCCCTAATTAACAAGCATGCAATCTTTCATAGCAATCGGAGTTCATTTACCCTTTCAATTTGACCACACCATAATCAGTGACCATTCTATAAACAATTCAAAACTATGATTAATGTCTTTTAATAGAATTAATTGCCTTCGTACAAAAACACCTTGGTGCCATATCAATACGGATGTGCATAGTTCATGATCCATTTTGGTTATGCCAATTTTCGTTTCGATACAACTTGACCTGTATCGATACGGGTTGACCAACTTTGACTTATTATTCATATCTTATAACTGAATTAACAACCACTGTATCGATACACCAATATGGTGTATCGATACAGGAATGCAAAGATTCAACTCTATACCTCAATGACCAATGCCCGTTTCGATATAGTTGGGGCTAAATCGATACGGCTTGACTTGGGTTGACCTGTTTCAATACACCCTTAGGATGTATCGATACCATTAAATTCACAAACCATACTGCCAAATTCTATACCGAAACACCTTGGACCCGTATTGGTACGCTAAGGTTAACTTGAGCCTTAAGTGACCTAAAATGCACAGTCGTACCGAAACAGTTTGACTTGTATCAGTACGCCCTACACTGTAATGACAGATTTTGTCTAGTTTTTACTCAATTTTACCTATCAAACGATGTCCAAATGCAATGAAATTCAACCAGATATATTTAATCACTATATTCTACTAGCATGCCAAATTTTAGGGTCATCCAAATTCGTTTACTATGTTTTTACCTTTTTGAGCCAGATATGCAATTTTGGTCACACTTAAGCCATTCAAAAGTGTCATTTAGGGTCTTAGGCACTATTACAAACCAAGCACTATGCATACATATCAAAAAGGTCATAAGTGACTACTTTAGATACTTTGCCACCATTCTAGGAGTTTGTAGAGACAAGATACATTACTTTAAATTGCTTGTGACTTGCCAAAACTTTAACTCTTCCGATCTCCAACGATAACTTCTTTAACCTAAAATGTATGAAATGAAATGCATTAGACGTACTTTGCCTAGTGAGGTAGTCATAACCAATGTCAATATCAATGATATACACTCTTTTCCATATAAAAACAATAACAATACAGTGGATCAATGATAGCAATGCAATGCTCATGTTCAATAGCAATATTATCATGTTTTAACATTAACCCTTGGATCGTTTTGGGATAATGGATACGCGAATTCCTACACCTCGCCAAATCAATGAATGGTCTAGTCCCTCCGCCTCACCAATATGACCAATACCAAAAAATATCCTTCCGCCTCGCCAAATCAATATAGGTCGTAACCCAAGGACTGTAGTCCACCCATACGCTGAGCTCATGAATTCTATGGCATGCCAATTGTATCAAATGTCCTTCGAATCCAAGGTTCGATAACAAAATCAATAATCAATGTTTGATAACAATAAAAATGTTCAATGTTCTTATGAATAGGCAATGTTTCAATATCAATGCTCAATAGCTATGACATTAACAATGATAATATTCAGTGATCTCAATAGTAGTGTCAATGACCGATGATTCATTTTCAATGTTTCAATAACAATAGCAATGGTAATATCAATGCTCGATGAGAATGACTATGTTTCATGGTTAATGATCTATAGTTAGATATTTCAATGACAATAACGATGGCAATAACAATAATGATGTATGATGTTTGATGTTATACTTACCGATGCATGAATGGTTAATGAGCTTGTGGTCCTCTTGCCCTCCTTGGACTTGTCGAAATTACCCCCTCTTGCTCTCTATGAGTTGTCAAAATCTCCATCTTATTTATAGGGCTAGGTCAAAGTCCTTCTTTGAGGAGGAAGTTAAGTTGGAATTAAATTATCTTTAAAGAATATAATTCTTTATTATAATTATATTCCTACTAGAACTTCTCCTATCTTCTTGGAATTTAATTCTTCTTTAATCTCTTTATGGAAATCAAATTCCTTTGGGTTTGGGCTTTGCTCCACGTCATCTTGGGCTTGTCTAGTCATCAATTTCAACTACCATATCACCTTTGCTCTTTGTCGACAATTGCCCTGGCAACTGGCTCGGCATATCCTTCATGTATTGCCCTGGCAACTAGCTCTAGCCTTGCTTTGGCAAATAATCTTGTACATACATACAAAACACACCAAAGCAGCATCTTTTCCCACAAAAACTACCAAGTTATGTAATCAAGCTCAACGTTGGAAGGAAACATGGATTAATGCATGAATGGCTACTTATGCAACTAATATGAGCCTAAGTCTAACAATAATATGAGTAAAAAGGGTACGAAAAATAGTACTTTTGAACACTTATCACCTTTGCTCATCTTCCGATCAATCTTAAACTTTGAGATTTTTCAACTCATTATTATGGACTCTTTCTCCCATTACGAAAGTCTCCAATTTGGATTGTTCTCGAATCAACAATTCATGCAAAAATACCATGAATATGTAGTACAAATAAACAGAACAAGACAAGAAAATAAATGAGTTAGCAATAGATATAATGAATATAAAGCAAATAAATAACACACCAAAGTGGATTAATAAAAAAAGGCCTAACATCATGAATTCTAGTTCGCTATGGTTATCTGCATGGCTCTAATGAGGTGGGCTTTTTAAATTCTCACACGTGTAGGTTCGGTTCTAGACAAGTGTACCCGAACCTATCTTATTACCTACTAAGGTAACAAGAACCTCAATTCTGGCCCATTACAAGTGTACCCGAACCTATCTTATTACCTACTAAAGTACGGCCTAGTGATGTGGAGGGCTGACGTGTCAAAAGGCGTAGATCCCAGAAGTGAATTACCGACCCGTGGAGGGCTGCTCACATGGGTATGTGGTGTTTCACTCCCACTCAAGGGACAGAGCTCGGGTAGAAAGCTCGATGATTATGATGCAACACATGTCAGTGATTCCTTATAAATTAAATGAGCAATTGATAAAAAACCACCAATTATCAAAGCCCACTTAATTAAAATATTATCTTCAAGAAAGAACAAATTAATTAAAGTCAACTTGAATTTCAAAATTTCAATCGATAAAAGTAACATGTGATTTTCTTGGCTTAACTCTCTTTTTTATTTTGTAAAAACAAAATTCGTCCCCAACGAAGTCGACAAGCTGTAGCGACTAATTTGAAATCGATACGAGATATCCCCACCTTTTGGAAATTGAATTTTGGGGGGGTTTCTTTAAAAAATCATATTATGAAGAAAAAACTTTGAGTCACCACCGGCCACTTGGATAAGGTAGACCGAGCACCATAAAACCAGAGATTCGTTTAAAAATAGGTTAGGGAGTTGGTTACATGTGGGAAAGGATTATCACCCCACAACGCCCAATATCAGTAACAAATCACACATTGCTTTTATATTGATGGAAATTATTGAAATTTAAAATGAATTTAATTAAATTTTCTCAATTGAATATAAACTTTAATTAAGTGGGCTTTAACATTTGATGGGCTTTTAGTAAGGGTGACTATACATTCAGACCATAGATTAAACCATATCAAATAAGGCCGACTGTCGTGTTAATTTATGGTTCGAATCGAGTACATCACCTTTATGCATGATGCAACAATTAAGTATGATGTTATGACTTGTTAAATTTTATTCAAGTTAAAATCTACCTTTAGACAATATAAATTAATTCGAATATTTGGTCAATACTCATTAAGTCAAGATATTACGACACAAATACTCAAACTAATAGATACCTCCTTTTCATGATTAACATTAATTCATCATCAAAATGTCCATTGAAATGTTAAAAGCTCAAATGAATGACAATTTAAATGCATGTCATAAATAAGGTTTTAAATAAACGCACAAAAAGTCCAATAAAGTTCTAACTTAAAAGGCTCAAATTATGAAAGATATAATTTGTGATCAATTATAAACTCAGTTATTCTAATATTAACCCTAGATTGATTAAAACCTAGAAATCTAAAACCTAATATTTTATGAAATTGTCTTGAACCAAAATGATTAATTTGATTTATTCTAAATCGCATCCCATTAAGCCAAAGATACTATTTAAAATAGATCAAATTAATAATAATGATTTTTTAGATTATGAACTGAACTAAATGTTACTTTTATATCCTATAATAATTAAGAAAAGTAGAATAAATTTAACTAATTTATAATATGTTCCGTTAAGCCAAGGACAATATTTGATTTTGTTAAATTTATTCAAGCCCTAAATTCTAACTAAGGTTTCAACTAATCTAAAAAAAGAACCTAAATTTATTTTAATTAACCTAAATTTAAAACATGTCATTGGCTTAATGGGACGTGTGTTTAGATTAATTAAAATGAGTTTAGGTTCCTTTTTAGATTAGTTGAAACTAGGGGTGTTCAAAAATACTCGACTCGGTTGATCCGGCCCGATGACCCAAACCTAAAAATGCTGGGTAATCTTATAAAAAAAATTACCCGACCAGGCCGGGTACCAGACCCTGTAATTTTTCGGGACACAGGCTGGAAGTTTTCCCTTACCGGGTACCCGACTCGTCCCGATAAATTTTAATATATATTTTTTATTTTAAATTATATTTTTATTTTAAGTTTATTAATATTTTTACTCTAAAACTAAGTTTAAATCCCTAAATTTTTTATATGTTTGTATTATATACTTTTAAGTTTTAAGTTAAAATTTTTTAAAAATGTTTTGTGTTTAATATGTGCTTTTTCAATTTTAGAATTAAAAAATAAAAAAATATGAACCGAGTACCCAGTAATCGATTTTCCAGGTACTCGGGTTTCACGGGTACCCAGTTGTGATGGGCCGGGACACGGGCCGAGCAATGAGGTACCCAAATGAACCGGGTACCCGACAATGCCCACCCCTAGTTGAAACCCTAGTTAGAATTTAGGGCTTGAACAAATTTATTTAAATTAAAATTGGCCTTTGGCTTAATGGGGCATATTTTAAATTAGTTAAATTTATTCTATTTTTCTTAATTATTTTAGGATATAAAATTAATTTTTAATTTAGCATAATTAAAAATCATGGGTATTAATTCGATTTCTTTTAAATAGTATCCTTGGCTTAATGGGATGTCATTTTAAAATTAATCAAATTAATTATTATGATTCAAGATAATTCCATAAATTATTAGGATTTTTTTTAGATTTCTAAGTTTTAATGGTTTAGGATTAATATTAGAAGAATTTAGATAATAATATACCATTAATTATATCTTTCATAATTTGGGCCTTTTTGGTTAGGACTTTAGTGAGCCTTTTATGTGTTTATTTAAAACTCTAATGTGACATGCATTTAATTGTCATTCATATGACCTTAAAATTTCAATGGAAACCTTGATAATTAATTAATCTAAACCATAAAATGGAGGTATTTATTAGTTCGAGTATTTGTGTCGTAATATCCTGACTTAATGGATATTGACCAAATATTTGAATTAATTTATATTTTCTAAAGGTAAATTTAAAAGTGAATAAAATTTTGATAAGTCATGAAATCATACTTAACTACTTGCATCATGCATAAAGGTGATGTACTTGACTCAAACCATAAATTAACACGTTAGCCGGTCTTATTCGATGTCGGTTTAATCTATGGTCCGGATGTATAATCACCCTTATTAATTAATTCAAACTCGCCAAATGTTAAAGCCCACTTATTTAAAACTTGTATTCAATTAAGAGCATTTATTTAAAGTCAACTTAAATTCCAACGATTTCCATCGAAAAAAGCAACATATGATTTGGTACCGATTTCGGGCATTATGGGGTGCTAATCTTTCCCTACACGTAACCAACTCTCGAACCCATTTTTAAACGAATCTCTGGTTTTATGGTGTTCGGTCTACCTTATCCAAGTGATAGGTGGTGACTCCAAGTTTTATTTTCAAAATGTGATTTTATAAAGAAGTTCCCCCAAAATGTGGGATACTTCGTATCAGATTTTTTAGTCATTACAGCATGGCGACTCCGCTGGGGACCAATTTTGTTTTTACAAAACAAAAAAAGAGTTAAGCCAAAAAATCTTACGTTGCTTTTATCGATGGAAATTTTGAAATTTAAGTTTACTTTAATTAATTTGTTCTTTCTTGAAGATGATACTTTTATTAAGTGGGCTTTGATAATTGATGGTTTTGCATTAATTTTTCATTTAATTTATAAGGAATCACCGACATGTGTTGCATCATGATCATTGAGCTTTCTACCCGAGCTCTGTCCCTTGAGTGGGAGTGAAACACCACATACCCACGTGAGAAGCCCTCCACGTGTAGGTAATTCACTTCCGGAATCCATGCCTTTTGACATGTTGTACCCCTCCACATCACTAGGTTGTACTTTCCCTCGATCCGAATCCAATTCGCAAGCTTGTAATGGGGCAGAATTGGGGTTCTTGTTGCCTTAGTAGGTAATAAGATAGGAACGGGTACCCTTGTCTAGAACCAAACCCACATGTGTGAGAATCTAGGAAACCTACCCTATTAGAGCCATGCGAATAACCATAGCGAAATAGAATTCATGCTGTTATGATTTTTTGTTGTTAATCCATTTTGATGTATTACTCATTTGATTTGTTTTCATTATTCATTATATTTGTTGCCAACTCATTTATTTTCTTGTCTGGTTCTGTTTATTTGTTCTGCATATTCATGGCATTATCACATGAAGTGTTGATTCGAGAACAGTCCAAATTAGAGGCTTTCATAATGGGAGAAAGAGTCCATTTCAAGATTGATCAGAAGATGAGTAAAAGCTAACCAAGTTATCAGTGGAAAAGGGAACCTAGGTTTTTGGTTGTGCCCCATATGGTAGTTATTTTCTTTTCTCGTTGTAATGGGACATGATCTCCTTTATGGAAAGTTGTTTAATAAAGATGTCCGTCGATCAACACTTCTTTGCATTCATTCATGCATTTTATATATTAATTGTTTGCCTTATCTCATTGTCATACATTGCATACCTCATTAAAATTAATTGCAAGAAATATCATGGCAGAAAGTGAAAGTTTAATTTGCAACCATTCCTTATTCATATGATACCCGTTTGCAAACACGAGCAATGGAAGAGAGAATGGCCAAAGTAGAACAAGGTCAAAATAACCTCGAAGTTCGTTTGAATGGGATTGAGCATAACATTATAGATCAGATCTCACAGTTACACACTTTTATCATTGCTCAAATGACCGATATGCTTGCAAAGAGGTTTGGTAAGGAAGGAGGTTTGGCTGATAGTTCGAAAGACAATGAGGCAGAAGAGACTGCATCTCATGTTAAGGTTCAACCAGAAGCATAAAACTTGAGAAAGAAAGTGTACATCAATATCTCGAGAGCATCCGATAATCACCATATGGGGGAATCTGTTAGCCACCATGTGGGAGCCTCTACTAGTCAACCCATCAATTTAGGGGCAATCCTTGAGAATGAAGCGTCTAATCTAAGCATGATGGAAGAGGTGGAGAAGAGGATTGGAGCCGGTGTGGAAAAGAAGTATGAGGAGAGGTTTTGTTTCTTTGAAGAAAGGTTCAAGACCATACAATGGATAGATGATCAAGAAAATGATGCTAGTGACTTGAGCCTCGTGCCGAATCTAGTCCTTCCACCAAAATTCAAAGTACCCAACCTTGATAAGTACGACAGAACTACTTAACCCTCTGCTCATATCACTATTTATTGTCAGAAGATGGCATCTTTTGTGAAAGATAAGAAGCTGTTAATACATTGCTTTCAAGATAGACTAGTGGGGCTCGCTATAAGGTTGTACAATCGGTTAACTCGTGCTTAGATCAAGTCATGGAAGGATTTGGCTAAGACTTTCACGGATCAATATAAGCACATAACCGATATGACTCCGAATCGGCTCATGCTACAAGGTTTGAAACAAAAGCACAATGAAAGTTTTCGAGAATATTCCCATCGTTGGAGGGATATGGTGGCTCGGGTACAACCCACACTTCTTGAGAGTGAAATTACTCTCATGTTTGTGGACACTCTAAGATGAGTATTGTATGATCGCATGATAAGTAATCCTACTAATAGCTTTGCGAACATGGTCATGTCCGGAGAACGCATTGAAGATGCCATCAAGAAAGGGAAGATAAGAGATCCCTACAACACAACCGCCAAGAAAAGGCATGATTCTCAAGTTCATATGGTGGGTTCTCACCCAAACAATCAATCTCATGGCCGCCTCATAATCAATCATCTTGGTCTGCAAAGCCTTCAGGGGTTCTTCATCCGGTTCATATGTCGTACACCGATTTGCTCCCAACGTTTATTGAGAAGAAGCTTCTAGCTCAAGTTCAGTCCAAACCAAAAAATCATCCCTATCCCAAGAGTTATGATGTTAATACAGTATGTAACTACCATGTAGGAAGTACGAGCCATACTACGGAAAATTGTGGAGCTCTGAAAAATAAGGTTCCAGATCTGATTGAGACTGATATTTTGAAGCTTTGAGGAGAAGAATGATGAACTTGGCTTTTGGGAGGTGCTAATTCCTGGTTTTCCTTCTTAGGAATTCCTTTGTACAAACTTCCTTTCATTTTGCATTCTCTCTTGAAGTAATGCATGGAATCAACTTCGCTACTTTTTGCCCGAAAGTAGCAAAGATCTTTTTGTAAGGGCATATGTTATGTCTGTGGATTTTCATTCTAATGAAAGATGCATTTTGCTTGGCATGCAATGACCTTGAAACCATATTTATGTATACCCCCTTCTACCCTTATAGGTCTTTGGATGTCAATTGCATGATGTGGTGCACAGATCAATCAAATGTTGTGATAACGATGAAGTGTGATTTCCTACTCAGCCTACTCTGGTCAGCAAAGCATAAAAAGCAAGGATACTAATCTTTTGATGATGTTCGATGATGAAAGGAAAAGTCTCCAAAATTCATTAAAAGTGAAGCGAACTAGGCAAGTTTAACTAGGTTGAGTTGCTTGAAATTGAATTTCTAAGCGTAGTCTTCTATGCCTTAATAAGAATACATGGTTTGTAACTAGCGCCCAAAATATAAATAAATATAAAATTAAAAAAAGGATGAAAATGAATAAATAAATGCAAAATGAAAAAAGATGAATGGATGAATTAGTTAATGAATGAACAATTGAATAAGTCTTGGAGCACTCTGATGGAGCTGTAGGGGATGACAAATTTAATAAGGAGTTATGCTCCACCTGTCTTATACTCTGGCCTCAGAGATGTATCTTTAAAGACATGTGCATAATAATAATAATATAATAATGACTAGATACAGTCAAAAGAACACACTTAGAATTTTATTCTTAGAATAATGTTTTTGCGCTCCACTAGTTAAACAAGTCCGGGAAGCTTGAACACATTTATGAATGGAGAAAAATAATGAGAACTAAAAGGAGTAGTTTTCGAACGGATCAAGAGAAACGGTAATCATGAGGATGAACCGAGCGATCTGGGAGGAATTTCACAGCTTCAAATATTGCCACAACATTCAAAGTCTTCATAGACAAGCTATGCTTGAAATGATCACCGGAGGGTTGAATTTGAGAAGCTCTTGCACTCGATATCCAGGGCATCCTATTCTACTTTTTCTTTATATTAAGATTTTGGTTTCAAGGTTTTGTATGTTAATCTAAAAACACATCCTTCATTGAAATGTCGATTAGCAAACTGGCAGATTTTGAACAAAGAGATTTCTTTGAATTGCTTCAGAGATAAATTTCAAAAATGCAACGCCGATGGTAAGGCCCCAAAGATTAAGGGCATTGTATGAAGAGATGATGAAATGCCTTTTGTGGCAAATTTACAATGGCGGGGCATCTTTGTCTGTAGAACAGACAAGATACAAGTTTAACCAAGGTCACTCGACTTGATAGTTTGAACAAAGAATGATGAGTGGTTGTAGTCTAAGAATGGTGAATACCTACTCCAAGGAATGAAGACATGAATATTGAGTCAATTTGAAGATCTCAACAATAACTGCATGCATCTTCATTAACATTGAGAATTTAATTCTTCATGAACATGCGCATCTTTGCATCATAAAACATTTCATGCATATTTGCATTTCCATGAACATGTGCATCTTTGCATCACAAAATATGCACATGCATCATGTTAATTGTGACATTATACAGGAAGTCAAACATGCAGTATCCGAGAAGACAACTTTGGTGATAATTTCGTGCACCTTTGCACCAACCAAGAAGTGCGCGCTTGCATGGCATCTACATTGTTACATTTAACTTAATGGAGCTTGCAAATCCATTTCTTAAAATCAAATTTCTTAATTCGATCCTTTCTTAAGGATGTTTTTCTTAAAACCTAAATTTCTTAATTCGATCCTTTCTTAAGGATGTTTTTCTTAAGACCTGAATTTCTTAATTCAATCCTTTTTAAGGATGTTTTCCTTAAAACCCGAATTTCTTAATTCGATCCTTTCTTAAGGATGTTTTCCTTAAAACCTGAATTTCGTAATTTGATCCTTTCTTAAGGATGTTTTTCTCAAAACTCAAATTTCTTAATTTGATCCTTTCATAAGGATGCTTTTAAAAAAACTTGAGTTTGATCCTTCCATGAGGATGTTTATTACTAAATTTTTCAATTTAATCCTTTCACATGGATGTTTTCCTTAAAACAAATTGCTCAATTTTATCCTTTAATAAGGATATTTTTTTTCTTAAAATGAGAATTTCTTAATTCTGTCCATTCTTAAAGATGTTTTTCATAAAATCGGGAATCTCTCGATTCGATCCTTTTATAAGGACAAATTTTCACGAAACAAAAAGTATTTTAACTCGACCCTTCCATGAGGATATTGGAAAGAAAGAGAAAAAAGAAAGAAAAGAAAAAACCAAAGTGAAAACCCAGAAGGGCGCTTTGAGAAAAACAAATCTAAAGTAAAAACCTAAAAAGACACTTTAGAGAAAAGATTCAAAAGTTCAAAAAGAAAGAACTGAAATAGTTTAACCGAGTGTGAGATGGGGTACCACCACTACAAAGGTCAAGAAGAAGAAGAACGCAAGAAGGCCAAGATCGATGAACCAGAAAAGTATTTAAAGACCATTAAAGATTTTGATATACAACTTCACGTTTGAAGGAATAGATCCCGAAAAAGATTTCAATCTGCCACTTTGTTTGTGAAAACGTGGACCCCAGTAAAGAATCAATAACTCACACAGTCTTTAAAAATCTTATGACCTCTAGCTTTTTGGAAGTAATGAACATTTATTCGCACCGACATGATAAGAAATCGGGGCATCACTTCAAGATTTTTCCGTCTTCAGCTTTTTGGGAGCAGTAAAAATCTTCTAGTACTCGCGCCATGAGAAAATGGGGTACCGTTTCAAAACGAAAATTCTATATAAGAACTCACAACTTCGAGATTTCAAAGCAAAGGGTTCTATATAAGAAGAACTCGTGGCTCCAAAATTTCAAAGAGAAAGGTTCTATATAAGAACTTTTAGCTCCAAGATCTCAAAACCGAAGGGTTCTATATAGAAAGAACATGTAGATCCAAATCTCCGAATGAGGAGAAATGAGAAGTTCTATATAGGAAGGACTTGCAGCCTGAAGAATTCGCTAAAAATAAGCTAAAAGTTATATATTGGTATAACTTGCAGCCCCAATGCTTCAGACAGAGGAAGAGTGAACCAGTTCCATATAGGAAGGATTCGTAGCTCTGAATCTTCAGACATAGAAATAAGATAAAATTAGTGCTTATGATCTTTGTTCTATTCTCGTTTCACAAGAATGAGCAAAGAGGGGCAGATGTAAGCACTAATTTTGTCTGGGTATTACTATTATAATTACTATATTTTTATTATTATTCTTTCTTTTACAAAAAAATAAAATATATATATATAATTAAGGGTGAGCAAAACTCGACTCGAATCGAAAAAATCAATATTCTTTTCAATTTTGTGTTATTCGAATTGTTCGAGTTATTCGAGTCAACTTGAGTAACTCAAAAAAATTTGAGTTTGATTTTAGTTAAAATTTGCACAACTTGAAAACCAAAAAATCGAAAAAATGAATTTACAGTTTTACAATTTAGTCCATGATTTCATTTTTCTTCAATTCCTCCTTCATTTTAAGTCCATTTTTGACCAGATTTGAACCACATATTTCTAAACCAATGTAGAATGCTTATTTAAATTCAATTTATATTTCTGGAAATAAATTTCATATTTTTTTCAATTCAGCCCTTTAACTTTGTATGATTTCCTCATTTCTTCAATCCCTCATTCGTTTTAAGTCAATTTTTGACCAAATTTGAACCGCATGCTCCTAAACCACCGTAGAATACATATTTAGCTTCAATTCATATTTTTAAATAAAATTTCAAATTTTACAATTTAGCCCCTCAACTTTGAATGATTTTCCATTTCTTCAATTTCTCTTTCATTTTAAGTCTATTTTTGACCAAAATTAAACCACATGATTCACTAACACTATATAATATTTATATAACTTCAATTCATATTTTTAACAAATATATTATTTTTTCAATTTAGTCTTTTAACTTTACATTTTATTCAATTTGATCACTCAACTCATTTTTTTGTATTTTTTCTGCACATCAATTCATTGACTCATTTATACTCACATCAATATTTTATCCCCAAAAGTTCCTTATTTAAAAATAATATTATAAATATATTTTAGAAGTTTAGATTATATTTTTTATTAAACAACATTACAAATCTTACTTATACACATGAAAAATAATATGAAGAAATATATATATGCGTATCTTATATGATTAGAGAAAGTCGTTTAAATTATAATCAAGTTGTACGATAACATGGTAAATAATTATAATTAAATTTGTATAGGAACTCGAAAACTCGACTTGAATTTCATAAACTCGACTCGAATCGAAAAAATTTCAAATTAAGTTCAAGTTGTAAAATATGACGCGTCAACTCGAATAACTGAAATTTTTTTGACTCGACTCGATCGAACACTCACCCTTATATATAATATAAAAAAGGGAGACAAAAAGGGATGGTAACTCATGCCTCTAACACCTTCACTCATGCCCTATGCATGCCACCACCATGCTCTTATGCCTTTCTGTTAGCCCTTCACCATCACCATTGAAAACCCATGCCGTATGCCTTACCTGCTACTACTGGCTTCACTCAACCTCACCATAAAAACACTCTACTGCCGTCCCTCAAGGAGCAAATTTCATACATTAATTTTTTTCACAACCAAAGAACACAATCGGCCATTCACTCTACTCTCACCATTTTCTTTCTTTTCATCACCAAAATTTGCCGTTTTCCACTCATTCAATCCACACCGAATCAAACAACCACTGTCGGCCACCAAATCACTCCAACGCTACACCCATTCGAACCACAAAGAAAAAACTCTTTACCCAACTCTCCACCGAGCCCCCAACAACAACACGTAGAATTTAGTTGATCGAGCATAAATATTTAGGTTTGGGCATATTCTCCCCTTTTTATTTGTTGTGTAATTCATTCTTATGGTTTAATAAAATGTTGATGATGTTATTGATAATCTTTTTTGTTTATTCAAGTTTTATTCTTGTATGTCATTTTATTTCATTTAGTGTTAGTGCTTTGTGTCTTTTTGTTCGATATGTGATATAATTTTGTGTTTGCTTGCATGTTTCTTAGAATAGTTTTAGCCTTTTAAATTTTTTTAATTAATTTAAAATATGCCATTGGCTTAATGGGGCGTGTGTTTAGATTAATTAAAATGAATTTAGGTTCCTTTTTAGCTTAGTTGAAACCCTAGTTGAAATTTAGGGCTTGAACAAATTTAATTAAATTAAAATTGGTCTTTGGCTTAATGGGGCATATTTTAAATTAGTTAAATTTATTCTATTTTTCTTAATTATTTTAGGATATAAAATTAATGTTTAATTTAGTATAATTAAAAATCATGAGTATTAATTCGATTTCTTTTAAATAGTATCCTTGGCTTAATGGGATGCTATTTTAAAATTAATCAAATTAATTATTATGATTCAAGATAATTCCATAAAATATTAGGTTTTTTAGATTTCTAAGTTTTAATGGATTAGGATTAATATTAGAAGAATTTAGATAATAATAGACTATTAATTATATCTTTCAGAATTTTGGCTTTTTAGGTTAGGACTTTAGTGAGCCTTTTATGTGTTTATTTAAAACTCTAATGTGACATGCATTTAATTGTCATTCATATGACCTTAACATTTCAATGGACACCTTGATAATTAATTAATCTAAACCATAAAAAGGAGGTATTTATTAGTTTGAGTATTTGTGTCGTAATATATTATATCTTGACTTAATAGATATTGACTAAATATTTGAATTAATTTATATTGTCTAAAGGTAAATTTAAAAGTGAATAAAATTTTGATAAGTCGTGACATCATACTTAATTATTTGCATCATGCATAAAGGTGATGTACTTGACTCAAACCATAAATTAACACGGCAGTCGGTCTTATTCGATGTCGGTTTAATCTATGGTCCGGATGTATAGTCACCCTTATTAATTAAATGATTAATTAATTCAAACTCATCAAGTGTTAAAGCCCATTTATTTAAAACTAGTATTCAATTAAGAGCATTTATTTAAAGTCAGCTTAAATTTCAATGATTTCCATCGACAAAAAGCAACATATGATTTGGTACCGATTTTGGGCATTATGGGGGTGCTAGTCCTTCCCCACACGTAACCAACTCTTGAACCCATTTTTAAACGAATCGTTGGTTTTATGGTGTCCGATCTACCTTATCCAAGTGGCCGGTGGGGACTCCAAGTTTTGTTTTCAAAATGTGATTTTTTAAAGAAATTCCCCCAAAATGCGGGATACTTTGTATCGGATTTTTTAGTCGTTACACCAACTTCACGGGAAGTTGGATGGAGCCCTTCACCTCGATGGGTTGTTTACCAAAACCATACACCAGGTTGTTCGACTTTAATTCTAAGATCGGAATTCCCATTTGGTTGAATGCATTCCAGCTCAATACTTCCACCGTACTACCCATATCCGCCAGAATCCCTTTTACGGTAAACCCTGCGATCCTTGCTGAAACGAAGATGGGGTCGTTGCCCTCTTTGTCGAGAACATCGCCCTCTTCTTTCTTTGAGAACGAGACTCGCCACGAGTCTCTATTTTTTGATTTCTTCGTCATTTCTACTAAGACCAAGATTATGCCCTGCATGTGCGCCTTGCACTTGGATCTTGATTGATTCCACTTTTCATCTAGACCAACTATCATATGTATGGTTCCCTATTATCTTGATTATTTCTTTTGATGTCCTACGGTTGCGGCTGATAGGTCTCACTGATATCCTTTGCCTATTTGAAGTGGGAAACCAAAATCTCTCTAGTTTTCCCCTTCGGCCGCCTTTTCCTCTGGGCATTCTCGGTTATCTCCTTCCATTCCTCGAGATTTTTCGGCTTACTGATGTATCTAAAGGTTGCGTGTTAGCTCCACGCACCAATTATTGATGGCCAAAATGGTCAAGGATCCGAGATGGTGGTTTGATGATGGCTGAGATGGTTGTTCTGTGTCGGAGCTTGTGTGTGGCCCTTGTTTCTTTTATGGTCGTGATGCCCGAAATGAAGAGTGTCTTGTTCTCTCTTGCTGCATGTCGAGTTTTAAACTACCTGGACATGTGTCATGACGGGGTAGTCGTGGCGTGTTGATTAGACTGCTATGACTTGACGTCCTAGGTTCCCTTCGTTATCCACAGAGGCCACGTGCGGGGGCACGTGGACGTTGGACATCACGGGTAGTCTTGTTCGTTCGCCATAGATCGCGAAAGGTATCGCGCGATGTGATTTTGTGTGTAGCGGTCCACATGCCTTGTTTATGCTCGTTGCTGGATGCTCCTTGCATTACATCATTCGCAGTCTTGCCTATTCTGGATTTGACATGTGGCAGTACATGTTTATTGGTACTAACAAGTTTATAATGAAACGTATATCAGTTAAAATTTTTAGTAACATTTCAAGTCGGGTTCTTTCAAATATTTATCAAGAAAAGAAAATTGTCTATTAGATATTTGAAGGTTTCCCTTGTCACAAAAGACATAATGTGTTAGATTGTAAGTCTCTTTTGGACAAGATTTCTGCTAGACTTCACAGTTCAAAATGCTAAGCTTTTATCTCATGCTGGTTGTTGTCTCTTTTGGAGTCGGTAGGTGGTGTTGTCTGGTACTATTATTAAGAGGATCAATCGGTTATGCTTTTTTTTTTTTTTGAAAAGGAGAGGACAAAGCAGCAAAGGTGCTAGATTGAGCTGGTCTCGTATATGTTTTCCAAAATTTGGAAAGATTTATACCGTTCAATGGCAGGTTCACAGAGACTTATGCATAGAATGGGTTAATTTTCTTAGAGATATTTTACTTATATTGTATAGGAGGACATACATAAATCATTTGATTGTTTTAACTTTTTTTAAATATAAAGCACAAATTTACTTTAAAAAAGTAATTTTTTTTTCCGTATTTTCTAATTATTTCTCCAATGTACTGAATAGGCAAGTTTTAGGGTAGGTATGTGGTGCAACATTTAAAATGCAGCTAATATACGTCGTTACTTGTTGTCCTATTTACAGGTCACCAACCAATTCTAAATTGATTTTAGATAACAGTTTAGGTGGCAGAATAAAATGTTTTACTCCAAACTGATTGTCGATAACATTTTAATTGACGAATGAAATATTACCCTTCCAACTTAAAAAAAATAACTTAACGAGTAAGGTAACTGTATCTCTAAAACTATCAATTACCTATAAACACTTTGATTTTGTTGCATTAATTAAAATAACCTTAATTTGAATAAGAATAAGTTTTTGATGCTTTATCTTTCATGTCATCTGAATTTTTTTATTAAAAAAAGAATCAAACACTTTTGTCTTATGAACTGATCGAAAGCTATTGATATGTACTAAAATAATAGTATAAAATTTGTCGTTTGTACGAGGTAGTTAAGAGTGATTTTATATGTTAAGGTTGTTTCCTTTTAGCCCTATCTATGGGTCATTATATCTATACACATTCCTTGGGATTTAAGAAACTATCACAAGGGAACAACCCGATAAGAAAAAAAAACACCTTACACTGAGTATAAGATAAATTTTTTATAAATTTTTTTTATTCTAGTATAGACTCGAGAAAAGGAAATAGTATCTTTTTCGATAAAATAGAATAAGTAAAAAAAATTAATGATTAAGGTAACTAGTTCCAACAAAATTATTTTTTGACCATATTCAAACAAAACAATTAATTTTAAGACTAAGGCTTATCACTAGAGAAAAAAGAACACCACCACCACCCAAAATAAAGAAGGGGGAGGAGATTCAGATGAAAGGTTCTATAATTTGCAGGATACTAACTAAACTGGATTTCACTGGTAATAGAGATCACAACCTGAACCTCCAGAAGCAATTTAGTTGATCAGGACGTCCCAATTTAACTAATAATAATAATAATAATAATTCAACATCGAGTTCACTATTTATCATCGAAGAAGGAAATTGCACATGCACAATTGCATGCCAGCCAGTAACTAAAAGGAAAAATACATGGAGTTTGAAAGAATCTTATACACATGGCATAAGCTCTTATGCACAATTTCTTGTAAACATTCTTGGTTGTCCATCCTTGCAAGTGATAATACAGAAAAATAATAGTTTATTTTCTCCCAATCTCAACAAAAATGTTCCAGATGGAAAGGTTTCACAAATTAAAACATGCCCGAGCAGTAAACCTGTGCTTAATATTGCACCTCAAGTTTGGTTTCAAGAATCTTTCCTAATATTTTCTTCAATTGATTCATACTTTTTTTTTTAATAATCGAGTTCAAATATTTCAGCTTCTTTCTCTTCTTTTCAATACAAAACACACTCAAACTTATTCTCTACTACAACAAAAGAATAAATTGTTCTTTAATCTAAAATTCAATGCAACTTCAATGGATAAACATAGGATTTATTAATCAAAACATTACAAAACTAGAGCAAAACTGATAGATCTTTGAAAATCTCATTCACTTCACTGATCTGTTGTAGAGAAAGCAAAAACTAGTCGTTTCAGAGAGAAATACCTTAAATAAAGCAAAAAATAGACTGACGACGAGTGGCTATGAGCGGTGATGAGCAGCGACGAGGAAGCTGCTCCATTGGGAAATTCGGACGATGCAGCAGCAGAGATTGAGAGGAGGGGCACGACGAATCAGGAAATATTTGAGAAATTAGGGTTAAAAATAAAACAAAGGGTTAAATAAGAGATTTTGTGGCGTTTGTAAGTACAAACGCCACCAAGACTCAACAATCGTGGCATTTGCATAAAAACGCCACTAAAGTAGGCGTATTTGTGGATTTATTGAGGCGTTTGAAATTACAAACACCATAAAGACTCAACAATTGTGGCGCTTGCATAAAAAACGCCACCAAGTACGAGTATTGTGGCGTTTCATCTAAAACGTCACTATATATAAGTTTTTAGTGGTGTTTGTTAGACAAACGTTTCTAAAAATGTCGCTATATACCAAGTTTGGTGTAGTGGGGGTAGGTCATGACCTAGGTAGTCTCACCCCTAGGAGGTTCACCACTATATGCACAAAGCCACTAGCGGGTTGGTCCAAGTGGTAAGCAGCTTGGTATCGCTTAAGCAGGTTTTAAGTTTGAGTCATTGAGTATGCAGAAAATTCCCGTGGGGAGACTCACCCACTAAACCTAGATATACGACCCGGATCGGTCTAGATTAGTCAGGACAAAATCTTAAAAATCGAAAGGGCAACAAAAAAAAATGTACACAAAGCCAAATAAAAGCAAATAAAAACGTATATTCTTCAAATTTAAAATTTAAGGTATTATAAAAAGTTTAAAGATTGCTAAAAATATCGACCATTATAAAAAAAACAAGAATATAGAAACCCAAACCAATTTCTTATATAAAAAATTTTAAACCTATCAATTACAGTCCTGCAAACATGACAAAATGAGGAATATTTTTTTAATAAAATGCGAAAAAGTAAAAAAGCACAACGATTAAGTTAGCTATAGCACTATAAATATATATTATTTATAAACAAGCTCAACAAAGTATACACAAAAACCAAACAAAAGCTTTTTGTTGCTAATAAAAGTTTGAGAAACATGTCCAATGAGAGCTATCCTCCCATGGGTGTTTATGCGAGCCCGTTTGCAGCTCTGATGCCGTCGGCATTTCCACCGGGGACTGATCCTAACATCGTGGCCTGCTTTCAAATGGCGGATCAAGAAGGAAGTGGGCTTATCGATGATAAGGAGTTGCAGACAGCGCTTTCTTCATGTGAGCAAAGTTTTAGTTTGAGAACTGTTCATTTGCTCACGTATCTCTTCATTAACACTAACACCAGAAAGATCGGTCAATTCTTTTTCCTTCTACTTTCATCTTAATTCTTTCACCGCCTCTCGACTCTATTGCAATTGAATTATTAGGTTCATTTGTATCAACATTTTAACTAGTTGTCTCCCAAGAAAAATTCTGAATGCAGGTCCGAAGGAGTTCATTTCAGTGTTCTATTGTCTTCTGAATTGGAGGGTAACTTCAATCCCTTCCATCTTTTAGAAATAGATTGATCAACTCGATTGCATTTGTCGGTTTATTCAGCTACAAAATGGCTTTGCTGCAGGCTATCTTTGAGAGATTCGATATGGAACGGAGTGGCACTCTTGAGTTTAGGATTTGCAGTTCCTCCGGTTGTGCTGGGTTTGCTCGTTTCCAAATTCGATAAAACCGGAGGCGAATCCAAGGCCATTGAATATGACAACTTCATCGAGTACGACTGCTATGTACTCATGTTGAATCGAATTACTCGTATCACAAAAGCATGACCAATTTATGTATATGAAACCAACTAATCTATCTTTTCTCTTCCTTCTTTTATGCAGGTGCTGCCTTACAGTTAAAGTAAGATCTCTTTCTCTACTTTATCTCTTCATTTAACTTGATGGGTGGTTCAGTTTACAATCGATGTTTGGTTTGCTCGTGTAGGGATTAACCTAGGAATTCAAGGAAAAGGACGCGATGTACAGCGGTAATGCGACGTTTACTTACGAAGCCTTTATGCCCGTTGTTCTGCCGTTCCTGATTGCATAATCAATAGATTATGAAAGCAGCACGGTGGTGTTGTTGATTATGGGATTGTGTTTTACGGAGTAAGTTGCATTAGGTCTTTGAACTTATGAGTTTAACTAGAGTGTTTTCGCTGCTATATGTTATTGTCACGGCCCAAACCTTAGGGTCCGAGCCCATCCGAACCAGCCCAGATCCATGAAGTATTCAGGAGGGTAATTCGGTCAAAGCATCCTATTTGTAGATAATGTTTGTGATAAGAAGGAATCCCAAAAGTGAGATTTCTTTAGGATAAGGTCGATCTAGACCGTCGATGTAAATTAATCTGAGCCATTGAATGTAGGGGAGTTCAACTATAAATAGAGGCCCCCTCCCTCACTTGTAAATCACTTCAGATTTGAGGAATATACAAAACATTCACTCACTTCTCCTTGCTTGAGCTTTCCTTAGCCATTTTCTTTCAGTTGTTCTTTATTTTCCGCAAGGGTCTTAGCTTTTAAGCTTTGATCGTCAGGCCTACTTAGCCGTTGCCTTGTTCGAGAGCGTCTAAGGCTGCACGTTCGGGACTACGAGATTCTACGGGCGTGACAAGTGGTATCAGAGCTAGTCTGACCGAGAGAAATGGCACCACAAAGCACCTGCGAGGTTCCACCAACTGACCGAGATACTCGTGCTGCAGTTGTGGGGAAGAAGCGTGAAAGTTCCAGGGACATCATCTCAACGTTGGAGAAGAGGGTTATTCGCCTGGAGGAAGCCATGGGTAATGTTCAAGAGACCCAGGAGGAGGCGGAGCCACGCCTCGAGAAGGTGGATTCACTCAAGGAGGAAATCACCGAGGAGGTCCAGGAAGTTCTCAACGCGATGTATGAGAAAATGGACCAACAAGTACGTTCCCTTCAAGGTGCGATGGAGACCATGAAGGCGGAACATGCGGGGGAGATGAAGAAGCTCACTGCCGAGCTATCTCTCTACAAGAATGCCGTATTGATCGGCATGGTGGGCGAAGCACCTGCAGCTAAGCTCAGGATCGATGCGCCAAAGCCGAAGGAGTTCAAGGGGGCAAGGGCAGCCCAAGAAGTGGACAACTTCATTTGGGGGTTGGAGCAGTATTTCCGACTCATGGGCATCGATGATGAAGCAACAAAGGTAAAAACAGCTTCTATTTATTTGTCTGATGCCGCTCTCTTATGGTGGCGACACAGATGCTCCCAAGCGGAGGATGAGACTCTTCCCGTCAAGACGTGGAAGGAGTTCCAGTTCGAGTTCAAGGAGCACTTCTACCCAAAGAATGCTCAAAATGAGGCCCGAGAGAAGTTACGCCAGCTACAACATGACGGCTCTATCCGAGAGTATGTCAAGAAGTTCACGGAACTTAGGCTCCAAATCCAAGACATGAGCGAGGCCGACGCCCTATTTTCCTTCAAGAATGGGCTACAACGTTGGGCAAAGATGGAGCTACATCGAATGGAGATCCAAGATCTTTCCAAGGCGATGGCCACTACCGACTCCCTTGCAGAGTTTGAACATAAGAAGTCGGACAATTTCAAAGAAAAGCCGAAGTACAAAGGCAACGGGAGGAAAGACAAAGACAGGCATGCCAAGGACGGGTCCGAAAAGCCAACCAATAAAGGCAATAAAGTTAGCAAGCCTTGGGACGTCATTTGTTACAACTGTAAAGGTAATCACATCAAGAGAAATTGCCCCCTGCTCACAAAGGCTGCTGCCATTCAAGAGAAGAGTGGCGAAGAGAAGGAAGCCCTCATGCTTAATTCCCTCATCAGTTCCATGGAGACTAAGAAGGGTTCCAAGAAGAAGGGTCTAATGTTCGTGGACATCATTGTGGCGGGTCGAAAGTTGAGCGCACTTGTGGACACCGGTGCCTCGTAATTGTTCGTGTCGAACCGGTTGCCAAGAAACTTGGCCTTCATGTGGAGAAGGCAAGTGGGTTCATCAAAACCGTGAATGCCAAGGAGACTCCGATTGCGGGAGTAGCGAGAGGAGTCAAGTTAGAAATTGGCCGTGGATGGTAAGGAAGCTATCAAGGTAATCCCTCTTGATGACTTGATTTTGTGATTGGACTTAGCCTACTTGACCGGATTAATGCTTTGCCTGTTCCTTTGCCGATTGTTTGTGCATTCTTGACCCGCACATCGATGCATGGTTCCGGTGAGAAGAGAGACAGGAGTTGGGGCCAAGATGCTGTCACCATCCCGATTCAGCAAAGGGTGCGCAAGGAGGAACCCACCTACTTGGCTACTTTGGTCCATGATGGGACAAACCAATCCGATGAGATCCCAACCGAGGTGAAGCAAGTCTTGGCAGATTTCAAGGATGTGATGTCTGCCGAGTTGCCCAAGCATCTCCCACCGAAGAGGAAGGTGGATCACAAGATTGATCTTGTGCCGAATGCGGAGCCGCCAGCCCGAGCTCCTTACCGAATGGCTCCACCCGAGTTAGAGGAGATGCGCAGACAATTGAAGGAACTCCTCGATGCCGGGTATATCCGACCTTCAAAGGCAGCCTACGGTGCGCCGGTGCTCTTTCAAAAGAAGCATGATGGAACGCTTCGAATGTGCATCGACTACCGGGCTTTGAATAAGCTCACAGTGAAGAACAAGTACCCGATCCCACTGATAGCTGACTTGTTCGATCAACTTGGTGGTGCAAGGTGGTTCACCAAGTTGGATTTACGGTCCGGATATTGGCAGGTTAGAATCGCAGAAGGTGATGAACCGAAGACAGCATGTGTGACTCGCTACGGTTCGTATGAATTCATGGTGATGCCTTTTGGCCTCACAAATGCTCTCGCTACCTTCTGCACTCTCATGAACAAGGTACTACAACCCTTTCTTGATCAGTTCGTTGTTGTTTACCTTGACGATATTGTGGTCTATAGCAAGACACTTGGGGAGCATGTTGAACACTTAAGGCAGGTGTTCGAGGTTCTGCGGCAAAATGAGCTCTATGTCAAAGAGGAAAAGTGCTCATTTGCGCAAGAGGAGGTCCCATTCCTAGGTCACATTGTTGGTGGTGGCAAGATACGGATGGACGGGGCCAAGATTCAAGCTATTATTGATTGGGAGCCACCAACGAAGGTGACGGGGTTGAGATCCTTCTTGGGGCTAGCCAATTACTATCGAAGATTCGTCAAAAGCTACTCCAAAATCGCCACACCTTTGACCGAGTTGCTGAAGAAGGACAAGACGTGGGATTGGAGTGCCGATTGTCAGAAAGCTTTTGAGGACTTGAAGCAAGCCATGGCGAGTGAGCCAGTGTTGGTGTTGCCGGACCACACCAAGCCTTTTGAAGTTTATATCGATGCATCCGACGTTGCTATTGGTGGGGTCCTTATGCAAGAGGGACATCAGGTTGCGTACGAAAGCCGGAAGCTCAATGAGACCGAGCGGAGGTACACGGTCCATGAAAAAGAGATGACCGCAGTAGTGCACTGTTTGCGCACATGGCGACACCACATACTTGGGTCGAGGTTTGTGGTATATACTGATAATATTGCCAATAGTTATTTTCTCACTCAGAAAAAGTTATCTCCCAAGCAGGCTCGTTGGCAAGAGTTTCTTGCAGAATTTGATTTTGCCATGGAGTACAAGCCGGGGAAGGTTAATTCCGTTGCTGATGCCTTAAGCCAGAGGTACAACATCGAGGTTGTGAGCTTGCCGAAGGGACACTTGTTAGAGCGCATCAAAGAGGGACTATCACATGACCCAACGGCCAGAATGTTGATTAATTATGCCAAAGAAGGGACCACGAGAAGATTCTGGATCGAAGGGGACTTGCTGTATGCTCGAGGACATCGCCTCTATGTGCCTCAATTCGGGGAGTTGCGCAAGGAACTCATGAAGGAGTGTCATGATTCCAAGTGGGCGGGACATCCGGGAATAAGCCGGACCTTAGCACTCATTGCGGAGCACTACTATTGGCCACGCATGGGCGAAGATGTTGAAGCCTATGTGAGGACTTGTCTTGTGTACCAACAGGACAAGATCGAGATGAAGAGACCCGCGGGACTGTTGCAGCCGTTGCCCATTCCCGAGCGACCATGGGAAAGTGTTTCCATGGATTTTATTGTAGGTTTGCCCAACACTGACGGCCTGTCTAGTATAATGGTTGTGGTTGACAGGTTTTCCAAGTATGGGACGTTTATTCCAGCATCAAAGGTGTGCCCAGCCGAGGAAGCGGCTCGTCTTTTCCTCAAACACGTGGTCAAGTATTGGGGAGTGCCAAAGACGATCATTAGTGACCGGGACACGCGGTTCACGGGCAGATTCTGGACCGAGTTGTTCAAGCTTATGGGATCAAGCCTGAACTTCTCCACGAGTGTTCATCCACAGGCGGACGGGCAAACCGAACGAGTGAACGCATTATTGGAGATCTATTTGAGACACTATGTGAGTGTCACGCAGCGCGACTGGCCAAAGCTACTAGATGTGGCCCAATTTTCCTACAACCTACAACGGAGCGAGGCGACCAACCAGAGTCCGTTTGAGATCGTGACCGGGCAGCAACCGCTCACACCCAATGCAGTTGCTACCACGTACGAGGGGCCTAATCCAGCAGCAAACAAGTTTTCCAAGGAGTGGCAAGAGCATCACGACTTAGCTCGAGCTTGTCTACACAAGGCGGGAAAACGGACCAAAAAGTGGGCGGACAAGAAACGTAGGGACGTGAATTTTCAAGTTGGTGACTTAGTCCTTGCAAAGCTCACCGGGATTTTGCGCAACCCAACCGTGCACAAAGGGCTTGTGCGAAGATACGAGGGACCGTTCAAAGTTGTGAAGCGGATAGGCACCATGGCCTATCGATTGGAGTTGCCATCAAACATCCGAGCTCATCCAGTATTCCATGTCAGTCTACTCAAGCCATACCATCAAGATGAGTCAGATCCAGATCGAGGCAAGTCACACCGAGCGCCAATCCGGATAAAGGTCTCCTATGAGAATGAAATTGAAGACATTCAAGCAGAGAGGGTCATTCGACGACCAGGTCATCGACCAAGGCACGAGTATCTTGTTCAATGGAAGGGATTTCCCGACAGTGAATGGAGTTGGGAACCAGCCGAAGGTCTATGGCAGTTCAAGGATCAAGTGAGTCAGTACCATCTCAACCGAGCGACGAGGGCGTCGCCAGATCCAGTGGGGGAGAATGTCACGGCCCAAACCTTAGGGTCCGAGCCCATCCGAACCAGCCCAGATCCATGAAGTATTCAGGAGGGTAATTCGGTCAAAGCATCCTATTTGTAGATAATGTTTGTGATAAGAAGGAATCCCAAAAGTGAGATTTCTTTAGGATAAGGTCGATCTAGACCGTCGATGTAAATTAATCTGAGCCATTGAATGTAGGGGAGTTCAACTATAAATAGAGGCCCCCTCCCTCACTTGTAAATCACTTCAGATTTGAGGAATATACAAAGCATTCACTCACTTCTCCTTGCTTGAGCTTTCCTTAGCCATTTTCTTTCAGTTGTTCTTTGTTTTCCGCAAGGGTCTTAGCTTTTAAGCTTTGATCGTCAGGCTTACTTAGGCGTTGCCTTGTTCGAGAGCGTCTAAGGCCGCACGTTCGGGACTACGAGATTCTACGGGCGTGACATTATCATATAGCAAAAATTAAAAAAAATGTATACATTTAATGTGTATTACTTGTATTAGCACTGTTTTGAAGTTAATTCCAATCGCCTTGTTTCATGCTTCGATTTTTAGATTTGTGCACATTAATGCCCTTGTGTTGTGCAAACCGAGAATAAGCCTAAACATGTTGCAATTCATTAACAAAATTTAAAATATGATTATATTATGTCGAAAAATAAATTTAAATCCACCCTAAAAAATTAAACTCTCGATCACTCAATTATGTGTTTGGTTACAATTTACAAACGAGTTTTTTTTCTAAATGTTACAATTTAATCATTTAATTCAATTTTTATTACAAAAAATTTACCGAGTCATTAAAATTTGAAACACGATCCGAATAATAATACTATCTGTCTCCAAAACTGATCAAGGCGATGAATCTAAATTTCCTATTGAGTCACTTTATCAAATAAAGTTGAAAACCGTTTAAACTATCTGAAACTTTTTCACGATCCGAATAATAATACTATCTGTCTCCAAAACTGATCAAGCGATGAATCTAAATTTCCTATTGAGTCACTTTATCAAATAAAGTTGAAAACCGTTTAAACTATCTGAAACTTTTTCGAGGGTCAATTTAGTGACCAATTAGATCCCCTTTATCTAATCATAAAATCAAAGCAATGGACGAGGTGTTACAAAAGTGGTATCTTTAACATCTTCAACAATTTTTCCATTTTGAAACACTAGAATTTGAGGATTCCGAAAACCCATGCCCTAAAATCCAGGGGTCTGTTAAATTACAAAAATCATCACTGAATTCCATTCTCTGACCTATTTTGGGCATTAAACTTTTAAAACGATCAATTTACTCACTAAACTTTATATATTGACCTATTTTGATTATTCAATATTATTTTATTAATATTTTAGTATGACTTGTCATCGGTCACCCTCACCGACCACACCCCTCACCACCTTTCAATACTCCTTGCAGAGGCCAGCATCCTCAACTACATAGCAGCCGTAAATTGATAGTGAAATCCAATAAGCCTAATCCCTATTCAGTAAATATTCAACTTTCGGCAACATGAATTTATTTTCCGATAAGTTCAATCCAATTTTTCGAAGTACTCGAACCAATTAATTTTGATTAGTTAAGCTCAATTTTAAAATATAAGAAGTTGAGGACTAAATTGATAGGATATCAAGTATTAGGTCATAAGTGTAGCAATTGAAAAGATGAGTGATCAAGTTTGTAATTAAGTTAGTATTTATCTAGTGACTAAATTGAAAAGATATAAAAAGGAAGGATCATTATTCAAGTAGTGCAAAGCTTAATGATCAAGTGTGTAGTTAGACCATTTTATAATAGTAAGCTTAGTTACCATGACATGTGCTTTACTCTTGAATTTCTATTAATTATCAATTATAGAAATTGATAAAGATTGTGTTTTACTCTGAATTTCTATTAATTATCAATTATAGAAATTGATAAAGATTGGCTATCCAAGCCATAAACCATTCGGCAACTTGGGAGGGGAGAGAAAAAGCATTTGGTCGTCTTCAACCTTTGCTATTTCACCATTGTTAAATCTTCTTCGAGCATTCATGGTTTTCCAAATCAAGTTCTCACAATCTAGCCATTAGTTCTAATTTTAACTACATATTTGGTAAGCATTCGATCTTAGTTTTAATTTGGTACAAATTTAATCAAGTTTAGAATATATGAGTACATCAACTCTAATCTCTAAGTTTAAGGTTTTGTAAAATTGATGATTCATATATGAAATTAAGACAATTGGACTCATGGTAATTTTTCTATGAATTTAGGGCGTGGGAACACCAAAACCTAAGCCCTTGAAGTTTAGGTTTCGATTGCAATTACATATTATGTGTTTAAGATAACCATTGATGAAATTTATGTTAATTATATGATTAGATTAAGCTATGGATGATGAATCCTTCTTTTGGCAATGGAAACGAGGAAGAACTAGACTTGAATTAGCATTTTGGATTGCTTCGTAAATTTTTGTATATCGGTGAGTATAGTTATGTGTCTCATGATTGGTTCAATACCATCTCGATTGTATTTGATACTTTTGATTATACATAACATGTGTGGTTTGTTTGTAAGCTCAGTTAGAACATTTTAATGATATGGTGTAGCAAGGTTAGGGAGGTTTTTAACGAGGTCTATGTTAATACCCTTTTATAATAAAAAAGTGATATGGTGTAGCATGGAAGTAAGCTCGGTAAACTTAACCTTTTGATATTTGCTCATGTGAGTATAATGTTTTCGTTTTGATATGATTTATGTTTTAAATGAAACTAAGATAGTAAGGTAAGTAATGGAAATGAATTATGATTAATGTGTTAAACAATGGAACTCAAAGCTCATTTATGGCTATACTATGATGCTAAAACAAGCTATGAAACTTTAAGATTCATTTATGATATGAGTATAATACTTTGGAGCTAAAAGCTCACTTTTGTCCTAAGACTCATCTCTTAATAACAAAGCTTAAAATGATATAAGTTGCTTAAAAATAGAAGCTCTTGGATTCTTTGGCATGGTACAATGGTATATTCGGGCTACGGTCCATGGGCTACGACTTAAGGATGACGATCCCATATATATGATATGCTTGAAAATTAGTCATTGATTTGTGATTTGTGATATGTGTAAAAAGGACCAATATGGTTAAACACGGACCATGTAATGCCCCAATTTTGGGCCTAGAAGTTAGCTAGTTAGATTAGACGGTTCGTGTGAGCCGGATTAGTCGATTTGAACGAGTTTCAAAAATTAATTCACATAAAATTGTTTTGGCTAAAATAAAATATAGAAAAATGTTGGAAAATACCTAATTAATATATTGAGGATTTTTGTAAACTCAATTTGATAAATTAAATTCGGATTAAAATACATTTCGGGTTGGTGACTAAAATGTAAAGTTTCAAAACTATTTTTGGTGACTAAATCGTAAAAAGATCAAAACTTAGAATCTTTAAGGAGCTAATCTAACAATGTTTTTAATCAGACTTTTCCCTTAATTTAGGCCATTTTAAATGGTTTCAAAATGGTTATTAAATAAAAATAAAATGGATTTAATTAATTTGGTGTTAATAACTAAATTCACTTTTCTCACGTAACTACTTTTTGCTCTCAACTTTTCTCTCAATTTTCTCATCAGCCAAACTACTTTTCTTAGTCCAAAATGATCAGGGATCAACTCTTTTTTATTTCATTTTGATTCCTCAATCGATTCCTTGGATTTCTACATCAACATTACTTGTTTTCTTGGAGATTTCACTCAAGTCGTGCCAATTAAAGGAGAAGCCAACCATTAGAGGTGATTTTCGTTTCTCTCCTCTACAAAGGTTCTTTACTGAAATTCCCAAGTTCTTAATCCTTTACAATCGATTTTTGTTATGTGTTGATGATTAATCAAGATTAAAAAGGGTTAAAGTGAGTTTTAATAAGGAATTGGAAAATCTTTGTTATAAATCTGATTTGTGGTGATCTAGATTGATTTAGATCATATTAATGATGTAATTGAATATTTTAAAGATGGTTTTGCAATAAGAATCCCGAAACTAATTGAATTGCTAATTTTCTAGGTTGTGAATAGTTAGATTTTGAGGTGTTTATGGTATTAAAAGGTTGCTGGAGATATAAGGTGTGGATGTAAGTGTTTTAGATGTCAATTGATGTTGTTAAGATGTTCAAATCGATATGTTGTGGCTGACCTTTGTTTAGGTGGTGTTTGGTAATGTTTTCGGTTGTTTTTGGAAGGCGTTTGATGGTTTTTAGTGAGGCGAAGTTGGGAGTTGGTGTTGTTGGGATTATGGATGCATGGTAATGTATTAATCCTCTGTTGTTATGTGGTTAAAACATGAGAGATTGATCCTACGACAATTGGTGGAGTTTCGGAAGCTTCAGACGCTTGATTTTACATCGGCAAATGGGGCTTTGTGTTGTTGGTGAGTGGAAATGAGATTTTCAGCTTTATAAAGGTTTGAAAGTGATTTTAGGAGTTCAGATTAAGCTTGAAACGCTTGTCTAAGCTTAGAAGTAAGTATTGGATGTTCTCGCTCTCGTTTTCGGTTTTGTAAAATTACATTCTCATGCTCTTGTTTATGGTTTTGATTACCTACTGTTATATGTATGTTTTAGCAATGAAAGATGTTGCAAGTGATCATATGTTGATGATCCATGAATATGAAAAATGGTTTGCGAAAGGTTTTAGAGAATGCTAAAATACATGGTTTAATGTATTGGAAATTGGTTTGATTGATGCATATGTAAAACAGTAAGATAGCATGTTTTAAATTAAGTATATTAGCAAGTGGCAATGGTTAAAAGTTATTGGATATAGTTGGCTAGCCATAGGGTTTAAAGTGCACTATAATAAGCTGCCTCATGTGTGTCGAAGGGTTGCTCCACCATGGGAAGCGCAACGGTTGAGGGGTAATTGCTTAGAAATCTCCCGCTAGAGGATTTATACATCATAATTGTTGAGGGGTAGTGGTACCATGCTCATGTTCGAGGATGCATGCGTAAGTGGTAGAAGGAGCCAGTTGAGAAATCTGTGTATCCGATCTGTTTTCTTTAAATAGAAAGGTTTGGTTTTGGGTCACTCTAATGCCAATATATGAATTAATGTATCATGATAAATGGATTATGTTGTATAATGTGATTTATACATGTTGTGCTCCTTATGCCTTGATATTGGAAGAATAAGTATGTGAAGGCTTAAGTTGAGGTTTGCTTAAAGGTTTATGCTAGAGATCCATGATACATGTTATCATATGTTTATTATGCATATTTTGAAATGATAGAAGAAACATGAGATGTTTTGGCATGATATACATTACATGTTTTTAAGCAAATGGTTTTAAACGCACTGATGAGTGCTTTTGGGTAATCCCTCACTAGGCATTTTATGCTTACGTTCTCCTTACTCATCATTGCAGATAAGTAGACTTTTGAGGTAGCGAGCAAACAAGAAAGGATCCAAGAGTTGAGCTATTTCCAAGTATGATTTTATAAATACTTAGTAGTAATAAAGGACAATGTGACCAAGTTGTAATTGGGAGGGCTGTTTTGATTACTTCTTGTTTTGGACATGTTTCTTTTGGTGCTTTGGATTTGTAAGCTAGTTTATGTTTTGAATTGAGGGCTTTGGGAAGATTTAACCATGTGGGGTAGATATCATGCCTATAGGTCTACCTTGTCGTTTGATTTTGCTTCATTGATGCCTTTGTTGACCTATCTTCATGAAAATTGTTAGACTTGAGTTGGTATGTTGTTTATATGTTGTTTGAAGCTAGTTCGATTGAGCCTAAGAGTCATATGTTTAGCCAAGAGGTCATTACAAGCCCAGTCGTGCCGATACGGGTCTACAGGTTTCGGTACGTGGGGCCTAATACGGCTCAAAAGTGTGCAAAATTGCACATGGGTACTGGTACGCATAGCACCGTATCGGTACACCCCTTTGGAAATTACATCAAGTGTCTGTACATGGACAAACATATCAGTACGCGTTTTAGCTACTAGAATTCCATGTTTTGTAAAATGGACCACCTGTATCAGTATGCGAGGAACCGTACTGATACCCCTTTGCAAAATGAGCCCGTATCGATATGGGATAGAATTGTACCGGTACCAAGGCTGTTAATTCGGGTAAATGCTTTGCTGAAGTTTGAATCATTGCAATTTAGTCACTTTTCTTCTTTATGCAATTAAATAAGTTTGGATGATTGTTTAAAGTGAAGTTTAAACGGCTTGTATATAACCTGAATAATTGAGGTTTGGTAACTTTGGATTTAAGTAGGTCCTCGTAGTTTTCTATTTTTTTCAATTTGGTCCCTAAATAGCAATTACACTCAATTGGATATCTTTTCGATGCCCGATTAATCGATAACTTGTTTGCTGCTAGCATGCTCAACTTAGGATTTTAAAAGGCATCTAGATAATATAAAAAGGAAAAAAATGGTCCTAATTTCAGGTATCTCGTTCGGTTTTGTTTCGACAAACCTAATGTAGTCGCTCGATTCGGTCTGCCATCTAGGCCGGGTCAATGGGGTTACTGACCAATACAGTTAAATACGGACCAATGCTACCTATGTCCAATGTGATCCAAGGAAAATATTGTTAAAATGCATGAACTCAAATATGAACTCTAATGAGAACTCAAATAATTGCTCCGATAAAATCTCGATAAGATATGATAAGTGTAAGACATGGAAGAAAATGCAAAAGTATGTCCTATACAAGCTTTGAAAACACTTGAACTTTGATAAAAAAAATTATAAAACAAAGCTAATATAAGATATGAATATCTTTGAAGAATAAGATTGAACTATACCATTCTTAACTTATATACATTGAATAACATCATATGCCTTATATACATTGATTCATATCATCTTTTATTATTAAAATATTTATATGTCATATGTCTTCATGCATTTTCAGGATTGAAAGAGTTTTTGTGATTCGATCGGGGTTGAAGGTCTTTCGACCTTGTAGTAATCATATCGTGCAGAGTAGCTGCAAGTCACTCTTAAGGCATTGAGTAAATACCTTTGTCAAACTCCTAGTTGGGGACATATGAGCTAAGCATTTGCATTAAGATGAATATGATTTTGGATTGATATTATAACTTGAATTGGTGCTATGTAATGAATATAATATGATAGCTAAGAAAGAGTATTTTTATGTTATGTTTTATGTTTGATATTATAACTTAATGAAGTAAAGTATGAACTCGGTCAATAACTCAATAGGTTAAGTTTGTGTCTTTAAGACATGAAGTAAGTTATAAGGTATGAAGAAAAGTGTATGCGTAATTCATGAAATGGTAGTTCTATGCTATATCTTGTAGGATTGAGTTGTGAACTTATGTGATGATAAGTAAGCACTTATATGGTAAACTTATACATGGTAAATCTTGGTGATACTAAAGATGTTTGTGATTAAGTATGATGATATGCGTAGGTGACCAATAATATTATGTTGCACTTGTAAGCTTTGTAATAAGCTTAAGCATGTATGATTGTATGTAATGAACCTTAATCAAGAAATTAATTAAGAATCTTATGATAAGTCTTATTTTATGTTTTAGTAAATAAGATTTTTAAAAGCTTGAAACCTGTTGATACTTAAGACTATGTATTGAAGAAACCTAATGATAAAAGTGACCATTATGGGTTAGAAATGACTTAAAATGTCATATTTTGGTGAAATATGACAAAGGTGTCGAAACCATACTAAGAGATATCGAAACTTTTATTCTAGAATGTTAATTTTATGAATCTATGACAAAGGTTTCAAAACATTTGCTATAGGTTTCGAAATCATACCTAAAATATTAAATTTTTATGTTTTGGTCACTATTTCAATTTAATCATTTAATTCAAATTTTATTAAAAAAAATTACTAAATTATTAAAATTAAAACACGATCCAGTATAATCATAATACTATGCATCTCCAAAACGTGTACATTATATGGATTCGGTCTAAATTCCAAACAATTTAATAAATGTAACTTGCTACTATCCATGTCACACGTTATATCCGGCCTAAACGTTACGACCATACGAAGAGGGTCAAATTAGTCACGAATTGACCTTGAAAACAATTTTTAGTTTCAAAATCGATCAAGCGATGAATCTAAATTATCTATTCGAACCACTTTTGAAATTTCGGGGTTCGTATCTATTTTCAGTATGTGGCAAGAGTATTCATATTTTATTTTCAAATTAACGGACTAGTTTATCAAATAAAGTTTACAAATGATTTAAATTATCTGAAACTTTTTCAAGGGTCAATTTAGTGACCGATTAGACCTCCATTATCCAATCATAAAATCAAGGCAATGCAAGAGGTGTTACAGAAATGGTATCTTTAACATCCCAAAATTTTTCCCATTCTGAAACCTTAGAATTTAGGGATTCTCAATTCTTGAACCCTAATTTAAGAGTGTACTAAATTTAACTTTTGACAACTTTAAGGACTACTTTGTGAACCCTTATGAGTTCAAGGGCCCAAGCATGTAAATCTCCCTTCTTTCCTATAAAATGTTTTAGGATAAATTACGTAAATCATCACATAATTTTACTCTTAAACCTATTTTGGTCACTAAAATTTTAAAACGTTCAATTTACTCACTTATCACAACCGAACAATTATTAAATTTACTATATAATCACATTTGATATTTTAATAAGCAAAGTAAAAAATTCATTACCCGAATCAAATATTCTGGTTATCTAATCAATTGATTATCTAATTTAATTGGTACAATATAAGATCAAGAATTGAATAATCTGAATTTACCAATTAACCAAAATATTTTTTAAGGATTAATCCATTTTTTAATTTGTATAATCTTGTCATTCGAGAGTGACCAAAATAGGAACAATTCCTAAGTTGAGCTATTAAATTGAAATTTTTTAAATTCTAGTGATGAAAATAAGAGTTAGAAGAAAGTTGGGTGATGAATGGTATGGTTTACCCATTATTTTTTTCATGAAAAATGAAACTTAACGTCGGCTTCTAGAGGGACCATACTAAAAAAACTAAAAATTCAATGATCATAACGCAAATTTTAAAAGATTAGTGACTAAAATAAAAGTATTCTAAAACTTTGGTGACCATTTATGTAGTTTACCCATAAAATAAAGATTAGTCTTAGTAAGAGAGAACAAGATCCGATCAACGGCTTTCTTCCCTCGTGAAGAGTAAAGTAATGTACCATTTAACGTCCTCCATACAATTCCGCACTAACCACATTAAATGTCTATCATCTTCACGTGCTAATCTCACATCACGATGCACTCAAATACTATTTCGCCATTTTTATATATAATCATTCAAAAGAGATTTACTATAAAAATGACCCCTATTCAAATTTTCAATTTATAATGTTTTTTTTAACTATTGCTATTCGACTAGTCAACTAATTCATATTGAATTTTGCAAAGATCTAATATAAAGATCACTTCTTAATCTAATTTTTTCCGTTCATAATATCTTTTAGGGTATATTATATAAATAGTCCTCGGCTATGTTCTAATTCTCTTTTGTGTCCTTTGACTATTACAAGTTACAAACTGGTCCCCGACTAAAAGAATGCAACAAATTGGTCCCCGACTAAAAGAATGCAACAAATTGGTCCGATGCCGTTAAAAATTTAACGGTTGATGACATGACAGTTAACAAATATTGGTATAATAACACATTTAGTCCTCAACTTTTATAATTTATTTAACTTGATCCTAATTCTAAAAATTAAAGGGTAAGTAACCATGGAGAGATTTCAGTCCCTGGACAAGGAATGCCTGAAAGTTCAAGGGCCACACGAGCAGAACCATGTAACTTGAATGAAGAGGAGCAGAACCAGAAAAAGGACAATAAAGAAAAGAAACGGAACCATGGAAAGAAGAATCCTTGCTTCGACATGTTTGTTATCCCATCCAAAAATATTGTCGAACTCAGCAGCCCCAAGTATCTGCCCATTTACCTTAATGTAGTTCAGGTAGGTTGGGTTCTTGGTGGCTCGATGTAGCCAAGCAGCCCCCACAATAATTCATCCTAACATCAACTAGAGAAATAAGTTAGGTTCATATGCTCACATTATCTCAAGCAAGTAAAATGAACGCACCTGATAACCAGAATAAGAGCAATAGAACGGACAGACATCCCTTTTCAACCCATTACTATAGGGTCCTCTATACTTATCAGCAAACTGAAACACTTGTTACTTAGGGACAACATCCATTTTCAATTTTTTGAACAAAGCATGGATCATTTCATAAATGTTCTGTAAGAATATACGAGAATTTTTACCCTGACAGCCCTCCTAGCCAAAAGCTTGAAGCAAGTGGGGTCACTTCTAAAGACCAAAGAGGCAGCTGCAAGAGCAGCAGCAGTTTCCCCAGCTACATCAGTACCAGGAGAGTTTTTTTTGTCTATTTTGAAAACACTTATCGGTGTGTCCATGTCTTCCGGTCTTCCCCAGCAAGAATGGTCCTTGTTTTCATGATCACAAATTACTTTTTGCAGTTTAATAGTTGATATTTTTCTTTTAAAATAAAATTTTTAAAAATATGATATCAAAACCAAAGCCATCTCCAACTGTTTGATTGAATGAATTGAAGAATTAAGGATGAGAAGGAATAGAAAAAGAAGGGCTAAATTAATAGAATATTAAAATTATGTGAGTTATTTTTTTAGAATTAAGATCAAATAAAATAAATCGTAAAAATTAAGTACTAAATATGTTATTATGCTAATTTTTGTTATCTGTCACGTCACCAGCCGTTAATTTATTAACGACATCGAATTAATTTGTTATGTTATTTTAGTTGGAGGACTAGTTTGTAATTTTTTACAGTCAATAACGTAAAAGGGAATTAAAATATAGTCGAAGATCATTTATATAGTTTATCCTATCTTTTATACCTTCTACGCTCTTTCCCAATGTATGGGTTTATACTTGAACAATAATGGGCATGTTATTTAATTAATGGACTCTTTTTGGTAATGTTTTTACTAAATCTAACAGACCTTTTCTTTTTACTTTGGGTTTTACACTAATTATTATATTAACTACTATCTAATATACAACCTATGTTAATTCTAACTACCATATCAATATACTAATATATGACAACTATACTAATTATAATACACTAAGAATGCTATACGACACATTAATAATTCTAACATTAATACATTAACAATATGACACCTAACTATAGTAATAGTATAATACTAATGCAATAATACTAAATTAATATAACAATTAAACTAAAACGAAGGTGTAAATCCAGTGACCAAAGCTGCCCCTCTTTGGTCTTTCTGGTGAAAAAGAAATACAACAAAGAAGAAAAGACACCAATTTTCACCAATTACCAAATCATCATTGCCTGGAAAGTTAGGCGGGTTCTATTCTCCTTGCACTCGAATTGATAAGCGAATTCCATTCTCCAAATGCCCGAACGGATGAGCAGGTTCTATTTTCCTCGTGTGCGAATAGATAAGCAGGTTCCATTCTCCAAATGCCCGAACGGATAGGCGGATTCTATTCTCCTTGTGCTCGAATAGATAAGCAGGTTCCATTCTCCAAATGCCCTAACAGATAGGCAGATTCTATTCTCCTTGTGCTCGAATAGATAAGCAGGTTCCATTCTCCGAATGCCTGAACGATGAGCAGGTTCCATTCTCTTCGTGCTCAAATAGATAAGCAGGTTCCATTCTCCGAATGCTTGAACGGATAGGCAGGTTCAATTTTCATCGTGCTCGAATTGATAAGCAGGTTCCATTATCCGAATGCTCGAACGAATATGTAGGTTCTAAAAGATGACTTCGTCCTCCATACGCTTGGATGAATAAGCGAGTTCAAGACCATTCAAAAACAAATGCAAAATGATTTAGATACATATGCCGCTAAGGGTGCCTAATCATGAATGCATGTCTTATTTCTTTTGCTTTTTCTTAACAATTTTTCTCAAGCAATAGATAAGCAGGTTCCATTCTCCAAATGTCCGAACAGATAGGCATGTTCTATTCTCCGCATGCTTGAATAGATGCGCAGGTTCCATTCTCCAAATGCCCGAACGAATAGGCATCTTCTATTCTTCGTATGCCCGAATAGATGAGCAGGTTCCATTCTCTAAATGCCCGAATGGATAGGTAGGTTCTATTCTTTATATGCCTAAATAGATGAGCAGGTTCCATTCTCCAAATGCCCAAACGGATAGGCAGGTTCTATTCTCCGTATGCCCAAATAGATGAGTATCTTCTATTCTCCAAATGCTTGAATAGATAGGCGATTTCTAAAAGATGACTTCATACTTAGATGAATAAGTGGGTTCCAAAACCTATAAAAAATAACTGCAAAAGATCCAATTAAGATGCATATGCCCCTAGGGATGCCTAGTCATGAGTACATGTTTTATTTCTTTTGCTCTTTTCTTAACAAATTTTCTCAATCGATAGATACATAAGACACTATGGAGCTCCGGGAAACTTGGATTATATCATCTCAAACATTCTCTAAACTCTTGCAACAGATGGTTGGAGTCAGTTTTGGCCTATCCCATCAGAAAATACTGTATGACTTCCTCTCATCCTTCTACATTGAAAGATTTTACACTAAGAGCTTGCAATAACTCATCCTTCAATACTATTTGGCTTCACCAATTTCTTGTGACTCCTGCCTTGGGAAGTAATTTTCACCATTACATTCATCCCTTCCTGTGACACCTGCCTTGCTCTTTGAAAAAGGAAAACTCCTTGTTGCTAGAACACCTAAGAACGAAACTCTGTGGGGATATGGGGAACGTATTGGTTTACCATCATTAATGCATGGAAAATCATCTAAAAGTTGCTCTTGTATGCTACAATGATTGACAAAACAATCATAGAGAGTCATCACCATCATTTTTGCTTTACCATTCCTATTCTTAGTACTTCTTTGCTTATGATCTTTACACGTTTACTTGCTTAATCTAGTTATCTTGTACTCCTGACTTTATTCTCATATTCTTCAACACTCTTTTAGCCATTGTCAAGTTGTCATTGTAGTTAATACATCAATGTTTAGTGACAGGCTTCCTAGAATCCTAATGTTCTTCCAATGTCTCACATCCTTAATTATTTCCTCCAATGACTATAAAATTTTTCTCATTGTTGTAGAAAACAAATTATCTCGTGTAAGCATGCTGCTTTAAGCTAATGTCAAAACATCTCTTGAGGGTCCTCCGTAGAGATTTGCAACAAAACCTATTTCAATCTTGAATTTCTTCACAAGTTTGCTGCTCTTTATGCCCTAAGCTCCAAATTTGACCATTGAGTACCTCATAGTTCCAATACTCTTCTAGACAAATTTCAAAGTAATGCTAAAAAATCTTTTGTATTTTTCAAATGATGCCAAATTTTAATTCTTATTTCAATGCAAGATGCTTTATGGAAGGAATTCAAAGGAGAGAAAGAGAAGGTCTACACAACAAAATTTTATTAGTATTGTGGCAAACACAAAAAGAAATTACAAGGAAAGGAATAGGTATTCAAATATCAAAAACCAAAAACTCCTACTGTCATGGCTTCATAAGATGCCTTGAATGCCCACTATGCTTTGCAGACGCTGGAAATAACGATTATGTGTAAAGATATGAAGCTTCCAAGCGACAAAACCCCAAGAGCGATATGTGGAAGGGCTACCTTTGCAAATTATCTGACCTTCCCTTTACGAGTTTTCAACTCAGATCCTCCTTTGGTTTCAAAACACCCTTTGCGGATTTTTCTTTTTTTCCTTTTTCAAACATAATACTTTTAACCGAATCTGAATTTATCGGGTTCTGGAGTTCATCTCCATCCATTTCAGCTAGAATCAATGCTCCACCTGAGAAAACCTTTGTTACAATGTAAGGTCCTTCCCAATTCGGTGCCCATTTTCCTTGAGAATTGCTTTGGATTGGCAGCTTTTTCTTCAAAACTAAATACCTCTTTGAATTCTCTTGGGTGAACTTTCTTCTCATGAGCCCTAATCATCCTTTTCTAGTACATTTGCCCATGACACAGTGCTTTAAACCTTTTTTCATCAATCAAATTAAGCTGGTCATATCTTGCTTGAACCCATTCTGATTCATCCAACTTTACTTCCATTAAGACATGGAGCGATGGTATTTCAACCTCAATGAGTAGCACAGCTTCTACTCCATATACCAATGAGAAAGCTGTTGCCCCAATGGAAGTTCTTACTGCGGTTCGATAAGCATATAAAGCAAACGGTACCTTCTCGTGCCAATCCTTATAGGTATCAGTATAGATTTGGCATTTGTGGCATTTGCGAGAATAATTGATGCAATCACCTTTCATGGTTGACCAATAATATCCAAGACGCATAATCTTTCTTGCCATAGTGAAACCACTAGGATGGGTTCCGCAGACTCCTTCATGAACTTCTTCCACAATTGATTGAGCCTCTTTTGCTCCCACACATCTTAGAAGTACTTGATCACGACTTTTTTTGTATAAAATCACTCCACTAAGGACATACCCCGATGCCATTTTCCTGATCGTTTTCTTTTCATTCTCTGTAGTTTGTGGCGAGTATTGTTAGAATTTTACATATTGCAAGATGTCATGGTACCATGGCAATCCATCCGTCTCCTCTTCAACATCATAACAATGAGCTGGAGAGTCTAGCACATGTAACCTGATTGGCATCATCTCAGATCCCTCACTTACCCTAAACATGGCAGCTAATGTGGCTAAAGCATTAGTCATTTGGTTGTCTTCTCTGGGAAGATATTTGAAAGTGATCTCATCAAATTCTTTGGTCAACTCAAGGGCCAACTTATGGTATTCCACCAACTTTGCATATTTTGTCTGCCATTCGCCACGTATCTGATAAACGACTAATGTAGAGTCCCTAAAAACTCTTAGAGCACGAATTTTCCTCCTTATAGTATCTCTTAGTCCCATTATACAGTCTTCGTACTCTACCATGTTATTTGTGTAGAAGAATTTCAAACGATTGGTAAAAGGGTAATGATTTCATTCTCTCAAAGCCAAAACTGCCCCTATACCTATTCCTAATGCATTTGCTGCACCATCGAAGTTCATAACCCAAGATTCCAGGGGAGCCTCATCATCCTCTAAGTTACACATCAAGTATTCATCAAGAAAATTAAAATTTCACGCTTCATAGTCATCACAAGCACAGCTTGCCAAAAAGTCTCCTATGGCACTCCATTTTATCGCTTGTTGACTTACATACTGAATATCAAATTCTGATAATAACATTTGCCAACATGCTAACCTTCAAAGAGCTGGGGCCTTCATCATGAAATTCAGTGGATCCAACTTCGAGATTAGCCACATAACGTGATAAATCATTTATTGTCTTAGCCTTTTAGCTACCCAGACCAAGGCACAACATAGTTTTTCAATTGATGAATATCTGGTTTCATAATCAATGAATTTCTTGCTCAAGTAGTATATCGCCTTTTCTTTTCTTCCAGTATTGTCATGTTGCCCTAACACACAACCCATGGAGTTTTCATAGATCGTTAGGTACAAGATCAGTGGTCTCCTTGAAACGGGTGGTACTAATACTGTAGGGTTACTCAACTGCTCTTTGATCTTTCCTAAAGCCACTTGACATTCTTCGTTCCATGTCCCCGGGTTATTCTTCCTGAGTAACCTAAACATTGGATCACACTTATCAGTTAACTGAGAAATGAAGCGTGCAATGTAATTTAATAATCCCAGAAAACCTCAAACTTCCTGCTGTGTTTGAGGTGGGGGAAGTTCCTGTATGGCTTTTATCTTATCAGGATCAATCTCAATTCCTCTTTTGCTCACCACAAAACCCAATAATTTTCCGAATATGACCCCAAATGTGCATTTATTCGGGTTGAGCTTCAACTGGAACTCCCATAGTCTTTGGAAGAGCTTTTCCAAATTGGCCAAATGTTTTTCCTCAGATCGAGATTTGGCGATCATGTCGTCAACGTATACTTCTATTTCTCTATGCATCATATCATGGAAAAGGGTGACCATGGCTCTTTGGTAGGTTGCCCATGCATTCTTAAGTCCAAAGGGCATCACTTTATAACAAAAAGTTCTCTATATCGTCACAAAAGTCATCTTTTCCATGTCTTTTGGGCACATCTTAATGTGGTTATATTCGGAGAAACCATCCATGAAAGAGAAGATTAAATGACCAGCTATATTGTCGACTAAAGTGTCAATATGTGGGAGCGGGAAATTATCATTAGGGCTTGCCTTATTGAGGTCCTTGTAGTCAACACACATTCACACTTTTCCATCCTTCTTTTGTACTAGGACAATATTCGCCACCCATTCCGGATACTTGGATACCTCAAGGAATCCAGCATCATATTGCTTCTTTACCTCATCCCTGATCTTGAAGAGTGTTTCAGCCTTCATTCTTCTCAGCTTTTGCTTTACAAGTTTACATCCTTCCTTTATAGGGAGCCTATGCATGACGAGGTCGGTGTCAAGGCCGCACATATCTTGATACGACCAAGCGAAAATATCTTTAAATTCTTTCAAAAGCTCAATTAGACTTTGTCTAGCTTTGGCTGTGATGGTAGTACCAATCTTCACCTCTCACTTTTCTTCTTCAATTTCGAGGTTTAATGTCTCCAATTCCTCTTTATGTGGTAGAATCTGCTTTTTCTCTCCTCCTACCATTCCGAGCATGTCACTGGGTACATCATATTCTTCCTCATCGTCAATATTTCCAGTTTCTTCCAAGCATAGAGGTAATTCAAAGTCAACCTTGAAGTCAGACTCGGATTCATTTACTCCACTAATATCTGAAAACCTGAAAAAGGAATAGGCAAAAGATATATGCAAAGGAAAAAATGAATGGAATGTTTTTTTTTATGCTTTTAATTTTATTGTTTTCATTTGGTTTTGGTTTATTTATGAAAAAAAGTTTTCCACACAAGATTTAAGGAAATGTATCTTTTATTGACTTCAAATTAAAAGCTAACATAAGCCCTTTACATAAGATCCCCTATTGTCTCCCGGCTTGGAGTAAAGGGGTTGGTTTTGAGAATTTCTCTGAACATGTCTTAAAGACTACATGAATTTCTTCAGCAGTCAAATTGTCAAGCTCAGAGCAAGGGTGAATCATTGACAGGTACTGGCTCTCCTATTCTCTTTCTGTCACAACATTAATACTCATCTTTTCAAACGCTTCACATAAAACACTCTTTCCGTTTCCTTCATCATTAATTGGGGCACTTGGATCCAACATGCCTCCAGATATAAAGTTATGGCTTAGGGGATTGAAAGTCATCGGCTCCTATTCAATTTCTTCTCCCTTCAATCTAGCCCTTCTTCTTTCTTAATGTTTTCTGATTTCGGCCTTTCTTTGCCATTTGTTGGGATTAAAGCCCAAGCCAAACCGATCATTTTTTGCTGGGATTACTATGGGTTATAGCCTCCCTTGATGTTTCCTTCCAAATCCTTTCCCAATTTCAGCTCCTTTCCCAAGCATTTGTTTTACCTGCATCTTCGCACAGCTTGATAATTCCGGTTCTGGCACATTGCTCCGTTCAGTGACAAAGGTTGCATTGACTAGCTCCAATGTCCTAAAATGACACTCAAGCGCACCCTCATCGAACTTGATAAAGGTTGCATCAGTGGTTACTAATGCAATAATTTCCTCTTATGCACTGACAGTTATTAATTTTCCATCGATCACGAATTTTAGCTTCTAGTGTAAAGTAGATGAGACCGCTCATGCAGTGTGAATCCACAGGCGCCCAAGCAAGAAGCTATAACTAGGTCTTATATCCATGGCCACAAATTCAACATCAAAGGTCGTTTGTCCAATTTGCAAAGGCACCTCAATTTTCCCTAACACATCCTTCTGAGTTCCATCAAATGCTCTTACCGTATTTTGATAAGTTCTCATATGATAACTATTTTCTGCTAGCTTCTTCAATGTGGCTAATGGTAGAACATTCAGCGGCAATCCATTATCAATTAAAACTCCAGGTAACATATGACCTTTACATCTGGTAGTGATGTATAAAGCCTTGCACAATCCTCTTCCTTCACGTGGTATTTCCTCATCATTAAATGAAATGAAGTTGTTGACAACAATGTTACCGACTAACATATCCATCTTATCAGTTGTGATCTCATTTGGTACGAATGTCCGGTTCAAAATATTTAACAAGGCCTCGTGGTGGCCTTCAGAAATTTATAACAGAGAAAGCATAGAAATTCAAGCTGGAAGCTTGTGGAGTTGCTCCACAATGCGGTATTCGCTATGTTTTAAAATCTTCAAAAATTCTTGAGCCTATGATTCCTTTACAGGCTCTTCATATGTTGTCGATTTTTCTTTGAAGAAATCACTGTTATCATCTTTCTCAGGTTCTTTAGCAGAAGCTTTCCTATGCGCTACATCTCGATCCTCTATATTGGTTGAGAATAAAACATTCCACTCATCGTGAAATGGCTCTCCTCATTAACCGTTTATTCCTTCTCTTGAATAGATGTTTCTCCTGGAGCTGCCACCGTACAAGCATAATTCCAAGGAACCTGCTTGGTATCCCTGTATGAAAATAGGGTCGGTACCTTAATTATAAGACGCGGGGTTACACCTCTTGTTGGCTCACTAACTCTCACTTTAGCCTTAATAACTAAAGGCTCCATTCAAGAATAGTCTCTTTTAGAGGGTGACTCCTCTGATGTACATATGTCCAACATGCATTTCTTGTTTTCCTTTTCAAAGAACTCCAGTTCTTTTTCATTCATCTTATCTTGACGAAGTTGCCTAAACTCTAAGCAACAATCAATCTCATGTCCTTTCTTCATGTGATACTCACAGTACAGTTCGTCATTAATTTTCAGCCTTCGAGCTCCTCCTTCCAACATCCCTACTGCCACCATTTGAGCCCATACCAACTTCATGGGAGCTTTTACTTTTGCAACACATTCCTTTACCACCTTATACTCATCCTCTGTAATTGCGTTCACACCTGCCTTTTGATGATTTCGTAGAAGGTTCCCTTATCTTCCAACATATCAAATGATAGCATCCCTGATTTTCTTAAGTCATCCACCACCCTTTTGAATGCAGTACAATTTTCAATGGTATGCCCCCTAACTCCTACATGGTATTCATATTGTGCATTCTCATCATACGATGGTGGGTATGGTGGTGAGAATGGGGGAACATGTCTTGGCAGCACCATCTGGAATTTTACTAGTTCGGCAAACAATTCTGCAAATGTCATTGGTATAGGAGGAAAATATGGTTTTGAGCTCCCTTGATATCTTCGTTCTTTCTTCGGATGATTTGTGACTACTGGAGCTGTGGTCGAAACATTGGGTTTGTTGAAAATTACCCACTTTGAGTAACTGTGGTTATAGAGATTAGTGGCATTGACTTCATTATCTCTCTTTTTGTATGGCTTCTTTGTTTCCCCACTATCCAACCTTCAATTTTTAATGGCCGCAAGTATCAACTATTTATAAGCATGTCCGCAAAACTCTTTGTGGTATGATTAAGCATACAATCATAGAAGGAACACTTTAATGTCTCCATGAACATTAAGGTGATCTCATTTTCGAGCAATGGTTGCTGGACTTGGGTAGCTACATCCCTCCATGATGCTTCTATTCCAATCCTTGCAGAACTAAATGGGTTGGAATCATGTCTGAAACATGCTTATACTGCTTACTGAAAGCTCTAGACAAATCTTTCCATGATCTGATGTTAACTCGATTACCTGCGTGCAGCTGATCTTACTAGACCGTCTTGGAAGCAATGGATAAGCAGCTTCTCGTTCTCAAGATACATCATTTTAATGCAATACATAGTTAGATGAGCTACAGGGCACGTATTTCTATTATATTTTTCAAAGTCAGGGACTTTGAATTTTTGTGGTACTACCAGATCAGTCACTAAGATTAAATCCTTTGCATCCACTCCTCCATATATACCTCCTTCTTGGAAAGACTTAATCATTCCCTCCAACTTCTCATAGCGATCCTCCAATTTCTTCTCAGCTTTCACCTTGTCGGCAATTTCATCGAGATCATGCAACTCGACGACCTCCTCAAAATTCATCTTCCTATCATTCTGCACCGAAGCCTCAGTAAAATGTGGAGAAATCTTGGCCTTAGAAGATTGAGCTTCTTTTTGCATGGTAGAATGAACGAAGGCCATCCCCTAAAATTTTGGCATGGCATTTGCTTTCCAACCAGCTTCTACTACGTTTGGGTCCATAAAGCCTAACATGGCCGCAATTGAACCAATTGTCTTTTGATGAACTAACTCTATTTGCTGCTTCAGATCTATCTCCAACTTGTCTAACCTATCCTGGGTACTCTTATGGTTACTTTCTAATGCCGTCACCCTGTCTTCCATTGCTCTGGCTTGAGACCGAGTATTGTACTTGTGATTTGTTTTTGCTATTTTGATTTTCTACCATTTTTATTTAAGTTAGATTCGTATTATGCATGCACAAATGTAAATGCAAAGAAAAGCTATGAAACAAAGAAGAATGAAACGCAAATGCATGAATGCAAGCGAAAGGCCGTCAATTCCATGAAACATCTGCTCAAGAAGAAACTCTTTTATTAAATATGAAATGGTCCTTATTACATCAAATTTGTTTACAAATATTTTTCAGCCTGAACTCCTAGTTCTTTGATTTCTTCAATAAGCCACATAAGCCTCAGTCCCACTTCTCTTGCTGGCTTGATGTATTGACGAAGAGCTACAGCTTCAGTTGCTAACATCATCACGTGTCGAGCCACATCCTGTACCTGGGTCATGAAAGTCCTATCAAACTCATCCTATTCTTGAAATCTTCTAGCCAAATCTCTAAGACGAGTGAACCAGTAATCATTACCCCCTTAGGTATGAATTCAAGGACCAGGATCTTCGTCCTATATTCTTGGATGATGTTATCCATTCCTTCAACTTGTTTCTTCAAGATATCATTTTCACTTAGACAGGTCTGAAGTTCAATATAGGTGTGATTATTCTAGATTCTATCAACAAGTGGTTCAGATCATCTATTTTAGCTTGAAACTTAGCAACACAATCCTGACACTGCTTCAGCTTCGTACTGGTCTAGTCATATGCCTTCTGTAACTTAGATAAGCGAATTTTGTTGTAGTGGGCCTTCCTTTTCCATGCAGCCATGCTTTCTTTCTCACTTTCTTGAACCCGTTTGCCATTTCCATTTCCAGTTGCCAGCGCCTTCCTCGTTTGTCATATGGAGATTTCCACTTAGATAAGCTAATATATTTTCACTTTCTTGAACCCGTTTGTCATATGGAGATTTCCACTTTCTCAACCTCGCGCCTTCCTCGTTCCTTTTCTTCTCCTACAGCGTGTCCAATTTCTTGTTTCCACTGTTCTGGAGTTTTTCTCAGATCAGCATTTCAGACGACAGTCTAGAGCTTGAGGAAGTCAACCCTTTGAATCTCAAAGCTTGAGGAAGTCAACCCTTTGAATCTCAAACTTCTTTTCTTGGTCTTCAAACAGCGTTACACTCGATTTGTCTCTCCTTTATACTTTTCAACATCAAGGCTTGATTCAAACTTGTCATTTTGGTTTTTTTTATAGGGTTTCTATCTCCAACTTAGCCCTTTTTAATTATTCTCTTAAGATATCAGGTTCTGTAGGGACTATCTTTAGATGCTCTTCTAGAGATTTGGCTTTTCCGGGTGTAGGTGCTATGACTTTGTCATTTACTCTCGTATGCCTCCAAATATCATAGTTCGGGGTGTACATGCAATGACTATCAGATTCTAACTTCATATGATAACAGTAGTTCCATGCATCACTGATTGTCTAAATCTTCTGTCTAAACTCTCCTTGGAACTCAAATTCTGATGAGCCAAGACCAGTAGTGAATGGGATGAACTGCCGAGACCCAAACTGACAAGATACTAGCGAATGAGCACATCCAATTCCTTCCCACAAACCTAACAACATTAGGAAGTTGAAATATCCATACTTATACAAAATCTTGGTATGGCCCATCCAAGGAAACCCTCCATCTAATGTCTTCATCACGACGATCCCTGAATATCCCAATCCATTTATTCTTCTTAACAACGGGCCACTCTTAGTCAAGAATTCTCAAAGAGGTGAGAAGTTCGGGGGAAATACAATTGATAAGGCCAATGTTGGGCATTTCCAAAAATGACTGAGGGCCCAAACTTGTAGAAGCGGAGCACATCCTCCAAAATGGACACCTTCGGTTCTTCGACAAGCATTGAGAGAAATGAAAGTCTCAGCAAGTACAGTTGGCATCGAATTGACTCCTCTCTTTAACTGGTCAAAGAAAGCAAGTAATGCCACGTTAATATTCCCTAGAAGATCAACTCTATTTTCCCTGTCGGGGTGAATTGAAATTATACTTCTGATGCTTGACCAAGGGAAATTGAAGGTGCCTCATCTCTTTCATATCAATTCCTTAACCCAACCATCGCTCATACCAGCGAACGCTTGAAGCTTTGCATGTGGGTTTTTGTTTTTAGGAGGCTTGCCATAGACCCAATTCTTCTTCACTTTGCATAGGTTGAAAAGGGCTAAGTACTCCTCAAAAGTAGGCATCATATATTCTTTATTAAAAGTGAAACAACAATACCCTGGATTCCAGATTGAACCAAGGCCTTCAGAAACTGTTCATCGATCTTCACGTACAAGAGATAGGCTATGTCACCATAGACTTCATAGAACAACTGTTTAGTCCCAATGTGCTCCCAGATTTCCTGTAATTCTTGTACATTGTTCTGTTTGATGCTGATGTGGGCATATTCTGAAGTCTCTGTCTAATGATCAGCTACTAGTCTGTCTCCAAATATTCGTTGATACTCCTCAGACCAATGTCGTACCTTTGCATTCTCATCCTCACTTTTCAAAATCCTTCCGTCCATAACAAGAGCTTTTCAAAGTTGAGCAATGTTTTTGAGAATCAACCCCTTCTAAATGATGCTACATGAATGGATATGCAAAACAACAAGACAAGGAAAAGGAAGATTAAAATCAAGAAAACACAGAGAATTCACAATAATTTCACAAAGAATTCTGGGCAGCACATTCTGACACTCTAGACACGTCTCCCTTTATCACTAAAACCCTAGGCTTTTCGCATGGCTCTATTGGGGTGGGCTCTAAGTTCTCAAATGGTTGGGTTCTAAAAGCCCCTAGCTCTCACCCATTATAGGTTTCCAACGAACAAAGTTCAACTCGGGAGGACTCAATTCCTATGTTTTCTCGATGAATCAGTATCCTTACGAAGATATAAGACATATGAGTCCCGAAGGTACTTGCTAGGCTCACACAGAGAATCAATATTCTGACATGAGCAAAGCATTTTTCCCTCACTTAACAATTGGGTGGAGCTCGAGAATAGAGCTTTTTACAATAATTTTTTTAAAATGCGTAAAATAGAATTACATTCATTAAGTGGACAAATAAATTGAAACCTTTGTGAACTTGCAAATTCATTTTTAAACATTTTGAAAAAACTTGTGGCCTGACCCTCTTTTGTTTTTTAGAGAAAACAAAATATCTCCAGCGGAGTCGCCAAGCTGTCGCAACCCTTTTTAGGAAGGTTTCGACATTTTGGAAAACTTTATAAAATCATGGAGTCGCACCAATCTTTTTTTTTTTAAAAGTGTAATTGGATCACTTTTAAAACAAGGGTATTTTGATAAAACGTTTTATTTATCAAAATAACATTTTGGTCCATGGAAAACAAAGAAAAAAGGTTCGGGGGTCGGTTACGTGTGGGGAAGGGTTAGCACCCCCACAACGCCCAAAAACTGGTACCTAATTGATTTCAAAAAGTGCTTTGAAAACTAGAATTTATGAGTTCACAAATTTTCCATTTTATTTCTCCGCTATGTGAATGTAAATCTATTTTGACAGCCTTATCGCCTGAGAAATGAACTTTAATCACCGCCAACACTCATGACGCTAACCCGTTATTCCCGTTTGATAAGACACCGCATCAATTAAGTTTTCACTTTTTTGAAACATGTCAAAGAAGATTAGGTGTATTATTGTTTTTTAGTATTTAGTGTTTAAACCCCTAAAGAAACATCTACATCCATTTTAACTATTTAGGTTTAAATATAAATAAGCGTGTCTTACTAAAAATGAAGAATGTTTTACAACATACACGTTTCTTTTATAGGTTTTAAGTCCCTAATCCTAAGGTTTTACACACAAATATATATACACATATAAAGGAAACAAATCACTTAAATTAGATATAAAAATAATTGCTAAACAAAAGGGATAATTATTTTTACCTTTTCAAAGAATGAATTGGTGATTAAATTGAAAGGAAAACAAAATGGGCGGGTTAATTTAAAAACAATTAAAAAATTTAGTTCCAAATTGAAATGAAAAAGGACGAAATTGAATAGATTTAAAACAAAAGTGTTGCGGTATAAGAACCGAGAAAGAAGGGCGCGGGTTATAACCAGGTTCGGGTTGGGTCAAACGGGTTAGTATATATATTAAATATTATAAACAAAAGTCATTTCTCCCTTTTTTATAAAAATGGATCAAAGACGGCCCTTTTATAAATTCTCTGTCGCGTTGTTCATTTTATGAAGAACATGATGAACATCTGCCGTGCTGGACACCATCCACCGACGCTGGCCGCCGTTGTCGACGCCAAAATTCCTAGAAAAACCCTAATTTTCCAGATTTTGGTGACCTCAAAATCACATTTTTACAACGGAGCTACGTCAAAGCCAAATCTCCACGGCGTTTCAAATAGAAATAAGGTAAAAACTACCCCATTTCTTTGTTAAATTTAAAATAGAAATGCTTGATCTTTGCCAGAGGCTTCAATTTAGGGATTAACCCTTTCCATTTTTCTTGGATTACAAGAACAATTCCCTAATTTATTCCCTGGATTATCTCATATTTGACTTGAATTGCTTGATCATTGCTAGAGGCTTCAATTTAGGGATTAACCATTTCCAGTTTTGCTTCTGATTTTTGTCATGAGTTCAGGTTGGTTGCCTTTTGCACATTTGTCCATATCCGATTGTAACTTGATTCTTGCTAGGGCTTCAAATTAGGGATTATCCCTTTCCATTTTGCTTCTGATTTTCTAGCTACGACTTCAAATTAGGGGTTTACTTCCTTTTCAATTTTATCTTGAATCGTTGTGCTCCAAATTCGCGATTTAACCCTCTTGTTTCTCTGTTTGCATGTTTCTGATGACTCTAACAACACCGGCAGGGAGCAATCGAGGGTGATGACAAAGAAGATGAATCGTTCGATGGAAGCTGGAAATGCGTGTATATGGCTACCACGCGCTAGTGGTGATCCACGTGATACACCCCGAATCGATCTAGGCCATAAGATCCTGTCCTGATAGAATGACTATGTCGAGTGTGGCGTTATACCATTCCCAGCTGGTACGATCTGTGGTATTGGATCACAGATTGATCCAACGGCCCTTCATAGGCTGTGCAACATAAGAAAGATGACATTAGAGCATTTAGGGTTTAATTTTGTTGGGCCAATTGGTCCGTATTATGTATGGGTTTATACCTCGACAATAATGGGCATGTTATTTAATTAATGGAATCTTTTTTGTAATGTTTTTACTAAATCTAATGGACCTTTTCTTTTTACTTTGGTTTTACACTAGTTATTATATTAAATACTATCTAATATACAACCTATGTTAATTCTAACTACCATATCAATATACTAATATATGACAACTATACTAATTATAATACACTAAGTATGCTATGCGGCACATTAATGATTATAACATTAATACATTAACTATATGACACCTAACTATATTAACAATATAACATTAATACAAGAATACTAAATTAATGTAACAATTAAACTAAAACGAAGGTGAAAATTTAGTGACAACTGCTGCCCCTCTTTGGTCATTCTAGTGAAACAGGAATAGAGCAAAGAAGAAAAGATACTAATTTTTTCCAATTACCAAACCGTCAATGCCTGGAAAGTCAGGCGGGTTCTATTCTCCTTGCGCTCGAATAGATAAGTGAATTCCATTCTCCAAATGCCTGAACGGATGAGCAGGTTCTATTCTCCTCGTGCTCGAATAGATAAACAGGTTCCATTCACCAAATGCCCAAATGGATAGGCGGATTCTATTCTCCTTGTGCTCGAATAGATAAGTAGGTTCTATTCTCCAAATGCCTGAACAGATAGGCAGATTCTGTTCTCCTTGTGCTCAAATAGATAAGCAGGTTCCATTCTCCAAATGCCCGAACAGATCGGCGAATTCTATTCTCCTTGTGCTCGAATGGATAAGCAAGTTTCATTATCTGAATGCCCGAACAGATGAACATGTTCTATTCTCCTCGTGCTCGAATAGATAAGCATGTTCTATTCTCTGAATGCCCGAACGGATAGGCAGGTTCTATTCTCATCGTGCTCGAATAGATAAGTAGGTTCCATTCTCCGAATGCCCGAACGGATAGGCAGGTTCCATTCTCTCATCCTTCTACACTGAAAGATTTTACACTAAGAGCTTGCAATAACTCATCCTTCAATACTAGTTGGCTTTACCAATTTCTTGTTGTTAAAATTCCATCAACCATTCCTTGGGAAGTAATCTTCACCATTACATTCATCCCTTCCTATGACTCCTACCTTGATCTTTCAAAAAGGGAAACTCCTTGTTGCTAGAACACCTAAGAACAAAACTTTGTGGGGATATGGGGAACGTATTGGTTTACCATCATTAATGCATGGAAAATCATCTAAAAGTTGTTGCTGTATGCTACGTAATTGACAAAACAATCATAGAGAGTCATCACCATCATTTTTACTTTACCATTCCAATTCTCGGTACTTCTTTGCTTATGATCTTTACACGTTTACTCGCTTAATCCAGTTATCTTGCACTCCTGACTTTATTCTCATATTCTTCAACACTCTTTTAGCCTTTGTCATGTTGTCATTGTAGTTGATACATCAATGTTTAGTGACAGGCTTCCTAGAATCCTGATGTTCTTTCAATGTCTCACATTCTTAACTATTTCCTCCAATATCTGTAAAATTGTTCTCATTGTTGTAGAAAACAAATTATCTCGTGTAAGCTTGTTTCCTTAAGGTAATGTCAAAACATCTATTGAGGGTCCTTCGCAGAGATTTGCAGCAAAACCAGTTTCAATCTTGAATTTCTTCACAAGTTTGCTGCTCTTTATGCCCTAAGCTCCAAATTTGACCACGGAGTACCTCATAGTTCCAATACTCTTCTAGACAAATTTCAAAGTAATGCTAAAAAATCTATTGTATATTTCAAATGATGCCAAATTTTAATTTTTTTTTCTTTTCTTTTTCTTTCTTTTTTTCCTTTTATTTCCTTCCTCAAACATAATACTTTTTAACCGAATCTGAATTTATCGGGTTTTGGAGTTCGTTTCCATCTATTTTGGCTAGAATCAATGCTCCACCTGAGAAAACCTTTGTTACAATGTAAGGTCCTTCCTAATTTGGTGCCCATTTTCCTCGAGAATCGCTTTGGATTGGCAGCTTTTTCCTCAAAACTAAATCCCCCTTGTTGCGCGTATTGAGTGCTACGCAAACGGTGCAAGTATACATGTCGTAAGTAATGAAGTGATATGAGTATCGAGTATCGTCTCCACAGAGATTGGTTTGGGCCACTTTGCTTTAGTTATCGCACTATAAAAGTAAAAACACAATTGGTAATTGTAGGAGTTCTAACTAACGAATAAAATAAAATAGCAATTGAATAAAATAAAGATGTAATCAAATGAGAGAGGGAATAGGCCAGGTTACTGTGAGTTGAGGAGTGATAGCCAGTTGGATCGTCTTGGTAAAAGAGTGCAAGGGAAACTCAGTTGCCGTGGCAACTTGCTCAGCTGGGCAACTATTTGGGCGGTTGGGCAGCAACTTCAAGGTTCAACAGAGCGTTCTTCAATGGTTTCTTCTTATCCCTAAGTCGAAACTCTAGCTAGTTGTGCATGCCTTGACAATACATCCTTGCGTGAATCAAGGGTGAACAACAACCAATCTTGCTTTCCTCTTAGACGTTGAAATCCTTAACTTATTCCTAAGCCGAATTAATCTTCACCATCGATAGATTGAATAAAGACCATACTCATTCATTTCTTGAATCTAACTCTCACGGTATTAGATAAATAGATAGAATTATGAGATCCTCTCCCAATTCACTCGCAAAGAAGAATAAAAACCAAGAATGAGTAAACCTTGAATTGAAAGTGCAAACTCTTATTACCTAAACAAAATCTAATTGTTTCTCACAACCACAAAATACAATAACCCCAACCAATCAAGTTAGTTCATGGTTGGGTTCAAAAGATATACAAAGAATAATCCCCAAACCATGAATCTAATGGAAGCAAAAAAGAAGAAGAAGAAATCGATCAACCCCTAGTCAAACTCTCTCTCAATCGAATTCCCTCCAAGCTTTCTCCCAATCAAACTCTCTCCCCCTTGCTCTCTCTCCTTGAGTTTGACGGCTTGGTCTCCTTTAAATAGGAGATGGCTAGGTCAAAGTCCTTCTTGAGGAGGAAGTTAAGTTGGAATTAAATACTTTAAAAGAATATAATTCTTTATTATATTTAAATTCCTTCTAGTTCTTCTCCTATCTTTTTGGGATTTAATTTCTCTTTGACCTCTTCATGGAAATCAAACTCCTTTGGGATTTAACTTTGCTCCACGTCATCTTGGGCTTATCTAGTCATCAATTTCGACTACCATATCATCATATCCCTTATCGACAATTGCCCTGGCAACTAGCTCGGAATCTCCTTCATGCATTGCCCTGGCAACTGCGTCGGCATCTCCTTCATGCACTGCCCTGGCTACTGGTTCCAACCTTGCTTTGGCAATTGATTTTGCACACACAAAAACACACCAAAGCAGTATCTTTTTCCACAAAAATCACCAAGTTATGTAATCAAGTTCAACGGTGGAAAGAAACATGAATTAATGCTTGAATGACTAATTATGCAACTAATATGAGCCTATGTGTAACAATAATATGAGTAAAAAGGGTAATAAAAATAGTACTTTTGAACACTTAACACACCCCCAAACTCGAACTATTGCTTGTCCTCAAGCAATGCAAACTAACAATTACCTACCAAGACTTTAATCATCAATGACATGCTTCAAACTTGAATTCAAACCTCGGAGCCGTGGCACAAAGTATGATCACCTTTTAATTTTTTGGATAGCACAAAATTTACCCAGAATCAAACTATAATGCTCGTGACAATGTGTTTGCGTAGTTGTGTACAAGTTGATTTTCAAGATTCTATGTGAACAATAGGCTTTTATCAATTTAATTACCGGGGCATTTATTTTCACTAGAGCCAATTTTGGGCACCTCTAGCAAAGTAAGCAATTTCTCATTTTATTTTAGTCGACTATAGCCAATCTCGGGCACCTCTAGCGATTCTTTAATGTGCATTAACTACTATAGTCAGTTTCGGGCACCTCTAGCAAGAAATTAACATTTAATTTTCAATTTTAAATTTACCCAAATTTTAAGCAACCTATTTTTTTATAAAACAAACAAAAAGAAAAGTTAGTAAAACTAATAAAAAATTCAATAACAAAAACAACTAACACCAATTGCCAATCCCCGGCAACGGCGCCAAAAACTTGTTGTGCGTATTGAGTGCTATGCAAACGGTGCAAGTATACACGTCGCAAGTAATAAAGTGATCCGAGTATTGAGTATCGTCTCTACAGGGATTGGTTTGGGCCACTTTGCTTTAGTTATCGCACTATAAAAGTAAAAACACAATTGATAATCGTAGGAGTAGAACTAACGAATAAAATAAAAGAGCAATTGAATAAAATAAAGATGTAATCAAATGAGAGAGGGAATAGGCCAGGTTATCGTGAGTTGAGGAGTGATAGCCAGTTGGATCCTCTTGGCAAAAGAGTGCAAGGGCAACTCAGTTGCCGTGGCAACTTGCGCAGCTGGGTTGCCTTGGCAACTAATCAAACGATTGCCTGGGCAACTATTTGGGCGGCTGGGCAGCAACTTCAAGGTTCGGCAGAGCGTTCTTCAATGGTTTCTTCTTATTCCTAAGTCAAAACTCTAGCTAGTTGTGCATGCCTTGACAATACAACCCTCCGTGAATCAAGGGTGAACAACAACCAATCTTGAGCTCCTCTTAGCCGTTGAAATCCTTAACTTATTCCTAAGCCGAATTAATCTTCACAACCTATAGATTGAATAAAGACCATACTCATTCGTTTCTTGAATCAAACTCTCCCGATATTAGATAAATAGATAGAATTACGATATCCTCTCCCAATTCACTCGCAAATAAGAATAAAAACCAAGAATGAGTAAACCTTGAATTGAAAATGCAAACTCTTATTACCTAAACAAAATCCAATTGTTTCTTACAACCACAAAACACAATAACTCCAACGAATAAAGTTAGTTCATGGTTGGGTTCAAAAGATATACAAAGAATAATCCCCAAACCATGAATCTAATGGAAGCAAAGAAGAAGAAGAAATTGATCAGCCCCTAGTCGAACTCTCTCTCAATCGAATTCCCTCCAAGCTTTCTCCCAATCGAACTCTATCCCCCTTGCTCTCTTTCCTTAGTTTGACGGCTTGGTCTCCTTTAAATAGGAGATGGCTAGGTCAAAGTCCTTATTGAGGAGGAAGTTAAGTAGGAATTAAATACTTTAAAGAATATAATTCTTTATTATATTTAAATTCCTTCTAGATCTCCTCCTATCTTTTTGGGATTTATTTTCTCTTTGACCTCTTCATGGAAATCAAACTCCTTTGGGATTTAACTTTTCTCCACGTCATCTTTGGCTTATCTAGTCGTCAATTTCGACTGCCATATCATCTTATCCCTTATCGACAATTGCCCTAGCAACTAGCTCGACATCTCCATCATGCATTGCCCTGGCAACTGCATCAGCATCTCCTTCATACATTGCCCTGGCTACTGGTTCCAGCCTTGCTTTGGCAACTAATTCTGCACACACAAAAACACACCAAAGCAATATATTTTTCCACAAAAATCACCAAGTTATGTAATTAAGTTCAACGGTGGAAAGAAACATGAATTAATGCATGGATGACTAATTATGCAACTAATATAAGCCTAAGTCTAACAATAATATGAGTAAAAAGGGTAATAAAAATAGTACTTTTGAACACTTAACACCCCTCTTTGAATTCTCTTGGGTAAACTTTCTTCTCATGAGCCCTTATCATCCTTTTCTGGTACATTTGCCCATGACACAGTGCTTTAAACCTTTTTTCATCAATCAAATTATGATGGTCATATCTTGCTTAAATCCATTCTGCTTTTTCCAACTTTGCTTCTTTTAAGACACAAAGTGGTGGTATTTCAACCTCGATGGGTAGCATAGCTTCTACTCCATATACCAATGAGAAAGGTGTTGCCATAGTGGAAGTTCTTACTACGGTTCTATAAGCGTATAAAGAAAATGGTAGCTTCTCGTGCCAATCCTTATAGGTATCAGTCATTTTTGCAATAATCTTCTTAATATTCTTATTTGCTGCCTCCACTGCCCCATTCATCTTTGGGGGATATACCATAGAATTATGATGCTTGTTATTAAACTGCTCACAGACTCCACTTATAATTCTGTTGTTTAAATTTGAGGCATTGTCGGTGATGATACTCTCAGGCAAGCCATATCGACAAATGATTACCTCTTTCCAAAACTTGCAAACTGTGGATCTGGTGACATTTGCATACGAGGATGCTTTTACCCGCTTCATGAAATAATCAATGGCTACCAGGATAAAACAATACCCATTTGATGCTTTAGGGTAAATCTGTCCGATGAAATCAATTCCCCTCATAGAGAACGGCCAAGGAGCTGTCATAATATGAAGATGTTGAGGTGGCACATGGACCTTGTTAGTATAGATTTGGCACTTGTGGCATTTGCGAGAATAATTGATGCAATCACCTTCCATGGTTGGCCAATAATATCTAAGACGCATAATCTTTCTTGCCATAGTGAAACCACTAGGATGGGTTCCGCATACTCCTTCATGAACTTCTTCCACAGTTGATTGTGCCTCTTTTGCTCTCACGCATCTTAGAAGCACTTGATCACGAATTCTTTTGTATAAAAGCTCTCCACTAAGGACATACCCCGATGCCATTTTCCTGATCGTTTTCTTTTTATTCTCTATAGCTTACGGCGGGTATTGCTGGAATTTTACATATTGCTAGATGTCATGGTACCATGGCAATCCATCAGTCTCCTCTTCAACATCATAACAATGAGATGGATAGTCTAGCACATGTAACCTAATGGGCATCATCTTAGATCCCACACTTACCCTAAACATGGCGGCTAAAGTGGCTAAAGCATCGACCATTTGGTTGTCTTCTCTGGGGAGATATTTGAAAGTGTTCACATCAAATTCTTTGGTCAACTCAAGGACCAACTTGTGTTATTCCACCAACTTTGCATCTTTTGTCTCCCATTCGCCACCAAAAACTCTTAGAGTACGGATTTTCCTTCTTATAGCTTCTCTTAGTCCCATTATATGGGCTTCTTACTCTGCCATGTTATTTGTGCAGAATAATTTTAAACGACTGGTAAAAGGGTAACAATTTCCTTCTAGCGAAACTAAAACTGCCACCATACCTCTTTCTAATGCATTTGTTGCACCATCGAAGTTCATAACCCAAGATTCCAGGGGAGCCTCACCATCCTCTAAGATGGACATGAAGTCTTTATCAGGAAAATTAAAATTTAACGCTTCATAGTCATCACAAGCGCGGCTTGCCAAAAAGTCTGCTATGGCACTCACTTTTATAGCTTTTTAACTTACATACCGAATATCAAATTCTGATAATAACGTTTCCCAACGTGCTAACCATCCTGATAGAGCCGGGGCCTCCATCATGAACTTGAGTGGATCCAAGTTCGAGATTAGCCACGTAACGTGATAAAGCATGTATTGTCTTAGCCTTTTAGCTGCCCAGACCAAAAGACAACATAGTTTTTCAATCGATAAATATCTCGTTTCACAATCAGTGAATTTCTTGCTCAAGAAGTATATTGCCGTTTCTTTTCCTCCAGTATCGTCATGTTTCCCTAACACACAACCCATGGAGTTTTCATAAAACGTTCGGTACCAGATTAGTGGTCTCCCTGAAACAGGTGGTACTAATACTGGAGGGTTACTCAACTGCTCTTTGATCTTTTCGAAAGCCACTTTACATTCTTCATTCCGTTTTCCCGGGCTATTCTTCCTGTGTAACCTAAACATTGAATCACACTTATCAATTAACTGAGAAATGAAGCGTGTGATGTAATTTAGTAGTCCCAAAAAGCTCGAACTTTATTCTGTGTTTGAGGTAGGGAAAGTTCCTGTATGGCTTTTATCTTATCAGGATCAATCTTAATTCCTCTTTTGCTTACCACAAAACCCCATAATATGCCGGATGTGACCCCAAATGTGCACTTATTCGGGTTGAGCTTCAACTGGAACTCCCTTACTCGTAGGAAGAGCTTTTCCAAATTGGCCAAATATGCTTCCTCATATCGAGATTTGGCGATCATGTTGTCAATGTATACTTCTATTTCTCTATGCATCCTATCATGGAAAAGGGTGACCATGGCTCTTTGATAGGTTTCGCCTGCATTCTTAAGTCCAAAGAGCATCACTTTATAGCAAAAATTTCACCATAACATCACAAAAGTCGTCTTTTCAATGTATTCTAGCCACATCTTAATCTGGTTATATCCAGAGAAACCATCCATGAAAGAGAAGAGTGAATGACCAACTGTATTGTCGATTAAAGTGTCAATATATGGGAGCAGGAAATTATTCTTAAGGCTTGCCTTATTGAGGTCCCTATAGTCAACACACATTCATACTTTTCCATCCTTCTTCGGTACTGGGACAATATTGGCCACCCATTCCGGATACTTGACTACCTCGAGAAATCCTACATTATATTGTTTCTTTACCTCATCCCTGATCTTGAGGAGTATTTCAGCCTTCATATTTCTCAGCTGTTGCTTTACAGGTTCACATCCTTCCTTTATAGGGAGCCTATGCATGACGATGTCGTGTCAAGGCCGGGCATATCTTGATACGACCAAGCAAAAATATCTTTAAATTCATTCGAAAGCTCAATTAGACTTTGTATAGTTTGGCTGTGATGGTAGTACCAATCTTCACCTCTCACTTTTCTTATTCAGTTTCGAGGATTAATGTTTCTAATTCCTTTTTATGTGGTAGAATTTGCTTTTTCTCTCCTACCATTCTGAGCATGTCACTGGGTACATCATAATCTTCCTCATCATCAATATTTCCAATTTCTTCCAAGCATAGAGGCAATTCAAAGTCAACCTTGAAGTCAGTCTCAGATTCATTTACGCCACTGATATCTAAAAACCTGAAAAAGGAATAGGCAAAAGATATATGCAAAGGAAAAAAATGAATGAAATGTTTTTTTATGCTTTTAATTTTATGGTTTATATTTGGTTTTGGTTTATTTAGGAAAAAAAAGTTTTCCACACAAGATTTAAGGAAATGCATATTTTATTAAATTCAAATTAAAATCTGACGTAAGCCCTTTACATAAGATCCCCTATTGTCTCTAGGCTTGCAGCAAAGGGGTTGGTTTTGAGAATTACTCTGAACATGTCTTAAAGACAATAAGAATTTCTTCAACAGTCTAATTGTCAAGCTCAGAGCAAGGGCGAATCGTTGACAGGTACTGGCTCTCTTCTTCTCCTTCAGTCACAACATTAATACTCATATTTTCAAACGCTTCACATAAAGCACTCTCTCTTTTTCCTTCATCACTAATTGGGGCACTTGGATCTAGCATGCCTCCAAATATAAAGTTATGGCTCAGGGGAGGGTAAGTCATCAGCTCCCATTCAATTTCCTATCCCTTCAATCTAGCCCTTCTTCTTTCATGATGTTTTCTGATTTTAGCCATTCTTTGACATTGTTAGGCTTAAAGCCCAAACCAAACCGATCCTTTTTCGTTGGGATTACTTTGGGATATTGCCTCTCTTGATGTTTCCTTTCAAATCCTTTCCCAATTTTAGCTCCTTTCCCAAGCGTTTGTTTTTCCTATATCTTCACCTAACTTGATAATTCTGGTTCTGGCACCTTGCTCCCTTCAGTGACAAAGGTTGCATTGACTAGCTCCAATTTCCTAAAATGACACTCGAGCGCACCCTCATCGATCTCGATAAATGGTGTATCAGTGGATACTGATGCAATGATTTCCTCCTCTGCACCGATAGTTATTAGTTGACAATCGATCACAAATTTTAGCTTCTAGTGTAAAGTAGATGGGACCGCTCCTGCTGTGTGGATCCTCTGGTGCCCAAGCAAGCAACTTTAAGTAGGTCTTATATCCATGACCACAAATTCAACCTTGAAGGTCATTGGTCCAATTTGCAAAGACACCTCAATTTTGCCTAACACATCCTTTTGAGTTCCATCAAATGCTCTTACCGTATTTTGATAAGTTCTCATATCAGAACTATCTATTAACAGCTTCTTCAATGTAGCTAACGGTAGAACATTTAGCGCCGATCCATTATCAATTAGAAGTTCGGGTAACATATGACCTTTACATCTGGTAGTGATGTGTAAAGCCTTGCACAATCCTCTTCCTTTAGCCGGTATTTCCAAGGAATAGATGTTTCTCCATACAAGCGTAATTCCAAGGAACCTGCTTGCTATCCCTGTATGAAAATGGGGTTGGTGCCTTAATTATATGTCGCAAGGTTACACCACTTGTTGGCTCACTAACTCTTTAGCCTTAATAACTAAAGGCTTAATTCCATAATAGTATCTTTTAGAGGGTGACTCATCTGATGTACATATGTCCAATATGCATTTCTTCACTTCCTTTTCAAAGAACTCCAGTTCTTTTTCATTCATCTTATCTTGAACAAGTTGTCTAAATTCTAAGCAACAATCAATCTCATGTCCTTTCTTCATGTTATACTCACAGTACAGTTCGTCTTCAATTTTCAGCCTTCGGGCACCTCCTTCCAACATCCCTACTGCCACTATTTGAGCTCATACCCACTTTATGAGAGCTTTTACTTTTGCAACACATTCCTTTACCACCTTATACTCCTCCTCTGTAATTGCGTTCACACCTGCCTTTTGATAATTTGGAAGAGGGTTTCCCTTATCTTCTGACGATCAAATGATAGTATCCTTGATTTTCTTAAGTCATCCACCACCCTTTTGAATGCAGTACAATTTTCACCCCCTAACTCCTGATGGTATTCACATTGTGCCTTCTCATCATACCATGGTGGGTATGGTGGTGAGAATGGGGGAACATGTATTGGCAGCACCATCTGGGATTTGATCAGTTCGGCAAACAATTCTGCATATGTCATTGGTATAAGAGGAAAATATTGTTTCGAGCTCCCTTGATTTCTTCGTTCTTCCTTCGGATGATTTGTGATTGTCGGAGCTGTGGTCGAAACATTGGGTTTGTTGAAAACTACCCTCTTTGAGTAACTGTGGTTATAGACATTAGTGGCATTGACTTCATTATCTATCTTTTTGTATGGTTTGTTTGTTTCCCCACTATCCAACCTTCCATTTTTCATGGCCGCAAGTATCAACTCTCCATTTATAAGCATGCCCGCAAAACTCTTTATGGCATGATTAAGCATACGATCATCTAAGGAACCCTTTAATGTCTCTACGAACATTGGGGTGATCTCATTTTCCAGCAATGGTGGCTGAACTTGGGCAGCTACATCCCTCCATCTTTACGCGTACTGGCGGAAACTTTCATGATGCTTCTGTTCCAATCCTTGCAGAACTAAAGGAGTTGGAATCATGTGTGAAACATGCTTATACTGCTCACTAAAAGCTCTGGACAAAACTTTCCATGATCTGGTGTTAACTCAACTTAGCTGCGTGTACCACCGTGCAGCTGATCCTACTAGACTGTCTTGGAAGCAATGGATAAGTAGCTTCTCGTTCTCAAGATACATTGACATTTTCCTGCAATACATAGTTAGATGAGCTATAGGGCACGTAGTTCCATTATATTTTTCGAAGTTAGGGACTTTGAATTTTGGTGGTACTACTAGATCAGTCACTAAGCTTAAATCCTTGGCATCCACTCCTCCATATATACCTCATTCTTAGAAGGACTTAATCATTCCCTCCAACTTCTCATAGAGATCCTCCCATTTCTTCTTAGCTTTCACCTTGTCGGCAATGTCATTGAGATCAGGCACCTCGATAACCTCCTCAAAATTCATCTTCCTATCATTCTGTGTCGAAGCCTCAGAAAAAATGTGGAGAAATCTTGGCCTTAGAAGATTCAGCTTCTTTTTGCATGTTGGGATGAACGAAGGCCATCCCCTGAAATTTTGGCATGGCATTTGCTTCCCCACCAGCTTCTATTGCTTCTGGGTCCTTAAAGTCTAACATGGCTTCAATTGAACCAAATATCTTTTGATGAACTAACTCCATCTGTTGCTTCAGATCTGTCTCTAGTTTGTCTAACCTATCCTGGGTACTCTTATGGTTGCTTTCTAATGCCGTCACCCTGTCATCCATTGCTCTGGCTTGAGACCTAGTACCGTACTTGTGATTTCTTTTTGCTATTTTGATTTTCTGCCATTTTTATTTAAGTTGGATTCTTATTATGCATGCACAAATGTAAGTGCAAAGAAAATCTAAAGAAGAATGAAATGCTAATTCATGAATGCAAGCAATGGGCTGTCAATTCCATGAAACATCTGCTCAAGAAACAACTCTTTTATTAAATATGAAATGGTCCTTATTACATCAAAATTGTTTCAAATATTTTTTAGCATGAACTCCTAGTTCCTTGATTTCTTCAATGAGCCACATAAACCTCAGTCCCACTTCTCCTGCTGGCTTGACATACTGACGAAGAGCTATAGCTTCAGTATCTAACATCACCACGTGTCGAGCCACATCCTGTATCTAGGTCATGACAGTCCTGTCAAACTCATCCCGTTCTTGAAATCTTCTAGTCACATCTCTAAGACGAGTGAACCAGTAATCATTACCTCCTTTAGCTATGTCTTCAAGGACCAAGATCTTCGTCCTATATTCCTGGATGATGTTATCCATTCCTTCAACCTGTTTCTTCAAGGTATCATTCTCACTTAGACAAACCTAAAGTTCCATATAGGTGTGTGATTTTGGAGTCTATGTAAGGAGTGGTTCAGATAATCTATTTGGCTTGCAACTCAGCAACAAACGCCTGACTTTGCTTCAGCTTTGTACTGGTCTGGTCATATGCCTTTTGCAACTCAAATAAGTGAATCTTGTTTTCGTGGGCCTTCCTTTTCTATACAGCCACACTTTCTTTCTCACTTTCTTGAACCCGTTTGCCATTTCAATTTTCAGTTGCCAACTTACCTTCTTCTTCTCCTCAACAAGGGCTCATCTATATTTCTCAACCTCGCACCTTCCTCGTTCCTTTTCTTCTCCTACGGCGTGTTTAATTTCTTGTTTCCACTGTTCTGGAGTTTTTCTCAGATCAACATTTCGGACGGCAGTTTGGAGCTGCAGGAAGTCAACCCTTTGAATCTCAAACTTCTTTTCTAGGTCTTCATCAGCTTCACTACTCGCTTTGTCTCCCCTTTATACTTCTCAACATCGAGGCTTGACTCATACTTGTCTTTTTGGTTCTTCTCTCGTAGGGTTTCTATCTTCAACTTAGCCCTTTTTAATTTTTCTCTTAAGATATCAGCTTCTGTAGGGATTATCTTTCGATGCTCTTCTAGAGATTTGGTTTGTCCAGTTGTAGGTTCTATGACTCTGTCATTTACTTTTGTATGCCTCCAGATATCATAGTTCGGGGTGTATAGGCAATGACTATCAAATTCTAACTTCATATGATAACAGTGGTTCCACGAATCACTAGTTGTCTGAACCTTCTGTCTGAACTTTCCTTGGAACTCAAATTTTGATGAGCCAAGACCAGTAGTGAATGGGATGAACCGTCGAGACCCAAACTGATGAGATACTAGCAAAGGAGCACATCCAATTCCTCCCCACAAACCTAGCAGTATTAGGAAGTTGAAAACTCCACACTTATACAAAAGCTTGGTAAGGCCTATCCAAGGAACCCTCCATCTGATGTCCTCATCATGACAATCCCTGAATATCTCAATCCATTTATTCTTCTTAACAACGGGCCACTCTTTTTTCAAGAATTCTCTAAGAGGTTAGAAGTTTGGGGAAAACACATTTGATAAGGCCAATGTTGGGCATTTCCAAAAATGACTGAGGGCCCAAACATGTAGAAGCGGAGCACATCCTCCAAAACGGACACCTTCGGTTCTTCGACAAGCATTTAGAGAAATTAAAGTCTCAGCAAGTACAGCTGGCACCGGATTGACTCATCTCTTTAATTGTAAAAGGAAATCAAGTAATCCCACATCAATATTCCCTAGAACCTTCGGAAAGATAACTAAACCATAAATTGCAATGGCTAGGAGATCAACTCTCTTTTCCCTGTCGGGGTGAATTGAAATTATACTTCTGATGCTTGACCAAGGGAAATTAAAGGTGCCTTCTCTCTTTCGTATCAACCCCTTGACCCAACCATCACTTATACTAGCGAACGCCTGAAGCTTTGCATGTGGGTTTTTGTTTTTAGGAGGCTTGGCATAGACCCAGTTCTTCTTCCCTTTGCATAGGTTGAAAAGGGCTAAGTACTCCTCAAACGTAGGCATCATATCTTCTTTATTAAAAATTAAACAACAATACCCTAGATTCCAAAATTGAACCAAGGCCTCTAGAAACTTTTCATCGATCCTCACGTACAAGAGATAGGCTATGTCACCATAGACTTCATGGAACAACTGCTTAGTCCCATAATCAAAACGCTTTCAGATTTCCCGCAATTCTTGTACATTGTTTTGTTTGATGCTAATGTGGGCATATTTTGAAGTCTATGTCTCATGATCAGCTACTAGACTGTCTCCAAATATTTTCTTATTCACCTCAGACCTATGTTGTACCTTTGCATTCTCATCCTCACTTTTCAAAATCCATCTGTCCATAACAAGAAGTTTTCAAAGTTGAGCAATGTTTTTGAGAATCAACCCCTTCTAAACGATGCTACATGAATGGATATGCAAAACAACAAGACAACGAAAAGGAAGATTAAAATCAATAAAAACAGAGAATTCACAATAATTTCTCAAACAATTCTGGGTAGCACATTCTGACACTACAAGACATGTCTCCCTTTATCACTAAGACCCTAGGCTTTCCACATGGCTCTATTGGGGTAGGTTCTAAGTTCTCAAACGGTTGGGTTCTAAAAGGTGCCCTAGCTATCCTTGTTGTCCCCTACTAGGGGTAGCAGAGCCCCTTGTTCTCACCCATTATAGGTTTCAAACGAACCAAGTTCAACTCGGGAGGACTCACTTCCTATGTCTTCTCGAAGAATCATTATCGTTACGAAGACATGAGGCATATGAGTCCCAAAGGTACTTGTAGGCTCATACGGAGAATCAATATTCTGACATGAGCAAAGCCTTTTCCCCTCACTTAACAATTGGGTGGAGCTCGGGAATAGAGCTCTTTACAACATTTTTTTTAAATACGTAAAATAGAATTACATTCATTAAGAGAACAAATAAATTGAAACCTTTGTGAACTTGCAAATTTATTTTTCTAAAAACATTTTGAAAACGATTTGTGGCTTGACCCTATTTTGATTTTTAGAGAAAACAAAATATCCCCACCAGAGTCGTCAAGCTATCGCAACCCTTTTTAGAAAGGTTTCAACGTTTTGGAAAACTTTATAAAATCACGGAGTTGCCACCAATATTGTTTTAAAAAAAGTGTGATTGGATCACTTTTAAAACAATTGTACTTTGATAAAACGTTTTATTTATCAAAATAACATTTTGGTCCACGAAAAATAAAGAAAACATGATCAGGGGTCGGTTACGTGTAGGGAAGGGTTAGCACTCCCACAACGCCCAAAAACTAGTACCTAAGTGATTGCAAAAAGTGCTTTGAAAACTGGAATTTGTAAGTTCAAAAAAATTCCATTTATTTGTCTACTTTGTGAATATAAATCTATTTTGACGGCCTGATCGCCCGAGAAATGAACTTTAATCACCGCAAACACTCCTGGCGCTAACCCGTCATTCCCGTTTGATAAGACACCGCATCAATTAAGTTTTCACTTTTTTGAAACATATCAGAGAAGATTAGGTATATTATTGTTTTTTAGTATTTAATGTTTAAACCCCTAAAGAAACATCTACATCCATTTTAACTACTTGGTCTAAATATAATTAAGCATGTCTTATTGAAAATGAAGAATGTTTTACAGCATACATATTTCTATTCTAGGTTTTAAGTCCCTAATTCTAAGGTTTTACACACAAATATATATACACATATAACGGAAACAAATCACTTAAATTAGATATAAAAATAATTGCTAAACAAGGAAAAGGGATAATTATTTTTACCTTTTTAAAGAATGAATTGGTGATTAAATTGAAATGAAAACAAAATAGGTAGGTTAATTTGAAAACAATTATAAAAAATTCAGTGCCAAATTGAAATGAAAAAGGACGAAATTGAATAGATTTAAAACAAAAGTGTTGCGGTATAAAACCGGGAAAGAAGGGCGGGGGTTATAACCGGGTTCGGGTCGAGTCAAACGAGTTAGTATATATATTAAATATTATAAACAAAAATCATTTCTCCCTCTTTTATAAAAATGGATCAAAGCCGCCCCTTTATAAATTCTCTGTCACGTTCATCGTGTTCTTCATTTATGAAGAACACGATGAACATTCGCCGTTCCGGCCGCCATCCACCGGCGCCAGCGACAAAATTCCCAGAAAAATTCTAATTTTCTAGATTCCGGCGACCTCAAAATCATGTTTTTCCAACGGAGCTACTTCAAAGCCAAATCTCCATGGCATTTCAAATCGAAATAAGGTAAAACAACCTCTTTTCTTTGTTAAATTTAAAACATAAATGAAAAAAAGATAGGAGATGTTACCAGAAACTTGCTTCTTTTATTGCTTTTGAACTCTAATTACAACTGCTCGCTTCTACAACTTCTGAATGCTAATCTAGTATATGTTTTCTGTAATTGTTGTTGTGTCTGATTGTTATTGTTACAATGATTTACAGTAAGGTTTATATAGCTATTGAAATGCTTGGATTACAATAACAAATCCCTAATTTCTTCCCTAGATTATCTCCTATTTGACTCGAATTGCTTGATCTTTGCTAGAGGCTTCAATTTAGGGATTAACCCATTCCATTTTGCTTCTGATTTTGGTTCTCAGTTCAAGTTGGTTGCCTTTTGCATCTTTATCCATAACCGATTGTAACTTGATTCTTGTTAGGGCTTCAAATTAGGGATTATCCCTTTCCATTTTGCTTTTGATTTTCTAGTTAGGGCTTCAAATTAGGGGTTTAATTCCCTTTTGATTTTATCTTGAATTGATGTGCTCCAATTTGGGGATTTAACCCTCTTGTTTCTTTGTTTGCATGTTTTTGACGACTCGAACAATACTGGCGGGGAGCAATCGAGGGTGACGACGGAGAAGATGAATCGTTTGATAGAAGTTGGAAAGTCGCGTGCGTGGCTGCCACACGCGAGTGGTGATCCACGTGATACACCCCGAAGCGATTTGGGCCATCGGATCCCATCCTAATTGAACGGCTATGTCGAGTGCGGCGTTATACCATTCTCAGCTGGCGCGATCTGTGCCATTGGATCACAGATTGATCGAACGGCCCTTCATGGGCTGCGCAACATAAGAAAGATGATATTAGAGCATTTGGGGTTTAATTTTGTTAGGCCAATCGGTCTTTATTATGTATGGGTTTATACTTCAATAATAATGGGCATGTTCTTTAATTAATGGACTATTTTTTGTAACGTTTTTACTAAATCTAATGGACCTTTTCTTTTTACTTTGGGTTTTACACTAGTTATTATACTAACTACTATCTAATATACAACCTATGTTAATTTTAACCACCATATCAATATACTAATATATGAAAACATTACTAATTATAATACACTAAGTTTTCTATATGGTACATTAATAATTCTAACATTAATACATTAACTATATGACACCTAACTATATTAACAGTATAACACTAATACAATAATACTAAATTAATATAACAATTAAACTAAAAAGTTGGTGAAAATCCAGTGACAACAGCGGCCCCTCTTTGGTCATTCCGGTGAAACAAGAATAGAGAAAAGAAGAAAAGACACTAATTTTTACCAATTACCAAACCGTCAATTCCTGGAAAGTCATGCGGGTTCTATTCTCCTTGCGCTCGAATAGATAAGCGAATTCCATTCTCCAAATGCCCGATCGGATGAGCAGGTTCTATTCTTCTCGTGCTCGAATAGATAAGCGGGTTCCATTCTCAAATGCTCGAACGGATAGGCAGATTCTATTCTCCTTATGCTCGAATAGATAAGCAGGTTCTATTCTCCAAATGCCCTAACGGATAAGCGTATTCTATTCTCCTTGTGCTCGAATAGTTAAGCAGGTTCCATTCTCTAAATGCCCGAACGGATAGGCGGATTCTATTCTCCTTGTGCTCGAATAAATAAGCAGGTTCCATTCTCTGAATGCCCGAACAGATGAGCATGTTCTATTTTACTCGTGCTCAAATAGATAAGCAGGTTCCATTCTCCGAATGCCTGAACGGATAGGCGGGTTCTATTCTCCTCGTGCTTGAATAGATAAGCAGGTTCTATTCTCCGAATGCCCAAACGGATAGGCAGGTTGTAAAAGATGACTTCATCCTCCATAAGCTTGGATGAATAAGCGAGTTCATAACCTGTTAAAAACAAATGCAAAATGATTTAAGATGCATATGCCCCTAGGGATGCCTAATCATGAATGCATGTCTTATTTCTTTTACTTTTTCTTAATGATTTTTGTCAAGTAATGGACATAAGAGAAACTGTGAAGCTCTAGGAAACTTGGATTATATCATCTCAAATATTCTCTCAACTCTGGCAACAGATGGTTGGTGTCTGTTTTGGCCTATCCCATCATAAAAGACTGTATGACTTCCTCTCAACCTTTTACACTGAAAGATTTTACACTAAGAGTTTGCAATAACTCATCCTCCAATACTAGTTGGCTTCACCAATTTCTTGTTGTTAAAATTCCATCAACCATTTATTGGGAATTAATCTTCACCATTACATTCATCCCTTCTTGTGACTCCTGCCTTGATCTTTCAAAAAGGGAAGCTCCTTGTTGCTAGAACACCTAAGAACGAAACTCTGTGGGGATATGGGGAACATATTGGTTTACCATCATTAATGCATGGAAAATCATCTGAAAGTTGCTATTGTATGCTACAATGATTGACAAAACAATCATAGAGAGTCATCACCATCATTTTTGCTTTACCATTCCACTCTCGGTACTTCGTTGCTTATGATCTTTACACGTTTACTTGCTTAATCCAGTTATCTTGTACTCCTGACTTTATTCTCATATTCTTCAACACTCTTTTAGCCTTTGTCAAGTTGTCATTGTAGTTGATACATCAATGTTCAGTGATAGGCTTCCTAGAATCCTGATGTTCTTCCAATGTCTCACATCCTTAACTATTTCCTCCAATGTCTGTAAAATTATTCTCATTGTTGTAGAAAACAAATTATCTCGTGTAAGCATGATGCCTTAAGGTAATGTCAAAACATCTCTTGAGGGTCCTCCGCAGAGATTTACAGCAAAACCTATTTTAATCTTGAATTTCTTCACAAGTTTGCTGATCTTTATGCACTAAGCTCCAAATTTGACCATAGAGTACCTCATAGTTCCAATACTCTTCTAGACAAATTTCAAAGTAATGCTCAAATTTTTTTTTGTATATTTCAAATGATGCCAAATTTTAATTCTTATTTCAATGCAAGATGCTTTTTGTAAGGATGTCAAAGGAGAGAAAGAGAAGGTTTGCACAACAAAATTTTATTAGTATTGTGGCAAACACAAAAAGAAATTACAAGGAAAAGAATAGGTATTCAGATATCAGAAACCAAAACTCCTCATGTCATGACTTCATAAGATGCCTTGATTGTCCACTATTCTGTGCAGACCCTGGAAATAATGATTATGTGGAAAGATATGAAGCTTCCAAGCGACAAACCCCCAAGATCGATATGTGGAAGGGCTACCTCTGCAAATTATCTGAGCTGCCTTTTACGGGTTTTCAACTCAGATCCTCCTTTGGTTTCAAAACGCCCTTTACAAATTTTCATTTTTTCTTCTTTTTCTTTTTTCTTTTTTTCTTTTTTCTTTCTTTTATTTTCTTTTTTCTTTCCTTCTTCAAACATAATACTTTTTATCTGAATCTGAATTTATCAGGTTCTGGAGTTTGTCTCCATCCATTTTGGCTAGAATCAATGCTCCACCTGCGAAAATCTTTGTTACAATGTAAGGTCCTTCCCAATTTGGTGTCCATTTTCCTGGAGAATCGCTTTGGATTGGCAGCTTTTTCCTCAAAACTAAATCCCCCTCTTTGAATTCTCTTGGGTGAACTTTCTTCTCATGAGCCCTTGTTATCCTTTTCTGGTACATTTGCCCGAGACACAGTGCTTTAAACCACTTTTCATCAATCAAATTAAGCTGGTCATATCTTGCATGAACCCATTCTGCTTCTTCTAACTTTGCTTCCATTAAGACACAGAGTGATGGTATTTCAACCTCGATGGGTAGCACAGCTTCTACTCAATATACCAATGAGAAAGGTGTTGCCCCAATGGAAGTTCTTACAGCGGTTTGATAAGCGTATAAAGAAAACAATAGCTTATCGTGCCAATCCTTATAGGTATCAGTCATTTTTGCAATAATCTTCTTAATATTCTTATTTGTTGCCTCTACTGCCCCATTCATCTTAGGGCGATATACCACAGAATTATGATGCTTAATATTGAACTGCTCACAGACTCCACTTATCATTCTGTTGTTTAAATTTGAGGCATTGTCAGTGATGATACTCTCAGGCAAGCCATATCGACAAATGATTTCCTTTTTCAAAACTTACAAACCGTGAATGTGGTGACGTTTGCATACGAGGTTGCTTCTACCCACTTCGTGAAATAATCAATGGCTACTAGGATAAAACAATGCCCATTTGATGCTTTAGGGTAAATCTGACCGATGACATCAATTCCCCACATAGAGAATGACCAAGGAGATGTCATAATATGAAGAGGTTGAGGTGGCGTATGGACCTTGTCAGTATAGATCTGGCACTTGTGGCATTTGCAAGAATAATTGATACAATCACCTTCCATGGTTGACAAATAATATCCAAGATGCATAATCCTTCTTGCCATAGTGAAACCACTAGGATGGGTTTCGCAGACTCCTTCATGAACTTCTTCCACAATTGATTGAACCTCTTTTGCTCCCACACATCTTAGAAGCACTTGATCATGACTTTTTTTGTATAAAATCTCTCCTCTAAGAACATACCCCGATGCCATTTTCCTAATCATTTTCTTTTCATTCTCTGTAGCTTGCGACGGGTAGTGCTGGAATTTTACATATTGCAAGATGTCATGGTACCATGGCAATCCATCCGTCTCCTCTTCAATATCAGAACAATGAGATGGAGAGTCTAGCACATGTAACTTGATAGGCATCATCTCAGATCCCTCACTTACCCTAAACATGGCGGCTAAAGTGGCTAAAGCATCAGCCATTTGGTTGTCTTCTCTGGGGAGATATTTGAAAGTGATCTCATCAAATTCTTTGGTCAACTCAAGGACCAACTTGTGGTATTCCACCAACTTTGCATCTTTTGTCTCCCATTCGCCACGTATCTGATAAACGACTAATGTAGGGTCCCCAGAAACTCTTAGAGTACGGATTTTCCTTCTCTTAGTCCCATTATACAGGCTTCGTACTCTGCCATGTTATTTGTGTAGAAGAATTTCAAACGACCGGTAAAAGGGTAATAATTTCCTTTTGCCAAAACCAAAACTACCCTTATACCTCTTCCTAATGCATTTGTTGCACCATCAAAGTTCATAACCCATGATTCCATGGGAGCCTCATCATCCTCTAAGATACACATCAAGTCTTCATCAGGAAAATTAAAATTTAACGCTTCATAGTTATCACAAGAGCGGCTTGTCAAAATGTCTGTTGTGGCACTCACATTTATCGCTTTTTGACTTACATACTGAATATCAAATTTTGATAATAACATTTGCCAACGTGCTAACATACCTGATAGAGTCGTGGCCTCCATCATGAACTTCAGTAGATCCAACTTCGAGATTAGCAACGTAACGCGATAAAGCATGTATTGTCTTAGCCTTTTAGCTGCCCAGACCAAAGTACAACATAGTTTTTCAATCGACGAATATCTGGTTTCACAATCAGTGAATTTCTTCCTCAAGTAGTATATTTCCTTTTCTTTTCTTCCAGTATCGTCAAGCTGCCCTAACACACAACCCATGGAGTTTTCATAGACCGTTAGGTAGAAGATCAGTGGTCTCCCTGAAATAGGTGGCACTAATACTAGAGGGTTACTCAACTGCTCTTTGATCGTTTCCAAAACCACTTGACATTCTTCGTTCCATGTCCCCGGGTTATTCTTCCTAATTTAACCTAAACATTGGATCACACTTATCAGTTAACTAAGAAATGAAGCGTGCGATGTAATTTAATCGTCCCAGAAAACCTCGAACTTCCTTCTATGTTTGAGGTGGGGGAAGTTTCTGTATGGCTTTTATCTTATCAAGATCAATCTCAATTCCTCTTCTCCTCACCACAAAACCCAATAATTTACCGGATATGACCCCAAATGTGCACTTATTCGGGTTGAGCTTCAACTGGAACTCCCTTAGTCTTAGGAAGTGCTTTTCCAATTGGCCAAATGTTCTTCCTCAGATCGAGATTTGGCGATCATGTCGTCAACGTATACTTCTATTTCTCCATGCATCATATCATGGAAAAGGGTAACCATGGCTCTTTGATAGGTTGCCCCTGTATTCTTAAGTCCAAAGGGCATCACTTTATAGTAAAAAGTTCCCTATAGCGTCACAGAAGTCATCTTTTCCATGTCATCTAGGCACATCTTAATCTGGTTATATTCGGAGAAACCATCCATGAAAGAGAAGAGTGAATGACCAGTTGTATTCTCGACTAAAGTGTCAATATGTGGGAGCGGGAAATTATCCTTAGGGCTTGCCTTTTTGAGGTCCTTGTACTCAACACACATTCGTACTCTTCCATCCTTCTTCGGTACTAGGACAATATTCGCCACCCATTCTGGATACTTGGCTACCTCAAGGAATCCTGCATCATATTGCTTCTTTACCTCGTCCCTGATGTTGAGAAGTATTTCAGCCTTTATTCTTCTTAGCTTTTGCTTTACATGTTCACATTCTTCCTTTATAAGGAGCCTATGCATGATGATGTCGGTGTCAAGGCCGGGCATATCTTGATACGATGAAGCGAAAATATCTTTAAATTCTTTCAAAAGCTCAATCAAACTTTGTCTAGTTTTGGTTGTGATGGTAGTATCAACCTTCACCTCTCACTTTTCTTCTTCAGTTCTGAGGTTTAATATTTCTAATTCCTCTTTATATGGTAGAATCTGCTTTTTCTCTCCTTCTACCATTCTGAGCATGTCACTGGGTGTATCATATTCTTCCACATCGTCAATATTTCCAATTTCTTCCAAGCATAGAGGCAATTCGAAGTCAACCTTGAAGTTAGACTCGGATTTATTTACGCCACTGATATTTGTAAACCTGAAAAAGGAATAGGCAAAAGATATGTGCAAAGGAAAAAATGAATGGAATGTTTTTATGCTTTTAATTATATGGTTTTCATTTGGTTTTGGTTTATTTATGAAAAAAAAGTTTGCCACACAAGTTTTAAGGAAATGCATCTTTTATTGAAATCAAATTAAAATCTGACATAAGCCCTTTACATAAGATCCCCAATTGTCTCTGGGCTTGGAGCAAAGGGTTGGTTTTGAGAATTACTCTAAGCATGTCTTAAAGACTACAGGAATTTCTTCAGCAGTCCAGTTGTAAAGCTCAGAGCAAGGGCGAATCATTGACAAGTACTGGCTCTCATCTTCTCCTTTATTCACAACATTAATACTCATCTTTTCAAACGCTTAACATAAAGCACTCTCTCATTTTCCTTCATCACTAATTGGGACACTTGGATCCAACATGCCTCCAGATATAAAGTTATGGCTCAGGGGAGGGAAAGTCATCGGCTCCCGTTCAATTTCCTCTCCCTTCAATCTAGCCCTACTTCTTTCTTGATGTTTTCTCTTTTCAGCCTTTCTTTGCCATTTGTTGGGCTTAAAGCCCAAGCCAAACCGATCCTTTCTCCCAGGGATTACTATGGGATCTAGCTTCCCTTGATAATTCCGGTTCTGGCACCTTGCTCCCAATTTTAGCTCATTTCCCAAGCATTTGTTTTACCTGCATCTTCACACAGCATGATAATTCTGATTCTGGTACCTTGCTCCTTTTAGTGATAATGGTTGCATTGAATAGCTCTAATGTCCTAAAATGACACTCGAGCGCACCCTCATCGATCTCGATAAAGGGTGCATTAGTGGTTACTAATGCAATGATTTCCTCCTCTGCACCGGTAGTTATTAGTTGTCCATCGATCATGAATTTCATCTTCTGGTGTAAAGTAGTTAGACCACTCCTGCTGTGTGGATCCACAGGTACCCAAGCAAGCAACTGTAACTAGGTCTTATATCCATGACCACAAATTCAACATCGAAGGTCATTGGTCCAATTTGCAAAGGCACCTCAATTGTCCCTAACACATCCTTCTGAGTTCCATCAAATGCCCTTATCGTATTTTTATAAGTTCTCATATGAGAACTATCTATTGACAGCTTCTTCAATGTGGCTAACGGTAGAACATACAACATCGATCCATTATCAATTAGAACTTCGGGTAACATATGACATTTACATCTGGCAGTGATGTGCAAAGCCTTGCACAATCCCCTTCCTTCACCTGGTATTTCCTCATCATTAAATGAAATGATGTTGCTGACAGTAATGTTACCGACTAACATATCCATCTTATCAGTTGTGATCTCCTTTGGTATGAATGTCTGGTTCAAAATCTTTAACAAGGCCTCGCGGTGGCCTTCAGAACTTAATAATAGAGAAAGCATAGAAATTTGAGCCAGAAGCTTATGGAGTTGCTCCACAACGCTGTATTCACTGTGTTTTAAAATCTTCAAAAAATTTTGAGCCTCTGATTCCTTTACAGGCTCGTGATATGCTGTTGGTTTTTCTTTGAAGAAATCACTGTTATCCTCTTTCTCAGGCTCTTCAGTAGAAGCTTTCCTCTTCGTTGCATCTCGATCCTCTACTATTGGCTGGGAATAGAGCCTTCCATTCCTCGTGACACGGCTCACCTCATTAACCGATTTTTCATTCTCTTGAATATATGTTTCTCCTGGAGCTAGCACCATACAAGCGTAATTCCAAGGAACCTGCTTGCTATCCCTATATGAAAACGGGGTCGGCGCCTTAATTATAAGTCGCAGGTTTACACCCCTTGTTGGTTCACTAACTTTCGCTTTAGTCTTAATAACTAAAGGCTTCATTCCAGAATAGTCTCTTTTAGAGGGTGACTCCTCTAATGTACATATGTCAAACATGCATTTCTTGTATTCATTTTCAAAGAACTCCAGTTCTTTTTCATTCATCTTATCTTGAACAAGTTGCCTAAACTCTAAGAAACAATCAATCTCATGTCCTTTCTTCATGTGATACTCGCAGTACGGTTCGTCTTCAATTTTCAGCCTTCGGGCTCCTCCTTCCAACATCCTTACTGCCACCATTTGAGCCCATACCCACTTCATGGGAGCTTTTACTTTTGCAACACATTTCTTTACCACCTTATACTCCTCCTCTGTAATTGTCTTCACACCTGCCTTTTGATGATCAAATGATAGCATCCCTGATTTTCTTAAGTCATCCACCACCCTTTTGAATGCAGTACAATTTTCAATGGTATGCCCCCTAACTCCTACATGGTATTCACATTGTGCCTTCTCATCATACCATGGTGGGTATTGTGGTGAGAATGGGGGAACATGTATTGGCAGCACCGTTTGGAATATGACCAGTTCGGCAAACAATTATGTATATGTCATTGGTATAGGAGGAAAATATGGTTTCGAGCTCCCTTGATATCTTCGTTCTTCCTTCAAATGATTTGTGATCGCTGGAACTATGGTTATAGACATTAGTGGCATTGACTTCATTATCTCTCTTTTTGTATGTTTTTTTTGTTTCCACACTATCCAAGCTTCCATTTTTCATGGCCGAAAGTATCAACTCTTCATTTATAAGCATGTCCGCAAAACTCTTTGTGGCATGATCAAGTATAAGATCGTGGAAGGAACCCTTTAATGTCTCCACGAATAGTGGGTGATCTCTTTTTCCAGCAATGGTGGCTGGGCTTGGGCAGCTACATCCCTCCATCTTTGCGCGTACTGGCGAAAACTTTCATGATGCTTCTGTTCCAATCCTTGCATATCTAAATGGGTTGGAATTATGTCTGAAACATGCTTACACTGCTCACTTAAAGCTCTGGACAAATCTTTCCACGATTTGATGTTAACTCGACTTAGCTGCGTGTGCCACCGTGCAGCTGATCCTGCTAGACTGTCTTGGAAGCAATGGATAAGCAGCTTCTCGTTCTCAAGATACATTGACATTTTCCTGCAATACATAGTTAGATGTGTTGCAGGGCACATAGTTCTCTTATATTTTTTTGAAGTCAGGGAGTTTGAATTTTGGTGGTACTACCAGATCAGTCACTAAGCATAAATCATTGGCATCCACTCCTCCATATATACCTCCTTCTTGGAAGGACTTAATCATTCCCTCCAACCTCTCATAGTGATCCTCCCATTTATTCTCAGCTTTCACTTTGTCGGCAATTTCATCGAGATCAGGCACCTCGATGACCTCCTCAGAATTCATCTTCCTATTATTATGCGCATAAGCATCAGCAAAATGTGGAGAAATCTTGGCCTTAAAAGATTGAGCTTTTTCATGCTGGGATGAACGAAGGGCATCCCCTAAAATTTTGGCATGGCATTTGCTTCCCCACTAGCTTCTACTACGTCTGGGTCCTTAAAGCCTAACATGGCCACAATTGAACCAACTGCCTTTTGATGAACTAACTCCATCTGTTGCTTCAGATCTGTCTCCAGCTTGTCTAACCTATCCTCTGTACTCTTATGGTTGCTTTCTAATGTTATCACCTTGTCTTCCATTGCAATGGCTTGAGACTGAGTACCGTACTTGTGATTTGTTTTTGCTATTTTGATTTTCTGCCATTTTTATTTAAGTTAGATCTTATTATGCATGCACAAATGTAAATGCAAAGAAAAGCTATGAAACAAAGAAGAATGAAATGAAGATGCATGAATGCAAGCGAAGGGCCGTCAATTCAATGAAACATCTGTTCAAGAAACAACTCTTTTACTAAATATGAAATGGTCCTTATTACATCAAATTTGTTTACAAATATTTTTCAGCCTGAACTCCTGGTTCTTTGATTTCTTCAATAAGCCACATAAGCCTCGGTCCCACTTCTCTTGATGGATTGATGTATTGATGAAGAGCTGCAGCTTCAGTTGCTAACATCATCACATGTCGAGCCACATCCTGTACTTGGGTCATGACAGTCCTGTCAAACTCATCCCATTCTTGAAATCTTCTAGCCATATCTCTAAGACGAGTGAACCAGTAATCATTATCTCCCTCAGCTATGTCTTCAAGGACCAGGATCTTCGTCCTATGTTCTTGGATGATGTTATCCATTCCTTCAACTTGTTTATTCAAGATATAATTCTCACTTAGACATGCATGAAGTTCAATATAGGTGTGATGATTCTAGAGTCTCTGCAATGAGTGGTTCAGATCATCTATTTTAGCATGCAACTCAGCAACACAGGCCTAACTCTGCTTTAGCTTCGTACTGGTCTGGTCATATGCCTTTTGTAACTAAAATAAGCGAATCTTGTTGCCGTGGGCCTTCCTTTTCCATGTATCCACGCTTTATTTCTCACTTTCTTGAACCCGTTTTCCATTTCCTTTTTTAGTTGCCAGCTTACCCTTCTTCTTCTCTTCAACAACGGCTCGTCTATATTTCTCAACCTCGCACCTTCCTCTTTCTTCTCCATCCCAATCGTAAATTAAATCCCTAATATGTTATGTCTTGAGTGAGTTACATTAAATACATAGTAAAGGCTCATATTGGACCAATTTGAACTCCTTGAGGAATAAGATAGTAGAACCGAAATGACCAAAAAGTTGGAATTATAGAATTTGTTAATTGCATGATAATCTTAAAACTCATTTGGAGCTTGATGATGTCGCTCAAGGGACGGAGGACATATGGAATTCCATTCATGAAGGGAGACAAACAAATAATTTGTTTTCCTTCATTGTCTCTCTCGGCTGAAACAAAGAATTGAAGAGAGTATGAAAGGTAGAACCACCATTGATGATCTCTTAAGGTCACGGTTATACTCGATGTTAGAATTGTTTAATGTTCTTCAATTGAATAGAAAATCTTGTTATTTGGATTAAGGGTCTAAGAAAAGAGGTTTCCTTCTTGTAAACTACTTGAATCAAGATTATGTTGTAATAAGAATTATAGATTGATTTTTGAGTTGATTAATTCATTAGTTTGTATAAATTGAATGTTGGAATTTATAAGAATAAGAAGTTTTGATTGCCTATCTTGCTTTGATAGAACCAGGTTGTAACCTTGAATCTAAGTGCTTCGGTAAGATGAATGTTAAAAGTTGATTTTATATTTTTATAGATGAATTGATTTTAATTATATGATCCTTGTTGGTTTAAGAAACAATATACATTTTCATTGTTTTGATTTTGGTGTTGTAAAATTGCTTGAATTAAAAAGGTTTACAAGTAAACATAGTTGTTTAATGGTAAATCAATAATTTATGTTAAGAAATCAAAAGCCAATAAAGTGTGTTAGAGCACAGATTCAATCGAATTTGGACTAAGGTCCCTATTTTTAGGTACATGAGTTTAAGGGAGAAAATTAATAATGTTTTAAGAATGAATTGTCAATGAAATCTGAAATGGCCATTTACCGTTAGTAGATAGTCTAGTAAAAAAATTGGATGTAAATTTATATGATGGAAGGTTTTAAAAAGAATATATGTGTCAACTAAGCTTGTCCTTGTTAATTTTTGTTGTTATTATAGATAAATTTGAATAACTAATTGAGACATTAAATGATTTGATTGGAAGGACTTAACCTGAAAATACTTGTTGGACAATGAATTGCTAGATAGTTATAAAGTTTATGTTCATATGGAATGATTCTAATGTACTAATGAATTGCCATTTGATCTAGATAGTTTGGATCAAGCATTAAGAAAAGTGGAAATGACTATGTATATATTAAGATTATTTGGAGATTTCATTTGTTATTATTAATTTAAGTTATTGTATAAATTCTATTTCATTCGAATGTCAAGAAGATTCTATTGCCTATCTTGCCAAGGTAAGATGTATGTTAAGGGTAGATTCATACATAAGTATGTTTTTACTTTGTTATTAGCTCCTAGATGGTGGCACTACTTTAAGGGGTTGTTATAATCTTTTGGGATATGTTTGATCATTTTGTATCTGAAGCACTAAATTATGTTATGTTTTGAAGGTTTGAATGTATTATGTATGTGCTTGAATATGTTTGATAAAGATAGTCTTCATATAGGTATATCTATGTATGTTTGATTAACTTAGATTCTAATGTGATCAATTTGTTTAGTATGTTAAAACCCGAATAGGTTGATTGCTTTAGAAGGATCATGTTTGTTTACTCGGAGGCTAGATAAACTTCTTTGACTATAGATGAGAATGTCCATCAATGAACATGACACAAATAACTCATTAATTGACAAACTTTTAAAACAAACAAATTAATTTCATTTGAAGGCTAGCATGTTTTTGTTTGTTTTATTAAACAGTTTGTAGATAAGTAGCATAACCCGTTGATCATGAAACAAGAATGTAAAAGTTTGATCCTAATAATTTATTTTGTGTTGAGTTGAGCTTATTACCTATATGGATAGTCTTTGGTGTTGTTTGCATTTGGTAAATTCTCCATGTTCTTTTAATGTTCATTATATATTGTATTTGAATCTTGATCCAATTCGAACCCTAACTTGTTAGACAGGTTAGTCTGTCTTCTCTTTGCCTGATAATTCTTTGTAAGACGGGGAGGGGTGTTACATTTGGTAATCAAAGCTAAGGTTTAGTCGATCCTAGGAATAAACCAGTTTAAGTTGTGTTATTTGTTGTTTAAGTGCCACCTAGTAGTTGATTTGAATTGTGCTTGTGACCTTGTTTGATAGAATTTCCTTCAAATGTTAATTTTAGATGTCTGAGACACATCTGGCCCGGGATGGAAATAGCCTGACTGGATCCTCCAATGAAAGAGGGAGTGTTAGTGTTATATCCTAAATCAAGAACATCAATACATCCTCAAATAAATCAAATACAAAATGAGTGTTTTCAAAACAAATCAACCATTTTCAATGAAGTCGATCCTCCGACCTACAATGAGCTATTCACTTTTATTGATTGGCTCAGATGAGGAGACTTTTATGGGATCGGATGAGGAGACCCGAAAGTGGCTGAGTACTGGTTGGAGACCACCATCCGAATCTTAACCAAACAACTTCAATGTTCTGATCCACACAAGCTGGAATGTGATGTGTCTTTACTTGTTGATGAAGCCTTGAATTGGTGGGAAACTACAATCCTTATTGCTCCGGAGAATTTTGTTACCTAGGAATTCTTTCTGAAGGAATTTTGAAAGAAGTATGTTAGTGATCAGCATTTAGCTGAAAGAAGAAGACGTTTCTTGCATCTTAAGCAAGGTGGAAGACTTGTAGAATAGTACATCAATGACTTCTATAAATATTGTAACTATGGAACTAATGTATCAAGAAAGAAGAGGACAAATGTAGAATGTTCATCGAATGGAGAACTTTCAAGATCTGGTAAATCGTGTGATTGCCATAGAATCTTGGATGAAAGCTGCTGATAAAAGAAGGGAGAACTTTTCCAAGAAGGATAAAAGACTCCAGGGTGATAGCAAATCAATGTGGCCTTCTAAGAGATCGAAGGGCCAATGAGGAAATTATTCAAGCCAAGTTGCTTCACCAAGGGATAACTACATTCTGAAGCATCAAACTATAATTAAATCTTTTGCTCATGCAGTCTCTATTAATAGCTCGAGAAATATGGCTAGAGAACCTCAATCTCGACATTGCAATATCTGTCAGAATTACCATTCTAGTAAGTGTAGGAGACAATCAAATGCATGTTTTCGTGTGGAAGTATGGATCTCTATGTCCGAGATTGTCCTCAACCTTTCGACAAGCCCCAGGTTAAGGTAGCCTCCAATTTGAATCAAGCTCCACCTCATAAGGGAAAAGGGCCAAGACAAGCTCAATTGGGAAATTCGAGAAGATCTCGAGGCTAGGTTGTTACTATTACTCACCAAGAGTCTCGGGCCCCTACTCAAATGTATCACATTCAAAGCCGTGATGATGAAGAGGCACCTGATGTTATAGCAGTATTGTTGAACTAAATAATAGTCTTGTATATGCTTTAATTGATCCGAGATCTACCCATTCCTTTATTCATTTTCCTTTGATTGAAATGTTGAACTTGAATTCTAAAACCGTTGATCAAGAACTCCTAATTTTTAACCCTGTAGGGAAATGTCTAGCTTTAGATGTTATTTGTAGGACTATCCTTTATATATCCAGAACATTTCTTTCCCTATTAATCTTTATGTGGTGCCCTTCTATGAATTTCAATTTAATCATGGGTTTAGAATGGTTAGGAAGACACCGGGCTTGGGTAGACTATAATAAGAGAAAATTATACTTACAGGGATTAGGAAAAGAGTCGATATCCCTTATTAGTCAAAAGCCAAAAAGGTCGAATGCTTTAATTGCTAATATACTTGGAACTATTAAAGCCGAGCCTGATATTAATTCAATTTCGACTGTATGAATTCCTTGATATTTTTCCTGAGGAACTTCCGGGATTGCCACCAAATTGAGAAGTCAAATTCAAGATCGAGATTCAACTAGGAGTTAACCCCATATCCATTACTCCTTACATAATGGCTCCGATTGAATTAAAAGAGCTTTAAAAGCATATGCAAGATCTGCAAGACAAGGGGTTCATCCGAATCAAGCTCTTCACCTTGGGGAGCCCCGGTACTCTTGTCAAGAAGAAAGATGAATCAATGAGGTTAGGCGTAGACTATCGAGAACTTAATCAAGTTACGATTAAGAATAAGTACCCGCTTCTGAGAATTGAAGATTGTTTGATCAACTAAAGGGTACTTCAGTATTTTCAAAAATTGATCTTTGATCAAGGTACTTTCAAATGAAAGTGAAGGAGTCTGATGTTCCCAAAACTGCCTTCAGGACTCGATATGGCCATTACGAGTTCCTCGTAATGCCATTTGGTCTGACAAACGCTCCTACTGCATTTATGGATCTTATGAACTGAGTCTTTAAACAGTATTTGGATAGATTTGTAGTAGTCTTCATTGATGATATTCTGGTTTATTCGAAAGATGAAGAGGAGCATTCAAGACATCTCAAAATTGTTTTTCAAACACTTAGAGAAAATCAACTCTATGTTAAATTCAACAAGTGTGAATTATGGTTGCCTGAAGTTTCCTTTCTTGGGCACGTATTTTCAGCCGAAGGGATCAAAGTTGACCCTAAGAAGGTACAATCCGTGCTTGAATTGAGACCCCCAAAGAACTTGGTGAAGTTTGAAGCTTCCTTGGTTTGGCCGGTTATTACCGAAGATTTGTTAAGGGCTTTTATATTTCAGCCGCACATTTGACTAGACTCCTTCTTAAAGATATACCATTTGTTTGCTCCGAAAATCAACAAAGGAGTTTTGATCAATTGAAAGAAGTTCTTACCCGAGCTCCAGTTTTCACTCAACTAGAATCGGGAAAAGATTACACCGTATTTAGTGATGCATCCCATTTAGGTTTGGGGTGTGTTCTAATGCAAGGAGACAAGGTAGTGGCGTATGCTTCCCGACAGTTAAAGTCACATGAACTAAACTATCCAACTCATGATTTGGAGCTTGTTGCGTAGTTTTTGCTTTAAAAATCTGGCGGCATTACCTGTTTAGAGAAAGATTCTATTTGTACACCGATCACAAGAGCCTAAAATCTTTCTTAACTCAAAAAAACTTAACCTCGGGTAAAGGAGATGGATGGAACTCCTTAAAGACTATGATTTAATCATAGATTATCATTCGAGAAAAACCAATGTTGTGGCTGATGGACTCAATCGACAACATCCCCTTGGTGAGAATTTGATCTAATCAACCTTTCCTTAATCTTTTGAAATATAGCTTATTGTGTTGTCTAAAATATTTCCTTGTGATCCAATGTAGTTTCTTCATCCATCAATGCCCACTTTCGAGTTTTTATAAAGAAAGGAACACTAGCTTCCATCCGAATCCAGTGTGAGATTCTATCAAGAGTCCAAATGTTACAACAAGTGGATCCTGAACTACATAGAGTTAGGCTCAAATTGAATGAAAATTCTAAATCAAAATTTGCTCAAAAAGAAGATGGATTGCTTTATTTTAGGAATAGGGTGTGTATTCCTAATGATCCAAAATTAAGAAAAGAAATCTTGCATTAAGCACACAATAGTTCTTTTTCAATTCATCCTGGTTTAGTGAAGATGTATAAGGACCTAAAGAGTCTTTATTGGTGGCCCAGAATAAAGTCTGCTATAACCGACTTTGTGTCTAAATGTCTTGTATGTCATAAGGTGAAGGCCGAGCATTAGGTCCCCTTGGGACTTTTGCAACCCATTGAAATTCCACAATGGAAATGGGAAAAGATAACGAAAGACTTTGTTATCGGTCAACCATTGTCTCCTAAAAAGAATGATGCAATTTGGGTGATAGTAGATAGATTTTCTAAATCTGCCCACTTCCTCCCTGTTTGTATGAGCATTACTCTGGACCAGTTAGCTGAACTGTATATCTGAGAAATAATTAGACTTCATGGCATTCTTACTTCAGTAATCTCTGATCGGGACTCTAGATTTACTTCTAGATTCTGGAAATCCTTACAAAAAGCCCTTGGAACTAGAACCAATTACAGTACAACATTTCATTCTCAATCGGATGGGCAATTAGAAAGAACTATACATGTCCTGGAGGACATGCTGCGGGCATGTGTAATTGATATTGGGAAAAATTGGGAGAATGCCTTGCCCTTGGCCGAATTTTCATACAATAACAGTTATCAATCTTCTATCAAAATGGCTCCCTTTGAAGCCCTCTATGGAAGAAAAAGTAAAAACCTCTGTGTTGGTCAGAATTGGGGGAGAACAAGGGACCTCAATTACTTTGAGAAATAGAAGAGCAAGTACAACTAATCTACAATCGTTTGAAAGAGGCTTTTGACCGACAAAAGGCTTATGTTGATCCTAAATGAAAGGATATTCAACAAAGTGTGGGAGATAACGTGTTCCTCAAAATATCCCTATGGAAGAAAGTATTGAGATTTGGAAAGAAAGGGAAACTTAGCCCTCGGTTCATATGACCTTTCGAAATAATTGAAAGGATTGGCCCTGTTGCTTATCAGTTAGCCCTTCCAGAAGAATTCAACAAAATACATAATGTATTTCATGTGTCAATGCTTCGTAGATATCGATATGATCCTTCCCATGTTCTTGAATCAGATGAAGTTGAATTGAATCAAGACTTGACATATAATGAAGAACCAATTCGAATCCTTGACCGTGAAGATAGACGACTTCGAAACAAAACAATACCACTTGTCAAAGTTTTGTGGAAGAATCATGGGAATAAAGAGGCAACTTGGGAGTCTGAATCTTCTATGAGAAAACAATATCCTCATCTTTTTCTTTGAGGTAAATTCGGGGAAAAAAATTTTTCTTAAGGGGGGAAGGATTTGTAACATCCTAATCGAAAATTAAATCCCTAATATGTTATATCTTGAGTGAGTTACATTAAATACATAGTAAAGGCTCCTATTGGACCAATTTGAAATCCTTGAGGAATAGGAGAGTAGAACCGAAATGACCAAAATGTTGGAATTATAGAGTTTGTTAATTGCATAATAATCATAAAACTCATTTGGAGCTTGACGATGTGGCTCAAGGGACGATGGACATATGGAATTCCATTCATGAAGGGAGATAAACAAATAGTTTGTTCTCCTTCATTATCTCTCTCGGCCGAAATAAAGAATTGAAGAGAGTATGAAAGGTAGAACCACCATTGATGATCTCTTAAGGTCACGGTTATGTTAGATGTTAGAATTGTTTAGTGTTCTTCAATTGAATATAAAAGAAGGATTTGGATCAAGGTCTAAGCAAAAGGTTTCCTTCTTGTAAACTCCTTGAATTCAAAGTATGAATGTTGTACAAAAGAATTATAGATTGGTTTTTGTATGTTGATTATGACACTTGGTTTAGAGAACTTGAGTGTTGGAATTTAGACTTAGAATAAGAAGTACACCAATTGGAAGTTTGAATTGATAGAACAGGGTATTGGAGATGAAAATCTAAGTCTTTAACATGAATGTATACAAGGTAAGTGCCAAGGTAAGATGTATGTTAAGGGTAGATTCATACATGTCATAGATGAATGGTTTTAATACACAAATAACATCTTGGTTGATAGATACAATATATATATATATATATATCATGAGTGGAGAGTGTTGTAGCTTGTATTAACAAGGTTTACTAGAAACTGTGTCTAGTGTGATCTAGTCGAGTTGACATGCCAATAAGGTAATCTGAGCTCGGCCTGGAATTTGGACTAAGGTCCACTGATAGGTACATGAGTACCCCTGAATAATCTATACGAGAATGAATTGTCAATGGTAGAAAATGGCCATTGTCTGTTGTTGTGTTAAGGGAATCCGAGATTTATATAGGATTTCCAAAGAATGTATGATTCAACTAAGGTTGCATTTGTTAATTCTTTTATAATATAGACAAATTGAATAACTAATCAACTCAAGAAGGATTTCCTGACATGTAACCTTAATCTTGAAGTTTGTTGCTCGAGTGATTCTGATTGACTGTTGAGCTATGTTTAGAGTAGATATTGCCATTTGATCTAGATAGTCTCAAACATTACTTGCCTCAAAAGATATATATATATATATATATATATATATTATATATATATATATATAGATTTCATTTTGTTAGATGTTGTCAATCCAATTACTCACCCTGTTCATCTATAGGTTAGTAGACTTATAGAGTAAATCCGAAGAGTTGAAACAAGGTCACCAGAAGCACATAAGTATGTTTGTATTTTGTTATTAGCTCCTAGATGGTGCCACAAGTTTAAGGGGTTGTTATAATCTTTTGGGATATGTTTGATCATTTTGTATCCAAAGCACTGAATTATGTTATGTTTTGAAGGATTTGAATGTATTATGTATGTGCTTGATTATGTTTGATAAAGATAGTCTTTGTATAGGTATATCTATGTATGTTCGATTACCTTAGATTCTCATGTGATCATATGATTCATATTGCGTTGAGCTTATTACTTATGGATAACAATTTAAATTTGTATTCATCTTGGTAGTATTCTCCATTTATTTTTAATGTTCATTATCCTCTTTAACCTGAAATCTGATCCAATCAAACTCTAACTTGTTAGACAAGTTAGACTATCTTCTCTTAGCCCGTCAATTCCTTTTAGGCCGGGGGTGGGGGTTTACAGTTTCTATCTCCAACTTAGCCCTTTTTAATTCTTCTCTTCTAGAGATTTGTCTTGTCTAGGTGTAGGTGCTATGACTTTGTCATTTACTCTATTATGCCTCCAAATATCATAGTCCGGGGTGTACATGCAATGGCTATCATATTCTAACTTCATATGATAACAGTGGTTCCATGCATCACTGATTGTCTGAATCTTCTGTCTGAACTCTCCCTGGAACTCAAATTATGATGAACCAAGACCAGTAATGAATGGGATGAACTGCCGAGACCCAAACTAATGAGATACTGGCAAAGGAGCACATCCAATTCCTCCCCACAAACCTAGCAACATTAGGAAGTTGAAATCTCCACAATTATACAAAAGCTTTTATGGCCCATCCAAGGAACCCTCCATCTGATGTCTTCGTCATGACGATCCATGAATATCTCAATCCATTTATTCTTCTTAACAACGGGCCACTCTTTTGTCAAGAATTCTCGAAAAGGTGAGAATTTTGAGGAAAATACATTTGACAAGGCCAATGTTGGGCATTTCTAGAAATGACTGAGGGCCCCAACTTGTAGAAGCGGAGCACATCCTCCAAAATGTACACCTTTAGTTCTTCAACAAGCATTGAGAGAACTGAAAGTCTCAGCAAGTACAGCTGGCACCGAATTGACTCCTCTCAAGTAATGCCACATCAATATTCTCTAGAACCTTCGAAAAGATGACTAAACCATAAATTGCAATGGATAGGAGATCAACTCTCTTTTCCCTGTCAGGGTGAATTGAAATTATACTTCTAATGCTTGATTCGGGGAAATTAAAGGTGCCTCCTCTCTTTCGTATCAATCCCTTAACCCAGCCATCACTAATTCTAGCGAACGCTTGAAGCTTTGCGTGTGGGTTTTTGTTTTTAGGAGGCTTGGCATAGACCCAGTTCTTCTTCACTTTGCACACGTTGAAAATGGCTAGTACTCCTCAAACGTAGGCATCATATCTTCTTTATTAAAAGTGAAACAACAATACCTTGGATTCTAGAATTGAACCAAGGCCTTCAGAAACTGTTCATCGATCTTCACGTACAAGAGATAAGCTATGTCACCATATACTTTATAGAACAACTGCTTAGTCCCAATCAAAGTGCTCCAGATTTCTCGCAATTCTTGCACATTGTTTTGTTTGATGCTGATGTGGGCATATTCTGAAGTCTCTGTCTCATGATCAGCTACTAGACTGTCTCCAAATATTCGCTGATTCACCTCAGACCAGTGTCGTACCTTTGCATTCTCATCTTCACTTTTCAAAATCCTTCCATCCATAACAAGAGCTTTTCAAAGTTGAGCAATGTTTTTGAGAATCAACCCCTTCTAAATGATGCTACATTAATGGATATGCAAAACAACAATACAAGGAAAAGGAAGATTAAAATCAAGAAAACACAGAGAATTCACAATAATTTCCAAACAATTATGGGTAGCACATTCTGACACTCCAGGACATGTCTCCCCATATCACTAAAACCTAGGCTTTCCACATGGCTCTATTGGAGTGGGCTCTAAGTTCTCAAGCGGTTGGGTTCTAAAAGGTACCCAAGCTGTCATTGTTTTCCCCTACTAAGGGTAGCAAAGCCCCTGGTTCTCACCCATTACATGTTTCTAATGAACCAAGTTCAACTCGGGAGGACTCAGTTCATATGTCTTCTCGAAGAATCAGTATCCTTACGAAGACATGAGGCATATGAGTCCCGAAGGTACTTGCTAGGCTCATACGGAGAATCAATATTCTGATATGAGCAAAGCATTTTCCCCTCACTTAACAATTGGGTGGAGCTCAGGAATAGAGCTTTTTGCAATAATTTTTTAAAATGCGTAAAATAGAATTACATTCATTAAGCAGACAAATAAATTGAAACCTTGTGAACTTGCAAATTCCTTTTTCTAAAAACATTTTGAAAAAAATTTGTGGCCTGACCCTCTTTTGTTTTTTAGAGAAAACAAAATATCCCCAGTGGAGTCGTCAAGCTGTCGCAACCCTTTTTAGGAAGGTTTTGATGTTTTGGAAAACTTTATAAAATCACGGAGTCGCCACCAATCTTTTTAAAAAAAGTGTGATTGGATCACTTTTAAAACAAGGGTATTTTTGATAAAACATTTTATTTATCAAAATAACATTTTGGTCTACGGAAAACAAAGAAAACATGTTCAGGGGTCGGTTACATGTGGGGAAGGGTTAGCACCCCCACGACGCCCAAAAACAGGTACCTAATTGATTTCAAAAAGTGCTTTAAAAACTGGAATTTGTAAGTTCTCAAAATTTTGATTTATTTGTCCTCTTTATGAATGTAAATCTATTTTGACGGCCTTATCGCCCGAGAAATTAACTTTAGTCACTGCCAATACTCCTGACACTAACCCGTCATTCCCGTTTGATAAAACACCATATCAATTAAGTTTTCACTTTTTTGAAACATACCAGAGAAGATTAGGTGTATTATTGTTTTTAGTATTTAATGTTTAAACCCCTATATAAACATCTACATCCATTTTAACTACTTAGGTTTAAATATAATTAAGCGTGTCTTATTGAAAATGAAGAATGTTTTACAACATACACGTTTCTATTCTAGGTTTTAAGTCCCTAATCCTAAGGTTTTACACACAAATATATACACATATAAAGGAAACAAATAACTTAAATTAGATATAAAAATAATTGCTAAACAATGAAAATGGATAATTATTTTACCTTTTTAAAGAATGAATTGGTGATTAAATTGAAAGGAAAACAAATTGGGCGGGTTAATTTGAAAACAATTAAAAAATTTAGTGCCAAATTGAAATGAAAAAGGACGAAATTGAACAGATTTAAAAAAAAATGTTGCAGTATTATAACCGAGAAATAAGGGTGCGGGTTATAACAGATTTAAAAAAATTGAAATGAAGAACACGATGAACATCCGCCGTGCCGGCCGCCATCCACCGACATCGCCACCGTTGCCAGCAGCAAAAATCCCAGAAAAGCCCTAATTTTCCATATTTTGGCGACCTCAAATCACGTTTTTCCAATGGAGATATGTCAAAGCCAAACCTCCACGGCGTTTCAAATAGAAATAAGGTAAAAACAACCCCTTTTCTTTGTTAAATTTAAAATATAAAAGAAAAAAAGATAGGAGATGTTATCGAAAACTTGCTTCTTTTATTGCTTTTGAACTCTGATTATAATTGCTTGCTTCTACAACTTTCGAATGCTAATCTAGTATATGTTTTCTGTAATTGTTGTTATGTCGGATTGCTGTTGTTACAATGATTTATAATAAGGTTTATATAGCTATTGAAATGATTGGATTACAAGAAGAAATCCCTAATTTCTTCCCTGGATTATCTCCTATTTGACTAGATTTGCTTGATCTTTGCCAGAGGCTTAAATTTAGGGATTAACCCTTTCCATTTTGTTTCTGATTTTGGTTCTGAGTTCAAGTTGGATGCCTTTTGCATCATTGTCCATATCCGATTGTAGCTTGATTCTTGCTAGGGCTTCAAATTAGGGATTATCTCTTTCCGTTTTGCTTATGATTTTCTAGCTGGGGCTTCAAATTAGGGGTTTAATTCCCTTTTGATTTTATCTTGAATTGTTGTGCTCTAATTTGGGGATTTAACCATCTTGTTTCTCTGTTTGCATGTTTCTGACGACTCGAATAACACCGGCGAAAAGCAATCGAGGGTGACGATGGAGAAGATGAAACGTTTGATGGAAGCTGGAAAGGCGCATACGTGGCTACCACGCGATAGTGGTGATCCACGTGATACACCCTGAAGTGATCTAGGCCGTCAGATCCCGTCTTGATCGAACAACTATGTCAAGTGCGGCGTTATACCATTCCCAGCTAGCACGATCTGTGCCATTGAATCACAGATTGATGCAACGACCCTTCATGGGCTGCGCAACATAAGAAAGACGACATTAGAGCATTTAGGGTTTAATTTTGTTGGGCCGATCGATCCTTATTATGTATGGGTTTATACTTGAACAATAATGGGCTTGCTATTTAATTAATGGACTCTTTTTTGTAATGTTTTTTACTAAATCTAATGGACCTTTTCTTTTTACTTTGGGTTTTACACTAGTTATTATATTAACTACTATCTAATTTACAACCTATGTTAATTCTAACTACCATATCAATATACTAATATATGACAACTATACTAATTATAATACTCTAAGTATGATGTACGACACATTAATAATTCTAACATTAATACATTAACTATATGACACCTAACTATATTAACAGTATAACACTAATACAATAATACTAAATTAATATAACAATAAAACTAAAACGAAGGTGAAAATCCAGTGACAACAACTGCCCCTCTTTGGTCATTCCAGTGAAACAGGAATAGAGCAAAGAAAAAAAGACACTAATTTTCACCAATTACCAAACTGTCAATGCCTGAAAAGTCATGTAGGTTCTATTCTCCTTGCGCTCGAATAGATAAGCGAATTCCATTCTCCGAATGCCCGAACGGATGAGCAATTTTATTCTCCTTGTGCTCGAATAGATAAGTAGGTTCCATTCTCCAAATGCATGATTGGATAGGCGGACTCTATTCTCCTTGTGCTTGAATAGATAAGCAGGTTCCATTCTCCAAGTGCCCGAACAAATAGGCGAATTCTATTCTCCTTGTGCTCGAATAGATAACCAGGTTATATTCTTCTCGTGCTCGAATAGATAAGCAGGTTCCATTCTCTGAATGTTCGAAGGGATAGGCAAGTTCTATTCTCCTCGTGCTCGAATAGATAAACAAGTTCTATTCTCTGAATGCCCAGACGAATTGGCAGTTTCTAAAAGATGACTTCATCCTTCATACACTTGGATGAATAAGCTAGTTCAAAACCTGTCAAAAACAAATGCAAAATGATTTAAGATGCATATGCCCCTAGGGATGCCTAATCATGAATGCATGTCTTATTTCTTTTGCTTCTTCTTAATGATTTTTCTCAAGCAATGAACACAAGAGAAACTGTGAAGCTCCAGGAAACTTGGATTATATCATCTCAAACATTCTCTCAACTCTGGCAACAGATGGTTGGTGTCTGTTTTGGCCTATCCCATCAGAAAAGTGTGTATGACTTCTGCTCATCATTCTAAATTGAAAGATTTTACACTAAGAGCTTGCAATAACTCATCCTTCAATACTAGTTGGCTTCACCAATTTCTTGTTGTTAAAATTCCATCAACCATTCCTTGGGAAGTAATCTTCACCATTACATTCATCCCTTCCAGTGACTCATGCCTTGATCTTTCCAAATGGGAAGTTCCTTGTTGCTAGAACACCTAAGAACGATACTCTATGGGGATATGGGGAACGTATTGGTTTACCATCATTAATGCATGGAAAATCATATGAAAGTTGTTGTTGTATGCTACAATGATTGGCAAAACAGTCATAGATAGTCATCACCATCATTTTTGCTTATGATCTTTACACGTTTACTCGCTTAATCCAGTTATCTTGTACTCCTGACTTTATTCTCATATTTTTCAAACTTTTTTAGCCTTTGTCAAGTTGTCATTGTAGTTGATACATCAATGTTCGGTGACAGCCTTCCCAGAATCCTGATGTTCTTCCAATGTCTCACATCCTTAACTATTTCCTCCAATGTCTGTAAAATTGTTCTCATTGTTGTAGAAAACAAATTATCTCGTGTAAGCATGTTGCCTTAAGGTAATGTCGAAACATCTCTTGAGGGTCCTTCGCAGAGATTTGCAGCAAAACCTATTTCAATCTTGAATTTCTTCACAAGTTTGCTGCTCTTTATGCCATAAGCTCCAAATTTGACCATGGAGTACCTCATAGTTCTAATACTCTTCTAGATAAACTTCAAAGTAATGCTCAAAAATCTTTTGTATATTTCAAATGATGCCAAATTTTAATTCTTATTTTAATGCAAGATGCTTTATGGAAGGATGTCAAAGGATAGAAAGAGAAGGTCTACACAACAAAATTTTAATAGTATTGTGGCAAACACAAAAAGAAATTACAAGGAAAGGAATAGGTATTCATATATCAGAAACCAAAACTCCTATTGTCATGACTTCATAAGATGCCTTTACGGGTTTTCAACTCAGATCCTCCTTTGGTTTCAAAACGCCCTTTGCAGATTTTCATTTTGAACCCCCTTTTCTTTTTCTTCTTTTCTTTTTTTTTTCTTTTCTTCTTTTTCTTCTTTTTCTTTGTTCTTCTTTTCTTTTGTTTTTTTTTCTTTAAACATAATACTTTTTAACTGAGTCTCAATTTATCGGGCTCTGGAGTTTGTCTCCATCCATTTCGGCTAAAATTAACGCTCATCCCGAGAAGACCTTTGTTACAATGTAAGGTCCTACCCAATTTGGTGCCCATTTTCCTCGAGAATCGCTTTGGATTGGCAGTTTCTTCCTCAACACTAAACTCCCTCTTTAAATTCTCTTGGGAGAACGTTCTTCTCGTGATCCCTTATCAACCTTTTCTGGTACATTTGCCCGTGACACAACGCCTCTAACCTCTTTTCATCAATCAGATTAAGCTGGTCATATCTTGCCTGCACCCATTCCGCATCTTCTAATTTCACTTCCATTAAGACACGGAGCGATGGTATCTCAACCTCAATGGGTTGCACAACTTCTACCCCATATACCAATGAGAAAGGTGTTGCCCCAGTAGAAGTTCTTACTGCAGTTCGATAAGCATATAAGGCAAACGGTATCTTCTAATGCCAATCTTTATAGGTATCAGTCATTTTTGCAATAATCCTCTTAATATTCTTATTCGCAGCCTCCACTGTCCATTCATCTTCGGGCGATATACCACAAAATTATGATGCTTGATATTGAACTGCTCACAGACTCCAGCTATCATTATGTTGTTTAAATTTAAGGCATTGTCGGTGATGATACTCTCAGACAAGCCATATCGACAAATGATTTCCTTTTTCAAAAACTTGCAAACCATGGATCTGGTGACGTTTGCATACGAGGCTGCTTCTACCCACTTCGTGAAATATTCAATGGCTACCAGGATAAAACCATGCCCATTTGATGCTTTAGGGTAAATCTGACCGATGACATCAATGTCCCATATAGAGAACAACCAAGGAGCTGTCATGATATGAAGAGGTTGAGGTGGCGTATGGACCTTGTCAACATAGATTTGGCATTGTGGCATTTGCGAGAATAATTGATGCAGTCACCTTCCATGGTTGACCAATAATATCCAAGACACATAATCCTTCTTGCTATAGTGAAACCACTAGGATGGGTTCTGCAAACTCCTTCATGAACTTCTACAATTGATTGAGCCTCTTTTGCTCCCACGCATCTTAGAAGCACTTGATCACGACTTCTTTTATATAAAATCTCTCCACTAAGGACATACCACGAATCAATTTTCCTAATCATCTTCGGTTCTTCGACAAGCATTGAGAGAAATGAAAGTCTCAGCAAGTACAACTGGCACCAGATTAACTCCACTCTTTAACTGTTCAAGGAAATCAAGTAATGTGACATCAATGTTTCCTAAAACCTTCGAAAAGATGACTAAACCATAAATTGCAATGGCTAGGAGATCAACCCTCTTATCTCTGTAGGGTGAATCGAAATTATACTTCTGATACTTGGCCAAGGGAAGTTAAGGGTGCCTCTTGTCTTTCATATCAACCCCTTGACCCAACCATCACTCAGACCAGCAAACGTTTGAAGCTTCGCATGTGGGTTTTTGTTTTTAGGAGGCTTAGCATAGACCCAGTTCTTCTTCACTTTGCACAGGTTGGAAAGGGCTAAGTACTCCTCAAACGTAGGCATCATAACTTCTTTATTAAAAGTGAAACAACAATACCCTGGATTCTAGAATTGAACCAAGGCCTTCAGAAACTGTTCATCTATCTTCACATACAAGAGATAGGCTATGTCACCATAGACTTCGTGGAACAACTGCTTAGTCCCATAATCAAAGTTCTCCCAGATTTCCCGCAATTCTTGCACATTGTTCTGTTTGATGCTGATGTTGGCATATTCTGAAGTCTCTGTCTCATGATCAGCTACTAGACTGTCTCTAAATAGTCGCTGATTCACCTCAGACCAATGTCGACCTTTGTATTCTCATCTTCACGTTTCAAAATCCTTCCGTCCATAACAAGAGCTTTTCAAAGTTGAGAAATGTTTTTGAGAATCAACCCCTTATAAATGATGCTACATGAATGGATATGCAAAACAACAAGACAACGAAAAGGAAGATTAAAATCAAGAAAACACAGAGAATTCACAATACTTTCACAAACAATTATGGGCAGCACATTTCGACACTCCATGACATGTCTCCCTTTATCACTAAAACCCTAGGCTTTCCGCACGGCTCTATTGGGGTGCGCTTTAAGTTCTCAAACGGTTGGGTTCTAAAAGGTACCCAAGCTGTCCGTGTTTTCCCCTACTAAGGGTAGCAAAGCACCTGGTTCTCACCCACTATAGGTTTCCAACGAACCAAGTTCAACTCGAGAGGACTCGCTTCTTATGTCTTCTCTAAGAATCAGTATCCTTACGAAGACATGAGGCATATGAGTCCCGAAGGTACTTGCTAGGCTCACACAGAGAATCAATATTCTGATATGAATGAGCAAAGCATTTTCCCCTCACTTAACAATTCGGTGGAGCTCGGGAATAGAGCTTTTTGCAACAATTTTTTAAAATGCATAAAATAGAATTACATTCATTAAGCGGACTAATAAATTGGAAACCTTTGTGAACTTGCAAATTCCTTTTTCTAAAAACATTTTGAAAGCAATTTGTGGCCTGGCCCTCTTTTGTTTTTTTAGAGAAAACAAAATATCCACAACATAGTCGCCAAGCATTTTTAAAAATCACGAAGTCGCCACCAAACTTTTTTTAAAAAACTGTGATTGGATCACTTTTAAAACAAGGGTATTTTGATAAAACATTTTATTTATCAAAATAACATTTTGGTCCACAAAAAATAAAGAAAACAGGTTCGAGTGTTGGTTACGTGTGGGGAAGGGTTAGCACCTCCACAACGCCCAAAAACTGGTACCTAATTTATTTCAAAAAGTGCTTTGAAAACTAGAATTTGTAAGTTCACAAAATTTCGATTTATTTGTCCGCTTTGTGAATGTAAATCTATTTTGACGGCCTTATCGCCTGACAAATGAACTTTAACCACCGCGAACACTCCTGGCGCTAACCCCTCATTCTTGTTTGATAAGACACCGCATCAATTAACTTTTCACTTTTTTGGAACATACCAGAGAAGATTAGGTGTATTATTGTTTTTAGTATTTAATGTTTAAACCACTAAAGAAACATCTACATCCATTTTAACTACTTAGGTTTAAATATAATTAAGCATGTCTTATTGAAAATGAAGAATGTTTTACAACATACACGTTTCTATTCTAGGTTTTAAGTCCCTAATCCTAAGGTTTTACACAAATATATATACATATAAAGGAAACAAATCACTTAAATTAGATATAAAAATAATTGCCAAACAAAGAAAATGGATAATTATTTTTACCTTTTTAAAAAATGAATTGGTGATTAAATTGAAAGTAAAACAAAATGGGCAGCTTAATTTGAAAATAATTAAAAAATTCAGTGCCAAATTGAAATGAAAAATAACGAAATTGAATAGATTTAAAACAAAAGTGATGCGATATAAGAACCAGAAAAGAAGGGCGCAGGTTATAACTGGGTTCGGGTCGGGTCAAACAGGTTAGTATATATATTAAATACTATAAACAGAAATCATTTCACCCTTTTTATAAAAATGGATCAAAGTCGGCCCATTATAAATTCTCTGTTGCGTTCATGTTCTTCATTTTAATTTGAATTCAATAAAAGATGCTTTTCCTTAAATCTTGTGTGGAAAACTTTTATTTCATAAATAAACCAAAACCAAATGTAAACCATAAAATTAAAAGAATAAAAAACATTCCATTCATTTTTTCCTTTGCATATATCTTTTGCCTATTCCTTTTTCAGGTTTTCAAATATTAGTGGCGTAAATGAATTCGGGTTTGACTTCAAGGTTGACTTTGAATTGCCTCTATGCTTGGAAGAAATTGGAAATATTGACGATGAGGAAGAATATGATGTACCCAGTGACATGCTCAGAATGGTAGGAGAGAAAAAAAACATATTCTACTACATAAAGAAGAATTAGAAACATTAAACCTTTGAACTGAAGAATAAAAGTGAGAGGTAAAGATTGGTACTACCATCACAGCCAAAACTAGACAATGTCTAATTGAGCTTTTGAAAGAATTTAAAGATATTTTCATTTGGTCGTATCAAGATATGCCTGGCCTTGACACCGACATCGTCATGCATAGGCTCCCTATAAAGGAAGGATGTGAATCTGTAAAGCAAAAGCTCAGAAGAACGAAGGCTGAAACACTCCTCAAGATCAGGGATGAGGTAAATAAGCAATATGATGTAGGATTCCTCGAGGTAGCCAAGTATCCGAAATGGGTTGCGAATATTGTCCCAGTACCGAAGAATGATGGAAAAGTACGAATGTGTGTTGACTACATGGACCTCCATAAGGCAAGCCCTAAGGATAAATTCTAATCCCACATAATGACACTTTAGTCGACAATACAGCTGGTCATTCACTCTTCTCTTTCATGGATGGTTTCTCCGGATATAATCAGATTAAGATGTGCCCAAAAGACATGGAAAAGACGACTTTTGTGACGCTATGTGGAACTTTTTGCTATAAAGTGGTGCCCTTTGGACTTAAGAATGCAGGGGCAACCTATCATAGAGCCATGGTCACCCTTTTCCATGATATGATGCATAGAGAAATAGAAGCATACGTTGACGACATGATTGCCAAATCTCGATATGAGGAAGAACATTTGGCCAATTTGAAAAAGCACTTCCTAAGACGAAGAGAGTTCCAGTTGAAGCTCACCCAAATAAATGCACATATGGGGTCACATCCGGTAAATTATTGGGTTTTGTGGTGAGCAGAAGAGGAATTGAGATTGATCCTGATAAGATAAAAGCCATACAGGAACTTCCCCACCTCAAACATAGAAGAAAGTTCGAGGTTTTCTGGGACAATTAAATTACATCGCACGCTTTATTTCTCTATTAACTGATAAGTGTGATTCAGAGTTTAGGTTACTCAGGAAGAACAACCCGGGGACAGAGGATGAAGAATGTCAAGCGGCTTTGGAAAAGATTAAAGAGCAGTTGAGTAACCCTCCAGTATTAGTACCACCTGTTTCAGGGAGACCACTGATCTTGTACCTAACGGTCTATGAAAACTCAATGGGTTGTGTTAGGGCAACATGACGATACTGGAAGAAAAGAAAAGGCGATATACTACTTGAGCAAGAAATTCACTGATTGTGAAACCAGATATTCATCGATTGAAAAACTATGTTTTGCTTTGGTCTGGGCAGCTAAAAGGCTAAGACAATACATGCTTTATCATGTTATGTGGCTAATCTCGAAGTTGGATCCACTGAAGTTCATGATGGAGGTCCCGACTCTATCAAGAAGGTTAGCACGTTGGCAAATGTTATTATCAGAATTTGATATTCAGTATGTAAGTCAAAAAGCGATGAAAGGGTGTGCCATAGTAGACTTTTTGGCAAGCCACGCTTGTGATGACTATGAAGCATTAAATTTTAATTTTCCTAATAAAGACTTGATGTGTATCTTAGAGGATGATGAGGCTACCCTGGAATCTTGGGTTATGAACTTCGATGGTGCAACAAATGCATTAGGTAAAGGTATAGGGGCGATTTTGGTTTCTCCAAAAGGAAATTATTACCCTTTTACCAGTCGTTTGAAAATTTTCTACACAAATAACATGGCGGAGTACGAAGCCTGTATAATGGGACTAAGAGAAGCTATAAAGAGGAAAATCCGTACTCTAAGAGTTTTTTGGGGACTCTGCATTAGTCGTTTAATAGATACGTGGCAAATGAGAGACAAAAGATGCAAAGTTAGTGGAATACCACAAGTTGGTCCTTGAGTTGACCAAAGAATTTGATGAGATCACTTTCAAATATCAACCCCAGAAAAGAAAACCAAATGGCTGATGCTTTAGCCACCATATTTAGGGTAAGTGAGGGATCTAAGATGATGCCCATCAGGTTACATGGTCGTTCTCTATGTGGGGCATTGATGTCATCGGTCAGATTTTCCCTAAAGCATCAAATGGGCATTGTTTTATCCTGGTAGCCATTGATTATTTCATGAAGTGGGTAAAGCAGGCTCGTATGCAAATGTCACCAGATCCACGGTTTGCAAGTTTTTGAAAAAGGAAATCATTTGCCAATATGGCTTGCCTAAGAGTATCATCACCGGCAATGCCTCAAATTTAAACAACAAAATGATAAGTGGAGTTTGTGAGCAGTTCAATATCAAGCATCATAATTCTGTGGTGTATCGCCCGAAGATGAATGGGGCAGTGGAGGCAACAAATAAGAATATTATTGCAAAAATGACCGATACCTATAAGGATTGGCACGAGAAGCTATCGTTTTCTTTATACGCTTATCAAACCGCAGTAAGAACTTCCACTGGGGAAACACCTTTCTCATTGGTATATGGAGCAGAAGCTGTGCTACCCATCGAGGTTGAAATATTATCGCTTTGTGTCTTAATGGAAGCAAAGTTGGAAGAAGCAGAATGGGTTCAAGCAAGATATGACCAGCTTAATTTGATTGATGAAAAAAGGTTTAAAGCTTTGTGTCATGCGCAAATGTACCAGAAAAAGATAATAAGGGCTCATGAGAAGAAAGTTCACCCAAGAGAATTCAAAGAGGGGGATTTAGTTTTGAGGAAAAAGCTGCCAATCCAAAGTGATTATCGAGGAAAATGGGCACCGAATTGGGAAGGACCTTACATTGTAACAAAGGTTTTCTCAGGTGGAGCATTAATTCTAGCCGAAATGGATGGAGACGAACTTCAGAACCCGATAAATTTAGATTCGGTTAAAAAGTATTAAGTTTGAAGAAGGAAAGAAAAAAGAAAAGAAGAAAAAATAAGAAAAATATGAAAATAAAAAAAGAAAAAGAAGAAAAGGAAGAAAAAGAAGAAAGAAAAAGAAAAGGTGGGTTCAAAATGAAAATTCGCAAAGGGCGTTTTGAAACCAAAGGAGGATCTGAGTTGAAAACCCGTAAAGGGTAGCTCAGATAATTTGCAAAGGTTTCCATAGAACGATATTGTGGGTTTGTTTCCTGGAAGCTTCATATCTTTCCACATAATCGTTATTTCCAGGGTTTGCACAGCATAGTGGACATTCAAGGCATCTTATGAAGTCATGACATGAGGAGTTTTGGTTTTTGATATCTGAATACCTATTCCTTTCCTTGAAAGTTCTTTTTGTGTTTGCCACAATACTACTAAAATTTTGTTGTGTAGACCTTCTCTTTCTCTCCTTTGACATCCTTCCATAAAGCATCTTGCATTGCAATAAGAATTAAAATTTGGCATCATTTGAAATATACAAAAGATTTTTGAGCATTACTTTGAAATTGGTCTAGAAGAGTATTGGAACTATGAGGTACTCCACGGTCAAATTTGGAGCTTAGGGCATAAAGAGCAACAGACTTGTGAAGAAATTCAAGATTGAAATAGGTTTTGTTGCAAATCTCTGTGGATGATCCTCAAAAGATGTTTTCACATTACCTTAAGGCAGCATGCTTACACGAGATAATTTGTTTTCTACAACAATGAGAACAATTTTACAGACATTAGAGGAAATAGTTAAGGATGTGAGACATTGGAAGAACATCAAGAATCTAGGAAGCCTGTCACTGAACATTGATGTATAAATTACAATGACAACTTGACAAAGGCTAAAAGAGTGTTGAAGAATATGAGAATAAAGTTAGGAGTACAAGATAACTGGATTAAGCGAGTAAACATGTAAAGATCATAAGCAAAGAAGTACCGAGAATGGGAATGGTAAAGCAAAAATGATGGTGATGACTCTCTATGACTGTTTTGTCAATCATCGTAGCATACAACAACAATGTTTAGATGATTTTCCATGCATTAATGATGGTAAACCAATACGTTCCCCATATCCCCACAACATTTCGGTCTTAGGTGTTCTAGCAACAAGGAGCTTCCCTTTTTGAAAGATCAAGGCAGGGGTCACAAGAAGGGATGAATGTAATGGTGAAGATTACTTCCCAAGGAATGGTTGATGGAATTTTAACAACAAGAAATTGGAGGAGCCAACTAGTATTGAAGGATGAGTTATGCCAGAGCTGGGAGAATGTTTGAGATGATATAATCCAAGTTTCCTGGAGCTTCACAGTTTCTCTTGTGTCCATTGCTTGAGAAAAATCGTTAAGAAAAAACAAAAGAATAAGACATGCATTCATGATTAGGAATCCCTAGGGGCATATGCATCTTAAATCATTTTGCATTTGTTTTTGGCAGGTTTTGAACTCACTTATTCATCTAAGCGTATGGAGGATGAAGTCATGTTTTAGACCCTGCCTATCCGTTCGGACATTCAGAGAATGGAACCTGCTTATCTATTCTAGCACGAGGAGAATAGAACCAGCCTATCCGTTTGGGCATTCGGAGAATGGAACCTACTTATCTATTCGAGCACGAGGATAGTAGAACCTACTCATTCGTTCAGGCATTCAGAGAATGGAACCTTCTTATCTATTCGAGCACAAGGAGAATAGAATCCGCATATTCGTTCGAGCATTTGGAGAACGGAACCTGCTTATCTATTCGAGCATAAGGAGAATAGAATCCGCCTATCCGTTCGGGCATTTGGAGAATAGAACATGCTTATATATTCGAGCATAAGGAGAATAGAATCCGCGTATCCATTCGGGCATTTGGAGAATGGAACCTGCGTGTAACACTCCAAATCCTAGCTTAGAAGTATTGATGTCAATTGCATAAGTTGATAGCTTAATTGAATTCAGAATTAAGCTAAATTGAATAGTCTAGGGTCTAATTGAAAGAATGTATGAAATAAGTGATCAAATTATAAAGGATAAATTTGAATTAAAGGAGAAAGATGAGGTTTGCATGATAAATTCTATGGTTCTCTTACTTGCCCTTGACTAATTATATGATTAGTAACTAATTAAGGTTAGTTTAGTAAAATCCTAATTCCACTAATGTGGATAACCACATTGCCATCATCTTCTGCATTATTGTTGGTCGAATAAGAGAGAAGAAATAGAGAGAAGAAAGCTTGGAAAAATTCAGTCATTGAAGAAGAAATTTAGCTTGCATGTGTAGTGATTTTCCATTGAAATTAAGCTAGAAGCAAAGTAAGTATGATTCTACTTGTGTTCAAATGAATAGACAACTAAATTTGTTGAATTGGATTGTTTTGATGATGTTAGATGAGATTAGCTATTGAATATGTTGTTAGATGATTAAAGGGTTGTAGAATCATGCAAAATTGAAGAATGAACACTAGGTTCAATGCTAGAAATTATGTGTTTATGATAGTGTAATAAGCCAAAGTTCTTTGGAAAATTGAATTGTGATATTGAAGAGAGAATTGAATGACTAGAACTTAAAATTGAGCTATGGAATTGATGAATTGATTATGATCATGAATAGGTAGTGTAATTAAGGTGTTAATCAAATTGAATTGTTAACAAACAATGCTGGAAATGAATTATAGGGCTAAAACATTGGTTAAAATGAATTTAAGGCATTAAAATGTGTTTAGATGCAATCTGCCCATAATTGCTCTGTTCTAGGCAGTCACTTGGAAAATTCACCAAAAATTGTATAGATAAAATTCATGGATGAAATTTTAATAACATAATCCTTAGAATGTATATTTTCATTAAGTGAAACAGAACTGAAAACTGGGACCTATGCTGGAAACTGTAAATAGGAATTGCTGGACAGTGCAAACTGTCCAGGCAGTGTAAATGCCTTGTCTTTGAAAAATAAACTGTATTAATTTGCTAAGAAATAAAATTCAATCTTAATATGGTGTTATATAAAGCTTTGTTATCTTTACAACGGTGTATAGAAATCGAAATTCCAACGTACAGATTAAAAGATATGGCCATTTAAATGGACAGTGTGCAAACTGCCAGGCAGCAGTGTCCTGGGCAGTTTGGGACTGTTTTTGCACCTAGATACAAACTGTTTCCAAAACAGTTTTGTGATATTTTAACCTGTCTAATTATGTCTTAAAATGAAGTAATAAAAATGTGGAGATGAATTGGTAAGAAATTCTTAAAAGGAAGCATAAAAACAGTAGCTAAATGTAAGGTACAAATGTGGTAACATTGCTACTATGATTGTGTGATATACTGTGCTTGATTTGATGAAATGTCTATGTGCTATGCTTGCTAGATCAAGGACAGCAAGTTGGGGAAGAAGAGGATAGGAGTGGACATCCCAAAGCTAGAGGCAAAGGGATTTGGATTCAAGACACTTGAATTGCTAGGAGTATAGTGAGTGTAACTACCCTTAGTCCTAACCAACCTTGTTATTGTTTAATTCAATGTTATTGCCATGTAACATGACTTAAAACCTATTTGGATAATTAAGGGAATAATGATATGTATGATAACTTGTTTGATGTCATGATCTATATGTTTACTTGAGTGTTAAGCAAATGAAATGTATTGCTTGACATATTGCATTGTTTATGCCAAAGGTATGAAATGGCATGCTAGCTTGGAGAATAAGATACGCACATTGCATACATATGCTTGTGTTTGTGAATGCTATACATGACTGATTGAAATGAATTGAACAAGGATACTACTTTGAATTCACGCTATTCGAATGGCATGGATGGTTTTGTATTGGGAGTTATGACTCCATAAGCCTAAGGGCTTGACCTTTAAAGGTCATAATGTTGTATTAGTTCATGAAATGTATAAAGCTTAAATGAAATGGATAATCAACAATCTTGGTAGCTAGTTTGATAGATAGGAGGGCATGCCTTAGAATCTTGGGCTCATATTGGCACTACGGTGCATATTGGTACGACAGTACATATTGGCACGACGATGCATATTGGCACTTCGGTGCATATTATTAAGATTTGATTATCTAGTAAGGTACTTACCAAGGATGTTGTAAGATGAGTTAATAATTCAAATGAACATTGCTTGTATTGTAAGATACATGAATGACCTTTCTTGCTTTGAAAGATGACACATGAATGGTTGCAAAACTTGTTACTTGTCATGAAAGAAATGTATGGATGATGGCTTTATGTATAAATGCCTACTTGATAATTTGAGTGATTGGATCCTTGTCCTCTAAGCATGTTGTTCGAATAGCCCATGAGTACCATGATGGATGTCGTTATGTTGATTGTATGATAAGTGAAGTTTGCCTAAGTTATCTTATTTATTCGAATAAGTATATGTTTTGGTAGAGATGTTTTGGATTCTTGTAAATACATAAAAACTTGGATATGTATGCTTGAGAAAATTGGTTAGACTTAGTGTTACCTCACTAAGTACATAACTTGTACTTACCACTCTATTCTTCATTCTTCCCCCTAACAGATTAAAGAATACTTCAAGAGGATATCTTGAGTTTGAAGCAACTCTTGAGGCAAGCTTGAAAGTATGATTTCATACTCTTTGTATTCTCCTAGTTTGGTGGCACTAGATTATGTAATAGGTAGCCTTGATCATGCATTTGAATATATGATTAAAACTAGTTTGTGTAATGTTTTGATGGGCCTATTATGTAACCTATTTGGATGATTTAATCTATGTATACGAACCTTGATGATATGTATATATGAAGTAGATGTTGCGCAATTTGGGATGGAAATCTAATGCTTGTTGAATCTTGTCTAATTTGAATGTTAGATTAATGTTGTATGAACATGCATTTGTTCCTATGTTTATTAGCATGATTCGGCTATGTGGAGTTTAAGGCTAAGGTTTGATTAAGCATGCATTAACATGTATAAACCAAATATGCTATGAAATGAGATGACTTGATTGAAAAGAAACAAATGAAATGTGATTAGGTACCATCTAACTATTCAAATAGGGTGCTTGAACATGTAAAGAATATAAATTTCATGCTTTATAATGATCACGTTGAATGATTGAATTAGTAGTTTCTTAAGATGCAAGTAAGCTAGTTTAAGCATGTTTAGTGACCACATAGTGTTATTCGAATATGGCATAGGATTTGTAGTAAGAAGGAAAGTTGAACCATGTTTATTAGTAACTTAAAGTGAAGTATGCCACACTTGAGTTAGTTGTTTGAATGATGTATGTGATTTGAATGGAATGGTAATATGATAATAGTAACTTAGGTTATAAGTATGAAATGAAACAAAATGGTACCTAAACTAGTATGCTATGTATGTTGTTGGTTTGCTTAATGTGAATTGTGGTATGTATTGTTTGTATTGAAAGGTTTAGTTTAGGTTACTTGCGCATCACGCCAAGTAATTCTGAGGTTACTTGTTCGACAAGTAACCTATCTATCGCTTTGCTTTTGTTCCGGTAACGCTCCTAAACCGGGTTACGGCTAACTCGGGGATGAGGTGTTACATTTATTGGTATCAGAGCTTTTTGGATGATTCTATAAGCTCATTTGCATCATATAGGATATTGTGCCACCTAGGAGATTTGATATAAGCTTGTGTTGTTGCATAAACCTGTAAAGGTGATAACTAAGACTCTATTTGTTCTGATTGAACTGGAATGTCAGAAACAAAATTGGGTCGGGATAATGAAAGTCCTGTAGGCTCCTCAAACGAAGGAGACAGTGTGAGGATGGAACAGAATCCTCCTCAATAGCAAGCTCAACATCGAGCTGAGACTGCTGCTCAATAGGAAGCCCCTGCTATCAATCCTGTGCAGTAAGAATGTCTTACAAGTATGAAGGAGATGTTCAATCATCTCGTAACTGCCCTAAAATAAGATCACCCTATTGCTCCTACTATTACTATGCCAAACCGAGCCCCTATTGACAAGCTGGCTCAACATCGGGCATATACCTTCACTGGCACCGATGAGGCTAATTCAGAAGTAGCCGAGTACTGGTTAGAAGCCACTACTCGCATTCTGATGAAACAATTGCCATGTCCTGACGAGCCTAAACTCGAGTGTGCCATCGCTCTGTTGGCAGACGAAGCACTAAGCTGGTGGGAAACCACTACTCTGACTGCTCTTGTAGAGTCTATTACTTGGAAGTTCTTCATTGATGAGTTCAGGAAGAAGTATATCAGCAAACAATATCTAGGCACCGCCGAAAATGATTCATGTATCTTAAACAAGCTGGCTAACCTATCGAGCAATATGTGAGCGACTTTTGCAAGTATGGGTCCGAATATATCAAAACCGAGGCCGACAAGTGCCGAATGTTCATCGATGGGTTAAATCATGAATTAAGCCCGATATTCATTGCTCTAGGTATTACCAACTTCCAAAATTTGGTAAACCGGGCTATTGCTGCCGAGGTGAAGATGAAAGCCTCGGAAAGACGTAAGAGCAGACACTACTAGAAAGACAAATGACCCAGGAATGATGATAAGCCACACTGGCAATCAAAGAAGTCCAAACATTCCAAGGAACACTCTTTAAACTATACCCCTAATCAAAAGAGTAGTTACATTCTGAAACCTCAAACGGTTGTAATGACTTTAGCCCTTATTGTTTCTATTGATAACACGGGGAATCAGGCTAAAGCTAAGTCAATACCCTATTTGCAAGTTTTGTCAGAAACATCATACTGGCTAGTGCAGAGTTCAACAAAATTTATGCTTCTCATGTGGAGCCTCTGGTCATTATATTCGAGATTGTACTCAGAATCGCAACAAGGCTTCGAATCGAACTTCTACAATTGCTAGCTCAGCTCCTCCTAACCGAAACAAAGCACCCACACAAGCTCAGTCCGGGAATTAGGGGAAATAGAAAGGCCCCTATTCGAATGCTCTAACTCATCATGAATCTTGAGCCCTTTCTCGTATGTACCACATTCGTGATAAAGATGATGAAGAAGCTCCCGATGTTATCGCGGTACCGTTGAGTTAAATTTCAGTCCTGCTTATGTTTTAATTGATTCGGGGTCTACCCATTCATTTATTTGTTCTACCTTGATCAACAAGTTAAGATTGAAACCTGAAATTATTGAATCAAATCTTGTAGTTTCGAATCCATTAGGGGAAAACACCCATTAACTTGTGCCATAAGCAAGCTCCCTTGACCATTCGAAACATACTCTTTCCCATTGATCTTTATGTCTTACCATATTGTCAATTTGACTTGATATTGGGGTTAGATTGGTTAAGTAAACACGAGGCCTGGGTAGATTGCCAAAATCGGAGATTGTATCTCTGGTTTAGGGAAAGAATCCATTCTCTTAATAGACGAGAAACCAACTTCAATCTTTGCTAAGATAATTCTCCAAGATGAAATTGACTTTGGTTTGCCTAGCATGCCTGTTGTTTCTAAATTCACTGATATTTTTCCCGAGGAACTCCCTGGTGTCCCTCCGACCAGAGAAGTAGAGTTTGGGATTGAAGTTCAGCCTGGAATAGCTCTGGTGTCCATTACACCCTATAGAATGGCACTTGTCAAGTTGAAAGAATTAAAGAAGCAACTTCACGAGTTGCAAGATAAAGGTTTCATACGGCCTAGCACTTCTCCTTGAGGTGCACCGGTTTTGTTTGTAAAGAAGAAAGACAGGACTATGCGGCTTTGTATTGACTATCGTCAGTTAAACAAGCTCACTATCAAGAATCAGTATCCCCTGCCCAGAATTAAAGATCTTTTTGATCAACTTAGGGATGCTGTCGTATTCTCCAATATCAACCTTAGATCGGGGTACTATCTAATGAAAGTGAAAGAACAAGATGTACCTAAGACAGCCTTTCATACTCGATATGGCCACTACGAATTCCTCGTAATGCCATTCAGGTTAACGAATGCTCTGGCTGCTTTCATGGATCTCATGAATCGGGTATTTAAGCCCTATCTTGACAAGTTTATGGTTGTATTATCGGAATAAGGAGGAATATGATGAACACCTCCGAATTATCTTGAAAACACTCCGAGAACATCAATTGTATGGCAAGTTCTTCAAATATGTATTTTGGTTACCAGAAGTTTCTTTCCTCGGCCATGTTATCTCTGCGGAAGGAATCAAAGTTGATCCAAGTAAGATTCAGTCTATTCTAAATTGGAGACCTCCGAAGAATGTAAGCGAGGTCCGAAGTTTTCTCGGTTTATCCGGGTATTACAGAAGATTTGTTAAAGGCTTTTCCTATATTACCGCAAGTCTTACTAAGCTTACTGGAAAAGATACGCCTTTTGTTTGGTTGGAGAGCCAACAACGAAGCTTCGATCAACTTAACCAAGCTCTGACTCATGCCCTGGTACTCATCCAACCAGAATTGGGCAAAGAATTCACTGTTTAAAGCGATGCTTCTCATCTAGGACTCGATTGTGTCCAGATGCAAGATGGGAAAGTAATAGCTTACGCTTCAAGGCAACTGAAGCCACCTGAGTCTAATTATCCAACACGCGATTTGGAACTAGCAACTATCGTGTTTGCTCTCAAGATATGGAGACATTATCTATACGGAGAAAAATGCAATCTATTTACCGGTCACAAAAGTCTCCAATACCTCCTAACACATAAGGACTTGAATCTGAGAAAAAGGAGATGGCTCGAATTACTTAAGGATTACGACTTGGTTATCGACTACCATCTGGGGGAAAGCAAACGTAGTTGCTGACGCCCTTAGTCGTAGACCATACTCGGGTAACTCCTAAATCTAGAATTCTGATTAAATTTATTTGAATAATTCATTCTTTTATTTTGCAAACAATGAATTTAAAGTTTCCTTAAGCTACAAGTTACTATTTGAACATTCCTTGAAATATAAGTAACCCATTCAAATAAGAATTATGCTTAAAATACGTGTAACCATTGAAATTAAATATTTCTTAGCTTGTAAGAAAGAATTCGAATAATGCCTTGTGATACAAGAAACCTATTGAAAATCATTATAATGACTTTGTTAATGCTTTTGTAGCTAATAGGGCTATCAAAGCTCATTTTTGACTATCCAAGGGTCAGATTTTTTTTTTCTGAACTTCAAGTTCAATCCGATTTCATCTTGAGAATTAAAGATCTCCAACAAATTAATCAAGATCTTCAGAAGATCATGTCTAAGCTTACTTCTGAGTCTAACTCCGACTTCTCCCTCAAGTTAAATGGACTCCTCTATTTCAAAGATAGAGTTTGTGTTCTTAACATGAGGAACTAAGACAAGAAATGTTGAAAGAAGCTCATCAAAGTTCTTTCTCATCCACCCTGGATCGGTTAAGATGTATAAGGACCTAAAGCCACTATACTGGTGACCAGGCATGAAATATGCCATCACGGACTTCTTATCCAAGTGCTTAACTTGTCAAAGAGTCAAAACCGAGCATCAAGTCCCTACTGGATTTCTTTAACCTATTGAACTTCCCAGTGGAAGTGGTATCATATTACTATGGACTTTGTCACCGGTCTCCCTTCTACTCCAAGAAAGAATGATGATGTATGGTTGATTGTTGATAGATTCATTAAATCTACTCACTTCATCCCTATTCGTATGAACATGAGCTTAGAAACCTTGTCGAGCTATACATTCGTGAAGTGATTCGGTTACACGATGTACCTACAGCAATTATCTTCGATCATGACCCTCGATTCGCTTCTCAATTTTGGAATTCTTTGCAGAAAGCTCTAGGAGCTAAAGTACATCTTAGTACGGCCTTTCATCCTCAATAGGATGGCCAATCTGAAAGAATCATTCAAGTATTAGAAGATATGCTACGAGCTTGTGTTATTGACTTCAGGAAGAACTGGGAGAAATCCCTACCTCTTGTAGAGTTTGCCTACAACAATAGCTATCAATCTTCTATTCAAATGGCACCATTTGAAGCTCTATATGGTAGAAGATTTAGAACTCCCTTATGCTAGTATGAATTGGGAGAAAACAAAGTATTGGGACCTCAATTGCTTCGGGAAACTGAAGAACAAATCAAGATCATTCACGATCGATTGAAGACAGCTTTTGATAGACAAAAAACGTATGCTAATTTGAAAAGAAGAGATATTCAGTAATGCTATTGGAGACAAAGTCTTCCTAAGGGTCTCACCTTGGAAGAAAGTGCTCAGATTTGGAAGAAAAGGGAAGATTAGTCCCTGACACATCAGACCATTTGAAATTATTGAAAGAATTGGTCCAGTGGCCTATCGATCTGATCCTTCAAACATTCTCGAACCCGAAGAAATAGAATTGAATCCCGATTTGTCCTACGAAGAAGAACCTATTCAGATTCTTGACCGAGAAGTAAGGAAGCCTCAATACAAGATTGTTCCTCTTGTAAAGATCTTATGGAGAAATCATACGGTAGAAGAACCTACATGGGAATCTGAAGAAGTCATGAGGAAGCAATATCCTCACCTATTCGATACAGGTAAATTTGAGCACGAATTTAAATTAAGGGGGAGAATTGTAACATCCCAAATCCTAGCTTAGAAGTATTGAAGTCAATTGCATAAGTTGATAACTTAATTGAATTTAGAATTAAGCTAAATTGAATAGTCAAGGGTCTAATTGATAGAATGTATGAAATAAGTGATCAAATTATAAAGGATCAATTTGAATTAAAGGAGAAAGATGAGGCTTGCATGATAAATTCTATGGTTCTCTTGCTTGCCCTTGACTAATTATATGATTATTAACTAATTAAGGTTAGTTTAGTAAAATCCTAATTCAACTAATGTGGATAACCACATTGTCATCATTTCCTTCATTATTGTTGGCCGAATAAGAGAGAAGTAATAGAGAGAAGAAAGCTTGGAAAAATTCAGCCATTGAAGAAGAAATTTAGCTTGCATATGTAGTGATTTTCCATTGAAATTAAGCTAGAAGCAAAGTAAGTATGATTCTAAGTGTGTTCAATTGAATAGACGGCTAAATTTGTTGAATTGGACTGTTTTGATGATGTTAGATGAGATTAGCTATTGAATATGTTGTTAGATGATTAAAGGGTTGTAGAATCATGCAAAATTGAATAATGAACACTAGGTTCAATGCTAGAAATTATGTGTTTATGATAGTGTAATAAGCTAGGTTGTTGGAAAATTGAATTGTGATATTGAAGAGAGAATTGAATGATTAGAACTTAAAATTGAGCTATGAATTGATGAATTGATTATGATCATGAATAGGTAAAGTAATCAAGGTGTTAACCAAATTGAATTGTTAATAAACAATGCTGGAAATGAATTATAGGGCTAAAACATTGGTTAAAATGAATTTAAGGAATTAAAATGTGTTTAGATGCAATCTGCCCAGAATTGCTCTGTTTTGGGCAGTCACTTTGAAATTTCACCAAATATTGTATAGATCAAATTCAGGGCTGAAATTTAATGACATGATCCTTAGAATGTCTATTTTCATTAGGTGAAAAAAGAACTGAAAACTGGGACTGTGGCTGAAAAAGCAGAATAGGAATTGCTTTGGATAAGTGCAAACTGTTCGAGCAAATGTAAATGCCCTGTCTTTGAATAATAAACTGTATTAATTGGATAAGAACTAAAATTCAAGCCTATTATGGTCCTATATACAATTTTGTTAGCTTTCCAACGGTGTATAGAAATCGAAATTCTGACGTACGGATTAAAAGATATGGCCATATAATGGGACAATGTGCAAACTGCCAGGTAGGAGTGTCCTAGGCAGTTTGGGACAGTTTTTGCACCTAGATACAAACTTTTTCCAAAACAGTTTTGGGAAATTGTAACCTGTCCAATTATGTCTTAAAATGAAGTAATATCAATGTGGAGATGAATTGGTAAGAAATTCTTAAAAGGAAGCATAAAAACAGTAGATAAATGTTAGGTACAAATGTGGTAACATTGCTACTATGATTGTGTGATTATTGTGCTTGATTTGATGAAATGTGTATGTGCTATTCTTGCTAGATCAAGTACAGTAAGTTGGGGAAGAAGAGGATAGGAGTGGACATCCCAAAGCTAGAGGCAAAGGGATTTGGATTCAAGAGACTTGAATTGCTAGGAGTATAATGAGTGTAACTATCCTTAGGGTTAGGACTAGGTCCTAACCAACCTTGTTATTGTTTAATTCAATGTTATAGCCATGTAACATGACTTAAAACCTATTTGGCTAATTAAAGGAAGAATGATATGTATGATAACTTGTTTGATGTCATGATCTATGTGTTTACTTTAGTGTTAAGCAAATGAAATGTATTGCTTGACATATTGCATTGCTTATGCCAAAGGTATGAAATGGCATGCTTGCTTGGAGAATAAGGTAAGCACATTGCATACATATGCTTGTGTTTGTGGATACTATACATGGCTGATTGAAATGGATTGAACAAGGATTCTACTTTGAATTCATGTTATTCAAATGGCATGGATGGTTTTGTATTGGGAGTTAAGACTCAATAAGCCTAAGGGCTTGACCTTTAAAGGTCATAGTGTTGTATTGGATCATGAACTGTATAAAGCTTAAATGAAATGGATAATCAAAAACCTTGGTAGCTAGTTTGATAGATAGGAGGGCATGCCTTAGAATCTTGAGCTCATATTGGCACTACGGTGCATATTGGCACAACGGTGCATATTGGCACTTCGGTGCATATTGGCACTACGGTGCATATTGTTAAGATTTGATTATCTAGTAAGCTACTTACCAAGGATGTTGTAAGATGACTTAATAATTCAAATGAACATTGCTTGTATTGTAAGATACTTGAATGAACTTTCTTGCTTTGAAAGATGACACATGAATGGTTGCAAAACTTGTTACTTGTCATGAAAGAAATGTATGGATGATGGCTTTATGTATAAATGCCTACTTGATAATTTGAGTGATTGGTTGCTTGTCCTCTAAGCATGTTGTTCGAATAGCCTATGAGTATCATGATGGATGTTGTTATGTTGATTGTATGATAGGTGAAGGTTGCCTAAGTTATCTTATTCATTCAAATAAGTATATGTTTTGGTAGAGATGTTTTGGATTCTTGTAAATACGTAAAAACTTGGATATGTATGCTTGAGAAAATTGGTTAGACTTAGTGTTACCTCACTAGGTAGATAACTTGTACTTACCACTCTACTCTTCATTCTTCCCCTAACAGATTAAGGAATACTTCAAGAGGATATCTTGGGTTTGAAGCAACACTTGAGGCAAGCTTGAAAGTATGATTTCATACACTTTGTATTCTCCTAGTTTGGTGGCACTAGATTATGTAATAGGTAGCCTTGATCATGCATTTGAATATATGATTAAAACTAGTTTGTGTAATGTTTTGATGGGCCTATTATGTAACCTATTTGGATGATTTAATCTATGTATACGAACCTTGATAATATGTATATATGAAGTAGATGCTGCGCAATTTGTGATGGAAATCTAATGTTTGTTGAATCTTGTCTAATTTGAATGTTAGATTAATGTTGTATGAACATGCATTTGTTCCTATGTTTATTAGCATGATTCGGCTATGTGGAGTTTAAGGCTAAGGTATGATTAAGCATGCATTAACATGTATAAACCAAATATGCTATGAAATGAGATGACTTGATTGAAAAGAAACAAATGAAATGTGATTAGGTACCATCTAACTATTCAAATAGGGTGCTTGAACATGTAAAGAATATAAATTTCACGCTTTATAATGATCACGTTGAATGATTGAATTAGTAGTTTCTTAAGATGCAACTAAGCTAGTTTAAGCATGTTTAGTGACCACATAGTGTTATTCGAATATGGCATAGGATTTGTACTAAGAAGGAAAGTTGAACCATGTTTATTAGTAACTTAAAGTGAAGTATGCCACACTTCAGTTTGTTGTTTGAATGATGTATGTGATTTGAATGGAAACTTAGGTTATAAAACTTATATAAGTGTTCAATGAAACAAAATTAGTACCTAAATTACTCATATTATTATGTTGACTTGTATTGTTAATGTGATTGCTTGTATTAATTGTTTGTATTGTTCGATGTTCTACCCTTGTTAGCTTGCGTCACGCTAAACCGGTTACATTTGCCCACGACAAGATGCCCTATCTATTGTTTTGTACCATTTTGTCAGGATCATGCTCAATAGAATATAGTTATTGAGGGATAGGGTGATACATTTATTAATGTTGCAACTTTTTGTTAATTCTATAAGTTGCCATTTTTGCATAAATATATGATAAAAATACCTACCTACGACTTGATATAAAAGCCCAAGTGACATGCATAAATGTGCAAATGTGATAATTAAAACTCTGTTGTTTTGATTGAACTAGAATGTTCTAATAAGAATAAAATCGGGATAATTTCTTTTAAAGATAATTTAATGGCTCCTCAAACTCCTCTCAAAAGGACCTCAACAAGAAGATCAACATTGAGGCGGCAAGCTGCTGCTCCAGCAGAGCAAAGCTCCTGCTATCAATCATTAGGGGAATGTCTTAAGCAAGTATAAAAATGTTCAATCATCTTAACTACCCTAAAACAAGATCACCCTATTGCTCCCTACAAAAGCTTGTGCCAAACTTTAGTATTATGTTTATTGACAAGCTGTGAGAATCGGGCTAAATTTTTGTTTACCTAATAGATTTGTGCGGTTTTGTCAGAAACATCACTACTTGTTTGACTATTGGTTGCAGGCCCGATGTTGGTTCTCATGTGATTTCTTTCATTATTTAGGTATATCGTGATAACTATTTAAAAGCGAATCAGATATGATCTTTATTCTGGCTGGCTGAAAGAAATCGAAACAGGAATAGTTAAGGATTTCAGGGATGATTGAAAATCTCAGGCCCTGTTCACCACCAGTTCACTTCGAGGATGTTATCGAAAGCGCATTCTGCGTGTCTACCACGTTCGGGATAGAGAAGAAACCATTGAAACTCTCGTGAACCTTAGTTGTGATGCGGTAGTTGCCCAAATTTCAGTCACAAGGCAACCATCAATTGATTAGCCAAGGTCAACCATTCATTTATTTGTTCTGCCACGGCAAACAAGTTAAGATTGAAACTCTTTACCAGAACAAATCAGTAATTTATCACATTAAAGACTCCCGATAACCTAGCCTATCTCTCAATCGATCTCATCTTTTCTTTTGCATTGTGCTTTCTAGTTTATCTTTATGTCTTAACATCGGCTCAATTTGACGATATTGGTGTTTTTTACTTGGTTACGGTCGCGAAACCAGCAAAGTGGCGAGCCAGTCACAGCCAAAATCGGGTTTTATCGGTTTCGAGGAAAGTAATTGCCGTTCTCTGCGTAGCGAGAAATAACCATAACAAGTTTTTGCTAAGATAATTCTCCAATTGGTATTAGTTATTTTGTTTATTGCATTTTTTTCTCTCTTAATTTTGATATTTTCTTTTTGTTTGTTTTAACAAAAAAAAAAAAAAAAATTAGGTCATTACATTACAAGTTAAGGATCATCAACATGTCAGGGAAATAAAAACATTCTTTGTTTCATGATCTTTATACTTATAGAAATAATCAGGGATTCACTAGCATGCTTGAATTGTTTATTTGCACTTAATATCTAAAATCAATTAACATGATTAACATAGCATCTAATCCATGTCTTATTACACCACAAAACATAATAACTGATACTCCTATCATATTGCAATTGCCTTGTTACCAAGTCATCATATTACAGCAGGCTTGTTCAAAGATTATACGCATGCCAACATGGCCTTGCCTGATCTGTTCCGTTGAATTATGTCAATGGATAGCATAAATGCATGAACATACAAATAGCAGATTTACATTCAATTAGACAAGATTCAACAAAACATTGATTTCCATCAGTATAATTACCTAACATTGAATTCTCATATCATGTACATAGATTAAGTATACCAGAAAGTTCAAACATAGTTTAAGTCAACTAAATAGATTAAATAGGCCCATTCAAACATACAAAACAAATGCATGATCAAATTACCTATTACAAAATTCAGTGCCACCAAACCAGAGTATACAAAGAGTATGAAATCATACCAAGCTTGCCAGAAGTTCAAAACCTGATATCCTCTGAAGCATTCTTTAATCACATGGAAGAATGAAGAGTAGAGCGGTACAAGCATATGTACTCATTCGAGGTACCAAATCTAGTCAATTTCAAGCGCGATCCAAGTTTACTGCTACTCATGCTTACAACATTGCATAGGTACTCTAGACAAGTCTAGGTAAATTTATCATGTGAATTAAATATAACAACATCATCATGACACAAGAAGTCATTCAACAACATGCTTGGAAAGACAAGCAACCAATCATTCAAATTATCAAGTAGGCATTTATACATAAAGCCATCCATTCATACATTTTCATGACAAGTAAAAAGTTTAGCAACCATTCATGTGTCAAGAATCTTCATGCAAAGCAAGCAATGTTCATTCGCTATCTTACAATACAAGCAATGTTCATTGTGTCATGTCCTCTACAACACATCTCTGGGGTGAGCTGTCAGATAATCAATCATATAATTATATAATATAACTGCTGCAAGTAAAATTAAACAGCTAAATGATCGAAGTATACATTATTGTCACAAGATTCTAAGGCATGCCTCCTATCTACAAACTAGTTACCAAGGTTGTTGATTACCACTACAAAGTAATTTATTCAACTAAAGAAGAAGGGTCAGTAAGTTTAATAAAGTCTGCAATCACAAAATTATCACATCCAACGCATAAATACAAAGGTCTTTGTTCAATTTCATTTTAATCAGCCATATAAAACAATCACAAACACATGCACATGTATGAAATAGAGACTTATTTAAAAGCAAAGATGTTCTTTTATTTTGGCAACAATGCAATTGTAAGAATACATTTCATTTGCTTAACACTATTTAAACATTCCTGTATCATGACATCACCCATTCAAATAAATTATCATTTCTTCCCCTTAATAGACAATAGTAGCTTGTTGAAAGACATGAATAATGCCTTGTGATACAAAAACCCTGTGAAAGAATTATAATTGATAATTGTTAATGCTTTATTTTGGATTCAACTTGCTCCTTCAGCTTTTGATGTTCAATTATCCTTTCTTCTCCCATTTGTGATTCCAGTCTAGCAAGCTAGTCTATTATCATCAAACAAGCACATAATATCACACAATCGTAGTAGCAATGTTATCACAATGTACCTAACATTTTAGCTACTGCTTTATACTTCTTTTCTAAGCATTTTTTCTAATATTTCACATTGTTATACTTCATTTTTTACATAATTGGACAGATTATAATGTCCCAAAACTGTTTGGCAACAGTTTCTTACTAGGTGCAAAACTGTCCAAAGAGGACACTGCTGCCTTTTGGCAGTTTGCACACTGGGTCCCTTAAAATGGCCATATCTTTTAATCCATACGTCGGAAATCGATTTATACACCATTGGAAAGCAAAAAATTGTCTATAAGACCATCTAAGACTTTCTATTTTATTTCTTAGCTAATTAATACAGTTTATTGTTCAAATACAGGGTGACACTGAAATTGAATAGTCTAGGGTCTAATTGAAAGAATGTATGAAATAAGTGATCAAATTATAAAGGATAAATTTGAATTAAAGGAGAAAGATGAGGTTTGCATGATAAATTCTATGGTTCTCTTACTTGCCCTTGACTAATTATATGATTAGTAACTAATTAAGGTTAGTTTAGTAAAATCCTAATTCCACTAATGTGGATAACCACATTGCCATCATCTTCTGCATTATTGTTGGTCGAATAAGAGAGAAGAAATAGAGAGAAGAAAGCTTGGAAAAATTCAGTCATTGAAGAAGAAATTTAGCTTGCATGTGTAGTGATTTTCCATTGAAATTAAGCTAGAAGCAAAGTAAGTATGATTCTACTTGTGTTCAAATGAATAGACAACTAAATTTGTTGAATTGGATTGTTTTGATGATGTTAGATGAGATTAGCTATTGAATATGTTGTTAGATGATTAAAGGGTTGTAGAATCATGCAAAATTGAAGAATGAACACTAGGTTCAATGCTAGAAATTATGTGTTTATGATAGTGTAATAAGCCAGGTTGCTGGAAAATTGAATTGTGATATTGAAGAGAGAATTGAATGACTAGAACTTAAAATTGAGCTATGGAATTGATGAATTGATTATGATCATGAATAGGTAGTGTAATTAAGGTGTTAATCAAATTGAATTGTTAACAAACAATGCTGGAAATGAATTATAGGGCTAAAACATTGGTTAAAATGAATTTAAGGCATTAAAATGTGTTTAGATGCAATATGCCCATAATTGCTCTGTTCTAGGCAGTCACTTGGAAAATTCACCAAAAATTGTATAGATCAAATTCATGGATGAAATTTTAATGACATAATCCTTAGAATGTATATTTTCATTAAGTGAAACAGAACTGAAAACTGGGACCTATGCTGGAAACTGTAAATAGGAATTGCTGGACAGTGTAAATTGTCCAGGCAGTGTAAATGCCTTGTCTTTGAAAAATAAACTGTATTAATTTGCTAAGAAATAAAATTCAATCTTAATATGGTGTTATATAAAGCTTTGTTATCTTTACAACGGTGTATAGAAATCGAAATTCCAACGTACAGATTAAAAGATATGGCCATTTAAATGGGCGGTTACAGCAAACTGCCAGCAAAGCAGATGTCTGGGCGTTTGGGACTGTTTTTGCACCTAGATACAAACTGTTTCCAAAACAGTTTTGTGATATTTTAACCTGTCTAATTATGTCTTAAAATGAAGTAATAAAAATGTGGAGATGAATTGGTAAGAAATTCTTAAAAGGAAGCATAAAAACAGTAGCTAAATGTAAGTACAAATGTGGTAACATTGCTACTATGATTGTGTGATATCTTGTGCTTGATTTGATGAAATGTCTATGTGCTATGCTTGCTAGATCAAGGACAGCAAGTTGGGGAAGAAGAGGATAGGAGTGGACATCCCAAAGCTAGAGGCAAAGGGATTTGGATTCAAGACACTTGAATTGCTAGGTAGTATAGTGAGTGTAACTACCCTTAGTCCTAACCAACCTTGTTATTGTTTAATTCAATGTTATTGCCATGTAACATGACTTAAAACCTATTTGGATAATTAAGGGAATAATGATATGTATGATAACTTGTTTGATGTCATGATCTATATGTTTACTTGAGTGTTAAGCAAATGAAATGTATTGCTTGACATATTGCATTGTTTATGCCAAAGGTATGAAATGGCATGCTAGCTTGGAGAATAAGATACGCACATTGCATACATATGCTTGTGTTTGTGAATGCTATACATGACTGATTGAAATGAATTGAACAAGGATACTACTTTGAATTCACGCTATTCGAATGGCATGGATGGTTTTGTATTGGGAGTTATGACTCCATAAGCCTAAGGGCTTGACCTTTAAAGGTCATAATGTTGTATTAGTTCATGAAATGTATAAAGCTTAAATGAAATGGATAATCAACAATCTTGGTAGCTAGTTTGATAGATAGGAGGGCATGCCTTAGAATCTTGGGCTCATATTGGCACTACGGTGCATATTGGTACGACAGTACATATTGGCACGACGATGCATATTGGCACTTCGGTGCATATTATTAAGATTTGATTATCTAGTAAGGTACTTACCAAGGATGTTGTAAGATGAGTTAATAATTCAAATGAACATTGCTTGCATTGTAAGATACATGAATGACCTTTCTTGCTTTGAAAGATGACACATGAATGGTTGCAAAACTTGTTACTTGTCATGAAAGAAATGTATGGATGATGGCTTTATGTATAAATGCCTACTTGATAATTTGAGTGATTGGATCCTTGTCCTCTAAGCATGTTGTTCGAATAGCCCATGAGTACCATGATGGATGTCGTTATGTTGATTGTATGATAAGTGAAGTTTGCCTAAGTTATCTTATTTATTGAATAAGTATATGTTTTGGTAGAGATGTTTTGGATTCTTGTAAATACATAAAAACTTGGATATGTATGCTTGAGAAAATTGGTTAGACTTAGTGTTACCTCACTAAGTACATAACTTGTACTTACCACTCTATTCTTCATTCTTCCCCCTAACAGATTAAAGAATACTTCAAGAGGATATCTTGAGTTTGAAGCAACTCTTGAGGCAAGCTTGAAAGTATGATTTCATACTCTTTGTATTCTCCTAGTTTGGTGGCACTAGATTATGTAATAGGTAGCCTTGATCATGCATTTGAATATATGATTAAAACTAGTTTGTGTAATGTTTTGATGGGCCTATTATGTAACCTATTTGGATGATTTAATCTATGTATACGAACCTTGATGATATGTATATATGAAGTAGATGTTGCAATTTGGGATGGAAATCTAATGCTTGTTGAATCTTGTCTAATTTGAATGTTAGATTAATGTTGTATGAACATGCATTTGTTCCTATGTTTATTAGCATGATTCGGCTATGTGGAGTTTAAGGCTAAGGTTTGATTAAGCATGCATTAACATGTATAAACCAAATATGCTATGAAATGAGATGACTTGATTGAAAAAAACAAATGAAATGTGATTAGGTACCATCTAACTATTCAAATAGGGTGCTTGAACATGTAAAGAATATAAATTTCATGCTTTATAATGATCACGTTGAATGATTGAATTAGTAGTTTCTTAAGATGCAAGTAAGCTAGTTTAAGCATGTTTAGTGACCACATAGTGTTATTCGAATATGGCATAGGATTTGTAGTAAGAAGGAAAGTTGAACCATGTTTATTAGTAACTTAAAGTGAAGTATGCCACACTTGAGTTAGTTGTTTGAATGATGTATGTGATTTGAATGGAATGGTAATATGATAATAGTAACTTAGGTTATAAGTATGAAATGAAACAAAATGGTACCTAAACTAGTATGCTATGTATGTTGTTGGTTTTGCTTAATGTGAATTGTGGTATGTATTGTTTGTATTGAAAGGTTTAGTTTAGGTTACTTGCGCATCACGCCAAGTAATTACGAGGTTACTTGTTCGACAAGTAACCTATCTATCGCTTTGCTTTTGTTCCGTAACGCTCCTAAACCGGGTTACGGCTAACTTTCGGGGATGAGGTGTTACATTTATTGGTATCAGAGCTTTTGGTTGATTCTATAAGCTCATTTGCATCATATAGGATATTGTGCCACCTAGGAGATTTGATATAAGCTTGTGTTGTTGCATAAACTCATTAAAGGTGATAACTAAGACTCTATTTGTTACGATTGAACTGGAATGTCGAAACAAAATTGGGTCGGGATAATGAAAGTCTGTAGGCTCCTCAAACGAAGGAGACAGTGTGAGGATGGAAATGTAATCCTCCTCAATAGCAAGCTCAACATCGAGTGAGACTATTGCTCAATAGGAAGCTCCTGCTATCAATCCTGTGCAGTAAGAATGTCTTACAAGTATGAAGGAGATGTTCAATCATCTCGTAACTGCCCTAAAATAAGATCACCCTATTGCTCCTACTATTACTATGCCAAACCGAGCCCCTATTGACAAGCTGGCTCAACATCGGGCATATACCTTCACTGCACCGATGAGGCTAATTGATAGCCGAAATCTTGGGTTAGAAGCCACTACTCGCATTCGATGAAAAACAATTGCCATGTCCCGACGAGCCTAAACTCGAGTGTGCCATCGCTCTGTTGGCGAGCGAAGCACTAAGCTGGTGGGAAACCACTACTCTGACTGCTCTTGTAGAGTCTATTACTTGGAAGTTCTTCATTGATGAGTTCAGGAAGAAGTATATCAGCAAACAATATCTAGGCACCGCCGAAAACGATTCATGTATCTTAAACAAGCTGGCTAACCTATCGAGCAATATGTGAGCGACTTTTGCAAGTATGGGTCCGAATATATCAAAACCGAGGCCGACAAGTGCCGAATGTTCATCGATGGGTTAAATCATGAATTAAGCCCGATATTCACTGCTCTAGGTATTACCAACTTCCAAAATTTGGTAAACCGGGCTATTGCTGCCGAGGTGAAGATGAAAGCCTCGGAAAGACGTAGAAGAGCGACACTACTAGAAAGACAAATGACCGGGAATGATGATAAGCCACACCGGCAATCAAAGAAGTCCAAACATTCCAAGGAACACTCTTTAAACTATACCCCTAATCAAAAGAGTAGTTACATTCTGAAACCTCAAACGGTTGTAATGACTTTAGCCCTTATTGTTTCTATTGATAACACGGGGAATCAGGCTAAAGCTAAGTCAATACCCTATTTGCAAGTTTTGTCGAAACATCATATCAAGTAGTCAGAGTTCAACAAAATTTATGCTTCTCATGTGGAGCCTCTGGTCATTATATTCGAGATTGTACTCGGAATCGCAACAAGGCTTGAATCGAACTTCTACAATTGCTAGCTCAGCTCCTCTAACCAATCAAACAAAGCACCCACACAAGCTCGGTCAGGGAATTAGGGAAATAGAAAGGCCCCTATTCGAATGCTCTAACTCATCATGAATCTTGAGCCCTTTCTCGTATGTACCACATTCGTGATAAAGATGATGAAGAAGCTCCCGATGTTATCGCGGTACCGTTGAGTTAAATTTCAGTCCTGCTTATGTTTTAATTGATTCGGGGTCTACCCATTCATTTATTTGTTCTACCTTGATCAACAAGTTAAGATTGAAACCTGAAATTATTGAATCAAATCTTGTAGTTTCGAATCCATTAGGGGAAAACACCCATTAACTTGTGCCATAAGCAAGCTCCCTTGACCATTCGAAACATACTCTTTCCCATTGATCTTTATGTCTTACCATATTGTCAATTTGACTTGATATTGGGGTTAGATTGGTTAAGTAAACACGAGGCCTGGGTAGATTGCCAAAATCGGAGATTGTATCTCTGGGTTTAGGGAAAGAATCCATTCTCTTAATAGACGAGAAACCAACTTCAATCTTTGCTAAGATAATTCTCCAAGATGAAATTGACTTTGGTTTGCCTAGCATGCCTGTTGTTTCTAAATTCACTGATATTTTTCCCGAGGAACTCCCTGGTGTCCCTCCGACCAGAGAAGTAGAGTTTGGGATTGAAGTTCAGCCTGGAATAGCTCTGGTGTCCATTACACCCTATAGAATGGCACTTGTCAAGTTGAAAGAATTAAAGAAGCAACTTCACGAGTTGCAAGATAAAGGTTTCATACGGCCTAGCACTTCTCCTTGAGGTGCACCGGTTTTGTTTGTAAAGAAGAAAGACAGGACTATGCGGCTTTGTATTGACTATCGTCAGTTAAACAAGCTCACTATCAAGAATCAGTATCCCCTGCCCAGAATTAAAGATCTTTTTGATCAACTTAGGGATGCTGTCGTATTCTCCAATATCAACCTTAGATCGGGGTACTATCTAATGAAAGTGAAAGAACAAGATGTACCTAAGACAGCCTTTCATACTCGATATGGCCACTACGAATTCCTCGTAATGCCATTCAGGTTAACGAATGCTCTGGCTGCTTTCATGGATCTCATGAATCGGGTATTTAAGCCCTATCTTGACAAGTTTATGGTTGTATTATCGGAATAAGGAGGAATATGATGAACACCTCCGAATTATCTTGAAAACACTCCGAGAACATCAATTGTATGGCAAGTTCTTCAAATATGTATTTTGGTTACCAGAAGTTTCTTTCCTCGGCCATGTTATCTCTGCGGAAGGAATCAAAGTTGATCCAAGTAAGATTCAGTCTATTCTAAATTGGAGACCTCCGAAGAATGTAAGCGAGGTCCGAAGTTTTCTCGGTTTATTCGGTATTACAGAAGATTTGTTAAAGGCTTTTCCTCTATTACCGCAAGTCTTACTAAGCTTACTGGAAAAGATACGCCTTTTGTTTGGTTGGAGAGCCAACAACGAAGCTTCGATCAACTTAACCAAGCTCTGACTCATGCCCTGGTACTCATCCAACCAGAATTGGGCAAAGAATTCACTGTTTAAAGCGATGCTTCTCATCTAGGACTCGATTGTGTCCAGATGCAAGATGGGAAAGTAATAGCTTACGCTTCAAGGCAACTGAAGCCACCTGAGTCTAATTATCCAACACGCGATTTGGAACTAGCAACTATCGTGTTTGCTCTCAAGATATGGAGACATTATCTATACGGAGAAAAATGCAATCTATTTACCGGTCACAAAAGTCTCCAATACCTCCTAACACATAAGGACTTGAATCTGAGAAAAAGGAGATGGCTCGAATTACTTAAGGATTACGACTTGGTTATCGACTACCATCTGGGGGAAAGCAAACGTAGTTGCTGACGCCCTTAGTCGTAGACCATACTCGGGTAACTCCTAAATCTAGAATTCTGATTAAATTTATTTGAATAATTCATTCTTTTATTTTGCAAACAATGAATTTAAAGTTTCCTTAAGCTACAAGTTACTATTTGAACATTCCTTGAAATATAAGTAACCCATTCAAATAAGAATTGTGCTTAAAATACGTGTAACCATTGAAATTAAATATTTCTTAGCTTGTAAGAAAGAATTCGAATAATGCCTTGTGATACAAGAAACCTATTGAAAATCATTATAATGACTTTGTTAATGCTTTTGTAGCTAATAGGGCTATCAAAGCTCATTTTTGACTATCCAAGGGTCAGATTTTTTTTTTCTGAACTTCAAGTTCAATCCGATTTCATCTTGAGAATTAAAGATCTCCAACAAATTAATCAAGATCTTGAGAAGATCATGTCTAAGCTTACTTACGAGTCTAACTCTCGACTTCTCCCTCAAGTTAAATGGACTCCTCTATTTCAAAGATAGAGTTTGTGTTCTTAACATGAGGAACTAAGACAAGAAATGTTGAAAGAAGCTCATCAAAGTTCTTTCTCATCCACCTGGATCGGTTAAGATGTATAAGGACCTAAAGCCACTATATTGGTGACCAGGCATGAAATATGCCATCACGGACTTCTTATCCAAGTGCTTAACTTGTCAAAGAGTCAAAACCGAGCATCAAGTCCCTCTGGATTTCTTTAACCTATTGAACTTCCCGGTGGAAGTGGTATCATATTACTATGGACTTTGTCACGGTCTCCCTTCTACTCCAAGAAAGAATGATGATGTATGGTTGATTGTTGATAGATTCATTAAATCTACTCACTTCATCCCTATTCGTATGAACATGAGCTTAGAAACCTTGTCGAGCTATACATTCGTGAAGTGATTCGGTTACGATGTACCTACAGCAATTATCTTCGATCATGACCCTCGATTCGCTTCTCAATTTTGGAATTCTTTGCAGAAAGCTCTAGGAGCTAAAGTACATCTTAGTACGGCCTTTCATCCTCAATAGGATGGCCAATCTGAAAGAATCATTCAAGTATTAGAAGATATGCTACGAGCTTGTGTTATTGACTTGAGGAAGAACTGGGAGAAATCCCTACCTCTTGTAGAGTTTGCCTACAACAATAGCTATCAATCTTCTATTCAAATGGCACCATTTGAAGCTCTATATGGTAGAAGATTTAGAACTCCCTTATGCTAGTATGAATTGGGAGAAAACAAAGTATTGGGACCTCAATTGCTTCGGGAAACTGAAGAACAAATCAAGATCATTCACGATCGATTGAAGACAGCTTTTGATAGACAAAAAACGTATGCTAATTTGAAAAGAAGAGATATTCAGTAATGCTATTGGAGACAAAGTCTTCCTAAGGGTCTCACCTTGGAAGAAAGTGCTCAGATTTGGAAGAAAAGGGAAGATTAGTCCCTGACACATCAGACCATTTGAAATTATTGAAAGAATTGGTCCAGTGGCCTATCGATCTGATCCTTCAAACATTCTCGAACCCGAAGAAATAGAATTGAATCCCGATTTGTCCTACGAAGAAGAACCTATTCAGATTCTTGACCGAGAAGTAAGGAAGCCTCAATACAAGATTGTTCCTCTTGTAAAGATCTTATGGAGAAATCATACGGTAGAAGAACCTACATGGGAATCAAAGAAGTCATGAGGAAGCAATATCCTCACCTATTCGATCTGAGTAAATTTGAGCACGAATTTAAATTAAGGGGGAGAATTGTAACATCCCAAATCCTAGCTTAGAAGTATTGAAGTCAATTGCATAAGTTGATAACTTAATTGAATTTAGAATTAAGCTAAATTGAATAGTCAAGGGTCTAATTGATAGAATGTATGAAATAAGTGATCAAATTATAAAGGATCAATTTGAATTAAAGGAGAAAGATGAGGCTTGCATGATAAATTCTATGGTTCTCTTGCTTTCCCTTGACTAATTATATGATTATTAACTAATTAAGGTTAGTTTAGTAAAATCCTAATTCAACTAATGTGGATAACCACATTGTCATCATTTTCTTCATTATTGTTGGCCGAATAAGAGAGAAGTAATAGAGAGAAGAAAGCTTGGAAAAATTCAGCCGTTGAAGAAGAAATTTAGCTTGCATATGTAGTGATTTTCCATTGAAATTAAGCTAGAAGCAAAGTAAGTATGATTCTAAGTGTGTTCAATTGAATAGACGGCTAAATTTGTTGAATTGGACTGTTTTGATGATGTTAGATGAGATTAGCTATTGAATATGTTGTTAGATGATTAAAGGGTTGTAGAATCATGCAAAATTGAATAATGAACACTAGGTTCAATGCTAGAAATTATGTGTTTATGATAGTGTAATAAGCTAGGTTGTTGGAAAATTGAATTGTGATATTGAAGAGAGAATTGAATGATTAGAACTTAAAATTGAGCTATGAATTGATGAATTGATTATGATCATGAATAGGTAAAGTAATCAAGGTGTTAACCAAATTGAATTGTTAATAAACAATGCTGGAAATGAATTATAGGGCTAAAACATTGGTTAAAATGAATTTAAGGAATTAAAATGTGTTTAGATGCAATCTGCCCAGAATTGCTCTGTTTTGGGCAGTCACTTTGAAATTTCACCAAATATTGTATAGATCAAATTCAGGGCTGAAATTTAATGACATGATCCTTAGAATGTCTATTTTCATTAGGTGAAAAAAGAACTGAAAACTGGGACCTGTGCTGGAAACTGTAAATAGGAATTGCTGGACAGTGCAAACTGTTCAGGCAGCGTAAATGCCCTGTCTTTGAATAATAAACTGTATTAATTGGATAAGAACTAAAATTCAAGCCTATTATGGTCCTATATACAATTTTGTTAGCTTTCCAACGGTGTATAGAAATCGAAATTCTGACGTACGGATTAAAAGATATGGCCATATAATGGGACAATGTGCAAACTGCCAGGTAGGAGTGTCCTAGGCAGTTTGGGACAGTTTTTGCACCTAGATACAAACTTTTTCCAAAACAGTTTTGGGAAATTGTAACCTGTCCAATTATGTCTTAAAATGAAGTAATATCAATGTGGAGATGAATTGGTAAGAAATTCTTAAAAGGAAGCATAAAAACAGTAGATAAATGTTAGGTACAAATGTGGTAACATTGCTACTATGATTGTGTGATTATTGTGCTTGATTTGATGAAATGTGTATGTGCTATTCTTGCTAGATCAAGTACAGTAAGTTGGGGAAGAAGAGGATAGGAGTGGACATCCCAAAGCTAGAGGCAAAGGGATTTGGATTCAAGAGACTTGAATTGCTAGGAGTATAATGAGTGTAACTATCCTTAGGGTTAGGACTAGGTCCTAACCAACCTTGTTATTGTTTAATTCAATGTTATAGCCATGTAACATGACTTAAAACCTATTTGGCTAATTAAAGGAAGAATGATATGTATGATAACTTGTTTGATGTCATGATCTATGTGTTTACTTTAGTGTTAAGCAAATGAAATGTATTGCTTGACATATTGCATTGCTTATGCCAAAGGTATGAAATGGCATGCTTGCTTGGAGAATAAGGTAAGCACATTGCATACATATGCTTGTGTTTGTGGATACTATACATGGCTGATTGAAATGGATTGAACAAGGATTCTACTTTGAATTCATGTTATTCAAATGGCATGGATGGTTTTGTATTGGGAGTTAAGACTCAATAAGCCTAAGGGCTTGACCTTTAAAGGTCATAGTGTTGTATTGGATCATGAACTGTATAAAGCTTAAATGAAATGGATAATCAAAAACCTTGGTAGCTAGTTTGATAGATAGGAGGGCATGCCTTAGAATCTTGAGCTCATATTGGCACTACGGTGCATATTGGCACAACGGTGCATATTGGCACTTCGGTGCATATTGTTAAGATTTGATTATCTAGTAAGCTACTTACCAAGGATGTTGTAAGATGACTTAATAATTCAAATGAACATTGCTTGTATTGTAAGATACTTGAATGAACTTTCTTGCTTTGAAAGATGACACATGAATGGTTGCAAAACTTGTTACTTGTCATGAAAGAAATGTATGGATGATGGCTTTATGTATAAATGCCTACTTGATAATTTGAGTGATTGGTTGCTTGTCCTCTAAGCATGTTGTTCGAATAGCCTATGAGTATCATGATGGATGTTGTTATGTTGATTGTATGATAGGTGAAGGTTGCCTAAGTTATCTTATTCATTCAAATAAGTATATGTTTTGGTAGAGACGTTTTGGATTCTTGTAAATACGTAAAAACTTGGATATGTATGCTTGAGAAAATTGGTTAGACTTAGTGTTACCTCACTAGGTAGATAACTTGTACTTACCACTCTACTCTTCATTCTTCCCCTAACAGATTAAGGAATACTTCAAGAGGATATCTTGGGTTTGAAGCAACACTTGAGGCAAGCTTGAAAGTATGATTTCATACACTTTGTATTCTCCTAGTTTGGTGGCACTAGATTATGTAATAGGTAGCCTTGATCATGCATTTGAATATATGATTAAAACTAGTTTGTGTAATGTTTTGATGGGCCTATTATGTAACCTATTTGGATGATTTAATCTATGTATACGAACCTTGATAATATGTATATATGAAGTAGATGCTGCACAATTTGTGATGGAAATCTAATGCTTGTTGAATCTTGTCTAATTTGAATGTTAGATTAATGTTGTATGAACATGCATTTGTTCCTATGTTTATTAGCATGATTCGGCTATGTGGAGTTTAAGGCTAAGGTATGATTAAGCATGCATTAACATGTATAAACCAAATATGCTATGAAATGAGATGACTTGATTGAAAAGAAACAAATGAAATGTGATTAGGTACCATCTAACTATTCAAATAGGGTGCTTGAACATGTAAAGAATATAAATTTCACGCTTTATAATGATCACGTTGAATGATTGAATTAGTAGTTTCTTAAGATGCAACTAAGCTAGTTTAAGCATGTTTAGTGACCACATAGTGTTATTCGAATATGGCATAGGATTTGTACTAAGAAGGAAAGTTGAACCATGTTTATTAGTAACTTAAAGTGAAGTATGCCACACTTCAGTTTGTTGTTTGAATGATGTATGTGATTTGAATGGAATGGTAATATGATAATAGTAACTTAGGTTATAAGTATGATGATAAGTGTTCAAAAGTACTATTTTTATTACCCTTTTTACTCATATTATTGTTAGACTTAAGCTCATATTAGTTGCCTAATTAGTTATTCATGCATTAATTCATGTTTCTTTCCACTGTTGAGCTTGATTACATAACTTGGTGATTTTTGTGGAAAAAGATGCTGCTTTGGTGTGTTTTTGTGTGTGTATGTGCAGGATCACTTGCCAAAGCAATGCCGAGCTAGTTGCCAGGGCAATGCATGAAGGATATGCCGAGCTAGTTGCCAGGGCAATGCATGAAGGAGACGCCGAGCCAGTTGCCATGGCATTTGTCGACAAAGACAAAATGCAATAGGGATGTCGAAATTAATGACTTTACAAGCCCAAGATGACATGGAGCAAGGCCCAAGCCCAAAGGAATTTGATTGCCATGCAGAGATTAAAGAAGAATTAAATTCCAAGAAGATAGGAGAAGTTCTAATAGGAATAAAATTATAATAAAGAATTATATTCTTTAAAGATAATTTAATTCCAACTCAAACTCCTCCTCAAAGAAGGACTTTGGCCTAGCCCTATAAATAGCAAGGAGATTTCGACAATCCAAGGAGAGCAAAGGGGGAAATTTAGACAAGAGAGCATTAGGGAATTTCGACTTCTTCTTCTTCTTTGCTTCTATTAGATTCATGGTTTGGGGATTATTCTTTGTATATCTTTTTGAACCCAACCATGAACTAACTTGATCAGCTATGGTTATTATGTTTTGTGGTTGTGAGAAACTATTGGTTTTTGTTTAGGTAATAAGAGTTTGTACTTTTCTATTTCAAGGTTTATTCATTCTTGATTCTTATTATTGTTTTGCAGTGAATTGGGAGAGGATCTCGTGATTTCATCCATTTATCTAATATCGGGAGAGTTAGATTCAAGAAACGAATGAATATGATCTTTATTCAATCCAATGATGGTGAAGATTAATCCGGCTTAGGAATAAGTTAAGGATTTCAACGGCTAAGAGGAGTGCAAGATTGGTTGTTGTTCACCCTTGATTCACGCAGGGATGTATTATCAAGGCATGCACAAGTAGCTAGAGTTTCGACTTAGGGATAAGAAGAAAACCATTGAAGAACGCTCCGCCGAACCTTGAAGTTGTTGCCCGATCGCCCAAGTAGTTGCCCAACTAGTCGCCCGAGCAACCATCAATTAGTTGCCAAGGCAACCCGTTGTGTAAGTCGCCACGGCAACTGAGTTGCCCGTGCACTCTTTACCAAGACAATCCAATCGGCTATCACACCTCAACTCACGATAACCTAGCCTATCTCTCTCAATCGATCTCATCTTTTCTTTTACTTTATTGCTTTCTAGTTTAGTTATTAGTTAAACTCCTTTAATCCTTTAATTGTGTTTTTACTTTTCACAAAGGTCAAATAACTTAAGCAAAGTGGCCCAAACCAATCCTGTGGAGACGATACTCGATACTCATATCACTTTATTACTTGCGACGTGTATACTTGCACAATTGCGTAGCACTTATCACACGCAACAAGTTTTTGGCGCCGTTGTTGGGATTGGCAATTGGTGTTAGTTGTTTTTGTTATTGCATTTTTTTCTCTCTTAATTTTACTAACTTTTCTTTTTGTTTGTTTTATCAAAAAAAAAAAAAAGGTGTCTTCTACAAGTTAAGGAACATCAACATGTCGGGAAATAAAACCAATCTATTCGAGAGATGATGTTGGAAGATATGAATCAATTCAATCAAGAGTTCCTTGCACCCTTTGATGATTACCTATACCAACCGAGAAAAGCCCAAAGAACTTATACCATGGAAAAATCTTGTGCTATGTGTGGAGAACATCATGTGTTTGAAAATTGCCCTCACATTTTCGGTGCATATAACTACATGGAGGACCATAGAGGGAACCAGCAGCAAAATTCTTCATGGTATGATCAAAAAAACTCAAAATTTTTTTTACCATAACAATTTTGCCGCAACAACAGATATGCCATGGCAATGTAGTCCTTTTCAAGAGCATTCCAATTCCTTGGAGGAAACGTTACTAGCTTCATTGGCTAGACTTGACGGATCAATTGAAGAGATTCGAGAGCTATCAAAATCTATGGATACGAGGATAACTCAATGGGATGCAACCTTAGGGGATTGAAGATCAATTGGGGAGATCCACATATGTCATGGATAACATGCACCAACAATTCATTCCTAGGGATACTGAAGTCCCAAGGCAAGAGGACAAGGAGCAATGCAAAGAAATCTCTCTGATGTGTGAGGAACAACTAGAACCTCAAAGTCAAGAGGATGCCAATGAGAGAGACTGCCCAACACATGATGAGCATGAACAACAAATTGCCTCGGCAATGATTGAGAGAGCCTGAACGAGCAATGCGCGACAACACTCGGTGAAGCCGAGAACAATAATACTACAGCAAATTCTAAGGAACCTGATGCCCAGAAGGTTACAACGTTGATGTTGAAGCAGGAATCTATAGATTGCTCTCATCTACAATTGCCACGACAATTACTCGACCACATACAAGATCAACGAGATGATAATACTTTGCCAATGGAATATGAGCAGGTAATAGTTGAACCTTTTGAATTCTTTAAAAACTCACCTCGTCCATTGCGGGTATGTGTCTTGAGGAACCGAGGTTGGTAGATTTGAAGCCATCGAAATCTCTACTGATGGAGATGTTTGAGAGGCCAAAAGAAAAAGGTGTTTGGATTCATAAAGCTCTTCAGAAAATTGATTCTTCCCTTGACTTAGAGAAAAATTTGACAACTGATTGCCACGGCAATTGGCTTGAGCAGCAATTGCCACGACAACAAAGGCTACATCCAACCATGATAGAAGTCGACAAGAATGAGGTAATTGAATGGTTGAGAATGGATATAATTTTTCCTATTAATATATTTGTGCCTTCAGGAATAGTAGCAAGGTGGAGAGTATACATGGACTACAAGCGAACAAAGAAGAAAGACACCTCCACCATGGTAACGCAAAAGGGAGTAGTGGCAAGCACATTTGCCAAACTCTTTTTGGGCAATATTATCACCCGATGGAGGGTGCGGATGGACTATAAGAAGTATCGAAAACGGCAACCTTCAACACCGCAACAACTCCTAATACGCACGCCTCTGCAACCATGGACGCCAAGACGCCTCGGCAACCCCGACGCCTCGGCAACCATGGATGTGCATGCCTCGGCAACCACGGGCGCCACGGCAACTACCGATACATTTATTTTTATTTTTATTTTTTGAACTATTTTGTTCTATTATTTTTTTTATTATTTTTCTCTTTATTTTTTAGGATATATTTTATTTTTCTTCATTATCTTTAGTTTCCAGGTTTTCTTTATTTTCTTTTCCACAACAAGACTCACAACCACCATGATAAGGAAATTTACTGCCGACTACTCGCCACAACAACCACAACGGAAATCAAGCGATGCCTGTGCAACAACAATGGCTTCGGCAACTACTGATGCACATGCAAGTAAACCTGCATCGGCAAACATGGACCAAATCAAGGCAATGCTATTCACGCGGTACCAGCCTCAAGCATTCAACCACTGACCGAAAATTGAATCAAGCAAACGGCACGAAGGAAACTCATCAATCGAGGTGACGACCTCTCTGACTAACTCATTTCATTTAGTTTCTCTTAAATTTTGTTTCACTTTTATGTGCATTGAGGACAATGCTTCTCTCGAGTTTGGGGGGGTGTTGGTTTCTAGTTAGTTTCATGTTTAGTTGTATTCATCGTTAGCAATCACATATAAGTTGCATATGTTACTTGCCATGCCTTTAATTGGATTTAATTGCTTAAGACTTGTTGAATATCCAATGATGAATTTTTGCCACTGCACTTAATTGAAATAACCTTTAATTTTAGGATTGCATGAAAAGAACTTAGAATTTTACTATGATGCTGAATTTTTTTTTACACGGTTGTGGGTTGTTGATTCAAAGAAACTTAGTGAACTTAGGTTGCTTAAAATTTGGGTAAATTTAAAATTGAAAATTAAAAGTTAATTTCTTGCTAGAGGTGCCCAAACTGGCTCTAGTAGTAAATACACTTTCTTGCTAGAGGTGCCCAAACTGCTTCTAGTAGTTAATGCACATTAAAGAATCGCTAGAGGTGCCCAAATTGGCTCTAGTCGACTAAAATAAAATAAGAAATTGCTTACTTTGCTAGAGGTGCCCAAATTGGCTCTAGTGAAAATGAAAATAAATGCCCGACAATTAAATTGATAAAAGCCTATTGTTCACATAGAATCTTGAAAATCAACTTGTACACAACTACGCACACACATTGTCACGAGCATTATAGTTTGGTTCCGGGTAATTTTTTTTGTGCTATCCGAAAAATTAAAAGGTGATCATACTTTGTGCCACGGTTCCGAGGTTTGAATTCAAGTTTGAAGCATGTCTTTGATGATTAAAGTCTTGGCGTGTAATTATGAGTTTGCATTGCTTGAGGACAAGCAATAGTTCGAGTTTGGGGGCGTGATAAGTGTTCAAAAGTACTATTTTTATTACCCTTTTTACTCATATTATTGTTAGACTTAAGCTCATATTAGTTGCCTAATTAGTTATTCATGCATTAATTCATGTTTCTTTCCACCGTTGAGCTTGATTACATAACTTGGTGATTTTTGTGGAAAAAGATGCTGCTTTGGTGTGTTTTTGTGTGTGTATGTGCAGGATCACTTGCCAAAGCAATGCCGAGCTAGTTGCCAGGGCAATGCATGAAGGATATGCCGAGCTAGTTGCCAGGGCAATGCATGAAGGAGACGCCGAGCCAGTTGCCATGGCATTTGTCGACAAAGACAAAATGCAATAGGGATGTCGAAATTAATGACTTTACAAGCCCAAGATGACATGGAGCAAGGCCCAAGCCCAAAGGAATTTGATTGCCATGCAGAGATTAAAGAAGAATTAAATTCCAAGAAGATAGGAGAAGTTCTAATAGGAATAAAATTATAATAAAGAATTATATTCTTTAAAGATAATTTAATTCCAACTCAAACTCCTCCTCAAAGAAGGACTTTGGCCTAGCCCTATAAATAGCAAGGAGATTTCGACAATCCAAGGAGAGAGAGCAAAGGGGGAAATTTCGACAAGAGAGCATTAGGGGAATTTCGACTTCTTCTTCTTCTTTGCTTCTATTAGATTCATGGTTTGGGGATTATTCTTTGTATATCTTTTGAACCCAACCATGAACTAACTTGATCAGCTATGGTTATTATGTTTTGTGGTTGTGAGAAACTATTGGTTTTTGTTTAGGTAATAAGAGTTTGTACTTTTCTATTTCAAGGTTTATTCATTCTTGATTCTTATTATTGTTTGCGAGTGAATTGGGAGAGGATCTCGTGATTTCATCCATTTATCTAATATCGGGAGAGTTAGATTCAAGAAACGAATGAATATGATCTTTATTCAATCCAATGATGGTGAAGATTAATCCGGCTTAGGAATAAGTTAAGGATTTCAACGGCTAAGAGGAGTGCAAGATTGGTTGTTGTTCACCCTTGATTCACGCAGGGATGTATTATCAAGGCATGCACAAGTAGCTAGAGTTTCGACTTAGGGATAAGAAGAAACCATTGAAGAACGCTCCGCGAACCTTGAAGTTGTTGCCCGATCGCCCAAGTAGTTGCCCAACTAGTCGCCTGTGCAACCATCAATTAGTTGCCAAGGCAACCCGTTGTGCAAAGTCGCCACGGCAACCGAGTTGCCCGTGCACTCTTTACCAAGACAATCCAATCGGCTATCACACCTCAACTCACGATAACCTAGCCTATCTCTCTCAATCGATCTCATCTTTTCTTTTACTTTATTGCTTTCTAGTTTAGTTATTAGTTAAACTCCTTTAATCCTTTAATTGTGTTTTTACTTTTCACAAAGGCAAAGAACTTAAGCAAAGTGGCCCAAACCAATCCCTGTGGAGACGATACTCGATACTCATATCACTTTATTACTTGCGACGTGTATACTTGCACAATTGCGTAGCACTTATCACACGCAACATATGAAATGAAACAAAATGGTACCTAAATTAGTATGCTATGTATGTTGTTGATTTGCTTAATGTGAATTGTGGTATGTATTGCTTGTATTGAAAGGTTTAGTTTAGGTTACTTGCGCGTCAAGCCAAGTAATTCTGAGGTTACTTGTTTGACAAGTAACCTATCTATCGCTTTGCTTTTATTCCGGTAATGCTCCCGAACCGGGTTACGGCTAACCCGGGGATGGGGTGTTACATGCTTATCTATTCGAGCAAGAGGAGAATAGAACCTGCTCATTCGTTCGAACAATTGGAGAATGGAATTCGATCTATTCGAGTGCAAGAAGAATAGAACTGCCTGACTTTTCAGGCATTGACGGTTTGGTAATTGGTGAAAATCAGTGTCTTTTCTTCTTTGCTCTATTCCTGTTTCACCGAAATGACCAAAGAGGGGTAGTTGTTGTCACTGGATTTTCGCCTTCGTTTTAGTTTAATTGTTATATTAATTTGGTATTATTGTATTAGTGTTATATTGTTAATATAGTTAGGTGTCATATAGTTAATGTATTAATGTTAGAATTATTAATGTGTCCTATAGCTTACTTAGTGTATTATAATTAGTATAGTTGTCATAAATAAGTATATTGATATGGTAGTTAGAATTAACCTAGGTTGTATATTCGATAGTAGTTAATATAATAACTTGTGTAAAACCCAAAGTAAAAAGAAAAGGTCCATTAGATTTAGTAAAAACATTACAAAAAAGAGGCAAATTGGACCAACGACCTTCGATGTAGAATTTTTGGTCATTGATATAAGACCTAGTTACAGCTACTTGCTTGGGCGCCTGTGGATCCACAAAGCAGGAGCGGTCCCATCTACTTTACACCAGAAGGTGAAATTCGTGATCGATGGACAACTAATAACTGTCGGTGCAGAGGAGGAAATCATTGCATCGGTAACCACGGATGCACCCTTTTATCGAGATCGATGAGGGTGCGCTCGAGTGTCATTTTAGGACATTGGAGCTAGTCAATGCAACCTTTGTCATTGAAGGGAGAAAGGTGTCAGAACCAGAATTATCAAGCTATGCGAAGATACAAATAAAACAAACGCTTGGGAAAAGAGCTAAAATTAGGAAAGGATTTGGAAGGAAACATCAAGGGAGGCTATATCCCATAGTAATCCCAGCGAAAAAGGATCGGTTTGGGTTGTGCTTTAAGCCCAACAAATGGCAAAGAAAGGCTGAATTCCGAAAACATCAAGAAATAAGGACTATATTGAAGGGAGAGGAAATTGAATGGGAGTCGATGACTTTCCCTCCCCTAAGCCATAACTTTACATCTGGAGGCATGCTGGATCCAAGTGCCCCAATTAGTGATGAAGGAAAATGAGAGAGTGCTTTATGTGAAGCGTTTGAAAAGATGAGTATTAATGTTGTGATTGAAGGAGAATAGAGAGCCAGTGCCTGTCAATAATTTGACCTTGCTCTGAGCTTGACAATTGGATTGCTGAAGAAATTCTTGTAGTCTTTAAGACATGTTAAGAGTAATTCTCAAAACCAACACCTTTGCTCCAAGCCCGAAGACAATAGGGGATCTTATGTAAAGGGCTTGTGACAGATTTTAATTTGAAATCAATAAAAGATGCATTTCCTTAAATCTTATGTGGTAATTTTTTTTCATAAATAAACCAAAACCAAATGAAAACCATAAAATTAAAAGCATAAAAAAACATTCCATTCATTTTTCCTTTGTATATATCTTTTGCCTATTCCTTTTTCAGGTTTTCAGATATTAGTGGCGTAAATGAATCCGAGTTTGACTTCAAGATTGACTTTGAATTGTCTCTATGCTTGGAAGAAATTGGAAATATTGATGATGAGGAAGAATATGATGTACCCAGTGACATGCTCAGAACGGTAGAAGGAGAGAAAAAGTAGATTCTACCACATAAAGAGGAATTAGAAACATTAAACCTCGGAACTGAAGAAGAAAAGCGAGAGGTGAAGATTGGTACTACCATTACAGCCAAAACTAGACAAAGTCTGATTGAACTTTTGAAAGAATTTAAAGATATTTTCCCTTGGTCGTATCAAGATATGCCCGACCTTGACACCGACATCGTCATGCATAGGCTCCTTATAAAGGAATGGTGTGAACCTGTAAAGCGAAAGCTGAGAAGAATGAAGGCTGAAACACTTTTTAAGATCAGGGATGAGTTAAAGAAACAATATGGTGCAGGATTCCTCGAGGTAGCCAAGTATCCGGAATGGGTGGCGAATATTGTCCCAGTACCGAAGAAGGATGGAAAAGTATGAATGTGTGTTGACTATAGGGACCTAAATAAGGAAAGCCCTAAGGGTAATTTCCCGCTCCCACATATTGACACTTTAGTCGATAATACAACTGGTCATTCACTACTCTCTTTCACGGATGGTTTCTCCGGATATAATCAGATTAAAACGTGCCCTGAAGACATGGAAAAGACAATTTTTGTGACGTTATGGGGAACTTTTTGCTATAAAGTGATGCCCTTTGGACTTAAGAATGCTGGGGCAACCTATCATAGAGCCATGGTCACCCTTTTGCATGATATGATGCATAGAGAAATATAAGTATACGTTGACAACATGATTGCCAAATCTCGATACGAGGAAGAACATTTGGCCAATTTGAAAAAGCTCTTCCTAAGACTAAGGGAGTTCCAGTTGAAGCTCAACCCGAATAAGTGCGTATTTGGGGTCACATCCGGCAAATTATTGGGTTTTATGGTGAGTAGAAGAGGAATTGAGATTGATCATGATAAGATAAAAGCCATACAGGAACTTCCCCCACCTCAAACATAGAAGGAAGTTTGAAATTTTTTGGGACGATTAAATTACATCGCACACTTCATTTCTCAGTTAACTGATAAGTGTGATCCATGGTTTAGGTTACTCAGGAGGAACAACCGGGGACATAGGATGAAGAATGTCAAGAGGCTTTGGAAAAGATTAAAGAGCAGTTTAGTAACCCCTCAGTATTAGTACCACCTGTTTTAGGGAGACCACTGATCTTGTACCTAACGGTCTTTGAAAACTCTGTGGGTTGTGTGTTAGGGCAACATGACGATATTGGAAGAAAAGAAAATGCGATATACTACTTGAGCAAGAAATTCACTGATTGTGAAACTAGATATTTGTTGATTGAAAAACTATGTTGTGTTTTGGTATAGGCAGCTAAAAGGCTAAGACAATACATGCTTTACCACGTTACGTGGCTAATCTCGAAGTTGGATCCGCTGAAGTTCATGATGGATGCCCCGACTCTATCAGGAAGGTTAGCACGTTGGCAAATGTTATTATCAAAATGTGATATTCAGTATGTAAGTCAAAAAGCGATAAAAGGGACTGCCATAGTAGACTTTTTGGCAAGTCGCGCTTGTGATGACTATGAAGCGTTAAATTTTAATTTTCCTGCTGAAGACTTGATGTGTATCTTATAGGATGATGGGGCTCCCCTGGAATCTTGGGTTATGAACTTCGATGGTGCAGCAAATGCATTAGAAAGAGGTATATGGGTAGTTTTGGTTTCGTGAGAAGGAAATTATTACCCTTTTTACCAGTCGTTTGAAATTCTTCTGCACAAATAACATGGCAGAGTACGAAAGCCTGTATAAAGGGACCAAGATAAGCTATAAGGACGAAAATCCGTATTCTAAGAGATTTTGGGGACTCTACATTATTCGTTTATCAGATACGGGGCGAATGAGAGACAAAAGATGCAAAGTTGGTGGAATGCCACAATTTGGTGCTTGAGTTGACCAAATAATTTGATGAGATTAGTTTCAAATATCTCCCCAGAGAAGACAACCAAATGGCTGATGCTTTATCCACTTTAGTTGCCATGTTTAGGGTAAGTGAGGGATCTAAGATGATGCCCATCAGGTTACATGTGCTAGACTCTCCAGCTCATTGTTATGATGTTGAAGAGGAGACGGATGGATTGCCATGGTACCATGACATCTTGCAATATGTAAAATTCCAGCACTACCCGCCGCAAGCTACAGAGAATGAAAAGAAAACAATTAGGAAAATGGCATTGGGGTATGTCCTTAGTAGAGAGATTTATAGAAAAAAGTCATGATCAAGTGCTTCTAAGATGCGTGGGAGAAAAAGAGGCTCAATCAATTGTGGAAGACGTTCAAGAATGAGTCTGCGGAACTCATCCTAGTGGTTTCACTATGGTAATAAGGATTATGCGTCTTGGATATTATTGGTCAACCATGGAAGGTGATTGTATCAATTATTCTCGTAAATGCCACAAGTGCCAAATCTATGCTGACAAGGTCCATACGCTACCTCAACCTCTTTATATTATGACAACTCTTTGGCCATTCTCTATGTGGGGCATTGATGTCATTGGTCAGATTTACCCCAAAGTATCAAATGGCCATCGTTTTATCCAGGTAGCCATTGATTATTTCATGAAGTGGGTAGAAGCAGCCTCATATGCAAACGTCACCATATCCATGGTTTACAAGTTTTTGAAAAAAGAAATCATTTGTCGATATGGCTTGCCTGAGATTATCATCACTGACAATGCCTCAAATTTAAACAATAGAATGATAAGTGGAGTTTGTGAGTAGTTCAATATCAAGCAGCATAATTCTGTGGTATATCGCCCGAAGATGAATAAGGTAGTGGAGGCAGCAAATAAGAATATTAAGAAGATTATTGCAAAAATGACTGATAACTATAAGGATTGGTATGAGAAGCTATTGTTTGCTTTATATGCTTATCGAACCACAGTAAGAACTTCCACTGGGGCAACACCTTTCTCATTGGTATATGGAGTAGAAGCTGTGCTACCCATCGAGGTTGAAATACCATCGCTCCGTGTCTTAATGGAAGCAAAGTTGGAAGAAGGGGAATGGGTTCAAGCAAGATATGACTAGGTTAATTTGATTGACGAAAAGAGGTTTAAAGCACTGTGCCATGGGCAAATGTACCAGAAAAGGATGATAAGGGATCATGAGAAGAAAGTTCACCTAAGAGAATTCAAAGAGGGGGATTTAGTTTTAAGGAAAAAGCTGCAAATCCAAAGCGATTTTCGAGGAAAATGGGCACCGAATTGGGAAGGACCTTACATTGTAACAAAGGTTTTCTCAAGTGGAGCATTGATTCTAGCCGAAATGGATGGAGACAAACTCTAGAACCCGATAAATTTAGATTCAATTAAAAAGTATTATGCTTGAAGAAGGAAAAAATGAAAAAAATGAAAAAAGAAAAAAAGAAAAAGGAAAAGAAGAAAAAAAAAGAAAAAAGAAAAAGAAAAGAAAAGAAAAGAAAAAGAATAAAAAAGAAGAAAGAAAAAGAAAATGGGGGTTCAAAATGAAAATCCGCAAAGGGCGTTTTGAAACCAAAGGAGGATATGAGTTGAAAACCCGTAAAGGGCAACACAGATAATGTGCAAAGGTACCCCTTCACATATCGATTTTGGGGCTTTGTCGCCTAGAAGCATCATATCTTTCCACATAATCGTTATATCCAGGGTTTGCACAACATAGTGGACATTCAAGGCATCTTATGAAGTCACGACAAGAGGAGTTTTTGTTTCTAATATCTGAATACCTATTCCTTTCCTTGTAATTTCTTTTTGTGTTTGCCACAATACTAATAATATTTTGTTGTGTAGACCTTCTCTTTTTCTCCTTTGAAATCCTTCCATAAAGTATCTTGCATTGAAATAAGAATTATAATTTGGCATCATTTGAAATATACAAAAGATTTTTGAGCATTACTTTGAAATTTGTCTAAAAGAGTATTGGAGCTATGAGGTACTCCATGGTCAAATTTGGAGCTTAGGGCATAAAGAGCAGCAAACTTGTGAAGAAATTCAAGATTGAAATAGGTTTTGCTGCAAATCTCTACGGAGGACCCTCAAGAGATGTTTTGATATTACCTTAAGGCAGCATACTTACACGAGATAATTTGTTTTCAACAACAATGAGAACAATTTTACAGACATTGGAGGAAGTAATTAAGGATGTGAGACATTGGAAGAACATCAGGATTCTAGGAAACCTGTCACTAAACATTGATGTATCAACTACAATGGCAACTTGACAAAGGCTAAAAGAGTGTTGAGAATATGAGAACAAAGTCAGGAGTACAAGATAACTAGATTAAGCGAGTAAACGTGTAAAGATCATAAGCAAAGAAGTACCGAATGGGAATGGTAAAGCAAAAATGATGGTGATGACTCTCTATGATTGTTTTGTCAATCATCGTAGCATAAAACAACAACTTTTAGATGATTTTCCATGCATTAATGATGGTAAACCAATACGTTCCCCCTATTCCCCACCGAATTTTGTTCTTAGGTGTTCTAGCAATAAGGAGCTTCGCTTTTTGAAAGATCAAGGTAGGAGTCACATGAAGGGATGAATGTAATGGTGAAGATTACTTCCCAAGGAATGGTTGATGGAATTTTAACAACAAGAAATTGGTGAAGCCAACTAGTATTGAAGGATGTGTTACTGCAAGCTCTTAGTGTAAAATCTTTTAGTGTAGAAGGATGAGAGGAAGTCATACAGTCTTTTATGATGGGATAGGCCAAAACAGACACCAACCATTTGTTGCCAAAATTGTGAGAATGTTTGAGATGATATAATCCAAGTTTCCTAGAGCTTCACAGTTTCTCCTGTGTCCATTGCTTGAGAAAAATCGTTAAGAAAAAGCAAAAGAAATAACGAATGCATTCATGATTATTCATCCAAGCATATAGAGGATGAAGTCATCTTTTAGAACCTTCCTATTCATCCAAGCGTATGCATTCATGATTATTTTTTATTTGTTTTTGACAGGTTTTGAACTCGCTTATTCATTCAAGCATATGGAGGATGAAGTCATCTTTTAGAACCTGCCTATCTGTTCGGGCATTTGGAGAATGGAACCTGCTTATGTATTAGAGCACGAGGAGAATAGAACCTGCCTATCCATTCGGGCATTCAGATAATGTAACATGCTTATCTATTTGAGCACGAGGAGAATAGAACATGTCTATCCGTTTAGGCATTCGAAGAATGGAACTAGCTTATCTATTCGAGCACAACAAGAATAGAATTTGCCTATCCATTTGGGCATTTGGAGAATGGAACCTGCTTATCTATTCGAACACAAGGAGAATAGAATCCGCCTATCTCTTTGGGCATTTGGAGAATGGAACTCGTTTATCTATTCGAGCACGAGGAGAATAGAACCTGCTCATTTGTTCGGGCATTTGGAGAATGGAATTCGCTTATCTATTCGAGCGCATGGAGAATAGAACCTGCCTGACTTTTCAGGCATTGACGGTTTGGTAATTGGTGAAAATCAGTGTCGTTTCTTCTTTGCTCTTTTCAGTCATTGGATTTTCACCTTCATTTTAGTTTAATTGTTATATTAATTTAGTATTATTGTATTAGTGTTATACTGTTAATATAGTTAGGTGTCATATAGTTAATGTATTAATGTTAGAATTATTAATGTGTCGTATAGCATACTTAGTGTATTATAATTAGTATAGTTGTCATATATTAGTATATTGATATGGTAGTTAGAATTAACATAGGTTGTATATTAGATAGTAGTTAATATAATAACTAGTGTAAAACCTAAAGTAAAAAGAAAAGGTCCATTAGATTTAGTAAAAACATTACAAAAAAGAGTCCATTAATTTAATAACATGTCCATTATTGTTGAAGTATAAACCCATACATAATAAGGACCGATCGGCCCAACAAAATTAAACCCTAAATGCTCTAATGTCATATTTCTTATGTTGCGCAGCCCATGAACGGCTGTTGGATCAATCTGTGATCCAATGGTATAGATCGCGCTAGCTGGGAATAGTATAACGCCGCACTCGACATAGCTGTTCGATCAGGATGGGATCTAACAGCCTAGATTGCTTTAGGGTGTATCACGTGGATCACCACTCGTGCGTGCCAGCCACGCACGCGCCCTACCAGCTTCCATCAAACGGTTCATCTTCTTCGTCGTCACCCTCGATTGCTCCTTGCCAATGTTGTTTGATTCGTCAGAAACATGCAAACAGAGAAACAATAGGGTTAAATCCCCAAATTGCAGCAAAACAAATCAAGATAAAATCAAAAGGGAATTAAACCCCTAATTTGAAGCCCTAGCTGGAAAATCAGAAGCAAAATGGAAAGGGATAATCCCTAATTTGAAGCCCTAGCAAGAATCAAGCTACAATCGGATATGGAAAAAGATACAAAAGGCAACCAACTTGAACTCAGAACCAAAATCAAAATCAAAATGGAAAGTGTTAATCCCTAAATTAAAGCCTCTGGCAAAGATCAAGCAATTCGAGTCAAATATGAGATAATCCAGGGAAGAAATTAGGGATTTGTTCTTGTAATCCAAGCATTTCAATAGATATATAAACATTACTGTAAATCATTGTAACAATAGCAATCAGACACAACAACAATTACAAAAAACATATACTAGATTAGCATTCAAAAGTTGTAGAAGCAAGCAATTGTAATCAGAGTTCAAAAGCAATAAAAGAAGCAAGTTTCCGGTAACATCTCCTATCTTTTTTTCTTTTCTGTTTTAAATTTAACAAAGAAAATAGGTTATTTTTACCTTATTTCTATTTGAAACGTCATGGAGATTTTGCTTTGACGTTGCTCCATTAGAAAAACGTGATTTTTAGGTCACCAGAATCTGGAAAATTAGGGTTTTTTTGGGAATATCGATGCCAGCAACTGGGGTCGGTGCCGGTTGATGGCGGCCGGCATGACGGATGTTCATCGTGTTCTTCATAAAATGAAGAACACGATGAACGTGAGAGAGAATTTATAAAGGGTCGGCTTTGATCCATTTTTATAAAAGAGGGAGAAATGGTTTCTGTTATAATATTTAATATATATACTAACCCATTTGACCCAACCCGAACCCGGTTATAACCCGCGCCCTTCTTTCCCGGTTCTTATATCGCAACACTTTTATTTTAAATCTATTCAATTTTGTCCTTTTCATTTCAATTTGGCACTAAATTTTTTTAATTATTTTTAAATTAACCCACCCATTTTGTTTTCCTTTCAATTTAATCACCAATTCATTCTTTAAAAAGGTAAAAATAATTATCCCTTTTCTTTGTTTAGCAATTATTTTTTATATAATTTAAGTGATTTGTTTCCTTTATATGTGTATATATATTTGTGTGTAAAACCTTAGGATTAGGGACTTAAAACCTAGAAAAGAAACGTGTATGTTGTAAAAAAATTCTTCATTTTCAATAAGACACGCTTAATTATATTTAAACCTAAGTAGTTAAAATGGATGTAGATGTTTCTTTAGGGGTTTAAACATTAAATACTAAAAATAATAATACACCTAATCTTCTCTGGTATGTTTCAAAAGAAGTGAAAACTTAATTGATGCCGTGTCTTATCAAACGAGAATGACGGGTTAGCGCCATGAGTGTTGGCGGTGATTAAAGTTCATTTCTCGGGCGATAAGGCCATCAAAATAGATTTACATTCACAAAGCGGACAAATAAATCAAAATTTTGTGAACTTACACATTCCAGTTTTCAAAGCACTTTCTGAAATCAATTAGGTACCGATTTTTGGGTGTTGTGGGGGTGCTAACCCTTCCCCACACATAACCGACCACCGAACCTATTTTCTTTGTTTTCCATGGACCAATATGTTATTTTGATAAATAAAACGTTTTATCAAAATACCCTTGTTCTAAAAGTGATCCAATCACACTTTTTTTAAAAAAAAATTGGTGGTGACTCTGTGATTTTATAAAGTTTTCCAAAACGTCGAAACCTTCCTAAAAAGGGTTACGACAGCTTGGTACTCCGCTGGGGGTATTTTGTTTTCTCTAAAAAAAGAGAATCAGGCCACAAATTATTTTCAAAATGTTTTTAGAAAAAGGAATTTGCAGGTTCACAAAGGTTTCAATTTATTTGTCCACTTAATGAATGTAATTCTATTTTACGCATTTTAAAATATTGTTGCAAAAAGCTCTATTCTCGAGCTCCACCCAATTGTTAAGTGATGGGAAAATGCTTTGCTCGCGTCATAATATTGATTCTTTATATGAGCCTAGCAAGTACCTTTGGGACTCATATGCCTCATGTCTTTGTAAGGATACTGATTCTTCAAGAAGACATAGGAAGTGAGTCCTCCCGAGTTGAACTTGGTTCGTTGGAAACCTATAATGGGTGAGAACTAGGGGCTTTGCTACCCTTAGTAGGGGACAACAAGGACAGCTTGGGTACCTTTTAGAACCCAACTGTTTGAGAACTTAGAGCCCACCCCAATAGAGCCATGCTGAAAGCCTAGGGTTTTAGTGAAAAAGGGAGAAATGTCCAGGAGTGTCAGAATGTGCTACCCAGAATTGTTTGTTAAATTATTATGAATTCTCTGTGATTTATTGATTTTAATCTTCCTTTTCCTTGTATTGTTGTTTTGCATATCCATTCATGTAGCATCATTTAGAAGGGGTTGATTCTCAGAAACATTACTTAACTTTGAAAAGCTCTTGTTATGGACGAAAGGATTTTGAAAAGTGAAGATAAGAATGCAAAGTTACGACATTGGTTCGAGGTGAATTAGCGAATACTTGGAGATAGTCTAGTAGTTGATCATGGGACTAAGCAGTTGTTCCATGAAGTCTATGGTGACATAGCCTATCTTTTGTACGTGAAGATCGATGAACAGTTTCTCAAGGCCTTGGTTCAATTATGGAATCCAGGGTATTGTTGTTTCACTTTTAATAAAGAAGATATGATGCCTACGTTTGAGGAGAAATTAGCCCTAAAAACAAAAACCCATATACAAAGCTTCAAGCGTTCACTGGTATGAGTGATGGTTGGGTCAAGGGGTTGATACGAAAGAGAGGAAGCACCTTTAACTTCCCTTGGTCAAGCATCAGAAGTATAATTTCGAGTCACCCCAACATAGTGAACATAGTTGAATTTCTAGCCATTGCAATTTTCAGTTTACTCATCTTTCTAAGGGTTCTAGGAAACATTGATGTGGCATTACTTGATTCCTTGAACAGTTAAAGAGAGGAGTCAATCTGTTGCCAATTGTACTTGCTGAGACTTTCATTTCTCTCAGTGATTGTCGAAGAACCGAAGGTGTCCATTTTGGAGGATGTGCTCCGCTTCTACAAGTTTGGGCCCTCAGTCATTTTCGGAAATGCCCAACATTGGCCTTATCAAATGTATTTTCCCCAAACCTCTTACCTCTTCGAGAATTCTTGACAAAAGAGTGGCCCGTTGTTAAGAAAAATAAATGGATTAAGATATTCAGGGATCGTCGTGACGAAGACATCAGATGGAGGTTTCCTTGGATGGGCCATACCAAGCTTTTGTATATGTGTGGTTATTTCACCTTCCTACCGCTGCTAGGTTTGTGGGGGAGGAATTGGATGTGCTCCTTTGCTAGTATCTCATCAGTTTGGGTCTCGGCAGTTCATCCCCTTTCACTACTGGTCTTGGCTCATTATAATTTGAGTTCCAAGGAAAGTTCAGACAATCAGTGATGCGTGGAAAGTTAGAATTTGATAGTCATTGCTTGTACACCCTGGACTATGATATCTTGAGGCATACAAGAGTAAATGACAAAGTCATAGAACCTACAGCTGGAGAAGCCAAATCTCTAGAAGTGCATCAAAAGATAGTCCCTACAGAAGCTGATATCTTAAGAGAAGAATTAAAAAGGGCTAAGTTGGAGATAGAAACCCTACGAGATAATAACCAAAAGGACAAGTTTGAATCAAGCCTTGGTGTTGAAAAGTATAAAAGGGAGACGAAGCGAGTGATAAAGCTATTTGAAGACCTAGAAAAGAAGTTTGAGACTCAAAGGTTTGACTTCCTCAAGATCTAGACTGCCGTCTGAAATGCTGATCTGAGAAAAAGTCTAGAATAGTGGAAACAAGAAATTGAACATGATGTAGGAGAAGAAAAGGAACGAGGAAGGCGCGAGGTTGAGAAGTATAGACGAGGCCTTGTTGAAGACAAGGAGAAGGGTAAGCTAGCAACTAAAAATGGAAATGGTAAACGGGTTCAAGAAAGTGAGAAAGAAAGCGTGGCTGCATGGAAAAAGAATGCCCACAACAACAAGATTCGCTTATTTGAGTTACATAAGGCATATGACCAGACCAGTACAAAGCTGAGAAGAGTCAGGCATGTGTTGATGAGTTGCAAGCTAAAATAGATGATATGAGCCACTCGTTGCATAGACTCCAGAATCATCACACATATATTGAACTTCAGGCCTGTCTAAGTGAGAATGATATCTTGAAGAAACATGTTGAAGGAATGGAGAACATCATCCAAGAACATAGGATGAAGATCCTGGTCCTTAAAGACATAGTTGAGGGAGGTAATGATTACTGGTTCACTCGTCGTAGAGATGTGGCTACAAGATTTCAAGAACGAGATGAGTTTGAAAAGGCTGTCTTGACCCAGGTACAAGATGTGCCTCATCACGTGATGATGTCAGCTACTGAAGCTGCAGCTCTTCGTCAGTACATCAAGCCAACAGGAGATGTGGGACTGAGGCTTATATGGCTTATTGAAGAAATCAAAGAACTAGGAGTTCAGGCTAAAAAATATTTGTAAACAAATTTGATGTAATAATGACCATTTCATATTTAATAAAAGAGTTGTTTCTTGAGCAGATGTTTCATGGAATTGACGACCCTTCACTTGAATTCATGCATTTTCATTTCATTCTTCTTAGTTTCATAGCTTTCCTTTGCATTTACATTTGTGCATGCATAATAAGAATCTAACTTAAATAAAAGTGGTAGAAAATAAAAATAGCAAAAATAAATCACAAGTACGATACTCAGTCTAAAGCCAGAGCAATGGAAGACAGGGTGATGGTATTAGAAAGCAACCATAAGAGTACCCAGGATAGGTTAGACAAGCTGGAGACAGATCTGAAGCAACAAATGGAGTTAGTTCATAAAAAAACAGTTGTTTCAATTGCGGCCATGTTAGGCTTTAATGACCCAGACGTAGTAGAAGCTGGTGGGGAAGCAAATGCCATGCCAAAATTTCAGGGGATGGCCTTCGTTCATCCCAGCATGCAAAAAGAATCTCAATCTTCTAAGGCCAAGATTTCTCCACATTTTGCTGAGGCTTCAGCGCAGAATGATATGAAGATGAATTCCGAGGAGGTCATTGAGGTGCCTAATCTCGATGAAATTGCTGGCAAGGTGAAAGCTGAGAAGAAATGAAAAGATCACTATGAAAAAGTTGGAGGGAATGATTAAGTCTTTCCAAGAATGAGGTATATATGGAGGAGTAGATGCCATGGATTTAAGCTTTGTGACTGATCTAGTAGTACCACCAAAATTCAAGGTTCCTGACTTTGAAAAATATAATGGAACGATCTCCTGCAGCACATCTAACTATGTTTTTCAGGAAAATGTCGATGTATCTTGATAACGAGAAGCTGCTTATCCATTGCTTCTAAGACAGTCTAGTAGGATCAGCTGCACGTTGGTACACGCAGCTAAGTCGAGTTAACATCAGATCATGGAAATATTTGTCTAGAGCTTTCAGTGAGTAATATAAGCATGTTTCAGACATGATTCCAACCCGTTTAGTTTTACAAGGATTGGAATAAAAGCATCATGGAGGGATGTAGCTGCTCAAGTCCAGCCACCATTGCTGGAAAATGAGATCACCCTAATGTTCGTGGAGACATTAAAGGGTTCCTTCTACGATCGTATGCTTAATCATGCAACAAAGAGTTTTGCAGACATGCTTATAAATGGAGAGTTGATACTTGCGACCATGAAAATGGAAGTTTGGATAGTGGGGAAACAAAGAAACAATACAAAAAGAGAGATAATGAAGTCAATGCCACTAATGTCTATAACCACAGTTACTCAAAGGGGGTAGTTTTCAACAAACCCAATGTTTCGACCACAGCTCCAGCAGTCACAAATCATCCGAAGAAAGAACAAAGATATCAAGGGAGATCAAAACCATATTTTCCTCCTATACCAATGATATATGCAGAATTGTTTGCCGAACCGGTCAAATCCCAAATGGTGTTGCCAAGACATGTTCCCCCATTCTCACCACCATACCCACCATGGTATGATGAGAAGGCACCTTGTGAATTCCATGCAGGAGTTATGGGGCATACCATTGAAAATTGTACTGCATTCAAAAGGGTGGTGGATGACTTAAGAAAATCAGGGATGTTATCATTTGATACGTCAAAAGATAAGGGAAACCCTCTGCCAAATCATCAAAAGGCAGGTGTGAACGCAATTACAGAGGAGGAGTATAAGGTGGTAAAGGAATGTGTTGCAAAAGTAAAAGCTCCCATGAAGTGGGTATGGGCTCAAATGGTGGCAGTAGAGATGTTGGAAGGAGGAGCCCAAAGGCTGAAAATTGAAGACGAACTGTACTGTGAGTATCACATGAGGAAAGGACATGAGATTGATTGTTTCTTAGAGTTTAGGCAACTTGTTCAAGATAAGATGAATGAAAAAGAACTGGAGTTCTTTGAAAAGGAAGACAAGAAATGCATGTTGGACATATGTACATCAGAGGAGTCACCCTCTAAAAGAGACTATTCTGGAATGAAGCCTTTAGTTATTAAGGCTAAAGCGAGAGTTACTGAGCCAACAAGGGGTGTATCCCCGTGACTTATAATTAAGGCGTTGACCCTGTTTTCATATAGGGATAACAAGCATGTTCCTTGGACTTACGCTTGTAAGGTGGCAGCTCTTGGAGAAACATCTATTCAAGAGAAGAAAGAACCGGTTAATGAGGTGAGCCGTTTCACGAAGAGTGGAATGCTCTATTCCCAGCCAATAGTAAAGGATCGAGATGCAGTGTAGAGGAAAGATTCTACTAAAGAACCTGAGAAATAGGATAATAGTGATTTCTTCAAAGAAAAACTGATAGCATATCATGAGCATGTAAAGGAATCAGAGGCTCAAGAATTTTTGAAGATTTTAAAACACAGTGAATACGGCGTTGTGGAGCAACTCCACAAGCTTCTAGTTCAAATTTCTATGCTTTCTTTGGTATTAAGTTTTGAAGGCCACTATGAGGCCTTGTTAAAGATTTTGAGCTGGACATTCGTAACAAAGGAGATCACAACTATATGATGGGTATGTTAGTTGGTAACATTGCTGTCAACAACTTCATTTCATTTAATGATGAGGAAATACTAGGTGAAGGAAGAGGATTGTGCAAGGCTTTACACATCACTACTAGATGTAAATGTCATATGTTACCTGAAGTTCTAATTGATAATGGATCGGTGCTGAATGTTCTAATGTTAGCCACATTGAAGAAGCTGCTAATAGATAGTTCTCATATGAGAACTTATCAAAATACAGTAAGAGCATTTGATGGAACTCAAAACGATGTGTTAGGGAAAATTGAGGCACCTTTGCAAATTGGACCAACGACCTTCGATGTTGAATTTGTGGTCATGGATATAAGACCTAGTTACAGCTACTTGCTTGGGCGCCCGTGGATCCACACAGCAGGAGCGGTCCCATCTACTTTACACCAGAAGCTGAAATTCGTTATCGATGGACAACTAATAACTGTTGGTGTAGAGGAGAAAATCATTGCATCAGTAACCACTGATGCACCCTTTATCGAGATCAATGATGGTGTGCTCGAGTATCATTTTAGGACATTGGGGCAAGTTAATGCAACCTGTGTCACTGAAGGTAGCACGGTGCCAGAACTGGAATTATCAAGCTGTGCGAAGATGCAGGTAAAACAAACACTTGGGAAATGAGCTGAAATTGGGAAAGGATTTGGAAGGAAACATCAAGGGGGGCCATATCCCTTAGTAATCCTAGCAAAAAAGGATCGGTTTGGCTTGGGCTTTAAGCCCAACAAATGGCAAAGAAAGGCTGAAATCAGAAAACATCAAGAAAGAAGAAGGGTAGATTGAAGGGACAGGAAATTGAATAGGAGCCGATGACTTTCCCTTTCTTGAGCCATAACTTTATATCTGGAGGCATGATGGATCCAAGTGCCCCAATTAGTGATGAAGGAAAAGGAGAGAGTTCTTTATGTGAAGCATTTGAAAAGATGAGTATTAATGTTGTGAATAAAGGAGAAGAGTAGAGCCAATACCTATCAATGATTCGCTCTTGCTCTGAGCTTGACAATTAGACTGTTGAAGAAATTCCTGTAGTCTTTAAGACATGATAAGAGTAATTCTCAAAACCAACCCCTTTGCTCCAAGCCCGGAGACAATAAGGGATTTTATGTAAAGGGCTTATGTCAGATTTTAATTTGAATTCAATAAAAGATGCATTTCCTTAAATCTTGTGTGGAAAACTTTTTTTTTCATAAATAAACCAAAACCAAATGAAAACCATAAAATTAAAAGCAATAAAAAACATTCCATTCATTTTTCCTTTTTATATACCTTTTGCCTATTTCTTTTTCAGGTTTTCAGATATCAATGGCGTAAATAAATCCGAGTCTAACTTCAAGGTTGACTTTGAATTGCCTATATGCTTGGAAGAAATTGGAAATATTGACGATGAGGAAGAATATCATGTACCAGTAACATGCTCAGAATGGTAGAAGGAGAGAAAAAGTAGATTCTGCCACATAAAGAGGAATTAGAAACATTAAAACTTGGAACTGGAGAAGAAAAGCGAGAGGTGAAGATTGGTACTACCATCATAGACAAAACTAGACAAAGTCTGATTGTGCTTTTGAAAGAATTTAAAGATATTTTTGCTTGGTCATATGAAGATATACCCGGCCTTGACACCGACAGCGTCATGCATAGGCTCCCTATAAAGGAAGGATGTGAACCTGTAAAGCAAAAGTTGAGAAGAATGAAGGTTGAAAAACTCCTCAAGATCAGGGATGAGGTAAAGAAGCAATATGATGTAGGATTCCTCGAGGTAGCCAAGTATCCAGATTGGGTGGTGAATATTGTCCAGTACTGAAGAATGATAGAAAAGTACGAATGTGTGTTGACTGCAGGGACCTCAATAAGGCAAGCCCTAAGGATAATTTCCTGCTCCCACATATTGACACTTTAGTCGAAAATACAATTGGTCATTCACTCTTCTTTGTCATGGATGGTTTCTCCAGATATAATCAGATTAAGATGTGCCTAGAAGACATGGAAAAGACGACTTTTGTGACGCTTTGGGGAACTTTTTGCTATAAAGTGATGCCCTCTGGAGTTAAGAATGCAGGGGGAACCTATCAAAGAGCCATGGTCACCCTTTTCCACGATATGATGCATACAAAAATAGAAGTATACGTTGACGACATGATCGCCAAATCTCAATTTGAGGAAAAACATTTGGCCAATTTGGAAAAGCTCTTCCTAAGACTAAGGGATTTCCAGTTGAAGCTCAACCGAATAAGTGCACATTTGGCAAATTATTGGGTTTTGTGGTGAGCAAAAGAGGAATTGAGATTGATCCTGATAAGATAAAAGCCATACAAGAACTTCCCCCACCTCAAACACAGAAGGAAGTTTGAGGTTTTCTGGGATGATTATATTACATCGCACGTTTTATTTCTCAGTTAACTGATAAGTGTGATCCAATGTTTAGGTTATACAAGAAGAAAAACTAGGGGACATGGAACAAAGAATGTCAAGTGGCTTTGGAAAAGATCAAAGAGCATTTGAGTGACCCTCCAGTATTAGTACCACCTGTTTTAGGGAGACCACTGATCTTGTACCGAACGGTCTATGATAACTCCATGGGTTGTGTTTACAGCAACATGACGATACTCAAAGAAAAGAAAGGGCGATATACTACATGAGCAAGAAATTCACTAATTGTGAAACTAGATATTCGTCGATTGAAAAACTATGTTGTGCTTTGGTCTGGGCAGCTAAAAGGCTAAGACAATACATGCTTTATCACGTTACATTTCCAATCTCAAAGTTAGATCCACTAAAGCTCATGATGGAGGCCCCGGCTCTATCAGGAAGGTTAGCACATTGGCAAATGTTATAATCAAAATTTGATATTAAGTGTGTAAGTCAAAAAACGATAAAATGGAGTGCCATAGCAAACTTTTTGGCAAGCCGCGCTGCGATGACTATGAAGCGTTAAATTTTAATTTTCCTGATGAAGACTTGATGTGTATCTTAGAGGATGATGAGGCTCCCCTGGAATCTTGGGTTATGAACTTCGATGGTGCAGCAAATGCATTAGAAAGAGGTATAGGGGCAGTTTTGGTTTCGCCAGAAGGAAATTATTATACTTTTACCAGTCATTTGAAATTCTTCTACACAAATAACATGGCGGAGTATGAAGCCTATATAATGGGACTAAGAGAAGCTATAAGGAGGAAAATCCGTACTCTAAGAGTTTTTGGGGACTCTACATTAGTCGTTTACGAGATACGTGGCGAATGGGAGACAAAAGATGCAAAGTTGGTGGAATACCACAAGTTGGTCCTTAAGTTGACCAAATAATTTGATGAGATCACTTTCAAATATCTCCCCAGAGAAGACAACCAAATGGCTGATGCTTTAGCCACTTTAGCTACCATGTTTAGGGTAAGTGAGGGATCATAGATGATGCCCATCAGGTTACATCTGTTAGACTCTCCATCTCATTGTTATGATGTTGAAGAGGAAACAGATGGATTGCCACGGTACCATGACACCTTACAATATGTAAAATTCCAGCACTACCCACCGCAAGCTACTGAGAATGAAAAGAAAATGATTAGGAAAATGGAATCGGGGTATGTCCTTAGTGGAGAGATTTTATACAAAAGAAGTCATGATCAAGTGCTTCTAAGATGCGTAGGAGCAAAAGAGGCTCAATCAATTGTGGAAGAAGTTCATGAAGGAGTCTACGGAACCCATCCTAGTGGTCTCACTATGGCATGAAGGATTATACGTCTTGGATATTATTGGTCAACCATAGAAGGTAATTGCATCAATTATTCTCGCAAATGCCACAAGTGCCAAATCTACGCTGACAAGGTCCATACACCACCTCAACCTCTTCATATTATGACAGCTCCTTGGCCGTTCTCTATATGGGGCATTGACGTCATCAGTCAGATTTGCCCTAAAGCATCAAATGGGCATCGTTTTATCCTGGTAGCCATTGATTATTTCACAAAGTGGGTAGAAGCAGCCTCGTATGCAAACGTCACCAGATCCACAGTTTGTAAGTTTTTGAAAAAGGAAATCATTTGTCCTTATGGCTTGCCTGAGAGTATCATCAGTGACAATGCCTCAAATTTAAACAACATAATGATAAGTGAAGTCTGTGAGTAGTTCAATATCAAGCATCATAATTCTTTGGTATATCGCCCGAAGATGAATGGGGCAATGGAGGCAGCAAATAAGAATATTAAGAAGATTATTGCAAAAAAGACTGATACCTATAAGGATTAGCATGAGAAGATACCGTTTGCTTTATATGCTTATCGAACCGTAGCAAGAATTCCACTCGGGAAACACCTTTCTCATTGGTATATTGAGTAGAAGCTGTGCTACCCATCGATGTTGAAATACCATCGCTCTATGTCTTAATGGAAGCAAAGTTAGAAGAAGCATAATGGGTTCAAGCAAGATATGACCAGCTTAATTTGATTGATGAAAAGAGGTTTAAAGCATTGTGTCATGGGAAAATGTACAAGAAAAGGATGATAAGGGCTCATGAGAAGAAAGTTCACCCAAGAGAATTCAAAGAGGGGGATTTAGTTTTGAGGAAAAAGCTGCCAATCCAAAGCGATTTTTGAGCAAAATGGGCACCGAATTGGGAAGGACCTTACATTGTAACAAAGGTTTTCTCAGATGGAGCATTGATTCTAGCCGAAATGGATGGAGACGAACTCCAGAACCCAATAAATTCAGATTCAGTTAAAAAGAATTATGTTTGAAGAAGGAAAGAAAAAAGAAAAAAAGGAAATTAGAGGAAATAAGAAAATAATAAAAAAAGAAAAAGAAGAACAAAAAAGAAAAATGGGGGTTCAAAATGAAAATTCGCAAAGGGCATTTTGAAACCAAAGGAGGATCTGAGTTGAAAACCCGTAAAGGGCAGCTTAGATAATTTGCAAAGGTAGCCCTTCCACATACCGATCTTGGGGATTTGTTGACTGGAAGCTTCATATCTTTCCACATAATCATTATTTCAAAGGTCTGCACAACATAGTGAACATTCAAGGCATCTTATGAAGTCATGATAGAAGGAGTTTTGGTTTCTAATATCTGAATACTATTCCTTTCCTTGTAATTTCTTTTTGTGTATGCCATAATACTAATAAAATTTTGTTGTGTAGACCTTCTCTTTCTCTCCTTTGACATCCTTCCATAAAGCATCTTGCATTGAAATAAGAATTAAAATTTGGCATCATTTGAAATATATAAAAGATTTTTGACCATTACTTTGAACTTTGTCTAGAAGAGTATTGGAACTATGAGGTACTCCATGGTCAAATTTGGAGCTTAGGCATAAAGAGCAGCAAACTTGTGAAGAAATTCAAGATTGAAATAGGTTTTGCTGCAAATCACTGCGGAGGACCCTCAAGAGATGTTTTGACATTACCTCAAGGCAGCATGCTTATACGAGATAATTTGTTTTCTACAACAATGAGAACAATTTTACATACATTGTAGGAAATAGTTAAGGATGTTAGACATTTGAAGAACATCAGGATTCTAGGAAGCCTGTCACTAAACATTGATGTATCAACTACAATGACAGCTTGACAAAGGCTAAAAGAGTGTTGAAGAATATGAAAATAAAGTCAGTAGTACAAGATAATTGGATTAAGCGAGTAAACGTGTAAAGATCATAAGCAAATAAGTACCCAGAATGGAAATGGTAAAGCAAAAATGATGGTGATGACTCTCTATGATTGTTTTGTCAAACATCGTAGCATACAACAACAACTTTCAGATGATTTTCCATGCATTAATGATGGTAAACCAATACGTTCTTAGGTGTTCTAGCAACAATGAGCTCCTTTTTTGAAAGATCGAGGCAGGAGTCACAGGAAGGGATGAATGTAATGGTGAAGATTTGTTTGGGCATTCAGAGAATGGAACTTGCTTATCTATTCGAGTATGAGGAGAATAGAACCTGCCTATCCGTTCGGACATTCAGAGAATGGAACCTGCTTATCTTTCGAGCACGAGGAGAATAGAACATGCCTATCCGTTCGGGCATTCGGAGAATGGAACCTGTTTATCTATTCAAGCACAAGGAGAATAGAATCCACCTATCCGTTTAGGAATTTAGAGAATAGAACCTGCTTATCTATTCGAGCACAAGGAGAATAGAATCTGCCTATCCGTTCGGGCATTTGGAGAATGGAACCTGCATATCTATTCGAGCACGAGGAGAATAGAACCTGCTCATTTGTTCAGGCATTTGGAGAATGGAATTTGCTTATCTATTCGAGCGCATGGAGAATAGAACTCGCCTAACTTTTCAGGCATTGACGGTTTGGTAATTGGTGAAAATCAGTGTCTTTTCTTCTTTGCCATTTTCCTGTTTCGCCAGAATGACCAAAGAGGGGCAGATGTTGTCACTAGATTTTCACCTTCGTTTTAGTTTAATTGTTATATTAATTTAGTGTTATTGTAATAGTGTTATATTGTTAATATAGTTAGGTGTCATATAGTTAATGTATTAATGTTAGAATTATTAATGTGTCGTATAACATACTTAGTGTATTATAATTAGTATAGTTTTCATATATTAGTATATTGATATGGTAGTTGGAATTAACATAGGTTGTATATTAGATAATAGTTAATATAATAACTAGTGTAATACCCAAAGTAAAAAGAAGAGGTCCATTAGATTTAGTAAAAACATTACAATAAAGAGTCCATTAATTAAATAACATGCCCATTATTGTTGAAGTATAAACCCATACATAATAAGGACCGATCGGCCCAACAAAATTAAACCCTAAATGCTCTAATGTCATCTTTCTTATGTTGCGCAGCCCATAAAGGGTCGTTGGATCAATCTGTGATCCAATGGAATAGATCGCGCCAGCTGGGAATGGTATAACGCCGCACTTGACATAGCCGTTCGATCAGGACAGGATCTGACGGCCCGAATAGCTTCGCGGTGTATCACGTGGATCACCACTCGCGTATGCAGCCACGCACGTGCCTTTCTAGCTTCCATCGAACGGTTCATCTTCTCCATCGTCAACCACGATTACTCCCAGCCGGGGTTGTTCGATTCGTCAAAAACATGCAAACAGAGAAACAAGATGGTTAAATCCCCAAATTGGAGCACAAAAATTCAAGATAAAATCAAAAGGGAATTAAACCCCTAATTTGAAGCCCTAGCTGAAAAATTAGAAGCAAAATGGAAAGGGATAATCCCTAGTTTGAAGCCCTAACAAGAATCAAGCTACAATCGGATATGGAAAAAGATGCAAAAGGCAACCAACTTGAACTCAGAACCAAAATCATAAGCAAAATGGAAAGGGTTATTCCCTAAATTGAAGCCTCTAGCAAAGATCAAGCAATTCGAGTCAAATAGGATATAATCCAGGGAAGAACTTAGGGATTTGTTCTTGTAATCCAAGCATTTCAATAGCTATATAAACCTTACTGTAAATCATTGTAACAACAGCAATCAGACACAACAACAATTATAGAAAACATATACTAGATTAGCATTCGGAAGTTGTAAAAGCAAGCAATTGTAACCAGAGTTCAAAAGCAGTATAAAAAGCAAGTTTCCAGTAACATCTCCTATCCTTTTGTTTTAAATTTAACAAAGAAAATGGGTTGTTTGTACCTTATTTCTATTTGAAACGCCGTGGAGATTTGGCTTTGACGTAGCTCTATTGGAAAAACGTGATTTTAAGGTCCCCGAAATCTAGAAAATTAGGGTTTTTCTGGGAATTTTGCTGTCGGCAATAGCGGCCAGCGTCGGTGGATGACAGCCGGCACGACAGATGTTCATCATGTTCTTCATTTTATGAAGAATGCGATGAACGTGACATAGAATTTATAAAGGGCTGGGTTTGATCAATTTTTATAAAAGAGGGAGAAATGATTTATGTTTATAATATTTAATATATATATTAACCCGTTTGACCTGACCTGAACCCGGTTATAACCATCACCCTTCCCCACATGTTGAAACCAAAGCACTTTTTGAAATCAATTAGGTACCAGTTTTCAGAGCACTTTTTGAAATCAATTAGGTACCAGTTTTTGGGCTTTGTGGGGGTGCTAACCCTTCCCCAACAAGTAACCGACCCCCGAACCTATTTTCTTTGTTTTCTATGGACCAAAATGTTATTTTGATAAATAAATTTTTTTATCAAAATACCCTTGTTTTAAAAGTGATCCAATCACACTTTTTTAAAAAAGATTGGAGCCTACCCCAATAGAGCCATGCGTAAAGCCTAGGGTTTTAGTGATAAAGGGAGACATGTCCTGGAGTGTCTGAATGTGCTACCCAAAATTGTTTGTGAAATTATTGTGAATTCTCAGTGTTTTCTTGATTTTAATCTTCATTCTCCTTGTCTTTTTGTTTTGAATATCCATTCATGTAGCATCATTTAGAAGGGGTTGATTCTCAAAGACATTGCTCAACTTTGAAAAGCTCTTATTATGGACGGAAGGATTTTGAAAAGTGAAGATGATAATGCAAAGGTACGACATTGGTTCGAGGTGAATTAGCGAATATTTGGAGACAGTCTAGTAGCTGATCAAGAGACAAAGACTTTAGAATATGCCCACATCAGCATCAAATAGAACAATGTGAAAGAATTGCAGGAAATCTAGGAGCACTTTGATTATGGGACTAAGCAGTTGTTCCATGAAGTCTATGGTGACATAGCCTATCTCTTGTACGTGAAGATCGATGAATAGTTTCTGAAGGCCTTGGTTCAATTCCGAAATCCAAGGTATTGTTGTTTCACTTTTAATAAAGAATATATGATGCCTACGTTTGAGGAGTACTTAGCCCTTTTCAACCTGTGCAAAGTGAAGAAGAATTGGGTATATGCTAAGCCTCCTAAAAGAAAACCCACATGCAAAGCTTCAGGCGTTCGCTGGTATGAGTGATGGTTGGGTCAAGGGGTTGATACGAAAGAGAGGAGGCACCTTTAACTTCCCTTGGTCAAGCATAAGAAGTATAATTTCGATTCACCCCGTCAGAGATAAGAGAGTTGATCTCCTAGTCATTGAAATTTATGGTTTAGTTATCTTTTCGAGGGTTCTAGGAAACATTGATGTGGGATTACTTGATTTCCTTGAACAGTTAAAGAGAGGAGTAAATGTGGTGCTAGCTGTACTTGCTGAGACTTTCATTTATCTCAATGCTTGTCGAAGAACCGAAGGTGTCCATTTTGGAGGATGTGCTACGCTTCTACAAGTTTGGGCCCTCGGTCATTTTTGGAAATGCCCAACATTGGCCTTATCAAATGTATTTTCCCCGAACTTCTCACTTCTTCGCGAATTCTTGACAAAAGAGTGGTCCATTGTTAAGAAGAATAAATGGATTGAGATATTCAGGGATCGTCGTGACGAAGACATCAGGTGGAGGATTCCTTGGATGGGCCATACCAAGCTTTTGTATATGTGTGGAGATTTCAACTTCCTAATGCTGCTAGGTTTGTGGGGAGGAATTGATATGCTCTTTTGCTAGTATCTCTTTAGTTTGGGTCTCGGCAGTTCATCCCATTTCACTACTGGTCTTGGGTCATCAAAATTTGATTTCCAAGGAGTGTTCAGACAGAAGATTCAGACAATCAGTGATGCGTGGAACCACAATTATCATATGAAGTTAGAATCTGATAGTCATTGCTTGTACACCCCGGGCTATTATATCTGGAGGCATACAAGAGTAAATGACAAAGTCATAGAACCTACAGCTTGACAAGCCAAACCTCTAGAAGAGCATCTAAAGATAGTCCCTACAGAAGTTGATATCTTAAGAGAATAATTAAAAAGGGCTAAGTTGGAGATAGAAACCCTACAAGAGAAGAACCAAAGGGACAAGTTTGAATCAAGCCTTGATGTTGAAAAGTATAAAGGGGAGACGAAGCGAGTGATAAAGGTTTTTGAAGACCTAGAAAAAAGTTTGAGATTCAAAGGGTTGACTTCCTCAAGCTCCAGACTGTCGTCCAAAATGCTGATCTGAGAAAAACTCTAGAACAAAGGAAACAAGAAATTGGACACACTGTAGGAGAAGAAAAGGAACGAGGAAGGTGCGAGGTTGAGAAATATTGATGGGCCCTTTTTGAAGAGAAGAAGAAGGGTAAGCTGGCAACTGAAAATGGAAATGGGAAACGGGTTCAAGAAAGTGGGAAAGAAAGCGCGGCTGCATGGAAAAAGAAGGCCTACGACAACAAGATTCGCTTATTTAAGTTACAGAAGGCATATGACCAGACCAGTACGAAGTTAAAGTAGAGTGAAGCTTGTGTTGCTGAGTTGCAAGCTAAAATAGATTATCTGAACCACTCGTTGCATAGACTCTAGAATCATCACACCTATATTGAACTTCAGGCATGTATAAGTGAGAATGATATCTTGAAGAAACATGTTGAAGGAACGGATAACATCATCCCATAACATAGAACGAAGATCTTGGTTCTTGAAGACATAGCTGAGGGAGGTAATGATTCTCGATTCACTCATCTTAGAGATGTGGCTAGAAGATTTCAAGAACAAGATGAGTTTGACTAGACTATCATGACCTAGGTACAGGATATGGCTTGACATGTGATGATGTTAGCAACTGAAGCTGCAACTCTTTTGTCAGTACATTAAGCCAACAGGAGAAATGGGACCAAGGCTTATTGAAGAAATTAAAGAACTAGGAGTTCAGGCTGAAAAATATTTGTAAACAAATTTGATGTAATAAGGACAATTTCATATTTAATAAAAGAGTTGTTTCTTGAGTAGATGTTTCATGGAATTAATGGCCTTTTGCTTGCATTCATGCATTTGCATTTCATTATTCTTTGTTTCATAGCTTTCCTTTGCATTTACATTTGTGCATGCATAATAAGAATCTAACTTAAATAAAAATGGTAGAAAATCAAAATAGCAAAAACAAATCACAAGTACGGTACTTGGTCTCAAGCCAGAGCAATGGAAGACAGGGTGACGACATTAGAAAACAACCATAAGAGTACCCAAGATAGGTTAGACAAGCTGGAGACAGATCTGAAGCAACAGATGGAGTTAGTTCATCAAAAGAAAGTTGGATCAATTGCGGCCATGTTAGGCTTTAAGGACCCAAACGCAGTAGAAGTTGGTGGGGAAGCAAATGCCATGCCAAAATTTTAGGGGATGTCCTTCGTTCATCCCAGCATGCAAAAATAAGCTCAATCTTCTAAGGCTAAGATTTCTCCACATTTTGCTGAGGCTTCGACGTAGAATGATAGGAAGATGAATTCTAAGGAGGTCATCGAGGTGCCTGATCTAGATGAAATTGCCGACAAGGTAAAGCGGAGAAGAAATGGGAAGATCGCTATGAAAAGTTGGAGGGAATGATTAAGTCTTTCCAAGAAGGAGGTATATATGGAGGAGTGGATGCCAAGGATTTAAGCTTAGTGACTGGTCTGGTAGTACAACCAAAATTCAAGGTTCTTGACTTTGAAAAATATAATGTAACGACGTGCCTTACAACACATTTAACTATGTATTGTAGGAAAATGTCGATGTATCTTGAGAACGAGAAGCTACTTATCCATTGCCTCTAAGATAGTCTAGTAGGATCAACTGCACGCTGGTACACGCAGTCTAGCCACCATTGTTGGAAAATTAGATCACCCCAATGTTCGTGGAGACATTAAAGGGTTCCTTCTACGATCGTATGCTTAATCATGGCATAAAGAGTTTTGCGGACATTCTTATAAATGGAGAGTTGATACTTGTGACCATGAAAAATGGAAGGTTGGATAATGGGAAACAAAGAAACCATACAAAAAGAGAGATAATGAAGTCAATGCCACTAATGTCTATAACCACAGTTACTCAAAGGGGGTAGTTTTCAACAAATACAATGTTTCGATCATAGCTCTATTAGTTAAAAATCATCCGAAGGAAGAACGAAGATATCAAGGGAGCTCAAAACCATATTTTCCTCCTATGCCAATAATATATGTATAATTGTTTGCCGAACTGGTCAAATCCCAGATGGTGCTGCCAAGACATGTTCCCGCATTCTCACCACCATACCCACCATGGTATGATGAGAACGCACAATGTGAATACCATGCAGGAGTTAGGGGGCATACCATTGAAAATTGTACTACATTCAAAAGGGTAGTGGATGACTTAAAATAATCAGGGATGTTATCCTTCGATACGTCAGAAGATAAGGGAAACCCTCTTCCAAATCATCAAAAGGCAGGTGTTAATGCAATTATAGAGAAGGAGTATAAGGTGGAAAAGGAATGTGTTGCAAAAGTAAAAGCTCCCATGAAATGGGTATGGGCTCAAATGGTGGCAGTAGGGATGCTGGAAGGAAGAGCATGAAAGCTGAAAATTGAAGACGAACTGTCTTGCGAGTATCACATGAAGAAAGGACATGAGATTGATTGTTGCTTAGAGTTTAGGCAACTTGTTCAAGATAAGATGAATGAAAAAAAATTGGAGTTCTTAGAAAAAGAAGACAAGAAATGCATGTTGGACATATGTGCATCAAAGGAGTCACCCTCTAAAAGAGACTATTCTAGAATGAAGCCTTTAGTTATTAAGGCTAAAGCGAAAGTTAGTGAGCCAACAAGGGCTGTAACCCCGTGACATATAATTAAGTCACCGACATACAGGGATAGCAAGCAGGTTCCTTGGAATTATGCTTGTACAGTGGCAGCTCCAGGAGAAACATCTATTCAAGAGAAGGAAGAACCGATTAATGAGGTGAGACGTTTCACGAGGAGTGGAAGGCTCTATTCCCTACCAATAGTAGAGGATTGAGATGTAGCGTTGAGGAAAGCTTCTGCTGAAGAACCTGAGAAAAAAAGATAATAGTGATTTATTCAAAGAAAAACCGACAACATATCACGATGCTGTAAAGGAATCAGAGGCTCAAGAATTTTTGAAGATTCTAAAACAATGTGAATACAGCATTGTAGAGCAACTCCACAAGCTTCCAGCTCGAATTTCTATGCTTCGTCTGTTATTAAGTTCTGAAGGCCACCGTGAGGCCTTGTTAAAGATTTTGAATTGGACATTCGTACCAAAGGAGATCACAAATGATAAGATGGATATGTTAGCCGGTAACATTGCTGTCAACAACTTCATTTCATTTAATGATGGGGAAATACTAGGTGAAGGAAGAAGATTGTGCCAGGCTTTACACATCACTACCAGATATAAAGGTCATATATTACCCAGATTTCTAATTGATAATGGATCGACGCTGAATGTTCTACTGTTATCCACATTGAAGAAGCTACCAATAGAAAGTTCTCATATGAGAACTTATCAAAATATGGTAAGAGCATTTGATGGAACTTAGAAGGATGTGTTAGGAAAAATTGAGGTTTCTTTGCAAGTTGGACAAACAACCTTCGATGTTGAATTTGTGGTCATGGATATAAGACCTAGTTACAACTACTTGCTTGGGCTCCCGTGGATCCACACAGCAGGAGCGGTCCCATCTATTTTACACCAGAAGTCAAAATTCGTGATCGATGGACAACTAATAATTGTTAGTGCAGATGAGGAAATCATTGCATCAATAACCACTAATGCACCCTTTATCAAGATCGATGAGGGTGCGTTTGAGTGTCATTTCAGGGCATTGGAGCTAGTCAATGCAACCTTTGTCACTGAAGGGAGCAAGGTTCCAGAATGGAATTATCAAGCTGTGCGAAGATGCAAGTAAAACAAACGCTTGGGAAAGGAGCTGAAATTGGGAAAGGATTTGGAAGGAGACATCAAGGGAGGCTATATTCCATAGTATTCCCAGCGAAAAATGATTAGTTTGGCTTGGGCTTTAAGCCTAACAAATGGCAAAGAAAGGATGAGATCAGAAAACATAAAGAAAGAAGAAGAACTAGATTGAAGGGAGAGGAAATTGAATGGGAGCCGATAACTTTCCCTCCCCTAAGCCATAACTTTATATCTAGAGGCATGATGGATCCAAGTGCCCCAATTAGTGATGAAGGAAAAGGAGAGAGTGCTTTATGTGAAGCGTTTGAAAAGATGAGTATTAATGCTGTGATTGAAGGAGAAGAGGAGAGCCAGTACCTGTCAATGATTCACCCTTGCTCTGAGCTTGACAATAGACTGTTGAAGAATTTCCTACAGTTTTCAAGACATGTTCAAAGTAATTCTCAAAACCAACCCCTTTGCTCCAATCCCGGAGACAATAGGGGATCTTAAGTAAAAGGCTTATGTCATATTTTAATTTGAATTCAATAAAAGATTAATTTCCTTAAATCTTGTGTGGCAAACTTTTTTTTCATAAATAAACCAAAACCAAATGAAAACCATAAAATTAAAAGCATAAAAAAACATTCCGTTCATTTTTTTCCTTTGCATATATCTTTTGCCTATTCCTTTTCTAGGTTTTCAGATATCAGTGGCGTAAATGAATCCGAGCCTGACTTCAAGGTTGACTTTGAATTGCCTTTATGCTTGGAAGAAATTGGAAATATTGACGATGAGGAAGAATATGATGTACCCAGTGACATGCTCAGAATGGTAGAATGAGAGAAAAAATAGATTCTATGACATAAAGAGGAATTAGAAACATTAAATCTCAGAACTGAAGAAGAAAAGCGAGAGGTGAAGATTGGTACTACCATCACAACCAAAACTAGACAAAGTCTGATTGAGTTTTTGAAAGAATTTAAAGATATTTCCACTTGGTGGTATCAAGATATGCCCGGCCTTGACACCGACATCATCATGCATAGGTTCCCTATAAAGGAAGAATGTGAAGCTGTAAAGAAAAAGCTGAGAAGAATGAAGGATGAAACACTCTTTAGATCAAGGATGAGGCAAAGAAGCAATATGATGCATGATTCCTCAAGTTAGCCAAGTATTCGGAATAGGTGGTGAATATTGTCCTAGTACCAAAGAATGATGGAAAATTACGAATGTGTGTTGACTACAGGGACCTCAATAAGGCAAGCCCTAAGGATAATTTCCCGCTCCCACATATTGACACTTTAGCTGACAATACAATTGGTCATTCACTCTTCTGTTTCATGGATGGTTTCTTCAGATATAACCAGATTAAGAGGTGCCCAGAAGACATGTAAAATACGACTTTTGTGACGCTATGGGGAACTTTTTCCTATAAAGAGATTCCCTTTGGACTTAAGAATGCAGGGGCAACCTATCAAAGAGCCATGGTCACCTTGTCACACCCTGAAAATTAGTCCAGTCGGGGTTAAGTTCCGGTGATCAAATATTTTGTATTGGTTAAATAATTAGCTCGATCATATACCTAATTTGGAGCAATCAAGGTTATTCGGGCTAACCGTATCAGTTTATTACTATTATATTTATTAGTAAAAAAAGAATATAGAGTGAGTGGGGGGCACCCATGGCCAATTCCTTCAAATTGAAGGAATTGTCGTGAATCCCCCACAAATGGGGTGATTCGAAATTAAGGGGAGGGGATGTGGCCCCTTGTGGCATTACATGCCCACCACGTGGGTCAAGCCAAGGGAATTATTTCCCCAAAATTTGCCATGGCTCCAAGCCCATAGGGATGATTGAAGCGAAATTGAGGGAGCCGGCCATTATGTATAAATAAGGGGGAAAACCGTGCGCAAGATAAGGAGAAAATAAGAAACAAACAATTCGGTTCAGTGATAGGTTGGTAAGCCTGAGTTTTCTGGTTTGATAAATTTGAGTCCTTGCTATCGATTGGCTTAAAGGGTTGATGCAAAACAACCGTTATCTCTTCAAAAAGCCAAGAATAAAGGCGTTGTTATCCAAAAGTCTTAAAAATGTCAGGTTGTCGAGGTGAGTGTAGTTGTGTCAAGGGATAGGCTCGGTGTCATCCCGTTGCATTATTTTATGATTATGTTTGTATTTGTTTAAGGGCCCCCGTAGAGCAATTATGTCAAATTTGATTGGCAAGTCCGGTAAGTACCTGCATTGCTTTGATATGTGAAAATATGAATATGATATGCTATACGTATGTGATATATGAAATTAATATGAAATGTGACATGATATGGAGCTAAGGCTCATTTTGATATTTGATATGATATGATATAAAAAATATGGACTATGTGAATTTGTGCAATTATGGACATTGGATACAATTGGCATGCCATTGGATTATTGAGCTCAGTTAAATAAGGATAGACTGTGTAAGGGATATATCTCCGGAGCTACTACTCAACGGCTACGACCCATTCTCCATTATATGTGTTAGTGTACAGGGGAATTCGTGTATCCAATGGTGCCTATGAATTGTGCTATGACATTATGATTACGATATGACTATGTGACATGTAGTATGTGAATATGAAAGCATGAATTGTGTATAGTGTAATATGACCACTTGTATATCTGATTGTCATGCATTTCATAATATTGATCATCCTTTGTAATTGTTATAACTACCTCACTAGGCTATGTAAGCCTAACATGTGTGTCTCATGCATTCTCAGGACCTTGAACAAATCTGAGCTTTGATCGTGTTGTTACAGTTGCAAGTCACGTCTCTGCCATATATGTATGTTATCTTTTTCTATAGACTCCTAGTGAAGTGGCATATGACCCAACTTGTTTTGTATAAGCCTTTATAGATATATATGATGACTTGGTAAAATGGTTTTGTTGTATGCTTAGATTTGGATAAGTTAAAACGGTTAAAAAGTGCCTAAAATGAGCCTAAGATGAAAACTTGGTAAATGGATCCCGAACTCCCTAAAATTTGACGTACCAATAGGATCATAATTTGTAAGTGTAATGGTAAAATTTGGTAAGGTTTGGAAATCACCCGATAGGTTAATCCGAATAACAAAATAGTTTTGAACAATTTACAAAATGGTCAAACATTGTATCATCTAATCAGATTGGTAAATGACCTCCATTAGTAATGAAATTTCACAGGCTAATAATAGGTAAGATTAATTTTAGTATGATAACCTAAATTTCAGCTAAGGACCCTTAATTTATGAAATTTACAATTTAGTCCCTAAGGTTAAGAAAAGTTTAAAATTGTCCCCAACTCTGATTAAGTTTAGTAACCAACAAAATGGATAAGTCTTAAGATAATCAATTTGATACTTAGATTACGTTTTTGAACTCTGAAACTTTTTCTGAACCTTCAATTAGTCTTCCGATAACACTATTCGACCTGGATCCCTACTAGACCAGGAAGGGGGTGTTACAATTGTGGTATCAGAGCCTATGTTTAGTCGATTCTAGGACTAACCAGACATCCGTTATGAGTCTGTGTCTGCATATGCCACTTAGGAGTTATTTGAATATGTATTATGTGACTTGCAACTTACATGATTTAATCCTTCTGTATAACTTAGATCTAAAATGTCTGGACCTACCGATAGAAGAGTAATGAACGAACCTCATCCGGGGTCCTCTTCAACTTAGGGGGATAATTTGAAGCTTGAAATCTAACTTGAGCATGCGGGACAGAACAACCCACCTCACCCTCCGTCAATGTCACCCACTCAGTAGGCGTATCTGATGTCCATGGCGGACATGATTAAGCAATTGGTGGTGTCCCTCCTTCAGGAACCACATCCTTCGCCTGCTGAAACCTCTCTGCCTACTTCAAGAGCTCCTGTTGACAAGCTCAAGCAATACCCTGTGTATATGTTCACCGGCCATGACTTGGATAACCCTGAGATCATAGAATACTGGCTAGAGAACACTCTAAAAGTACTGAATAAGCAAATGAAGTGTCATGAGGAGAACAAGCTTTAATGTGCCCTGGCTTTGATAGCTGAAAAGGCCCAAAGCTGGTGGGATACGGTGACCCTCACTATTCTTAAACATCGTATCACGTGGGACTTCTTTCTTTAGGAGTTTGGCAAAAAGTATATCAGTGAATTACAGAAAGACGTAAGAAATCCCTCCATCTGAGGTAAGGGGAAGATGAGTGGAGTAGTAAATCCACGATTTCTACAAGTACGCAAGATATGGTGTCGAGATCATCCGTACCGAGAAGGAAAAATGCATAATGTTTATAGATGGCCTTTGTGATGAACTTTGTCCTCTCTTCGTTACCCTGGAAATTGAGGACTTCCAGACCCTTGTCAATCAGGCCATCACAACCGAAGCTTCACATGAAGCTTCTGAGAGGAGAAAGGGGAACCAAACTCGACCTGATAAGAGGTTTCGAGATGATTCCAAGTCACCCACATTCTAGAAGAAGGGGAGACAATGGGACCAGAAGTCTGCTACCTACCAACAGTTGCCTCGATCTGGGTATGTACCTCGGTTCCAGTCTGCTAGAACAGCTGTTACCCGCACAGCTTCAGTGGATAGCACGGGCGGTTCTACGAAGGGTTCCCACTCCCTTATGCAACTTCTGCCAGAAGAGGCACTCGGGGAAGTGTCGTAGGCAATTTGGTTCTTGTTACCTTTGTGGAGAGTATGGCCACTTCATTCGTCAGTGCCCACTAAACCCTCAGGCTCCTACATCTATAGCTTCTCATAACAATCATAATAAGGGGAGAAGAGCAAAGCTAGTACCATCCAGATCTGTAGGTAGACCCCGCAACAAAAATACTTGTCCAACTGGCCGTGACCCGTAGGCTTCAGCTCATATGTACCACGTTCGAGGTCGCGAGCAAGAGGATGATCCCGATGTGATTGTAGGTATGGTGGAGTTATATTCTTAACTTGTTTATGCATTGATAGATCTTGGCTCTATGCACTCTTCTATTAGTGAACCCATATTTGAAAAGTATGCTTTAGAATGTGAACATGTTGCTTCGAAGATACTTGTCTCAAATCCGCTAGGAGATTGTGTGGCTATTCGAGTAATCTATAGAGCTTGTCCCCTAAGGATCCAACAGATCCCATTTCTGGCCTATTTGATGACTTTACCCTTCTATGAATTTTATCTCATTCTAGGGCTCGATTGGCTAGCTGAGCATCAAGAGTGGGTGGATTGTTCAAAGAAGAAAATATATCTCCGTGGACTTGGCAAGGAGAGCATAACCTTGATGAAGTCCAAACCTGAGTCTAAAAAGAGTCTCACGTATGCCATGGAGTCTAAGAAATATTTGAAAATCGAAGACCTACCTGTGGTGAAAAAATTTCTCGATGTGTTTCCCGATGAACTTCCGAGACTCCCTCCCACTCGTGAAGTCGAGTTCGGGATAGAAGTGCAACCTGGAACTACTCTGGTCCCCACTGCTTTGTATAGAATGGCTCCGATAGAGTTGAAGGAGTCAAAAGCTCAAATTCAAGACCTTCAAGATAAGGGATCCATTCGACCAAGTTCCTCACCCTAGGGAGCATCAATTTTGTTTGTCAAGAAGAAGGATGGATCAATGCGTCTATGCATTGATTATCGTCAATTGATTAAAGTGACGATCAAGAACAAGTACCCACTTTCGAGGATAGATAACCTCTTTGATCAGTTGAAGGATGCTTCTGTCTTTTCCAAGATAGATCATCGGTCTGGATACTACCAAATGTTGATGAAAGAGTCTGATGTTCCAAAGACTGCCTTTCGAACTAGATATGGTCACTATGAATTTTTGGTGATGCCTTTTGGGCTCACGAATGCACCTGCAGCCTTCATGGACCTGGTGATTCGTGTATTCTAGCCCTATCTCGATAAGTTTTTGGTTGTTTTTATAGGCGACATTCTGATCTATTCCAAATACTCAACTTCTCATGAATAACATCTTCGGATTGTGCTTCAGACCCTCTGGGAAAAACAACTCTACGCCAAGTTTAGTAAATGTGAATTTTGGATGTCTGAAGTATTCTTTCTTGGCCACAAAATCTCTTCTGCGGGATTCATGTGAACCCAAAGAAGATTCAAGCAATCCTTGATTGGACTCCTCCGAAGAGTGTGAGAGAAGTTCGTAGTTTTCTGAGCCTTGCAGGCTATTACCGTAGATTCGTTAAGGGATTCTCATTTCTTACAGCACCCTTAACGAAGCTTCTCCTCAAGGATACCACTTTTGTGTGGACTGTTGATCAGCAAAGGAGTTTCGACCAGCTCAAGAAAGTCCTTACGCATGCCTCTGTCTTTGTGCAACCTGAGTTTGGCAAAGATTTCACTATGTACAGTGATGCATCCCACCTGGGATTAGGTTTTGTTCTGATGCAAGAAGGCAAAGTCATAGCGTATGCCTCACGCCAACTCAAGCCTTATGAGCTAAATTACCCAACTCATGATCTAGAACTTGTCGCAGTTGTGTTTGCTTTGATGATTTGGCGGCATTATCTCTATGGTGAGAAGTGTTACTTATACACTGATCATAAAAGCCGGAAGTACCTCCTAACTTAGAAAGAGTTAAATCTTTGTCAGTGACGATGGATGGAATTGTTGAAAGATTATGATTTAGTCTTTGACTAACATCACGGTAAAGACAATATGGTCGATGAAGCTCTTAGCCAGAAGCCCACTTCTTCTCTAAGATGCTTGAATGCTCACTTCGGACTTAGAAAACATGGCAAATAGTTAGCTGAGCTGAGAGTTCACTCCACCATTGTATCTCGAATTAAGGTACTCCAAGAAACTGCTGAGGAGTTGCAACCCCTTATTGCTAAGGTCAAGGATAGCTCAGATCCTGACTTTGCTTTGAATTCTGAAGGGTTACTGTGTTTCCAGAACTGCATTTGTGTTCCCGATGATGAGGATATTCAGAACCAAATCCTAAGTGAAGCTTATTCTAGCCCTTTCTCTGTTCACCCTAGAGCTATCAAAATGTACAAAGATCTGAAGGAGATCTATTGGTGGTCCGGTATGAAGAATGAAATCATGAACTACATAGCTAGGTGTTTAACTTGACAAGGGGTCAAAGCCGAGCATAAAATGCCTACTGTCCACCTTCAGCCTATCGAGCTTCTGCAATGGAAATGGGAGCGTATCACGATGGAATTCGTAAGTGGTCTACCTTTGACTCTGAAGAAAATAATGCCATTTGGGTCATTATGGACTGATTCACCAATTCTGCTCATTTCCTTCCAGTAAGAATAGATTTCAGCTTGCCTAAGCTCGCTGAGTTGTACATCCGTGAAGTCATTCCTTTACACGGAATTCCGGTATCTATCATCTCTGATCGTGACCTACGATTTACGCCTTGGTTTTGGAGGACCTTACACGAGGCCTTGGGAAGCAAGTGCATCTTAGCACTACTTTCCATCCTCAAATTAACGGCAAATCTGAAAGAGTTATTCAGATAACTCTAAACCCTTCGCTAAGTTATGTGAATAAATGTATGTACCAATCATGATTCTTCCTTGTAGATTCTGGAAGATATGCTCTGAGCCTGTGTCATCAACTTCAAGAATACATGGGAGAAATCCCTACCCTTGGTTGAGTTTGCGTACAACAACAGTTACTAGGCTTCAATTCAAATGGCTCTGTATGAAGCTCTCTATGGAAGGAGGTGTAGAACTCCTCTTTGCTGGACTGAACTCGGTGAAGGCAAGATGCTAGGCCCGACTTACTTCGGGAAACCAAAGAAAGGACTACCATTATTCGTGACCGATTTAAAGCTGCCTTTGACCGACACAAGTCCTATGCCGATCTGAGTATGAGAGATATTCAGTACGAGGTTGGTGAGAAGGCCTTCCTCAAAGTATCTCCGTGGAAGAAGATTCTTCATTTCGGAAAGAAAGGATAGCTAAGTCCCCGCTTCATTGGTCCATTCGAGGTGATTGAAAAGATTGGACTTGTTGCCTACCGACTAGCTCTCCCCAAAGAGTTAAGTCAGATTCATAATGTCTTCTATGTGTCTATGCTACGCAAGTACCGGTCAGATCCTTCCCATGTGATTGAACAGGAATTTGTGGAGATTCAATCTACTCTGACGTACGAGGAAGAACCTGTTCAGATCCTCGCACGAGAGACCAAGAGGCTTCGTAACAAGACTGTGCCGTTAGTGAAAGTTTTATGGCGAAGTCATTCCGTTGAATAGGCAACATGGGAACCTGATGAGACTATACAAAAACATTATCCTCGTCTGTTCACCTGAAATGAAAATTTGTCAGACCCCAACCCCAGGCTTAGAAGATAGTGGAGATCTAAGAGAAGATAGAGTAGCTTGACTAACAATTTACTACTCGAGGAGAAGGATTCGTGGTGAGGCCTAACAAAGAGCATTCTAAAAATACGTTACCAAAACAATATCTAAGTATCAAGATAAAAAGAAAGCATACAAGAAAACCTTAAATTCAAAATATCGAGAATTCTATGACAAATCACTTAGTTAAGGTTATCACAAATCGACCAAACAACCATCAAGAATACGTAGTTTAGGATTATAAGGTATAAAAGACTAATAGCAAATTGAGATACTAAAAGATACGACTATATTAGTTCTTAAGCGGATGTATGAGACTTTATTGCCCGAATTCATTTCTCATTACTTCCAACATTATCATATGACAAGGCTTTGACATATAAAAATGTCATGTTTTCAATAAAACTATCTAATTCTACAAGTATTCATTTAGCATACTCTATCTTAGACATCAAGCTAGTATTCGAATGAGTAGCATTCTCAGCACAAAGATTACACATCATTTATTGTGAAAGGAGTACATAATCAAGCAACCAAGCCATGTAACTTGTAAGCAATCGAAGCATCTCCAAGTACAAGATATCAACATGCGAATGTTCATCCATAACTAAGCTAGCAAGGAAAAAATCAATGAAACTCCAATCAACAAGCAAACACAAACATGAATATATATATACAAAGCCTTATTTTAATTCAAGTAGTTTTGCATTCTCCCCCATTAGAATCCTAAAGATTCTAAATTTCAGTATTTGCAACTATTTCCACCTTCTAGGAGTTTACATAACAAAACATAACATACATTTGTTTCCTCAAGTGACCTTGCTTTATCTCCATGACTTTAACTACAAACAAGCATCACCTGAAATGAAACAGGGTGAGTAATTAGGTTGCTGGCTACAAGCATAGTTAACTATGTAATTGTAAGTTTTAACATCACTTGGCAAGAAACTCATTTCGATACAAATGCAAAGTAGCAAAAATGTGCTTTCAAAGTATGTGTCATCAAGCAACTACCATAGTTGATCAATTTAATAACCAAACTTATCATAGACATAAAGCATCATTTAACATGGATTGGTTAGATAAATCATAGAAGGCCTATTCACTCGACATCATCAGGTAATGGATGTATGCCTTTGAATGTGTAGTTACTCAATCTGGGATTATCGGGCAATAGTGGCTTATACCATTGATGTATATGATTTAATCGATCAATTATTATCAAGAAATGGTAACCAATACCATTGAAACAAAATTTCTATTTGTTTAAAACATCTTCAGGCAATGGTATTTAGTACCATTGAAACATATGTCTTGTGTAAGCATTTTCAGGCAATGGTAACTAGTACCATTGAAGCATATGGTCTTTTTCTTAATTATTTTATTCTCAGGCAATAGCATCAAGTACTATTGGAACCTACATGAGAGTTATTTGGTGGTTCGATCTATATTCCTCATAGCCAATCAAATGCATAAACAATTTTCACTAGATTTTTCCATTATATAATTTAAGGAATCAATTCATGAACTAACTAAGGAAAAGATACAAGTAATTGATCCACTTACCTTGGCTACTATCATCTTACCAATCTTAGCAATTCTTAGGCAATTTAAGCCTTGCCATGCAACCAAGTAACTTTAAAACATTCAACAATTTCATGTTTATTTAAACATAAATATACTCACGAATGTTCCAAGCTATTCTTGATCGTGGATAATAACTCCCTTCCTCCTCTCATCCTCTTGATTGACTCCCTTGTTGTCTATTTGTAACAACAATTCAGTGGTGCATTAGAATCAACTTGTGATTACTTAATTCTTTTACCTATTTATCTACTCATGCTCGATCAAGCCTTTGTGCTTGAAATTTCTAATGCTACATGTAATTTATCTATCTACAATCACTCATTCATAACTTAAGCAATTTCACACATTGTATTCAGTCCTAATCATACAGGACAGCCCCTAACCCAAATCATATGTGGTTCGAAACTGCCCTTCAAGGCTTTCTCACTTTACTCAATCAAATACCTTTCTATCAAGTACACAAGTATCCAATATTAAAACTAATTTACAAGATCAAGACATGTTTTAATGATTAATTTATCATTAACAATACACAATCAAGCATTCGATTCATCAAAATAGTCCCGAAATAAACTTCTTATACATGACAGTTTTTTCAATTCATTGTAATCCTCTTAAAAAGGTTATCCATCCCCTATCTAAACTTTTCCCCTATTAAACATTGATCAAACAGTTTCCAAATTCTACCTAACTCCCCTATTTAGCACAACATACATTGCAATGACATTTCCATCATCACGTACTAACTATTCAACTCCAAAATCGTTACTACATCTCTCCCAATTTACCAAGTACGCTTCAACTAAATTGCTTTAATCATGTAACGGTTTTCTCATCATACCAAATTGAATCCAACTATAACAACCGATTGAACATACATATTTACAAGCTAACAATTTGATAAGAAGATTACTTACCTCAATTGAAGGATGTAACTAACTCAAGCATTCAATCATAATCGTAGCCTTAAGATTCATCAATGGTGGTTCTTTTTAATCCATCTCTCTCAACTCTCTTGTTTTGGCCGAGAGGAGAATGAAAGAGAAACAAATTATTTGTTTGTTTCCCTTCAATAAATGGAAGACCACATGTCCTACATTCAAAGATCCAAGTCAGCGGGCTCTTGATGAGTTCAAGTTTGCCATGCAAACATTAAATTTTGAATTCTAACACTTTGGTCCTTTCAGTTCTACATCCCCTAAGTCTCAAGTAGTTCAATTTGGTCCAATTAAATCTTTAAGAAGAATTTACAATATTTCTACTTAAGGCTCAACAACCTAAAGATCATATTTATACACTTAGGATGTTACAAGTATAGATTTTTGGATGTTACAAATCCACCCTTAAAAAAATTCGTCCTTGAATTTACCTGAAGAGAAAAGTTGTGGATATTGTTCTCTCATGGTAGATTCAGGCTCCCATGTAGAATTTTTTCTCCCATGATTCCTCCACAAAAGTTTGACAAGGGATATTTTTTGTTTCGTAGCCTCTGATAAGTGTTCAAAAGTACTATTTTCTTACCCTTTTTACTCATAATATTGTTAGACTTAGGCTCATATTAGTTACATAATTAGTCATTCATGCATTAATCCATGTTTCCTTCCATCGTTGAGCTTGATTGCATAACTTGGTTGTTTTTGTGGGAAAAGATGCTGCTTTGGTGTGTTTTGTGTGTATGTGCAGAATCACTTGTCAAAGCAAGGTTAGAACTAGTTGCCAGGGCAATGCATGAAGGAGATGCCGAGCTAGTTGCCAGGGTAATGCATGAAGGAGACGCCGAGCCAGTTGCCAGGGTAATTGTCGACAAAGAATAAGGTGATATGGTAGTCGAAATTGATGACTAGACAATCCCAAGATGACGTGGAGCAAAGCTAAATGCCAAAGGAGTTTGATTTCCATGAAGAGGTTAAAGAAGAATTAAATTCCAAGAAGATAGGAGAAGTTCTAGAAGGAATATAATTATAATAAAGAATTATATTCTTTAAAGATAATTTAATTCCAACTTAACTTCCTCCTCAAAGAAGGAATTTGACCTAGCCCTATAAACTAGAGGCCATGCCGTCAACTCCAAAGAGAGAGGGAAGAGAGAATTGTCGACAAGCATCAAGGGCAAGGAGATTTTCACAAGCTTCATCCATCCTTCATCTTTTTCTTTCTTGTTCAATTAGGTTCATGCTAGGGATTCCTTATCTTGTGTTTCTTTGGAACCTATCCATGAACTAAATCTATTTTGCTAAGGTTATTGTGTCTTGTGGTTGTGAGAAACTATTGGATTTCGTTTAGGTAATAAGAGTTTGCAATTTCTGATTCAAGGTTTTTTCATTCTTGGTTCTTATTCTTGTTTGCTAGTGAATTGGGAGAGGATCTCGTAACTTCATCTATTTATCTAATATCGGGAGAGTTAGATTCAAGAAACGAATGAATATGATCTTTATTCAATCTATTGATGGTGAAGATTAATCCGGCTTAGGAATAAGTTAAGGATTTCAACTGCTAAGAGGAGCGCAAGATTGGTTGTTGTTCACCCTTGATTCACGTAGGGATGTATTATCAAGGCATGCACAAGTAGCTAGAGTTTCGACTTAGGGATAAGAAGAAACCATTGAATAACGCTCTGCCGAACCTTGAAGGGTACTGCCTAGACGCCCAAGTAGTTGCCCAGGCAACCATCGATTAGTTGCCAAGGCAACCCCGTCGTGCAAGTTGCCACAACAACTGAGTTGCCCTTGCACTCTTTTACCAAGACGATCCAATCGGCTATCACACCTCAACTCACGATAACCTGGCCTATCTCTCTCATTTGATCTCATCTATTCTTTTACTTTATTTCTTTCTAGTTTAGTTATTAGTTTAAACTCCTATAATCTTCTATTTGTGTTTTTACTTTTTATAGTGCAAGAGATTAGATTCTTGAAGTGGCACCAATCCCTGTGGAGACGATATCTTTTATACTATAACTTGTGATGTGTATACTTGCACAACTGCGTAGCACTTATTACACGCAACAAGTTTTTGGTGCCGTTGTCGGGGATTGGCAATAGCGACTTTGTTTTTATTTTCTTGCACTTTCTTTTTATTTTTCTTGTTTAAGATTCAAAGGGCTAACAAACTTTGGTTTTGCATTGGTATATGACTAGGGCGAGACCGATTACACGAGAATATCCCTTTGATTTAGAAATCAAACGAACCTTACAAAGACTTAGACGAAGGTTAAGAGTAACAATGGCTAATCAAGACGGCAATATGAATCAAGATGTTCCAGCAGGAGGAGGAGTGATTCTTGCACGAAACAGAACTATCCAAGACTATCTTGAAGAAGATCTTGATGGACTTAATCCAGGAGTTTTCACACCTGAAATTGAAGCCGACCACTTTGAGTTGAAACCGGTGATGTTTAATATGATCAACACAATTGGTCAATTTGGCGGCTCAGCAACTAAAGATGCACAACATCTTAAATCTTTCCTCGAGATTTGTAACTCGTTCAAAATACACGGAGTCACCCCCGATGTTTTACGATTAAGATAATTCCCCTAATCACTGAGGTATAGGGTGAAAGAATGGTTGAATAGCATTCCTTCTGGATCAATAGGATCTTGGACCGATCTTTCTCGTGATTTCCTTGCTCGGTTTAATCCTACAAATTTGACTGATAAGCTTCATAACGATATTACTTATTTTCGGTAGGTAGATGATGAATCCATGTACGAGGCTTGGGAGCGATATAGAGAACTTCTACACAAATGCCCCCTACACGGATTCCTGGTGTGGACACAAGTAACAATGTTTTACAACACCGTGAATACACCAACAAGGATGATGCTAGATGCCTCAGCAAACGGCATACTCCTAGATAAGTCGCCGGAGGAAGCAATGCAAATTCTAAACAGGCTTGTCAAGAATGATTATCAATTCCCCTCTACTAGAGGAGGAGGAGTTAGACGCCAAGCCACAATACATGAACTAGGATCATCAGACTCAATTTCGGCACAATTGGCCACTTTAACCAAGATGGTCCAAAACATGCAGAAACCGAACAACACACATGAGGTCAAGGTAATGGATTCTTTTTGTGAGTTATGCGGTGGTAACCATGATTCTTCTGAATGTATGCAGAATCCGAAATCCAGTTTCTATGTGGGGAATTACAACCGAAACAACAATGTGATGTCCAATACATACAATCCAGCTTGGAAGAAGCACCCAAATTTTTCATGGAGTAATCCCAACAATGCTCTAAACCAGAACAATCAGAATGCACAAGAATCGAGATTCCAGCAGAATATGCCACGACAACAGTTGCCGCAGCAACAACCGACAACATCTAGTTCTTTGGAAAATTCTCTAAATGCTTTTATGATGAAAACTGAATCTTATATGGCTGAAAATAGTAACTTCATTAAAAGAACTGATGCTTTTATTAACAGGACCGAGATGAGATTGCAAAACCAAGAGGCGAGATGAGATTGCAAAACCAAGAGGCGGCAATCAAATCATTGGAAAATCAAGTCGGACAATTTGCTCAAAACCTGAATACTAGATTGCAAGGAGGTTTACCTAGCGATACTGAAGTCGCAAGAGGAACTGACCATGAGCAATGTAAAGCGATCACCACTAGAAGTGGCCAACAACTTAAAGAGGCTCAAGCCCACTCATCAAACAAAACTCCACAAAAAGATCAAGATGAACCTAGCGGCAATGCCTCAGATGTTGAACCAGGAATTGCCGCGGTAACTGACAATAAGCATGCCTCGGCAACCGACAATAAGGATGCCTCGGCAACTTGCGATAAGCATGCCTTGACAACCCCAGTTGATAATGCCTCGGCAACCCCAGTTGTCCCGGTAATGCCGTCAATCAAGTTTTAAACCAATGAAAGGATCGAAGATATCCGACTTCCACCACCATTCCCACAAAGGTTGAAGCGACAAAAGCAAGAATATCAATTCAAGAAGTTTCTTGATATCCTAAAGCAAGTCCACATCAACTTGCCATTGGTGGAAACAATTGAACAAATGCCGGACTATGCCAAGTTTCTTAAAGACGTTGTGTCCAAGAGAAAAAGGCTAGGAGAGTTTGAAACAATTGCCGCAACAGAGGGATGCATAGCCATGTTGCACAATCGTATGCCACCTAAGTTGAAGGATTCCGGAAGTTTTACAATACCATGTTCCATTGGAAACCACTATGTCGGGAAAACATTATGCGACCTTGGGGCTAGCATAAACTTGATGCCAAAATCAGTTTTCCAGAAACTAGGTACTGGGAAGGCATGACCTACAACAGTTATGCTACAGCTAGCCGACAGATCCTATGTGCATATAGAGGGAAAAATCGAAGACATACTGGTAAAAGTTGATAAATTTATTTTTCCTGATGACTTTATTGTTTGGGATTGTGAAGCAGATGAGCATGAACTTATCATTCTCGGGAGACCATTCCTAGCAACAGGGAGAACCTTGATCGATGTTAAAAAGGGAGAACTCACAATGAGGGTGAATGACCAGCAAGTTAAACTAAATGTGTTCCAAACACTAAGGCTTGCCGATGATCCAGAAGAATGCCAACTTCTTCATGCCACGACAGAGTTTAACCTCGACGAGGAATTTAGTTGCCTCGTCAACTACATTGCCGATCAAGAGGAACTTGAGGAGCATAAAGAACCGGTCAATGAGGAACAATAAGAAGAGGCAAACTAGCTAGTCAATCGACCAGGTACATACTTTGAACCACTGGATTACTCAGGTAAGGAAGGTAAGCTTGAAAATCCCTCTATTGAACAACCACCGATTCTTGAGTTGAAACAGTTACGAGAGCAACTAAAAATATGCATACTTAGGAACCGATAATACATTGCATGTAATTATTTCTTCTAAGTTACAGCCTGAGCAGGAAAAGAAGCTGATCAAAATGTTGATGCTACACAAGAAGGCAATAGGGTGGACAATTTCTGACTTGAAGGGAATTAGCCCGGCAGTGTGCATGCACAAGATTTTGTTGGAAGATGATCACAAACCTTCAATTGAGGCCCAGAGGAGATTGAATCATGCCATGAAAGGGGTTGTAATGAAAGAAATCATCAAGTGGCTTGACGCCGTCATTATATACCCTATCTCTGATAGTACATGGGTAAGTCAGGTATAATGTGTACCAAAAAAGGGAGGTATAATGGTGGTAAGTAATGAAAACAATAAACTCATTCCAACCATGACTGTGGCCGGTTGGAGGGTTTGTATAGATTATCGAAAGCTAAACAAAGCCACTAGGAAAGATCACTTCCCATTACCCTTTATTGATCAAATACTTGACTGTCTTGCAGGTAAACCCTTTTATTATTTTCTTGATGGTTATTCAGGTTACAATCAAATTTTCATAGCACCAGAAGATCAAGAAAAGACAATATTCACATGACCATACGGTACTTATGCTTTCCGGAGGATGTCGTTTGGATTATGTAACGCCCTGGCAACCTTCCAAAGATGCATGATGGCACTCTTTTCAGACATGGTCGAAGACTTCCTTGAGATCGTCATGTATGATTTTTCTGTTTTTGGTAATGACTTCGACAGCTGCCTCGGCAATTTAGAGAAGGTGTTGGCAAGATGTGAAGAAACTGATTTAGTCCTCAATTGGGAGAAGTGCCAAGTTCGGTTAAAGGAATTCGAAGCTTTCTTGGACCTGCAAGTTTTTACATGAGGTTCATTCATAATTTTTCTAAAATCACTAAACCCTTGTGTAATTTTCTTGAACAGGATAAAGTCTTCAATTTTGATGATTCTTGCACCCAAGCATTCCAAACCCTAAAGGAAAAGTTTGCCTCGGCACCCATTGTCGTTCCACCAGATTAGACGCTACCTTTTGAGCTCATGTGTGATGCAAGTGATTTTGCGGTAGGAGCAGTCCTAGGCCAACGCACAGGTAAGACCTTCCATGTGATAAACTATGCTAGTAAAACTCTTAATAGTGCTCAAGTGAATTACACCACAACGGAGAAAGAGTTACTAGCTGTAGTTTTCGCATTTGACAAGATACGATCCTATTTGATTGGTACAAAGGTAATTGTTCATATGGACCATTCGACAATAAAATATCTATTTGCTAAAAAGGATGCCAAACCTCATTTGATTCATTGGATATTACTTTTACAAGAATTTGATATTGAAATTAAGGACAAGAAAGGAACAGAAAATCAAGTGGCCGATCACTTATCACGTTTAGAACACAATAGGAAGGAGGACGCGGATCTAGAGATATGCGATGCAATCCCGAATGAGAAACTTTTAGTTGCCTCAGAAACCCTCGATGCCTCAACAGTCCTTGACGCGCACGCCTCGTCAACCCTTGATGCCTCAGTAGCCCTTGACGCGCATGCCTCGGTAACACTCGATGCTTTGACAGCCCTTGACGTGCAGGCCTCGGCAATTTTGGGAGCAGTCGCCACGGCAGTATATGCCTCGGCAATACCCTGGTACGCAGATTTAGTCAATTTCCTTGTTTGTGGTATTTTACCTTATGGTCTTACTCACCAAGGGAAGAAGCGGTTTCGCCATGATGCGAAGCATTACTTTTGGGATGAGCCTCTTTTGTTTAAACAATGTGAGATCAGGTTATTCACCGATGTGTCCCTGAAGAGGAGCAGCAAAATGTACTCCGACAATCCATTCTTCACCCTATGGAGGACATTTTGGAGGAACTGGTACCGCGGCCAAAGTTTTGCGATCCGGTTTGTATTGGCCAACATTGTACAAAGATGCCCAAGACTTTTACAAGCAATGTGATCGTTTCCAGAGGACGGGCAATATCTCTAGACGACATGAGATGCCGCTCCAAAACATCATCGAGGTGGAATTGTTCGATGTGTGGGGGATCAATTTTATGGGACCTTTCCCATATTCATTCGGCAACCTCTACATTCTACTTGCCGTCGACTACGTGTCTAAATGGGTTGAGGCAGCTGCAGTTCCTAACAACGATTCCAAGACCATGCAACGAGTCTTGTAGAAAAATATATTTACACGGTTTGGGATGCCGAGAGCAATTATCAGTGACGAAGGCAAGAATTTTGACAACAGACTTATTACCAAGATGTTGCAACGCTTCGGCGTATCACACAAAATTGCCACGGCATATCACCCACAAACCAACGGGCAAGCAGAAATTTCCAACCGAGAATTGAAGGGTATACTCGAGAATGTTGTAAATCCCTCTAGGAAGGATTGGTCATTAAGACTAGATGACGCGCTTTGGGCATATCGCACTGCATTCAAAACACCCTTAGGTATGTCCCCCTTCCGACTTGTGGAAATCAAACACAAGGCATATTGGGCAATCAAGACCGTGAATATGGATTGGGAAAGTGCTGGACAAAAGTGTTTGTTGGACCTCAACGAGATAGAAGAATTACGTGCACTCGCCTATAACAATGCACGAATCTACAAAGAGAAAACAAAGCAATGACATGACAAGAAACTATTGCCACGACAATTCACGCCAGGGAAACTAATACTCTTATTCAATTCTCTGCTAAAACTTTTCTCGGGAAAGTTGAAATCAAGATGGTCGGGACCATTCGAAGTTGTCAAACCATTCTCCCATGGTGCCGTGATAATCAAGTCCATCACTGACAAACATGAATTCAAAGTTAATGGATAAAGATTAAAGCACTACAATGGTGCCCATGTGGAACGTAACAAAGAAGTGGTCACCTTAGGAGATGCATGAGCATGCTCTCCCTGCGATGAGGACAACCCCGTACGAGGATCGATTCCACCATCGACAACAAGGAAACAACCATCGCGTTCAAGCAAGAAAATCAAGACACCGACCAAAAGGAAACTAATCATCCCCGACGACGAACTCTCAAAGTAAGTCCTCGTTTGCATTTTATTTTTCGTTATTTTTATTTTTCTTTAATACATGCATTGAGGACAATGCCTCACTCGAGTTTGGGGGGATTATTATTAGTAGTTATCATGTTTAGTTGCATTCATCTTAAGTATTGCATTTAGGATACATAAATTGCTTGCCATGCCTTTAGTTGGAACAAGAATTGCCTAGATTTGATGAATATTTGATGATGACTTTGCCAATGCACTTAATTGATAGAACTTTTATTCTAGGATAACCATCGAAAAACTTAGAATTTTACTATGATGCTAAATTTGTGAAACATTGTTGTGGTTTGATTGATTTATGGAATTCTAGTGAACTTAGGTTGATAATTAAACAAATTGGGGGATTAGAATAAAATTTGGATGAATGCTAGAGGTGCCCAAAATTGGCTCTAGCATGTGCTAAAAAATGGATTGCTAGAGGTGCCCGAAACCAGGTCTAGTATGTGCTAAAAATTGATAGCTAGAGGTGCCCAAAACCGGCTCTAGTCGAATAAATTAATTAACTTAAGGAAACTAAAAACAAAACACTAGAGGTGCCTGAAACTGGCTCTAGTTAAAACATGTTAAAAAGAACCCAATAAAGTAATTTGAAAACCTCTTGTTTGCATAGAATCCGAAAAATCAACTTGCACACAACTCTACACACGCTCACAAGCATTATAGTTTGATTCCGAGTAACTCCTAAGTTTTCCGAAAAATGAAAAGCCAATCAAACTTTATGCCCCGGTTCTGAGAATTGAAATCAAGTTCAAAGCTAAGTTTGTGAAAATTGAAGTATAGGCAGGTAATTATTAGTTTGCATTGCTTGAGGACATGCAATAGTTCAGGTTTGGGGGTGTGATAAGTGTTCAAAAGTACTATTTTCTTACCCTTTTTACTCATATTATTATTAGACTTAGGCTCATATTAGTTACAAAATTAGTCATTCATGCATTAATCCATGTTTACTTCCATCGTTGAGCTTGATTGCATAACTTGGTTGTTTTTGTGGGAAAAGATGCTGCTTTGGTGTGTTTTGTGTGTATATGCAGAATCACTTGCCAAAGCAAGCCTAGAACTAGTTGCCAGGGCAATGCATGAAGGAGATGCCGAGCTAGTTGCCAGGGCAATGTATGAAGGAGAAGCTGAGCCAGTTGCCAGGGCAATTGTCGACAAAGAATAAGGTGATATGGTAGTCAAAATTGATGAGTAGACAAGCCCAAGATGACGTGGAGCAAAGCTAAATCCCAAAGGAGTTTGATTTCCATGAAGAGGTTAAAGAAGAATTAAATTCCAAGAAGATAAGAGAAGTTCTAGAAGGAATATAATTATAATAAAGAATATATTCTTTAAAGATAATTTAATTCCAACTTAACTTCCTCCTCAAAGAAGGACTTTGACCTAGCCCTATAAATTAGTGGCCATGCCGTCAACTCCAAAGAGAGAGGGAAGAAAGAATTTTCGACAAGCATCAAGGGCATGGAAATTTCGACAAGCTTCATCCATCCTTCATCTTTTTCTTTCTTGTTCAATTAGGTTCATGCTAGGGATTCTTTATCTTGTGTTTCTTTGGAACCTAGCCATGAACTAAATCTATTTGGCTAAGGTTATTGTGTCTTGTGGTTGTGACAAACTATTGGATTTTGTTTAGGTAATAAGAGTTTGCACTTTTCGATTCAAGGTTTATTCATTCTTGGTTCTTATTCTTGTTTGCGAGTGAATTGGGAGAGGATCTCGTAACTTCATCTATTTATCTAATATCGGGAGAGTTAGATTCAAGAAACGAATGAATATGATCTTTATTCAATCTATTGATAGTGAAGATTAATCCGGCTTAGGAATAAGTTAAGGATTTCAACGGCTAAGAGGAACGCAAGATTGGTTGTTGTTCACCCTTGATTCATGGAGGGATGTATTATCAAGGCATGCACAAGTAGCTAGAGTTTCGACTTAGGGATAAGAAGAAACCATTGAAGAACGATCTGCCAAACCTTGAAGGGTGCTGCCTAGACGCCCAAGTAGTTGCCCAGGTAACCATCGATTAGCTACCAAGGCAACCCCATTGTGCAAGTTGCCACGGCAACTGAGTTGCCCTTGCACTCTTTTACCAAGACGATCCAATCAGCTATCACACCTCAACTCACGATAACCTGGCCTATCTCTCTCATTTGATCTCATCTATTCTTTTACTTTATTGCTTTCTAGTTTAGTTATTAGTTTAAACTCCTATAATCTTCTATTTATGTTTTTACTTTTTATAGTGCAAAAGATTAGATTCTTGAAGTGGCACCAATCCCTATGGAGACGATATCTTTTATACTATAACTTGCGATGTGTAAACTTGCACAATTGCGTAGCACTTATTACACGCAACAGCCTTCTCTCTTCACAATCAAGAATTTGAATTGGTTCTTCCTCGTAAGATAAATACTGATTCAATTCAACTACATCTGGCTAGAGGATGTGAGAAAGATCAGATCGATAGCTACACAACATTGATACATGAAACACATTGTGTATTTTGCTGAATTCTTCTGGAAGAGCCAATTGATAAGTGACAGTACCAATCGTTTCTATTATTTTAAAGGGTCTTATAAACCGAGGACTAAGTTTTCCTTTCTTACCGAATCTGAACACTTTCTTCCATGGAGATACCTTGAGAAACAATCTATCTCCTACATTGTATTGAATATCCTGTCTTTTACGATCAACATAAGCTTTATGTCGATCAAAGGCTTCTTTTATTCGATTGCAAATAATCTACACTTGATCTTTTGTTTCTTGAAGCAATTGGGGTCCCAAAGCTTTGTTCTCCCTCAATTCTGACGAGCATAATGGAGTCTTACACTTCCTTCCATAAAGGGTTTCAAAAGGGGCCAATGGAAGATTGATAGCTATTGTTGTGTGAGAATTCTGCCAATGGTAAAGCTCTCTCCCAATTCTTCCCAAAATTGATTATATATCCTCGCAACATATCTTCCAACACTTGTATAATTCTTTCAGATTGACCATCCGGTTGAGGGTGAAAGGCCGTACTGAGGTTGATTTTAGTTCCAAGAGCTTTCTGCAGAGATTTCCAAAATCTAGAAGTAAATCTAGAGTCCCGATCAGAAATTATTGACATAGGAATTCCATGTAGCCTGATAACCTCTCGAATGTAGAGTTCAGCTAACTGATCCAGGCACATGTTCAATCGAATAGGACGAAAATGAGCTGACTTTGAGAATCTATCCATAATCACCCAAATTGCATTGTCCTTCTTTGGTGAGGGAGGCAATCCACTAACAAAGTCCATTGTTATTTGCTCCCACTTCCATTGTAGAATTTCAATAGATTGTAGTAATCCTGAAAGAACTTGATGTTCTATCTTCACCTTTTGACAAACCAGACATTTAGACACAAAGTCTGTTATAGCAGCTTTCATCCCGGGCCACCATTTGAGACTCTTCAAATCTTTGTACATTTTTATTGATTCAGGATGTATTGAAAAAGAACTATTATGATCTTCTTGAAGAATTTCCCTTCTTAAATTTGATTCATTAGGAATACACACTCTATTTTGAGAATAGAGTAATCCATCTTCCTTTAGAATAAAGTATGATTCAGTACTTCCATCCAGTTTGAGCTTAATTTCTTGCAGCCCAGGATCTGATTGTTGCAGCAATCGAATTTTTGATATTAAAACAGAGTGGATTCAAAAAGAAGCCAGGGTCCCTTGCTTCCTAATCATTCAAAGGCAAGCACAGATAGAGGACAAGGCTGCAAATATTTTCAAGGTAATATTAGGTCATACCTTTTTAGATTTCGAATAGGAATATTGGAAGATTTGGTTAAATCGAATACTAACCACAGGTGTGTTGGCGATTGAGTGAATCAGCTACAATATTTGCTTTCCCAAGGTTGCAATCTATTATGATATCATAGTCTTTAAGTAATTCAGTCCAACGTCTTTGTCTAAGATTGAGCTCTTTTTGAGTAAGGAGGTATTTCAGGCTTTTATGATCGGTGAAAAGATAACACTTTTCTCCATACAAATAGTGTCTCCAAATCTTTAGGGCAAAGATCATCGCAGCTAGTTCCAAATTGTGGGTTGGGTAATTCAATTCATGCGATTTTAATTGTCGAGAAGCATAAGCTATCACTTTGTCTTCTTGCATTAAAACACATCCCAGAGACCCAAATAAGAAGCATCACTATACACCGTGAATTCCTTCACTGATTCCGGTTGAGTTAACACTGGGGCTCGGGTAAGTACTTCTTTCAATTGGTCAAAGCTTCTTTGTTGTTCTTCAGACCATATAAATGCCACATCTTTACGAAGAAGTTTGGTCAGGGGAGTGGCCAAGATCGAAAATCCTTTAACAAACCATCTGTAATATTCGGCTAAGCCAAGGAAGCTTCGGACTTCACTAACATTCCTCGGGGATCTCCATTCAATCACCGACTGGATCTTTTTCGGATCAACCTTAATTCCAGTGGCCAAGATTACATGCCCGAGAAAAGATACTTTGGGCAACCAGAATTCACATTTGTTGAATTTAGCATAGAGTTGGTTATCTCTAAGAATCTGCAACACAAATTTGAGATGCTTTGAATGTTCAGCTTGATCTTTTGAATATATAAGAATGTCGTCAATGAAGACCAAAATAAACTTACCTAAATAAAGTTTGAAAACTCAGTTCATGAGATCCATAAATACGGCAGGAGCGTTTGTTAACCCGAATGGCATCACTAGGAATTCGTAATGACCATATCGAGTCCTAAAAGCGATCTTAAGTATGTCAAATTCCTTAACCTTCATCTGGTAGTATCCAGATCTAAGGTTGATCTTGGAGAATACCGAAGCACCTTTCAATTGATCAAACAAATCTTCAAATCTTGGAAGAGGGTACTTATTCTTAATCGTAACTTGATTAAGTTGCCGATAGTTTATACACAGTCTCATTGATCCGTTTGTCTTCTTGACAAAGAGTACTGGGGTTGCCTACGGAGATGAGCTTGGTCAAATAAATCCTTTGTCTTGCAATTCTTGTAACTACTTTTGAAATTCTTTTAATTCAACAGGATCCATTCTATAAGGAGTAATTGATGTAGGATGGGTCCCCGGTTGAATTTTGATTTTGAATTCCACTTCTTGAGTCGGTGGTAGTCCCGAGAGTTCGTCAGGAAAAACATCGAGGAATTCAGATACAGACAGAATTGAATTTATATCAGGCTTGGTTTTCACATCTTCAAGTATATTAGACAAAAAAGCATTCGGCTTTTTGAGATGTTGATGAATTAGGGATATCGATTCCTTTCCCAAACCCTTTAAATACAGTTTACTCTTTTGACAATCTACCCAAGCCTGATGTTTTCCTAACTAGTCTAATCCCAAAATTAAATCAAATTCGAAAAAGCGTAGTACATATAGATCAACAGGGAAAAGAATGTTTTGGATGTATAAGGGGCAATTTCTACAAACAAGATTTATGGTCATAACTCCCCCTAAAGGATTCAAAACTACCAGTTCATGATTAACAAATTTAGTATTCAGATTTAATTTCACATGTAAGGGGGAACAGATAAATGAATGGGTGGATCCCGAATCAAATAAAGCATATACAAATTCATTATTTAACTCAACAATACATGCTATTACGTCAGGTGCCTCTTCATCATCGTGGTTCCGGATGTGATATACTCGAGCAGGGGCCCGAGACTCTTGATGAGTGGTTGAAGGGGCTTGGTCTCGATTTCTCCCCGAGTTTCCTAAATATGCTTGTTTCGACCCCTATTCCTAGGGGATGGGAATTGATTCGAATTGGAAGCCACTTTAGCCAAAGATTTCTCCAAGGTTTGAGGAAAATCACAAGCATAATGATTTGGGCTTCCACACCGAAAACATGCATTTGACTGTCTTCTGCATTGACAGAAATGATAGTTCTGACAAATGTTACAATGTCGAGTCTGTGGGTCTTTGCCAGAATTTCCCAAGGTATTGATAGAGATTGATGGTGCAGAGGATTTGATTACTATTTGAGGCTTCAGAATGAAGTTACCCTTAGGAGAAGCAACGTAGTTTGAGGAATCCCTTCCTTGATTTTTAGGTTTCTTGAAAGTCCAATGAGGCTTACCATCATTATGTGGCCTCTTGTCTTTCTTAGAAAAACTCTCATTTCTTTTATCAACAAATTTCATCCTAGACTCAGTGGCAATCACTTGGTTTACCAAGTCTTGAAAATCAGTTATTCCAAGAACCGTAAACATTGGGATCAGATCTTCACCTATTCCTTCTATGAACATTCTGCATTTATCTTCTTCCTTCTTAATGTATTCAGACCCATACTTACAATATTTGCAAAAATCACTAACATATTGTTCTATGGGTCTACCACCTTGCTTCAGATGCAAGAAAAGTCTTATTCTTTCCGCTAGATATTGTTCGTTCACATACTTCTTTTGAAATTCTTTTAGAAAGAATTCCCAAGGGATAGAGTCTTCAGGGGCGGTGAGGATTGTAGTTTCCCACCAGTTCAAAGCTTCGTCAGCAAGTAAAGCCACCACACACTAATTTATGTTCATCAGAACACTAAAGTTGTTTAGTTAAAATTCTAATAGTAGTTTCCAACCAGTATTCTGTTACTTCCGGATTCACTTCATCAGATCCCATGAACGTATAAGCTCGATGTTGAGCCAATTTATCAATTGGGGCCCTAGATTGAATCCCTACGGGTGCAGGAGGGTCATTTCACTTCAGATTAGTAACCAGTTGATTGAACACCTCAGTCAAGCTGAGAAGGCATTCTATTTTGATTTGATTAACTTGTGGAGCTTCAGGCTGCGGTTTGGCAACCTTTTGAGGATCTACTTGCTCCTGACCCAATCTTACACTCCCTCCTTCATTAGAGGAACAAACCGGGCTATCTCTATCCAGACCCATATGTGTCTCAGACATCTGAAATTAGCATAAAAAGGAGATTCTATCAAACAAGGTCACAGGCACAATTCAATTCAACTCCTAGGTTGCACATATATAACTGATGACACAACTGGTTTAGTCTGAGGATCGGCTAAACCATAGCTCTAGTTACCAAATTTGTAAAACCCCAACCCAGGCTTAGAAGATAGTGGAGATCTAAGAGAAGACAGAGTAATTTGACTAACAAGTTACTATTCGAGGAGAAGGATTCATGGTGAGGCCTAACAGAGAGCATTCTAAAAATACGTTACCAAAACAATATCTGAGTATCAAGATAAAAAGAAAGCATACAAGACAACCTTAGATTCAAAATATCGGGAATTCTATGACAAATCACTTAGTTAAGGTTATCACAAATCGATCAAACAACCATCAATAATACGTATTTTAGGATTATAAGGCTATAAAAGACTAATAGCAATTCGAGATCCTAAAAGATACAACTATATTAGTTCTTAAGCAGAAGTATGAGACTTTATTGCCTGAATTCATTTGTCATTACTTCCATCATTATCATATGACAAGGCTTTAACATATCAAAAATGTCATGTTTTCAATAAAACTATCTAATTCTACAAGTATTCATTTAGCACACTCTACCTTAGACATCAAGCTAGTATTCGAATGAGTAGCATTCTCAACACAAAGATCACACATCATTTATTGTGAAAATAGTACATAATCAAGCAACCAAGCCATGTAACTTGTAAGCAATCGAAGCATCTCCAAGTACAAGATATCAACATGCGAATGTTCATCCATAACTAAGCTAGCAAGGAAAAAAATTAGTGAAACTCCAATCAATAACCAAACACAAACATGAATATATATATACAAAGCCTTATCTTAATTAAAGTAGTTTTACATCCCCCCTTAGAATCCTAAAGATTCTAAATTTCAGTATTTGCAACTATTGCCACCTTCTAGGAGTTTACATAACCAAACATAACATACATTTGTTGCCTCAAGTGACCTTGCTTTATCTCCACGACTTTAACTACAAACAAGCTTCACTTGAAAACAAACATGGTGAGTAATTAGGTTTCTGGCTACAAGCATAGTTAACTATGTAATTGTAAGTTCAAACATCACTTGGCAAGAAGCTCATTTCGATACAAATGCAAAGTAGCAAAACTGTTCTTTCAAAGTATGTGTCATCAAGCAACTACCATAGTTGATCAATTTAATAACCAAACTTATCATAGACATAAAGCATCGTTTAACATGGATTGGTTAGATAAATCATAGAAAACCTATTGACTCGACATCATCAGGCAATGAACGTATGCCATTGAATGTGTAGTTACTCAATCTGGGATTATCGGGCAATTGTGGCTTATACCATTGATGTATATGATTTAATCGATCAATTATTATCAGAAAATGGTAACCAATACCATTGAAACAAAATTTATATTTGTTTAAAACATCGTCAGGCAATGGTATTTAGTATCATTGAAACATATGTCTTGTGTAAGCATTTTCAGGCAACGGTAACCAGTAACATTGAAGCATATAGTCTTTTTCTTAATTATTTTCTTCTTAGGCAATAGCATCAAGTACTATTGGAACCTACATGAGAGTTATTTGGTGGTTCGATCTATATTCCTCATAACCAATCAAATGCATAGCCAATTTTCACTAGATTTTTCCATTATATAATTTAAGGAATCAATTCATGAACTAACTAAAGAAAATATACATGTACTTGATCCACTTACCTTGTCTACTATCATCTTACCAATCTTAGCAATTCTTAGGCAATTTAAGCCTTGCCATGCAACCAAGTAACTTTAAAACATTCAACAATTTCATGTTTATTTAAACATAAATATACTCACAAATGTCCCAAGCTATTCTTGATCGTGGATAATAACTCCCTTCCTCCTCTCGTCCTCTTGATTGACTCCCTTGTTGTCTATTTGTAACAACAATTCAGTGGTGCATTAGAATCAACTTATGATTACTTAATTCTTTTACCTATTTATCTACGCATGCTCGATCAAGCCTTTGTGCTTGAAATTTCTAATGCTACATGTAATTTATCCATCTACAATCACTCAGTCATAACTTAAGCAATTTCACACATTGTATTCAGTCCTAATCATACAAGACAGCCCCTAACCCGAATCATATGTGGTTTGAAACTGCCTTTCAAGGCTTTCTCACTTTACTCAATCAAATACCTTTCTATCAAGTACACAAGTATCCAATATTAAAATTACTTAACAAGCTCAAGTATGTTTTAGTGCTTAATTTATCATTAACAATACATAATCAAGCATTTGATTCATCAAAAAGTCCCGAGATAAACTGCTTATACATGATAGTTTTTCAATTCATTGCAATCCTCTTAAAAAGGTTATCCACCCCCTATCTAAACTTTTCCCCTATTTTACTATGATTCATTTTGAGTATACATATGTTTGTATTTTATTTGATTAGCAATTGTCACGAAAATGAAGCTCAACGGTCCAAAGATTACCAATTGATTTAAAACATTCTCATTCCTATTAAACATTGATCAAACAATTTCCAAATTCTCCCTAATTCCCCTATTTAGCACAACATACATTGCAATGACATTTCCAACATCAAGAAGTAACTATTCAATTCCAAAATCGATACTACATCTCTCCCATTTACCAATTATGCTTCAACTAGTAAAATTACATTCTTTTGCTAATCATCTAACACTAAACTGCTTTAATCATGTAACAGTTTTCTCATCATACCAAATTGAATCCAACTATAACAATCGATTGATCATATATAGTTACAGGCTAACAATTTGATAAGAAGATTACTTACCTCAATTGAAGGATGTAACTAACTCAAGCATTCAATCATAACCGTAGCCTTAAGATTCATCAATGGTGGTTCTTTTTAATCCCTCTCTCTCAACTCCCTTGTTTCGGCCGACAGGAGAATGAAGGAGAAACAAATTATTTGTTTCTTTCCCTTCAATAAATGGAAGACCACATGTCCTACATTCAAAGAGCCAAGTCATCGGGCTCTTGATGAGTTCAAGTTTGCCATGCAAACATTAAATTTTGAATTCTAACACCTTGGTCCTTTCGGTCCTATATCCCCTAAGTCTCAAGTAGTTCAATTTGGTCCAATTAAATCTTTAAGAAGAATTTACAATAATTCAACTTAAGACTCAACAACCTAAAGATCATATTTATACACTTAGGATGTTACAAGTATAGATTTTTGGATGTTACAAAATTCAATGACGAATTTTCTTAAGGGGGAGAGTTGTCACACCTCGAAAATTGGTTCAGTTGGGGTTAAGTTATGGTGATCGAATACTTTGTACCGATTAAATAATTAGCTCGATCTTGTACCTAATTTGGAGCAATAAAGGTTATTCGGGCTAACTACATTAGTTTATTATTATTATATTTATTAGTAAAAAAAGAATATAATGGGAGTGGGGGGGAGACCTACGGCCAATTCCTTCGAACTGAAAGAATTGCCATGAATCCCACACATATGGGGTGATTCCGCATTAAGGGGAGGGGACGTGGCCCCTTGTGGCATTACATGCCCACCACATGGGCCAAGCCAAGGGAATTATTTCCCCAAAATTTGCTACGGCTCCAAGCCCATGAGGAAGGTTAAAGGGAAATTGAGGGAGCCGGCCATTATGTATAAATAGGGGGAGAGCCGTGCGCAAGATAAGGAGAACATAAGAAACAAACAATTTGGTTCAGTGATAGGTTGGTAAGCCCGAGTTTTCTAGTTTGATAAATTCGAGTCCTTGCTATCGATTGGCTTAAGGGGTTGATGCAGAACAACCATCATCTCTTCTAAAAGCCAAGGATAAAGGTGCCATTATCCGAAAGTCTTAAAAATGTCGGGTTGTCGAAGTGAGTGTAGTTGAGTCATGGTATAGGCTCGGTGCCATCCTGTTGTATTATTTTATGATTATGCTTGTATTTTTTTAAGGGCTCCTATAGAGCAATTATGTCAAATTTGATTGGCAAAACCGGTAAGTACCTGCATTGCTTTGATATGTGCAAATATGACTATGATATGCTATACGTATGTGATATATGAAATGTGACATGATATAGAGCTAAGGCTCATTTTGATATTCGATATGATACAACTTAAAAAAATATTGATTGTGTCAATTTATGCAATTATGGACATTGGATACAATTGGCATGCCATAGGATTGTTGAGCTCAATTAAGCAAGGGAGGACTACGGTCCAGAGCTACGGCCTATATGTGGGGGAAATAAGGATGGACTGTGTAAGGGATATATCTTCGGAGCTACGACTCATTCTCCATTATATGGGTTAGTGTACAGGGGAATTCGTGTATCCAATGATACCTAATGTGATATGTGCCTATGAATTGTGCTATGACATCATGATTACGATATGACTATGTGACATGTAATATGTGAATATGAAAGCATGAATTGTGTATAGTGTAATATGACCACTTGTATATATGATTCTCATGCATTTCATAATATTGATCATCCTTTGTAATTGCTATAACTACCTCACTAGGCTATGCAAGCCTAGCATGTGTGTCTCATGCATTCTCAGGACCTTGAACAAATCCGAGCTTTTATCGTGTTGTTGTAGTTGCAAGTCACGTCTCTGCCATATATGTATGTTATCTTTTGCTATAGACTCCTAGTGAAGTGGCATATGACCCAACTCGTTTTGTATAAGCCTTTCTAGATATATATGATGACTTGGTAAAATGGTTTTTTGTAAGCTTAGATTTGGATAAGTTAAAACGGTTAAAAAGTGCTTAAAATAAGCCTAAGATGAAAACTTGGTAAATGGATCCTGAACTCCCTAAACTTTGACATACCAATAGGATCATGATTTGTAAGTGTACTGGTAAAATTTGGTAAGGTTTGGAAATCACCCGATAGGTTAATCCGAATAACAAAATAGTTTTGAACAGTTTACAAAATGGTCACTAAATATTGTATCGTCTAATCAAATAGGTAAATGACATCCATTAGTAATGAAATTTCTCAGGCTAATAATGGGTAAGATTAATTTTAGTATGATAACCTGAATTTCGGCTAAGGACCCTTAATTTATGAAATTTACAATTTAGTCCCTAAGGTTAAGAAAAGTTTAAAATTGACCCTAGCTTCGACTAACTTTAGTAACCAACAAAATAGATAAGTCCTAAGAATAATCAATTTGATACTTAGATTAGGTTTTTGAACTCTGAAAACTTTTTCTGAACCTTCGATTAGTCTTTCGATAACACTATCCGACCTGGATCCCTACCAGACCGGGAAGGGGATGTTAGACACCCTTTTCCATGATATGATGCATAGAGAAATAGAAGTATACGTTGACGACATGATCGCCAAATATCGATATGAGGATGAACATTTGACCAATTTGGAAAAGCTCTTTCTAAGACTAAGGGAGTTCCAGTTGAAGCTCAACCCGAATAAGTGCACATTTGGGGTCATATCCGGCAAATAATTGGGTTTTGTGGTAAGTAGAAGAGGAATTGAGATTGATCCTATTAATATAAAATCCATAAAGGAACTTCCCCCACCTTAAACACAGAAGGAAGTTCAAGGTTTTCTTGAACAATTAAATTACACGAAGAGTGTCAAGTGGCTTTGGAAAAGATCAAAGAGCTGTTGAGTAACCCTCTAGTATTAGTACCACCAGTTTCAGGGAGACCACTGATCTTGTACCTAACGGTCTATGAAAACTCCATGGGTTTTGTGTTAGGGCAACATGACAATACTGGAAGAAAAGAAAAGGTGATATACTACTTGAGCAAGAAATTCACTGATTGTGAAACCAGATATTCGTTGATTGAAAAACTATGTTGTGCTTTGGTCTGGGCAGCTAAAAGGCTAAGACTATACATGCTTTATCATGTTACGTGGCTAGTCTCGAAGTTGGATCCACTAAAGTTCATGATGGAGGCCCCAGCTCTATCAGGAAGGTTAGCACGTTGGCAAATGTTATTATCATAATTTGATATTCAGTATGTAAGTAAAAAGGCGATAAAAGGGAGTGCCATAGCAGACTTTTTGGCAAGCCGCGCTTGTGGTGACTATGAAGCGTTAAATTTTAATTTTCCTGATGAAGACTTGATGTGTATCTTAGAGAATGATGAGGCTCCCCTGGAATCTTGGGTTATGAACTTCGATGGTGAAACAAATGCATTAGGAAGAGGTACAGGGTCAGTTTTGGTTTCGCCAGAAGGAAACTATTACCCTTTTACCAGTTGTTTGAAATTTTTTTGCACAAATAACATGGCGGAGTATGAAGCCTATATAATGGGACTAACAGAAGCTATAAGGAGGAAAAGCTGTACTCTAAGATTTTTTGGGGACTCTGCATTAGTCATTTATCAGATACGTGGTGAATGGGAGACAAAAGATGCAAAGTTGGTGGAATACCACAAGTTGATCCTTGAATTGACCAAAGAATTTGATGAGATCACTTTCAAATATCTCCCCAAAAAAGACAACCAAATGCCCGATGCTTTAACCACTTTAGCCGCCATGTTTAAGGTAAGTGACGGATCTAAGATAATGCCCATCAGGTTACATGTGCTAGACTCTCCAGCTCATTGTTATGATGTTGAAGAGAAGACAGATGGATTGCCATGGTACCATGACATTTTGCAATATGTAAAATTCCAGCAATACCCGTCGTAAGCTACAAAGAATGAAAAGAAAACGATCAAGAAAATGGAATCAAGGTATGTCCTTAGTGGAGAGATTTTATACAAAATAAGTCATGATCAAGTGCTTCTAAGATGTGTGGGAGCAAAAGAGGCTCAATCAATTGTGGAAGAAGTTCATGAAGGAGTCTGTGGAACCCATCCTAGTGGTTTCACTATGGCAAGAAGGACAATTCGTCTTGGGTATTATTGGTCAACCATAGAAGGTGATTGCATCAATTATTCTTGCAAACACAACAAGTGCCAAATCTATGCTGACAAGGTCTAGACGCCACCTCAACTTCTTCATATTATGACAACTCCTTGGTCGTTCTCTGTGTGGGGAATTGATGTCATTGGACATATTTACCCTAAAGCATTAAATGGGCATCATTTTATCATGGTAGCCATTGATTATTTCACGAAGTGGATAGAAGTAGCCTCGTATGCAAACGTCACCAGATCCACGGTTTGCAAGTTTTTGAAAAAGGAAATCATTTGTCGATATGGCTTGCCTGAGAGTATCATCAACGACAATGCCTTAAATTTAAACAACAAAATGATAAGTGGAGTCTGTGAGCAGTTCAATATCAAGCATCATAATTCTGTGGTATATCGTTCGAAGATGAAAAGGGCAGTGGAGGAAGAAAATAAGAATATTAAGAAGATTATTGCAAAAAGATGCCAATCCAAAGCGATTTTCGAGGAAAATGGGCATTGAATTGGGAAGGACCTTACACTGTAACAAAGGTTTTCTCAGGTGAAGCATTGATTCTAGCCAAAATGGATGGAGACGAACTCCAGAACTCGATAAATTCAAATTCGGTTAAAAATTATTAAGTTTGAAGAAGTAAAGAAAAAAGAAAAAAAGAAAAAAGAGGATATGAGTTGAAAACCCGTAAAGGGCAGCTCAGATAATTTGCAACGGCAGCCCTTCCACATATCGATCTTGGGGGTTTGTCGCCTAGAGGCTTCATATCTTTCCACATATTCATTATTTCTAGGGTCTGCATATCATAGTGGACATTTAAGGCATATTTTGAAGTCATGACAAGAGGAGTTTTGGTTTATGATATCTGAGTACCTATTCCTTTCCTTGTAATTTCTTTTTGTGTTTGCCCCAACACTAATAAAATTTTATTGTGTAGACCTTCTCTTTCTTTCCTTTAACATCTTTCCATAAAGCATCTTGCATTGAAATAAGAATTAAAATTTGGCATCATTTGAAATATACAAAACATTTTTGAGCATTACTTTGAAACTTGTCAAGAAGAGTATTGGAACTATGAGGTACTCCATGGTCAAATTTGGAGCTTAGGGCATAAAGAGCAGCAAACTTGTGAAGAAATTCAAGATTGAAATAGGTTTTGCGGCAAATCTCTGTGGAGGACCCCCAAGAGATGTTTTGACATTACCTTAAGGCAGCATGCTTACACGAGATAATTTGTTTTCTACAACAATGAGAACAATTTTACAGACATTGGAGGAAATAGTTTAGGATGTGAGACATAGGAAGAACATCAGGATTCTAGGAAGCCTGTCACTGAATATTGATGTATTCAACTACAATGACAACTTGACAAAGGCTAAAAGAGTGTTGAAGAATCTGAGAACGAAGTCAGGAGTACAAGATAACTGGATTAAGCGAGTAAACGTGTAAAGATCATAAGCAAAGAAGTACCGAGAATGGGAATGGTAAAGCAAAAATGATGGTGATGACTCTCTATGATTGTTTTGTAAATCATCGTAGCATACAGCAGCAACTTTCAGATGATTTTCCATGCATTAATGATGATAAACCAATACGTTCCCCACATCCCCACAAAGATTCGTTCTTAGGTGTTCTAGCAACAATGAGCTTCCCTTTCTAAAAGATCAAGGCAGGAGTCACAGGAAGGGATGAATGTAATGGTGAAGATTACTTCCCAAGGAATGGTTGATGGAATTTTAACAACAAGAAATTGGTGAAGCCAACTAGTATTGAAGGATGAGTTATTGCAAGCTCTTAGTGTAAAGTCTTTTAGTGTAGAAGGATGAGAGGAAGTCATACAGTCTTTTCTGATGGGATTGGCCAAAACAAACACCAACCATCTGTTGCCAGAGTTGATAGAATGTTTGGGATGATATAATCCAAGTTTCCTAGAGCTTCACAGTGTCTTCTGTGTCTATCGCTTGAGAAAAATTGTTACGAAAAAGAGCAAAAGAAATAAAACATGCATTCATGACTAGGCATCCCTAGGTATGAAGTCATCTTTTTATGCATTTATTTTTGACAGGTTTTGGAACGCGCTTATTCATCTAAGTATGAAGTCATCTTTTAGAAATCGCCTATCTATTTAGGAATTTAGAGAATAGAAGCTACTCATCTATTCAGGCGTACGGAGATTAGAACTTGCCTATCTGTTCAGGCATTTGAAGAATGGAACCTGCTCATCTATTCAGGCATATAGAGAATAGAACCTGCCTATACGTTCGGGCGTTTGGAGAATAGAACCTGCTCATCTATTCAGGCATATGGAGAATGGAACCTGCCTATTCGTTCGGGCATTTGGAGAATGGAACTTGCTCATCTATTTGAGCATGTCACTCGGTACATCATATTCTTCCTCATCGTCAATATTTCCAATTTCTTCCAAGCATAGAGGTAATTCAAAGTCAACCTTGAAGTCAGACTCAGATTCATTTACGCCACTAATATTTGAAAACCTGAAAATGAATAGGCAAAAGAGATATGCAAAGGAAAAAATGAATGAAATGTTTTTTTATGCTTTTAATTTTATGGTTTTCATTTGGTTTTGGTTTATTTATGAAAAAAAAGTTTACCACACAAGATTTAAGGAAATGCATGTTTTATTAAATTCAAATTAAATTTGACATAAGCCCTTTTACATAAGATCCCCTATTGTCTCCAGGCTTAGAGCAAAGGGGTTGGTTTTGAGAATTACTATGAACATGTACTGGCTCAGAGCAAGGGCGAATCATTGACAGGTACTAGCTCTCATCTTCTCCTTTAGTCACGGCATTAATACTCATCTTTTCAAACGCTTCACATAAAGCACTCTCTCCTTTTCCTTCATCACTAATTGGGGCACTTGGATCCACCATGCCTCTAGATATAAAGTTATGGCTCGGGGGAGGGAAAGTAATCAGCTCCCATTCAATTCTCTCTCCCTTCAATCTAGCCCTTCTTCTTTCTTGATGTTTTCTAATTTCAGCCTTTCTTTGCCATTTGTTGGGCTTAAAGCCCAAGCCAAACCAATCATTTTTCATTGGGATTACTATGAGATATAGCATTCCTTGATGTTTTCTTCCAAATCCTTTCCCAATTTTAGCTTCTTTCCGTAGCATTTGTTTTACCTTCATCTTCGTACAGCTTGATAATTCCGGTTCTAGCACCTTGCTCCCTTCAGTGAAAAAGGATGCATTGACTAGCTCCAATGTCCTGAAATGACACTCAAGCGCACCCTCATCGATCTCGATAAAGGGTGCATTGGTGGTTACTGATGCAATGATTTCCTCTTCTACACCAATAATTATTAGTTGTCCATCGATCACGAATTGCAACTTCTGGTGTAAAGTAGATAGGACCGCTCTTGCTGTGTGGATACATGGGCACCCAAGCAAGCACCATCGGGGATTTGACTAGTTCGGCAAACAATTTTGCATATGTCATTGGTATAGGAGGAAAATATGGTTTCGAGCTCCCTTGATATCATCGTTCTTCCTTCGGATGATTTGTGACTGCTGGAGCTGTGGCCGAAACATTGGGTTTGTTGAAAACTGCCCCATTTGAGTAACTGTGGTTATAGACATTAGTGGCATTGACTTCATTATCTCTCTTTTTGTACGGTTTCTTTGTTTCCCCACTATCCAACTTTCCATTTTTCATGGCCGCAAGTATCAACCCTCCATTTATAAGCATGTCCACAAAACTCTTTGTGGCATGATTAAAAGCATACGATCGTAGAAAGAACCCTTTAATGTCTCCATGAACATTGGGGTGATCTCATTTTCCAACAATGGTGGATGGACTTGGGCAGCCACATCCCTCCATCTTTGCGCGTACTGGCAGAAACTTTCATGATGCTTCTGTTCCAATCCTTGCATAACTAAAAGGTTGGAATTATGTCTAAAACGTGCTTATACTACTCATTGAAAGCTCTTGACAAATCTTTCCAATGATCTGATGTTAACTCGACTTAGCTACGTTTACCAGCGTACAGCTGATCCTACTAGACTGTCTTGGAAGCAACGGATAAGCAGCTTCTCGTTCTCAAGATACATCGACATTTCCTGCAATACATAGTTAGATATGCTGCAAGGAACGTAGTTCCATTATATTTTTCAGAGTTAGGGACTTTGAATTTTGGTGGTACTCCCAGATCAGTCACTAAGCTTAAATGCTTGGCATCCACTCCTCCATATATACCTCCTTCTTGGAAGGACTTAATCATTCCTTCCAACTTCTCATATTGATCCTCCCATTTCTTCTCAAGTTTCACCTTGTCAGCAATTTCATCGAGATCAGGCACCTCGATGACCTCCTCAAAATTGATTTTCCTATCATTCTGCGTCGAAGCCTCAGCAAAATGTGCAGAAATCTTGGCCTTAGAAGATTGAGCTTCTTTTTGCATGTTGGGATGAACCAAGGCCATCCCCTGAAATTTTGGCATGGCATTTCCTTCCCCACCAGCTTCTACTGCGTCTAGGCCCTTAAAGCCTAACATGGCCACAATTGAACCAACTATCTTTTGATGAACTAACTCCATCTGTTGCTTCAGATCTATCTCCAGCTTGTGTAACCTATCCTGGGTACTCTTATGGTTGCTTTCTAATGCCGTCACCCTGTCTTCCGTAGCTTTGGCTTGAGACCAAGTACCATACTTGTGATTTGTTTTTGCTATTTTCATTTTCTGCCATTTTTATTTAAGTTAGATTCTTATGATGCATGCACAAATGTAAATGCAAAGAAAAGCTATGAAACAAAGAAGAATGAAATGCAAATGCATGAATGCAAGCGAGGGGCCATCAATTCCATGAAATATCTGCTCAAGAAACATCTCTTTTATATGAAATGGTCCATATTACATCAAATTTCATTTACAAATATTTTCCAGCCTGAACTCTTAGTTCCTTTATTTCTTCAATAAGCCACATAAGCCTCGGTCCCACTTCTCCTACTTGCTTGATGTACTGACGAAGAGCTGCAGCTTCAGTTGCTAACATCATCACGTGTCGAGCCACATACTGTACCTGGGTTATGACAGTCCTGTCAAACTCATCCCGTTCTTGAAATCTTCTTGCCACATATCTAAGACAAGTGAACCGGTAACCATTACCTCTCTCCGCTATGTCTTCAAGGACCAAGATCTTCGTCCTAGGTTCTTGGATGATCTTATCCATTCCTTCAACCTAATTAATCATTTATTACATTCTAGCAACAAGGAGCTTCCCATTTTGAAAGATCAAGGCATTAGTCAGAGGAAAGGATAAATGTAATGGTGAAGATTACTTCCCAAGGAATGGTTGATAGAATTTTAACAAGAAGAAATTAGTAAAGCCAACTAGTATTGAAAGATGAGTTATTGAAAGCTCGTAGTGTAAAGTCTTTCAGTGTAGAAGGATGAGAGGAAGTCATATAGTCTTTTCTAATGGGATACGCCAAAACAGACACCAACCATCTGTTGCCAGAGTTGAGAGAATGTTTGAGATGATATAATCCAAGTTTCCTAGAGCTTCACAGTTTCTCCTGTGTCCATTGCTTGAGAAATATCGTTAAGAAAAAACAAAAGAAATAAGATATGCATTCATGATTAGGCATCCCTAGGGGCATACGCATCTTAAATCATTTTGCATTTGTTTTTGACAGTTTTTGAACTTGCTTAATCATCTAAGCGTATGGAGGACGAAGTCATCTTTTAGAACTTGCCTATCCGTTCGGGCATTTGGAGAATGGAACTTGCTTATCTATTCGAGCACGAGGAGAATAGAACCTGCCTATCTATTCGGGCATTCGGAGAATGGAACCTGCTCATCCGTTAGGGCATTCAGAGAATGGATCCTGCTTATCTATTCGAGCACATGGAGAATAGAATCCACCTATCTGTTTGAGTATTTGGAGAATGGAACCTGCTAATCTATTCGAGCACAAGGAGAATAGAATTCGCCTATCCGTTCAGGCATTTGGAGAATGGAACCTGCTTATCTATTCGAGCACAAGGAGAATAGAATCTGCCTATCCGTTCGGGCATTCGAAGAATGGAACCTGCTTATCTATTCGAGCACAAGGATAATAGAATTCGCCTATCCGTTCGGGCATTTGGAGAATGGAACCTGCTTATCTATTCGAGCACGAGGAGAATAGAATCTGCCTATCCGTTCGGGCATTTGGAGAATGGAACCTGCTTATCTATTCGAGCACGAGGAGAATAGAACTTGCTCATCTATTTGGGCATTTGGAGAATGGAATTTGCTTATCTATTCGAGCACAAGGAGAATAGAACCCACCTAACTTTTTAGGTATTGACGGTTTGGTAATTGGTGAAAATCAGTGTCTTTTCTTCTTTGCTCTATTCATGTTTCACCAGAATGACCAAAGAGGGGCAGCTGTTGTCACTGGATTTTCACATTCATTTTAGTTTAATTGTTATATTAATTTTGTATTATTGTATTAGTGTTATATTGTTAATATAGTTAGGTGTCATATAGTTAATGTATTAATGTTATAGTTATTAATGTGCCGTATAGCATACTTAGTGTATTATAATTAGTATAGTTGTCATATATTAGTATATTGATATGGTAGTTAGAATTCACATAGGTTGTATATTAGATAGTAGTTAATATAATAACTAGTGTAAAACCCAAAGTAAAAGAAAAGGTCCATTAGATATCGTAAAAACATTACAAAAAATAGTCAATTAATTAAATAACATGCCCATTATTGTTGAAGTATAAACCCATACATAATAAGGACCGATTGGCCCAACAAAATTAAACCCTAAATGCTCTAATGTCGTCTTTCTTATATTACGTAGCCCATGAAGGGTCATTGGATCAATCTGTGATCCAATGGCACAGATCGCGGCAGTTGGGAATGGTATAACGCCTCAGTCGACATAGCTGTTCGATCAGGACGGGATCACCACTCGTGCGTGGCAGCCATGTACGTGCCTTTCCAGCTTCCATCGAATGATTCATCTTCTTTGACGTCACCCTCGAAGAGGTAGGGTCTGAGGTTGAAATTTTTGATCCAGCTGCAACACTGACGAAGAGGCAAGATCATGATTTTAGCACATTTGGTCCAACTACAACACTTACAAAGAGGTAAGACCAGAAGTTAGTAAGGTTTTGACCCGACTACAACACCGACGAAGAGCCAGGTTTGAAGTTAAAATTTTTGATCCAGCTACAACACCAATGAGAGGTAGTATTTGAATTTGACCGAGCTACAACACTAATGAAGAGGCAAGGTCTAAAGGTAAAACTTTTGATCCAACTACAACACTGACGAAGAGGCAAAATCAAAATTTTACCATATTTGGCCAAGTTCTTCCATGATCTTATTTGATGACGACTCAGTTGGTTATACCATATGGTGGTAGATCCAGTTAAACTATCTTGAAAACAACGGATCAATAACTTTTCATCTCTACCATAACCTGTCATCCTTCGGCAAAACATGGTAAGATGAGCACGGGACAACTCATCCCATCATACTTTTTGAATTTCAGGACCTTTAACTTACGACGTAGCACCAAGTCTGGGATGAGGCTAAGTTCATTAGCATCAAACCCACTGAAGGTGTCTACTACCTCCATGGGTTCTATATTTTCCTCGAGCTGCATGCAACGGTCTTTGATTAGCATCAAACCACTGATCCATTTATGAGACAAAATTTTTAGCTTGGTTTCCCCCAGGCTTAGCATATGACGTAGTGGGCATATTCACAGGGGAAGAGGCGAGGACCTGATGAAGTAGTGACTTCCCTCGAGAAAGTATTATTTAAGGGTCATGTTGAACCTTAGCATGATTAAGAGTAAACCCCGGAGGATACACAGTGCATTCATTCCCATCAGTGGGATTTTTGTAGGATTTGCAACAAAAGCCTCTTCTTGCCCAGAGAGCTTATGTCCTAGCATTTGTTCCATTTGGCTTAACATGTCTTGCTGGCATTTCTTGATTTGTTCCCTCATATCTTCTAGAGCTTTAGCTAACTGGTCCTCTAGCTTTTTAGCCAGATCTGCTTGCATGTCCCTTTGAGTTTACTCAATCTTGTCCAATCTATCTTCATTCATCATTTTGGTCTTGTGTTGAGTTCTCTAAGGGTGCTGAATTGGCTAACTTTTCATTCTATCCAGGGCATCCCAGTCTTAAATTTTCAAAAATTAATACATATAAATGCAAAGTGCATGTCCTAGATACGGGGGTACTGATTCAAAAATAGTTCTTGTGGCACACAGTTCCGAACTCGCGGGATTCATCTCCAACTTTGAATGTTGCATTAACATCTAGGGTACTAGATTTTCTATCGATGACAAACCCTTTTTTAATTGAGAACCAGTTGTGAATCGGTATTTCATGCTTGTGAAATCCAAAGATTAGGATGCGATAATGGTGTCATGCAACTAATGCAAAATGAATGAGTTTAATATAATGTGATCAAAAAGAGAAAATAGGTTAGTTTAGATTAAAATGAATGAATAAATTAATGGTAAATAAAGTAAAAGTTAAAATAGGTAAAAAACTGTACGTAAATAGCAAATAAAGGGATCAAATAAGCAAAAAAGACTTAATAAGGTTATTGCTAAACGAACATAGTACCGGTGTGACTTTAAAAGCTGGGCTCTATGGGCCACTATATGCGGTTAGGATCTAGAGAAAAACGTTACCTGAACTGCCGCTAGGACATCGATTTGGGAGGATACTTCCCCTTATACCATACAGAGGTGAAAACCCCGCGAAATATAAGGTTTGTACCCTGAAAATGAATTACAATGCTATACGGAGGTGAAGGCCCCACGAGACAAAGTAATCACTCCCACTTAGCGGTTACAGAGCCTGAATAGCTCATGCATGAATACCGAGGGATTAAAAATTAAATTAAATCATTTTTTTTTTATTTTTTATATGACAACACAAAAATCAACAATGGCCTGACTTTCTAAAAAGGTCTCGAGTGGAGTCGCCATCTGTAATAAAGGGTTTTTGAAAAATAGGGAAGATGGAGATGGAGTCACCACGACCACTTTGGTAGGCCGAATTCCGTTTAAAATTAACTAGAGATTCTAAAATTTGGATTCGAGAGTTGGTTACGCGTGGGGAAGGATTAACACCTCCACGACACCCAAAATTGGTATCGCATTGATTTATAGTTGTCTTTGCAAGAAAACTAAAATTTAAATTTAATTTAAATTTTAATCTTGAATAGCGATCTAAGGAGAATATTTCCTTATTTACGACAATCGAGGAAGATGACACCTAAATAAGTCAGGACATCACTTCTTAACCGGTTCCTAAAATAAATTCAAAAATATCTCTTAATTTTAAAATAAAATGAATTTAAAATGAGTTTTATCTTGATAAAAAACATATATAAATATATATACATACACACAAACGTACATAACATATTCATGTGTTTAATACGAATACAAAACTATATACACATAATAATATACGGTGTAATATAACATTATATATATTAAAACAAACCATATTAATATATATATATATATATTATATACATGATATAACAATACTTATAGTGTTTAATATGTAATACTACATACACTATACCGTAATATATATATATATAATACAATAATGTATAATAATAATAACAAAAATAATACAATAACAATTACAATAATAATAATAATAATAGAAAAGGCTTAAAAAGAAAAAAGTAACCGAAATGAAATAAAGCAATAATTAAAAGGGGAAATATTTAAAGGATATTGGAGTGCAAGAACCTAAAGTGTGTTTTTCCCCTTTAGTCAAGGATACGCGGATCCTAGGCCGGGTTGGGTCTTATTCGCGGGTTGGAGATGGTCAAAACGACATCGTTTTGATCAGGTTATAAATACCCAAAATTAGCAAAAAAATTCATTTATCATTTGATATCAAAAAATTTCCAAATCCTCTCAACTTTCTCTTCCCCCTCTTCTGTTGGGGATTGACAATAGCCAGGAGCCGCCGCACGCCGTCGACAGCTGCTGCTATCCACGGTGGCCGGAGGCTTGAAAGATACCACCTTTTTAGCTCTCCCTGATGCACCAAATTCGAATCCAAGGTTGGCTTTTCTCAAATACTACACTATTTTCCTAGATATACAAAAGAACGAAGGACTTTCAACGTTTTTACATTTTTGTTTTTGTTTTTTTTTTGCTTTTGATATCTCTTCAGATCTCGTTTTTTGTTTTTTTTTTATGTTCGAATGCTTATTTTTCTTGTTTGTGCGAATTCCAGAAAAAAATTAATCCCCAACCCCCCAGATTACATGCTTGATTTCGGTTTTTATAACTGAAATTTTATGATAAAAAGAAGTAGAGAAAATATAAACTTTTGGTTGCTTTTTATGTCTGAAATGATGTCCTCTTTATCCTTTCGGCAGGTTTGAAGCGGTGGAGTAGGGCGGTGGAGCAAGCAGCTGTTTTAGGCTTGGACGGTGGAGGTCGGTGGTGGCACACGTGCAAGCCACGACAGCCGAGGGGCACGTGCTAGGGAAGATGAAGGGGCATGGGTCCGATAGTAGCTACTGATAATATGGGTTTAGGTTATCCTTTTTAGGTTTAGGGTTAGTTTGGGTATTGTGGTTTGGTTAGATAATGGGTTTGCTGTAACGGGCTGAATATTAGATTATGGGTTATTTGGATTTAAATTTGGATATTGATTTGTATAACAATATTGGGTTAAACCCAGGCAAAAATTGGAATCTACAAGTGGGAAGGAATTATGGTCTTAGCTTCAGTACATCTCGTAGGTCAAGTTCAGCGGGACCTTTTTGCATTTTTGATCTATGGATTAGTGTTATTTCCTAAGGCCTCAGGACTTATCAACCCGTCAGTATTGGATTTATTCGATCGCTTGGGTGGAGGGACCAATCCGGTACCCGTGCTTTTGGAAGAAACTTTCTGGTCTTTGAGGTTTTGTAGAGGGCACGAAGAGGGTCGTTTCTGAGGATGCCCTCAACTTTTGATCGTTTGACTTTACAGTCACTTTTGGTCGGATGTTCATTTCTCAAGATCTATTTTTTGTGGCAAATTCTCACCATTAGATGAGTTCATACAGAAAGAGGATTGGCCGATTGGGAGATCCAAAGAGGTTTGGATAGATGTTTTCTAGCATCTTAAGGACATCGACATAGTTTGGAGAGTTCCGTGGCTATCAGTGAGGAATTTCGTTTATAGATGTAGGGAGTACTCTTGGCTACCATTGCTCAGTCTTTGGGGGCATACAGCTTACACACCCATTTTGGTTTTGAGGCAATATGGTTCTAAGCAATTCGTACCAGCCACAAGCGGATTGAACGAGTTCAACATGGACTACAAGACTGAAAAGGCTACAAGGGGAAGGTGTACAATGTTTCTTCAGCTTGGAACAACACGAGACGGGTTAGGATCGTGAGTATTTCTTACGAGGTCACCCCCAAGTATGAAGTATGATGGTTCAACCATGTCAAGGACAATATTCCTAAGTAGTATCCGGATAATAGGAGGTCTTTCAAAGAAAGGTTGGCTACACTCCCCACCGAAGTCGATTTGATGAGAAAGCAGCTCGAAGAGGAACAAAAGAGGTTTATTCATCTCGAAGAGAAAGGCAATCAAGATATGTTTGACTTTGAATTGGATAAAACAAAACTCGAGGGGGAGATTAAAGGCCTACAAAGAAGGAAGGATGAGTTGGAACTTGAGGTTAAACTAGAGAAGGAGGAGATTCAAAAACTGTAAAGGCTAAACAAGAACAAGAAAGTCACGGAGGACGGGCCAAGCGGAAGATTGGAGCTCAGACTTAAGGAAGAGAAAACAAAAACTGAGACTTACAAGAAGAAGTATTATAAGCACAAGGACCAAGTGCTCACTATGACACAAGAGATGGAGAATTTATGGACCTCTCACTCAAGGCAGCCTGAGAAGGAATGAGGCCAAAACGAAGAACTAAAAGCTCAAGTAAAGTGTTTGGAGAAGTCTCTCTTCAGGCATAAGGGTTCTACCCTGAAGTTGGAGACTAGTAGCTTAGAGAATCAGGCTTTGAAAGTTCATATAGGGGAATTGGAGGTTAAGGTTCAACAATTCAAGAACCAAATAGCAAGTTTAAAGGGGCAATTCAAGTGTATTAGATGCCGACTTTGGAGCCACTACAATTTGTCGTTTATACTATTTGGAGGCAAGAGCAAGAATTGGCACATTTGATGACTCAGATGCAAGAGGTCGCCCAAAATTTACAGTTTCTAGTGGAAGATAATGCCGAGCTTCAAGATTGTGTTGACGATGAATCCAAGGATGGAGAAAGGATTGTTTGGATCTTGAGGGAAATCATCGACCTAGATTCTATCTGAAGACCATATGTGTAGCGTGTTTTCTTTGGTTGTTGTAACGAAACAATGTTCCATTAGTGCAAACTGTTTAATGATGATATTTGCCAAACTCAGTGTCGCTCTTTGCATTCATGCATAACACATTTATTTGCACATTTTGTTTAATTACTAAAACTAATTAAAAGACTTTTTATTTCAAAAAGCTTTTTGATTCTTTAAATTGCAATCATTTCACACCCATATCGCATTCGATTACAAAAAATGATAATGGAAGAAAGCTTTGCAAAGTTGGAAGCCGATCTTAAAGGCCAGTTGGAACGGTCTCAGCAAGAACTATGGGACACCATCATCAAGTCCCAACAAGACATGATGAATGAGATATCTCAGATGATACAGTCCAATCTAAAAGGAAAGGGTGTTGTCGAGAACCCAACCCAAGACTCGGGGGATTGCTCGTATGCCTCAGTCTTTAAGAACCCTCTCTTTATCAACACTTCACCTTCGCAAGGGATATTTTCTCCTCATCAGGCCGGTGCCTCAGCCCCAGCTCAGTAGGGCGTGACATTCAGAAACATTGAAAATGTCAGAGATAGCATCCCAAATTTTGATGAGTTGGAAAAATTAAACCAATTGAAGGCAGATTTCTCAAAGCAGCTGGAGGACACTCAGAAGGACCTCGAAGAAAAGTTTTGAGTAAAGAAAGATGAATAAGGTCCCTACGGACTAAACACTAGAGAGCTTAGTTTGGTCCCGGATGTAGAAATCTCGCACAAATTCAAGACCCCAGAATTTGAGAAGTTTTACGGGATGACTTGCCCCACTACACACCTGAAAATGTTTTGTCAGAAAATGGCTGGATACACGGACAATGAGAAGCTATTGATTCACTGCTTTCAAGACAGCTTAGTGGGATCAACCTCGAGTTGGTACAACTATCTAACATGATCTCAAGTCAAGTCATGGAAAGATTTGGCCAAAGCTTTCACTGATCAGTATAAGCACATAACTGACATGGTCCCTAATCGACTTCTGTTGCAAGGACTGGAACAGAAATGTGATGAAAGCCTCTAGAAGTACGCTCAGAGATGGCGTGACATAGAGGCACAAGTTCAGCCCCCTCTTTGTGAAAATGAGTTCTCTTTGATGTTTGTGGACACGCTAAAGGGGATGCTCTAAGATCATTTGATCAACAACCCTATTAGCAATTTCACGAAGATGGTTATGATCGGCGAGCGCATCGAGGCTGTCATTAAGAGTGGGAGAATTGATGGGGTAAATCATCACACAAGCATTACAAGAAGAAGGATCACAAGCTTAACAACACTTATGAGGCCGTCAGAACCTCATCATTGCCCAACCTCAAGCCACGGTAGGGAATGCCCAAAGCTTCAATAAGAGAGGAGAAATGGGACCTAAGAGGGAAAGCAAGAATAGGTCCTTCACTCCCATGCCAATGTCTTACAAATAACTTTACTCACAGTTGTATAAGGCAGATCTAGTTCGGCCTTATCATGTTACACCTTTCAGCCCGCCTTACCTGACGTGGTACGATCCTAAGGTACACTACGAATACCACGCTGATATTTCGGGGCATTTAATTGAAAACTACGTGGCATTCAAGAAATTTATTCAAAATTTGATCTAGACCAGAGGCTTGTAGTTAGGGGAGCCGAGCATGGCTAACAACCCCTACCGGGTCATGGGGCAAGGTGTAGATGCTTTTGAAGAAGAGTATGCCTGAAAGGCTAAAGTGAGTGTGTTCGAGATCTAGTCTTCATTAAGATGGGTTTTCTAGCAATTGTGCATGGCACGTCTCATCGACCGAGGAATGGTAGTCGTGAAGAAGAGTTGTGGACCATACTACGAGTATCATCAGTCGGGGGAACATGAGATATAGGGTTGTGGGGAGTTCTGCAAATTAATTCAGAATATGATGCATAACAAAGAAATTGAGATTTTTGAGAAATAGGAAGGAAGCAAGGACTCTAAACTTTGTGCGTCAGAGAATCAAGACGCCAAGTACAACGCAAAGAGACCACTTGTCTTGAGTTTCAAGACAGTTGAGAAGAGTTCCCCTAAGCTGGCCCCGAAGGTTATAATTTCTGCCCCGACGTCATTTCCTTTCAAGGATACACATCTAGTTCCATGGAAGTATACTGCCAGCGTTTCGGCACCAGGAACCTCAAGCTCACAAGAGGTACGAAGGTAATGATAGGGAAAAAACCTGCTCCAAAAGAGCTTGTAAAACTGAGTCCCAAATGGATAAATAGTATATGGCATTTCACGAGAAGTGGATGATGTTACAGTCCCGATGCACCCAAAGCAGTGGAAGAACAGAAAGAGAAAAGTAAGGAAACTGAGGCCAAATTGGAGAAGATATTTGGAGAGGAACCACCTCCAAAGATCAAGGAACCAGTCACGAAGACCCAGGCTCAGGAATTCTTAAGATTCTTGAAACACAACGAGTATAATGTTATGGAACAACTAAAGAAACAGTCGACTCAAATTTCGGTACTCGGTCTCCTGCTCAACTCAGAAAAGCACTGCGATGCGCTGTTTAAAGTTATAAATCAGACTTTCATTACAAGTGATATTTTAGTGGGGAATTTGGATCAAATCATCGGTCATATCACCAATGACAACTATATCACCTTTAGTGATGATGAAACACCAGAAGAGGGTAGGGGATCAACCAAGGCCCTAAACATTACTACCCACTGTAAGGGGCATTTGTTACCGGGAGTGCTGATTGACAATGGCTCTACTTTGAATGTTATGCCTTTGGCTAGTCAGCAACGTCTACCAATCGACAGCTTGCACATAAAACCCTGTCAAAATACAGTGCAAGCATTTGATGGGACTCAACGAGACGTTCTCAGGAAGATTGAAGTACCCCTGCTCATTGGTCCTAGTGAGTACATCGTCGATTTTGTGGTCATGGACATCTGACCATCCTATAATTGTCTTTTGGGAAGGTCATTGATACATTCAGCCGGTGCAGTCCATCTTCACTACACCAGAAATACGCTTGTAGGGCTTTGGAATTCATCAACGCTACCTTTGTCACCAAGGGGAGCTGAATTCCTTACCCTAAATAGTCAAGCTGCACCAAGATGGTGGTATTCGAGACCCTAGAAAGGGGATCAAGGAAAGAAAAGGGCTTGGGGAAGAATCTACATGGACGCCTCTGACCTATCAGTGTGATCCACAAGAACGACCATTTTGGGCTTGGCTATAGGCCCAATTTCCTACAAAGAAAACAAGAGTGGAAGAAGAGGCAAGAACAAAGGAGGGCCCAATTTTGAGGGAAGGATATTCCCTGGGCTCAAATCACTTATAAGGATTTCAAGCGTATTTTCAAGTCCAACGAACTAAGGAACACAGAGATGGAAGTCCAAGAGGCAATTCGAGAAGGCGAGAGATGCCTCTGTGAAGAACTAACATGTGAAGCTTTTGAGGAAATGAGAGTGAATGTGATCGGCAAGGGTGACAGGTTTTTCCAGCCTTTAGTAAGGATCCGCCCATGCTTCCCGGGTGAAGAGCTCAACAATTGGACCTACATGGACATGCATGTGGTTTTTAGGTTCGAATCAAAGTAATGCACCGAACAACCACGATACTTTTGGCCAGAAAGTAACGTGCATCCTTTGTAAAAGGGAAACTATGTCACTTTCTATCTGCTTTCAATAACATGAACGTTTTATATATCCCCTTCTCAAATGGCAAACATAACATTTATTCCATTTATTATTTATTTGTTTATTACTTCATATCACAAGTTATTCCTTTCCATTCCCAATGCATACTTTCAAACTCGTGTAGGCCCCTTAATATAAATTATTTGAATGATTTGGAACCTAATCCCGAGGTGGATTTTGAGTGACCCACTTGTTTGGTGAAGATCGATGAGGAAGACGATGGGATCTTAGATGAGCTGTTAAGGCTAATAGAAATTAAGGAAAAACAAATCCTGCCACATCAAGAAGAAGTAGAGATTTTGAATTTAGGGACTAACGAAGAAAGGAAAGAGGTGAAGATTGGCAATACTCTATCGCCAAAGGTTAAGAATGATTTGGTGGAACTACTTCTAAAATTCAAGGATGTGTTTATATGGACATATCAGGATATGCCAGGTTTGAACGCGAATATCGTGGTACACAAGCTCCCTATAAGGCCAGAATGTAAGCCTTTCCATCAAAAGCTTCAGAGAATGAGAACGAACATGCTGCTAAAAGTCAGAGAAGAAGTGTGGAAACAGTTCGAGACCGGATTCTTGAAGGTTTCTAAATACCCATAATGGGTAGCCAACATAGTGCCAGTACAAAAAAAGGACGAGAAGGTCCGCATGTGCGTGGATTATAGGGACCTCAAAAAGGACAACTTCCCCTTTCCCCACTGTCGCAACCCTTTTTAGGAAGGTTTCGACGTTTTGGAAAACTTTATAAAATCACAGAGTTGCCACCAATCATTTTTAAAAAAAAGTGTGATTAGATCACTTTTAAAACAATAGTATTTTGATAAAACATTTTATTTATCAAAATAACATTTTGGTCCACAAAAAACAAAAAAAATAGGTTCAGGGGTCGGTTATGTGTGGGGAAGGGTTAGTACCCCCACAACGCCCAAAAACTGGTACCTAATTGATTTCAAAAAGTGCTTTGAAAACTAGAATTTGTAAGTTCACAAAATTTCAATTTATTTGTCCGCTTTGTGAATGTAAATCTATTTTGACAGCCTTATCGCCCGAGAAATGAACTTTAATCACCACCAACACTCATGAAGCTAACCCGTCATTCCGTTTGATAAGACACCACATCAATTAAATTTTCACTTTTTTGAAACATACCAGAGAAGATTAGGTGTATTATTGTTTTTAGTATTTAATGTTTAAACCCCTAAAGAAACAACTAAATCCATTTTAACTACTTAGGTTTAAATATAATTAAGCGTCTTATTGAAAATGAAGAATGTTTTACAACATACACTTTTCTATTCTAGGTTTTAAGTTCCTAATCCAAAGGTTTTACACACAAATATATATACACATATAAAAGAAACAAATCACTTAAATTAGATATAAAAATAATTGCTAAACAAGGAAAAGGGATAATTATTTTTAACTTTTTTAAAGAATAAATTGGAGATTAAATTGAAAGAAAAACAAAATGGGCTGGTTAATTTGAAAACAGTTAAAAAAATTCAGTGCCAAATTGAAATGAAAAAGGACAAAATTGAATATATTTAAAACAAAAGTGATTCGGTATAGGAACAGGGAAAGAAAGGTGCGGGTTATAACTGGGCTCGGGTCAGGTCAAACGTGTTGTATATATATTAAATATTATAAACAGAAATCATTTCTCCCTCTTTTATAAAAATGGATCAAAGTCGGCGCCCTTTATAAATTCTCTGTCGCGTTTATCGTGTTCTTCATAAAATGAAGAACATGATGAACATCTGTTGTGCCGACCGCCATCTACCGGTGGCTAAATTCCCAGAAAAGCCCTAATTTTCCAGATTCTGGCGACCTCAAAATCACGTTTTTCCAATGGAGCTACGTCAATGCCAAATCTCCACGGCGTTTCAAATAGAAATAAGGTAAAAACAACCCTTTTTCTTTGTTAAATTTTAAAACGGAAAAGATAGGAGATGTTACCGAAATCTTGCTTCTTTTATTGCTTTTGAACTCCGATTACAATTGCTTGCTTCTACAACTTCCGAATTCTAATCTAATATATGTTTTCTGCAATTGTTGTTGTGTCTGATTGCTGTTGTTACAATGATGTACAGTAAGGTTTATATAGCTATTGATATGCTTGGATTACAAGAACAAAACCCTAATTTATTCCCTAGATTATCTCTTATTTGACTTGAATTGCTTGATCTTTGCTAGAGGCTTCAATTTAGGGATTAACCATTTTCATTTTACTTCTAATTTTGGTTCTGAGTTCAAGTTGGTTGCCTTTTGCATCTTTGTCCAAATCCAATTGTATCTTGATTCTTGCTAGGGCTTCAAATTAGGGATTATCCCTTTCCATTTTGCTTCTGATTTTCCAGCTAGGGCTTCAAATTAGGGGTTTAATTCCCTTTTGATTTTATCTTGAATTGTTGTGCTCCAATTTGGGGATTTAACCCTCTTGTTTCTCTGTTTCCATGTTTCTGACGACTCGAACTACATTGGCGGAGAGCAATAGAGGGTGATGTCAAAAAAGATGAATCATTCGATGGAAGTTGGAAAGGCGTGTACATGGCTGACACGCGCGAGTGGTGATCCACGTGATACACCACGAAGCGATCTGGGCTGTCAGATCCCGTCCTGATCGAACGGCTAAGTCGACTAAGGCATTATACCATTCCTAACTGGCGCGATCTGTGCCATTGGATCACAGATTGATCCAATGACCCTTCATGAGCTGCGCAACATAAGAAAGATGACATTAGAGCATTTAGGGTTTAATTTTGTTGGGCCAATCGGTCCTTATTATGTATGGGTTTATACTTCAACAATAATGGGCATGCTATTTAATTAATGGACTCTTTTTTGTAATGTTTATACGATATCTAATGGACCTTTTCTTTTACTTTGGGTTTTACACTAGTTATTATATTAACTACTATCTAATATACAACCTATGTGAATTCTAACTACCATATCAATATACTAATATATGACAACTATACTAATTATAATACACTAAGTATGCTATACGGCACATTAATAACTCTAACATTAATAAATTAACTATATGACACCTAACTATATTAACAATATAACACTAATACAATAATACAAATTAATATAACAATTAAACTAAAACGAAGGTGAAAATCCAGTGACAACAGCTGCCCCTCTTTGGTCATTTTGGTGAAACATGAATAGAGCAAAGAAGAAAAGACACTGATTTTCACCAATTACCAAACCGTCAATACCTAAAAAGTCAGGTGGGTTCTATTCTACTTGCGCTCGAATAGATAAGCAAATTCCATTCTCCAAATGCCCGAACGGATGAGCAAGTTCTATTCTCCTCGTGCTCGAATAGATAAGCAGGTTCCATTCTCCAAATGCCCGAACGGATAGGCAGATTCTATTCTCCTCGTGCTCGAATAGATAAGCAGGTTCCATTCTCCAAATGCCCGAACGGATAGGCGAATTCTATTACCCTTGTGCTCGAATAGATAAGCAGGTTCCATTCTTCGAATGTCTGAACGGATAGGCAGATTCTATTCTCCTTGTGCTCGAATAGATAAGCAGGTTCCATTCTCCAAATGCCTGAACGGATAGGCGAATTCTATTCTCCTTGTGCTCGAATAGATTAACAGGTTCCATTCTCCAAATACTCGAACGGATAGGTGGATTCTATTCTCTATGTGCTCGAATAGATAAGCAGGATCCATTCTCTGAATGCCCTAACGGAGAAGCAGGTTCCATTCTCCGAATGCCCGAATAGATAGGCAGGTTCTATTCTCCTCGTGCTCGAATAGATAAGCAAGTTCCATTCTCCAAATGCCCGAACGGGTAGGTAGGTTCTAAAAGATGACTTCGTCCTCCATAGGCTTGGATGAGTAAGCAAGTTCAAAACCTGTCAAAAACAAATGCAAAATGATTTAAGATGCGTATGCCCCTAGGGATGCCTAATCATGAATGCATGTCTTATTTCTTTTGTTTTTTCTTAACGATATTTCTCAAGTAATGGACACAGGAGAAACTGTGAAGCTCTAGGAAACTTGGATTATATCATCTCAAACATTCTCTCAACTCTGGCAACAGATGGTTGGTGTCTGTTTTGGCCTATCCCATTAGAAAAGACTGTATGACTTCCTCTCATCCTTCTACAATGAAAGATTTTACACTACGAGCTTTCAATAACTCATCTTTCAATACTAGTTTGCTTTACTAATTTCTTCTTGTTAAAATTCCATCAACCATTCCTTGGGAAGTAATCTTCACCATTACATTCATCCTTTCCTCTAACTAATGCCTTGATCTTTCAAAAAGGGAAGCTCCTTGTTGCTAGAATGTAATAAATGATTAATTAGGTTGAAGGAATGGATAACATCATCCAAGAACCTAGGACGAAGATCCTGGTCCTTGAAGACATAGCGGAGAGAGGTAATGGTTACTGGTTCACTTGTCTTAGAGATGTGGCAAGAAGATTTCAAGAACGGGATGAGTTTGATAGGACTGTCATAACTCAGGTACAGTATATGGCTCGACACGTGATGATGTTAGCAACTGAAGCTGTAGCTCTTCGTCAGTACATCAAGCAAGTAGGAGAAGTGGGACCGAGGCTTACGTGGCTTATTGAAGAAATAAAGGAACTAGGAGTACAGGCTGGAAAATATTTGTAAACGAAATTTGATGTAATATGGACCATTTCATATAAAAGAGATGTTTCTTGAGTAGATATTTCATGGAATTGATGGCCCCTCGCTTGCATTCATGCATTTGCATTTCATTCTTCTTTATTTCACAGCTTTTCTTTGCATTTACATTTGTGCATGCATCATAAGAATCTAACTTAAATAAAAATGGCAGAAAATGAAAATAGCAAAAACAAATCACAAGTATGGTACTCCGTCTCAAGCCAAAGCTATGGAAGATAGGGTGACGGAATTAGAAAGCAACCATAAGAGTACCCAGGATAGGTTACACAAGCTGGAGATAGATCTGAAGCAACAGATGGAATTAGTTCATCAAAAGATAGTTGGTTCCATTGCGGCCATGTTAGGCTTTAAGGGCCTAGACGCAGTAGAAGCTGGTGGGGAAGCAAATGCCATGCCAAAATTTTAGGGGATGGCCTTCGTTCATCCCAACATGAAAAAAGAAGCTCAATCTTCTAAGGCCAAGATTTCTGCACATTTTGCTAAGGCTTCGATGCAGAATGATAGGAAAATAAATTTTGAGGAGGTCATCGAGGTGCCTGATCTCGATGAAATTGCTGACAAGGTGAAAGTTAAGAAGAAATGGGAGGATCAATATGAGAAGTTGGAAGGAATGATTAAGTCCTTCCAAGAAGGAGGTATATATGGAGGAGTGGATGCCAAGGATTTAAGCTTAGTGACTGATCTGGTAGTACCATCAAAATTCAAAGTCCCTGACTTCGAAAAATATAATGGAACTACGTTCCCTGTAGCATATCTAACTATGTATTGCAGGAAAATGTCGATGTATCTTGAGAACGAGAAGCTGCTTATCCGTTGATTCCAAGACAATCTAGTAGGATCAGTTGTACGCTGGTAAACATAGCTAAGTCGAGTTAACATCAGATCATGGAAAGATTTGTCTAGAGCTTTCAGTGAGTAGTATAAGCACGTTTTAGACAAAATTTCAACCCGTTTAGTTCTACAAGGATTGGAACAGAAGCATCATGAAAGTTTCTGCCAGTACGCACAAAGATGGAGGGATGTTGCTGCCTAAGTCCATCCACCATTGCTGGAAAATGAGATCACCCCAATGTTCGTGGAGACATTAAAGGGTTCCTTCTGCGATCGTATGCTTTTAATCATGCCACAAAGAGTTTTGTGGACATGCTTATAAATGGAGAGTTGATACTTGCGGCCATGAAAAATGGAAGGTTGGATAGTGGGGAAACAAAGAAACCGTACAAAAAGAGAGATAATGAAGTCAATGCCACTAATGTCTATAACCACAGTTACTCAAATGGGGCAGTTTTCAACAAACCTAATGTTTCGACCACAGCTCCAGTAGTCACAAATCATCCGAAGGAAGAACGAAGATATCAAGGGAGCTCGAAACCATATTTTTTTCCTATACCAATGACATATGCAAAATTGTTTGCCGAACTAGTCAAATCCCAGATGGTGCTGCCAAGACATGTTCCCCCATTCTCACCACCATACCCACCATGGTATGATGAGAAGGCACAATGTGAATACCATGCAGGAGTTAGGGGGCATACCATTGAAAATTGTACAACATTCAAAAGGGTTGGAAAGATTTGTACAAGCAGCTAAGTCTAGTTGATATCAGATCATGGAAAGATTTGTCCAGATCTTTCAGTGAGCAGTATATGCATATTTCAGACATGATTCCAACCCGTTTAGTTCTGCAAGGATTGGAACAGAAGCATCATGAAAGTTTCTGCCAGTACGCGCAAAGATGGAAGGCTGTAGCTGCCCAAGTCCAGCCACCATTGTTGGAAAATAAGACCACCCCAATGTTCGTGGAGACATTAAAGGGTTCCTTCTACGATTGTATGCTTAATCATGAAAGTTTTGCTGACATGCTTATAAATGGAGAGTTGATACTTGCAGCCATGAAAAATGGAAGGTTGGGTAGTGGGAAAACAAAGAAACCATACAAAAAGAAAGATAATGAGGTCAGTTCCACAAATGTCTTTAACCGTTGTTACTCAAAGGGGGTAGTTTTCAACAAACCCAATGTTTCGACCACAGCTCCAGCAGTTACAAATCAATCTAAGGAAGAACAAAGATATCAAGGGAGCTCAAAACATATTTTCCTCCTATACCAATGACATATGCAGAATTGTTTGCCGAACTGGTCAAATCCCAGATGGTGCTGCCAAGACATGTTCCCCCATTTTCACCACCATACCCACCATGGTATGATGAGAAGGCACAATGTGAATACCATGCAGGAGTTAGGGGGCATACCATTGAAAATTGTACAACATTCAAAAGGGTGGTGGGTGACTTAAGAAAATCAGGGATGCTATCATTTTATACGTCATAAGATAAGGGAAACCCTCTGCCAAATCATCAAAAGACAGGTGTGAACGCAATTATAGAGGAGGAGTATAAGGTGGTAAAGGAATGTGTTGCAAAAGTCAAAGCTCCAATGAAGAGGGTATGAACTCAAATGGTGGCAGCAGGGATGTTGGAAGGAGGAGCCCGAAGGTTGAAAATTGAAGACGAATTGTACTGTGAGTATCACATGAAGAAAGGACATGAGTTTGATTGTTGCTTAGAGTTTAGGCAACTTGTTCAAGAAAAGATGAATAAAAGAGAACTAGAGTTCTTTGGAAAGGAAGATAAGAAATGCATGTTGGACATATGTACATCAGAGGAGCCACCCTCTAAAAGACACTATTCTAAAATGAAGCCTTTAGTTATTAAGGCTAAAGCGAGAGTTAGTGAGCCAACAAAGGGTGTAACCCCGTTACTTATAATTAAGGCGCCGACCCCATTTTCATACAGGGATAGCAAGTAGGTTCCTTGGAATTATGCTTGTATGGTGGCAGCTTCAGGAGAAACATATATTCAAGAGAAATAAGAACCAGTTAATAAGGTGAGCCGTTTCACGATGAGTGGAAGGCTCTAATCCCAGCCAATAGCAGAGGATCGAGATGCAGCACAGAGGAAAGCTTCTGCTGAAGAACCTGAGAAAAAGGATAACAGTGATTTCTTCAAAGAAAAATTGACAGCATATCACGAGCCTGTAGAGGAATCAGAGGCTCAAGAATTTTTGAAGATTTTAAAACACAGCGAATACAGCATTGTGGAGCAACTCCACAAGCTTCCGGTTCAAATTTCTATGCTTTCTCTGTTATTAAGTTCTAAAGGCCACCGTGAGCCCTTCTTAAAGATTTTGATCTGGACATTCGTACCAAAAGAGATCACAACTGATAAGATGGATATGCTAGTCGGTAACATTGCTGTCAACAACTTCATTTCATTTAATGATGAGGAAATACCAGGTGAAGGAAGAGGATTGTGCAAGGCTTTACACATCACTACTAGATGTAAAGGTCATATGTTACCCGGAGTTCTAATTTGTAGTGGATCAGCGCTGAATGTTCTACCGTTAGCCACATTGAAGAAGCTGCCAATAGATAGTTCTCATATGAGAACTTATCAAAATACGGTAAGAGCACTTGATGGAACTCAGAAGGATGTGTTAGGGAAAACTGAGGTGCCTTTGCAAATTGCACCAACGACCTTCGATGTTGAATTCGTGGTCATGGATATAAGATCTAGTTACAGCTTCTTTCTTGGGCGCTTGTGGATCCACACAGTAGGAGCGATCCCATCTACTTTAGACCAGAAGCTAAAATTTGTGATTAATGGATAACTGATAACTATCGGTGCAGAGGAGGAAATCATTGCATCAGTGACAACTGATGCACCCTTTATCGAGATCGATGAGGGTGCACTCGAGTGTCAATTCAGGACATTAGAGCTAGTCAATACAACCTTTGTCACTGAAGGGAGCAAGGCGCCATGACCAGAATTATCAAGTTGTGCGAAGATGCAGGTAAAACAAATGCTTGGGAAAGAAGCTGAAATTGGGAAAGGATTTGAAAGGAAACATCAAGGGAGGCTATATCCCATAGTAATCCTTGGGAAAAAGGATCAGTTTGGCTTGGGCTTTAAGCCCAACAAATGGCAAAGAAAGGCTGAAATCAGAAAACACCAAGAAAGAAGAATGGCTAGATTGAAGGGAGAGGAAATTGAATGGGAGTCGATGACTTTTCCTCCCCTGAGCCATAACTATATATCTGGAGGCATGCTAGATCCAAGTGCCCCAATTAGTGATGAAGGAAAATGAGATAGTGCTTTATGTGAAGCTTTTGAAAAGATGAGTATTAATGTTGTGACTGGAAGAGAAGATGAGAGCCAGTACCTATCAGTGGTTCGCCCTTGCTTTGAGCTTGACAATTGGAATGCTGAAGAAATTCTTGTAGTCTTTAAGACATGTTCAGAGTATTTCTCAAAACCAACCCCTTTGCTCTAAGCCCAGAGACAATAGGGGGTCGTATGTAAAAGGCTTATGTCAGATTTTAATTTGAATTCAATAAAGGATGAATTCCCTTAAATCTTGTGTGGCAAACTTTTTTTTTCATAAATAAGCCAAAACCAAATGAAAACCACAAAATTAAAAGCATAAAAAAATTCCATTCATTTTTTCCTTTGTATTTATCTTTTGCCTAATCCTTTTTCAGGTTTTCAGATATCAGTGGCGTAAATGAATCCGAGTCTAAATTCAAGGTTGACTTTGAGATGCCTCTATGCTTGGAAGAAATTGGAAATGTTAACGATGATGAAGAATATGATGTACCCAGTGACATGCTTAGAATGGTAGAAGGAGAGAAAAAGCAGATTCTACCACATAAAGAGTAATTAGAAACATTAAACCTCGGAACTGAAGAAGAAAAGCGAGAGGTGAAGATTGTACTACCATCATAGCCAAAACTAGACAATGTCTGATTGAGCTTTTGAAAGAATTTAAAGATATTTTTTCTTGGTCGTATCAAGATATGCCCGGCCTCGACACCGACATCGTCATGCATATGCTCCCTATAAAGGAAGGATGTGAACCTGTAAAGAAAAAGATGAGAAGAATAAAGGTTGAAACACTCCTGAAGATCAAGGATGAGGTAAAGAATCAATATGATGCAGGATTCCTCAAGGTAGCCTAGTATCCAGAATGGGTGGCGAATATTGTCCCAGTACCGAAGAAGGATGGAAAAGTACGAATGTGTGTTGACTACAGAGACCTCAATAAGGCAAGCCCTAAGGATAATTTCGCACTCCCACATTTTGACACTTTAGTCGACAATACAGTTGGTCATTCACTTTTCTCTTTCATGGATGGTTTCTCCAGATATAATCAGATTAGGATGGAAAATATGACTTTTGCGACCCTATGGGGAACTTTTTGCTATAAAGTGATGCCCCTTAGACTTAAGATTGTAGGGCAACCTATCAAAGAGCCTTGGTCACCCTTTTCCATGATATGATGCATAGAGAAATAGAAGTATACGTTGACGACATGATCGCCAAATCTCAATCAGAGGAAGAACATTTGGCAAATTTGGAAAAGCTCTTCCTAAGACTAAGGGGGTTCCAGTTGAAGCTCAACCTGACTAAGTGCGCATTTGGGGTCACATCCGGCAAATTATTGGGTTTTTGGTGAGCAAAAGAGGAATTTAGATTGATCTTGATAAGATAAAAGCCATACAGGAACTTCCCCCTCCTCAAACACAGAAGGAAGTTCGAGGTTTTTTGGGACGATTAAATTACATCGCACGCTTTATTTCTTAGTTAACTGATAAGTGTGATCCAATGTTTAGGTTACTCAGGAAGAATAACCCAGGGACTTGGAACGAACAATGTCAAGTGGCTTTGGAAAAGATCAAAAAGCAGTTGAGTAACCCTCCAGTATTAGTACCACCTGTTTCAAGGAGACCACTGAACTTGTATCTAACGGTCTATGAAAAGTCCAAGGGTTGTGTGTTAGGGCAACATGACAATATTGTAAGAAAAGAAAAGGCAATATGATACTTGAGCAAGAAATTCACTGATTGTGAAACAAAATATTCGTCGATTGAAAAACTATGTTGTGCTTTGGTCGGGGCAGCTAAAAGGCTAAGACAATACATGCTTTATCACGTTACGTCTCTAATCTCGAAGTTGGATCCACTGAAGTTCATGATGGATACCCCGGCTCTATTAGGAAGGTTAGCACGTTGGCAAATGTTATTATCAGAATTTGATATCCAGTATGTAAGTCAAAAAGTGATAAAAGGGAGTGCCATACAAGACTTTTTGGCAAGCCGCACTTCTGATGACTATGAAGCGTTAAATTTTAATTTTCCTAATGAAGACTTGATGTGCATCTTAGAGGATGATGAGGCTCCCCTGGAATCTTGGGTTATGAACTTCGATGGTGCAACAAATGCATTAGGAAGAGGTATAGAGGCAATTTTGGTTTCGCGAGAAGGAGATTATTACCTTTTTACCAGTCGTTTGAAATTCTTCTGCACAAATAACATGGTGGAGTACAATGGGAATAATAGAAGCTATAAGGAGTAAAATCCATACTCTAAGAGTTTTTAGGACTCGGTATTAGTCGTTTATTAGATACGTGGTGAATGGGAGATAAAAGATGCAAAGTTGGTGGAATACCACAAGTTGGTCCTTGAGTTAACCAAAGAATTTGGTGAGATCAATTTCAAATATCTCACCAGCAGAGTCGCCAAGCTGTCGCAACCCTTTTTAGGAGTTTTGATGTTTTGGTAAACTTTATAAAATCACGGAGTCGCCACCAATCTTTTTTGAAAAAAGTGTGATTGGATCACTTTTTAAACAAAGGTTATTTTAATAAACGTTTTATTTATCAAAACAAAAATTTTGGTCCACGTAAACAAGAGGAAACAAGTTCGGGGTCGGTTACGTATGGAGAAGGATTAGCACCCTCACAACGCCCAAACAATTGGTACCTAATTGATTTCAAAAAGTGTTTTCAAAATTGGAATTTGCAAGTTCTCAAACTTTCGATTTATTTATCCGCAAAGTGAATGTAAATCTATTTTAACGGCCTTATCGCCCGGGAAATGAACTTTAATCACCGCCAATACTCATGGCGCTAACCCGTCATTCCCGTTTGATAAGACACCGCATTAATTAAGTTTTCACTTTTTAACAAATCAGCAAGAAAATTAAATGTATTAAAATCTTTTAATTAAAATCTAATTAGTGCTTAATACTTAAAGAAGCATCTACATTCATTTTAACTGTCAAGGTTTAAATGCAATTAAGTGTGTCTTATTGAAAATGTGAAGAATATTTTACAAAACATATGTCTCTATTCTAGGTTTTAAGTCCCTAATCCTTAGGTTTTACACACAAATATTTACATAAAAGACATAAAGAAATAACTAATTACTTAAGTTAAAAAAAAATAACTAAGCAATTGCTAAAATTAAATAAAGAAAAGGGAATTTGGTTTTTATTTTTTTAAATGGAAAATCTAAATTAGGGATTAATTTGAAAGAAAGTAAAATGTGAAGGTTAATTTGAAAATAGTTTATAATTTGGTGCTGAATTTAAAAGAAAAATGACAAAATTAAACAAAGGTGCCGCGGTATAAGAACCGGGAAAAAAGGCACAGGTTATAACCGGGTACGGGTCAGGTCAACAGGTTGGTATATAATCCAATTATCAGAAACATATTTCATTTTTCTCTTCTCATAAAAATGGATCAAAGCCGGCTCTTATTTTTCTCTGAATACATTCATCGTGTTCTTCATGAATTGAAGAACACGAAAATAATTCGCCGTGCCGGCCACCATCCACCGGCGGCAGCCACCGTTATCGGCGGAGAAATTCCCAGAAAAACCCAAATTTTCCAGATTCTAGTGACTTCAAATTCGCATTTTTCCACCGGAGTTACATCGAAGCCAAATCAAACGGTGTTTTGAAGGTAAAATCAATCGCCTTTTCTTTATTAAATTCGAAATAGAAAGTAAATAGATAGAACACATTACCAAAAACTTGCTTCTCTTATTGCTTGACACTTTGATTACAATCCTTGCTTGTTGGCTTTACAATTTTCGAATGCTAGCTTTAAGTATGTATCAAATGTGTTTTTCTGTAACTGTTGTTGTGTCTGATTGCTGTTGTTACAATGATTTACAGTAAGGTTTATATAGCTATTGAAATGCTTGGATTACAAGAACAAATCCCTAATTTCCCCCCTAGATTATCTCCTATTTGACTCGAATTGCTTGATCTTTGCCAGAGGCTTTAATTTAGGGATTAACCCTTTCTATTTTGTTTTTGATTTTTGTTCAGAGTTCAAATTGGTTGCCTTTTGCATCTTTTTCCATATCCGATTGTAGCTTGATTCTTGCAAAGGCTTCAAATTAGGGATTATCCCTTTCTATTTTGCGTTTGATTTTCCAACTAGGGCTTCAAATTAGGGGTTTAATTCCCTTTTGATTTTATCTTGAATTGTTGTGCTCCAATTTGGGGATTTAACCCTCTTGTTTCTCTATTTGCATGTTTCTGATGACTCGAACAATGCCAGCAAGGAGCAATCAAGGGTGACGATGGAGAAGATGAACCGTTCGATGGAAGCTAGAAAGGCCCGTGCGGGCTACCATGCGCGAGTGGTGATCCACGTGATACACCCGAAGCAATATGGGCTGTCAGATCCCGTCCTAATCGAACGGCTATGTCGAATGCGGCGTTATACCATTCCCAGCTGGCGCGATCTATGCCATTGGATCACACATTGATCCAAGGGCCCTTCATGGGCTGCGCAACATAAGAAAGACAACATTAGAGCATTTAAGGTTTAATTTTGTTGGGCTGATCGGTCCTTATTACGTATAGGTGTATACTTCAACAGTAATGGGCAAGTTATTTAATTAATGGACTCTTTTTTGTAATGTTTTTACTAAATCTAATGGACCTTTTTTTTTTACTTTGGGTTTTACACTAGTTATTATTTTAACTACTATCTAATATACAACCTATGTTAATTCTAACTACCATATCAATATACTAGTATATGAAAACTATACTAATTATAATACACTAAGTATGCTATACGACACATTAATAATTCCATCATTAATAAATTAACTATATGACACCTAACTATATTAACAGTATAACACTAATACAATAATACTAAATTAATATAACAATTAAACTAAAACGAAGGTGAAAATCCAGTGACAACAGCTGCCCTCTTTGGTCATTCCGGAGAAACATGAATAAAGCAAAGAAGAAAAGACATTAATTTTCACCAATTACCAGACCGTCAATGCCTGAAAAGTCAGGCGGGTTCTATTCTCCTTGCGCTCGAATAGATAAGCGAATTCCATTCTATGAATGCCCAAATAGATGAGCATGTTCTATTCTCCTTGTGCTTGAATAGATAAGCAGGTTCCATTCTCTAAATGCCGGAACGGATAGGCGGATTATATTCTCCTTGTGCTCGAATAGATAAGCAGGTTCCATTCTCTAAATGCCCTAATGGATAGACAGATTATATTCTCGTTGGGCTCGAATAGATAAGCAGGTTCTATTCTCCAAATGCCCGAACGGATAGGCAGATTCTATTGTCCTTGTGCTCGAATAGATAAGCAGGTTTCATTCTCCGAATGCCCGAACAGATGATCAAGTTCTATTCTCCTTGTGCTCGAATAGATAAGCAGGTTCCATTCTCTAAATGCCCGAACGGATAGGCAGGTTCTATTCTCATTGTGCTCGAATAGATAAGTAGGTTCCATTCACCGAATGCCTGAAGGGATAGGTAGGTTCTAAAAGATGACTTCATCCTCCATACGCTTGGATGAATAAGCTAGTTCAAAACCTGTCAAAAAAAATGCAAAATGATTTAAGATGCATATGCCCCTAGGGATGCCTAATCATGAATGCTTGTCTTATTTCTTTTGCTTTTTCTCAATGATTTTTCTCAAGCAATGGACACATGACTGTGAAGCTCCAGGAAACTTGGATTATATCATCTCAAACATTCTCTCAACTCTAGAAACAGATGGTTGGTGTCTGTTTTGGCCTATCCCATCAAAAAAGACTGTATGACTTCCTTTCATCCTTCTACACTAAAAGATTTTACACTAAGAGCTTGCAATAACTCATCCTTCAATACTAGTTGGATTTCACCAATTTCTTGTTGTTAAAATTCCATCAACCACTCTTTCGGAAGTAATCTTCACCATTACATTCATCCCTTCCTGTGACTCCTGCCTTGATCTTCCAAAAAGGGAAGCTCCTTGTTGCTAGAACACCTAAGAACGAAACTCTCTGGGGATGTGGGTATCGTATTGGTTTATCATCATCTGAAAGTTGCTGTTGTATGCTGCGATGATTGACAAAACAATCATAGAGAGTCATCACCATCATTTTTGCTTTACCATTCCTATTCTCGGTACTTCTTTGCTTATGATCTTTACATGTTTACTCCCTTAATCCAATTATCTTGTACTCTTGTTCTCATATTCTTCAACACTCTTTTAGCCTTTGTCAAGTTGTCATTGTAGTTTATACATCAATGTTTAGTGACAGGCTTCCTTGAATCCTGATGTTCTTCCAATGTCTCACATCCTTACTTATTTCCTTCAATGTCTGTAAAATTGTTCTCATTGTTGTAGAAAACAAACTATCTCATGTGAGCATGCTGCCTTAAGGTAATGTCAAAACATTACTTGATGGTCCTCCGCAGAGATTTGTAGCAAAACCTATTTCAATCTTGCATTTCTTCACGAGTTTGCTGCTCTTTACGCCCTAAGCTCCAAAGTTGACCATGGAATACCTCATAGTTCCAATACTCTTCTAGACAAATTTCAAAGTAATGATAAAAAATCTTTTGTATATTTCAAATGATGCCAAATTTTAATTCTTATTTCAATGCAAGATGCTTTATGGAAGGATGTTAAAGGAGAGAAAGAGAAGGTCTACACAACAAAATTTTATTATTATTGTGGCAAACACAAAAAGAAATTACAAGGAAAAGAATAGGTATTAAGATATCAGAAACCAAAACTCTTCCTATCATGACTTCATACCACTATGATGTGCAGACCCTGGAAATAACGATTATGTGGAAAGATATGAAGCTTCCAGGCGACAAACCCCAAGATCGATCTGTAGAAGGGCTACCTTTGCAAATTATCTGAGCTGCTCTTTACGGGTTTTCAACTCAGATCCTCCTTTGGTTTCAAAACGCCCTTTGCAGATTTTCTTTTTTTATTTTCTTCTTTTTCTTATTTTTCTTTTTCTTCTTTTTTTCCTTCTTCAAACATAAAACTTTTTAATCGAATTTGAATTTATTGGGTTCTGAAGTTCGTCTCCATCCATTTCGGCTAGAATCAATGCTCCACCTGAGAAAACCTTTGCTACAATGTAAGGTCCTTCCCAATTCGGTGCCCATTTTCCTCGAGAATCGCTTTGGATTGGAAGCTTTTTCCTAAAAACTAAATCCCCCTCTTTGAATTCTCTTGCGTGAACTTTCTTCTCATGAGCCCTTATCATCATTTTCTAGTACATTTGGCCATGACACAGTGCTTTAAACCTCCTTTCATCAATCAAATTAAGCTGGTCATTTATTGCTTGAACCCATTATGCTTCTTCCAACTTTGCTTCCATTAAGACACGGAGCGATGGTATTTCAACCTAGATGGGTAGCACAACTTCTACCCCGTATACCAATGAGAAAGGTGTTGCCCCAGTGGAAGTTCTTACTGAGCTTCGATAAGCGTATAAAGCAAACAGTAGCTTCTCGTGCCAATCCTTATAGGTATCAACCATTTTTGCAATAATCTTCCTAATATTCTTATTTGCTGCCTCCACTGCCCCATTCATCTTCGGGCGATATACCACAAAATTGTGATGCTTGATATTGAACTGCTCACAGACTCCACTTATCATTTTGTTGTTTAAATTTGAGGCATCGTCAGTGATGATACTCTCAGGCAAGCCATATCGACAAATAATTTCCTTTTTCATAAACTTGCAAACTGTCGATCTGGTGACGTTTGCTTACGAGGTTGCTTCTACCCAGTTCGTAAAATTAACAATGGCTACCAGGATAAAACGATGCCCGTTTGATGCTTTAGGGTAAATTTGATCGATGACATCAATGCCCCACATAGAGAACGGCCAAAAAGCTGTCATAATATGAAGAGGTTGAGGTGACATATGGACCTTGTCAGCATAGATTTGGCACTTGTGGCATTTGCGAGAATAATTGATGCAATCACCTTCCATGGTTGACCAATAATATCTGAGACGCATAATCCTTCTTGCCATAGTGAAACCACTAGGATGGGTTGCGCAGACTCTTTTATGAACTTCTTCCACAATTAATTGGGCCTCTTTTGCTCCCACATGTCTTATAAGCACTTGATCACGACTTCTTTTGTATAAAATCTCTCCACTAAAAACATACGCTGATGCCATTTTCCTGATCGTTTTCTTTTCATTCTCTATAGCCTGCGGCGGGTATTGCTGGAATTTTACATATTGCAAGATGTCATGGTACTATGGCAATCTATCTGTCTCCTCTTCAACATCATAATAATGAGCTGGAGAGTCTAGCACATGTAACCTGATGGGCATCATATCAGATCCCTCACTTACCCTAAACATGGTGGCGAAAGTGGCTAAAGCATCGACCACTTGGTTGTCTTCTCTAGGAGATATTTGAAAGTGATCTCATCAAATTCTTTGGTCAACTCAAGGACCAACTTGTGGTCTTCCACCAACTTTGCTTATTTTGTCTCCCATTCGCCACGTATTTGATAAACGACTAATGCAGAGTCACCAAAAACTCTTAGAGTACGGATTTTCCTCCTTATAACTTCTCTTAGTCCCATTATACAGGCTTCGTACGGATTTTGAACAGTGAAGATGAGAATGCAAAGGTACGACATTGGTCCGAGGTGAATCAGCGAATATTTGGAGACAATCTAGTAGCTAATCATGAGACAAAGACTTTAGAATATGCCCATATCAGCATCAGACAGAACAATATGCAAGAATTGCAGGAACTCTGAGAGCACTTTGATTATGGGACTAAGCACTTCTTCTAAGAAGTCTATGGTGACATAGCCTATCCCTTGTACGTGAAGATCGATGAACAATTTCTGAAGGCCTTGGTTCAATTCTAGAATCCAGGGTATTATTGTTTTACTTTTAATAAAGAAGATATGGTGCCTAAGTTTGAGGAGTACTTAGCCCTTTTCAACCTGTGCAAAGTGAATAAGAACTGGGTCTATGCTTAAGCCTCCTAAAAACAAAAACCCACATGCAAAGCTTCAGGCATTCGCTAGTATGAGTGATGGTTGGGTCAAGGGGTTGATACGAAAGAGAGGAGGCACCTTTAACTTCCCTTGGTCAAGCATCAGAAGTATAATTTCAATTCACCCCGACAGAGAGAAGAGAGTCGATCTTCTAGCAATTGCAATTTACGGTTTAGTCATCTTTTTTAGGGTTCTAGGAAACATTGATGTGGCATTACTTGATTTCCTTGAACAGTTAAAGAGAGGAGTCAATCTGACGCCAGCTGTACTTGCTGAGATTCATTTCACTCAATGCTTTTCGAAGAACCGTAGGTGTCTATTTTGGAGGATGTGCTCCGCTTCTACAAGTTTGGGCCCTCAGTCATTTTTGGGAATGCCCAACATTGGCCTTATCAAATGTGTTTTCCCTGAACTTCTCACCTCTTTCAGAATTATTGACAAAAGAGTGGCCCGTTGTTAAGAAGAATAAATGGATTGAGATATTTAGGGATCGTCATGACGAAGACATCAGATGGAGGGTTCCTTGGATGTGCCATACCAAGCTTTTGTATAAGTGTGGAGATTTCAACTTCCTAATGCTGCTAGGTTTGTGGGGAGGATTTGGATGTGCTCCTTTGCTAGTATCTCGTCAGTTTGGATCTAGGCAATTCATCTCATTCACTACTGGTCTTGGCTCATCAGAATTTGAGTTCCTAGGAGAGTTCATACTGAAGGTTCAGACAATCAGTGGTGCGTGGAACCACTGTTATCATATGAAGTTAGAATCTGATATTCATTGCCTGTACACCCGAGATTATGATATCTGGAGGCATACAAGAGTAAATGACAAAGTCATAGAACCTACAACTGGACAAGCAAAATCTCTAGAAGAGCATCTAAAGATAGTCCCTACAGAAGCTAATATCTTAAGAGAAGAATTAAAAAGGGCTAAGCTGGAGATAGAAACCCTACGAGAGCATAACCAAAAAGACCTAGAAAACAAGTTTGAGATTCAAAGAGTTGACTTCCTTAAGCTCCAGACTGCCGTCTGAAATGCTGATCTAAAAAAAACTCCAGAACAGTGGAAACAAGAAATTGGACACGTTGTAAGAGAAGAAAAGAAACAAGGAAGGCGCAAGGTTGAGAAATATAGACGAGCCCTTGTTGAAGAGAAGAAGAAGGGTAAGCTGGCAACTGAAAATGGAAATGGCAAACAGGTTTAAGAAAGTGAGAAAGAAAGCGTGCCTGCATGGAAAAGGAAGGCCCGCGACAACAAGATTCACTTATTTGAGTTACAGAAGGCATGTGACTAGACCAGTACGAAGCTGAAGCAGAGTCAAGCTTGTGTTGCTGAGTTGCAAGCTAAAATTGATGATCTGAACCACTCGTTGCATAGAATCCAGAATCATCACACCTATATTGAACTTCAGGCCTGTCGAAGTGAGAATGATATCTTGAAGGAATGGATAACACCATCCAAGAACATAGGACGAAGATCTTGGTCCTTGAAGACATAGCTAAGGGAGGTGATGGTTACTGGTTCACTCGTCTTAGAGATGTGGCTAGAAGATTTCAAGAACGGGATGAGTTTGACTGGACTGTCATGACCCAGGTACAGGATGTGGCTCGACACTTGATGAAGTTAGCAACTAAAGCTGCAGCTCTTCGTCAGTACATCATGCCAGCAGGAGAGTGGGACAGAGGCTTATATGGCTTATTGAAGAAATCAAAAAACTAGGAGTTAAGGTTGAAAAATATTTGTAAACAAATTTGATGTAATAAGGACCATTTCATATTTAATAAAAGAGTTGCTTCTTGAGCAGATGTTTCATGGAATTGATGGCCCTTCGCTTGCATTCATGCTTTTGCATTTCATTCTTCTTTGTTTCATAGCTTTTCTTTGCATTTACATTTGTGCATGCATAATAAGAATCTAACTTAAATAAAAAGGGTAGAAAATCAAAATAGAAAAAATAAATCACAAGTACGGTACTCGGTCTCAAGCCAGAGTAATGGAAGACAAGGTGACAGCATTAGAAAGCAACCATAAGAGTACTCAGGATAGGTTAGACAAGCTGAAGACATATCTGAAGCAACGGATGGAGTTAGTTCATCAAAAGACAGTTGGTTCAATTGCGGCCATGTTAGGCATTAAGGACCCAGACGCAGTAGAAGCTAGTGGGGAAGCAAATGCCATGACAAAATTTTAGGGGATGGCCTTCGTTCATCCCAACATGCAAAACTAAGATTAATCTTTTAAGGCCAAGATTTCTCCACATTTTGTTGAGGCTTCGGCACAGAATGATAGAAAGATGAATTCTGAGGAGGTCATCGAGGTGCCTGATTTCGATGAAATTGCCGATAAGGTGAAAGCTAAAAAGAAATGGGAGGATCGCTATGAGAAGTTGGAGGGAATGATTAAGTCCTTCCAACAAGGAGGTATATATGGACGAGTGGATGCCAAGGATTTAAGCTTAGTGACTGATCTAATAGAACCACCAAAATTTAAAGTCCCTAACTTTGAAAAATATAATGGAACTACGTGCCCTACAGCATATCTAACAATGTATTACAGGAAAATGTCGATGTATCTTGAGAACAAGAAGCTGCTTATCCATTGCTTCTAAGACAGTCTAGTAGGATCAACTATACGCTGGTACACGCAGCTAAGTCGAGTTAACATCAGATCATGGAAAGATTTGTCCTGAGCTTTTAGTGAGCAGTATAAGCATGTTTCAGACAAGATTCCAGCCCGTTTAGTTCTCCAAGGATTGGAAAAGAAGCATCATGAAAGTTTTCGCCAGTACGCGCAAAGATGGAGGGATGTAACTGCCCAAGTCCAGCCATCATTGCTGGAAAATGAGATCACCCTAATGTTCGTGAGACATTAAAGGGTTCATTCTATGGCCGTATGCTTAATCATGCCACAAAGATTTTTACAGACATGCTTATAAATGGAGAGTTGATACCTGCTGCCATGAAAAATGGAAGGTTGGATAGTGGGGAAACAAAGAAACCATACAAAAAGAGAGATGATGAAGTCAATGCCACTAATGTCTATAACCACAGTAACTCAAAAGGGGGTAGTTTTCAACAAACCCAATGTTTTGACCAAAGCTCCAACTGTCACAAATCGTCCGAAGGAAGAACAAAGATATCAAGGGAGCTCGAAACCATATTTTCCTCCTATACCAATGACATATGCAGAATTATTTGCCAAACTGGTCAAATATTAGATGGTGTTGCCAAGGCATGTTCCCCATTCTCACCACCATACCCACCATGGTATGATGAGAAGGCACAATGTGAATACCATGCAGGAGTTAGGGGGCATACCATTGAAAATTGTACTGCATTTCAAAGGGTGTTGGATGACTTAAGAAAATCAGGGATGCTATCATTTGAAACATCAGAAGATAAGGGAAACCCTCTGCCAAATCTTCAAAATCAGGGATGCTATCATTTGATACGTCAGAAGATAAGGGAAACCCTATGCACAATGTGGTAAAAGAATGTGTTCCAAAAGTAAAAGCTCCCATGAAGTGGGTATGGGCTTAAATGGTGGCAGTAGGGATGTTTGAAGGAGGAGACCGAAGGTTGAAAATTGAAGATGAACTGTACTGTGAGTATCACATGAAGAAAGGACATGAGATTAATTGTTTCTTAGAGTTTAGGAAACTTGTTCAAGATAAGATGAATGAAAAAGAGCTGAAGTTCTTTGAAAAGGAAGACAAGAAATCCATGTTGGACATATGTACATCAAAGGAGTCACCCTCTAAAAGAGACTATTCTCGAATGAAGCCTTTAGTTATTAAGGCTAAAGCGAGAGTTAGTGAGCCAACAATTGGTGTAACCCCGCGACTTATAATGAAGGTGCCGACCCTATTTTCATACAGGGATAGGCGCCGACCCCGTTTTCATATAAGGATAGCAAGCAGGTTCTTTGGAATTATGCTTGTACGGTGGTAGCACCAGAAGAAACATCTATTCAAGAGAAGGAAGAACTACTTAATGAGGTGAGCCGTTTCACGAGGAGTGGAAGGTTGTATTCCCAGCCAATAGTAGAGGATCGAGATACAACGCAGAGGAAAGCTTCTACTGAAGAACCTGAGAAAGAGGATAACAGTGATTTCTTCAAAGAAAAACTGACATCATCACGAGCCTGTAAAGGAATCAGAGGCTCTAGAATTTTTGAAGATTTTAAAACACGGCGAATACAGCGTTGTGGAGCAACTCCACAAGCTTCTAACTCGAATTTCTATGCTTTATTTGTTATTAAGTTGTGAAGGCCACCGCGAGGCCTTGTTAAAGATTTTGAACCGGACATTTGTACCAAAGGATATCACAATTGATAAGATGGATATGTTAGTCGGTAACATTGTTGTCACCAACTTCATATGTTACCCGGAATTCTAATTGATAATGGATCGGCGCTGAATCTTCTACTGTTAGCCACATTGAAGAAGCTGCCAATAGATAGTTCTCATATGAGAACTTATCAAAATACGATAAGAGCATTTGATGGAACTCAGAAGGATGTGTTAGGGAAAATTAAGGTGCCTTTGCAAATTGGACCAACGACCTTCGATGTTGAATTTGTGGTCATGGATATAAAACCTAGTTACAGCTGCTTGCTTGGGCGCCCATGGATCCACATAGCAGGAGCGGTCCATCTACTTTACACCAGAAGCTGAAATTCGTGATCGATGGACAACTAATAACTGTCGGTGTAGATAAGGAAATCATTGCATCAGTAACCACTGATGCACCCTTTATCGAGATTGATGAGGGTGCGCTCGAGTTAATGCAACCTTTGTCACTAAAGGGAGAAAGGTGCTAGAACCAGAATTATCAAGTTGTGCGAATATGCAGGTAAAACAAACGCTTGGGAAAGGATCTGAAATTGGGAATGGATTTGGAAGGAAACATCAAGGGAGGTTATATCCCATAGTAATCCCAGCGAAAAAGGATCGGTTCGGCTTGGGCTTTAAGCCCAACAAGTGGCAATGAAAGGCTGAAATCAAAAAACATCAAGAAAAAGTAAGGGCTAGATTAAAAGGGAGGCGAAATTGAATGGGAGCCGGTGACTTTCCCTCCCCTGAGCCATAACTTTATATCTGGAGGCGTGCTGGATCCAAGTGCCCCAATTAGTGATGAAGGAAAAGGAGAGAGTGCTTTATGTGAAGCGTTTGAAAATATGAGTATTAATTCTGTGACTGAAGGAGAATAGGAGAGCCAGTACTTGTCAATGATTCTCCCTTGCTCTGAGCTTGAAAATTGGACTGCTAAAGAAATTCCTGTAGTCTTTAAGACATGTTCAGAGTAATTCTCAAAACCAACCCCTTTGCTTCAAGTCCGGAGACAATAGGGGATCTAATGTAATAGGCTTATGTCAGATTTTAATTTGAATTCAATAAAAGATGCATTTCCTTAAATCTTGTGTGACAAACTTTTTTTTCATAAATAAACCAAAACAAAATGAAAACCATAAAATTAATAGCATAATAAAAATTCCATTCATTTTTTCCTGTGCATATATCTTTTGCCTATTATTTTTCAAGTTTTTAGATATCAGTGGCGTAAATAAATCTGAGTCTGACTTCAAGGTTGACTTTGAATTGCCTCTATGCTTGGAAGAAATTGGAAATATTGACGATGAAGAATAATATGATGTACCCAGTGACATGCTTAGAATGGTAGAAGGAGAGAAAAAACAGATTCTACCACATAAAGAGGAATTAGAAACATTAAACCTCGGAACTGAAGAAGAAAAGCGAGAGGTGAAGATTGGTACTACCATTATAGCCAAAACTAGACAAAGTCTGATTGAGCTTTTGAAAGAATTTAAAGATATTTTCTCTTGGTAGTATTAAGATATGCCCGACCTTCACATCAATGTCATCATGCATAGGCTCCCTATAAAGGAATGATGTGAACTTGTAAAGCAAAAGTGGAGAAGAATGAAGGTTGAAACACTCCTCAAAATCAGGGATGAGGTAAAGAAGCAATATGATGCAGGATTCTTTAAGGTAGCCAAGTATCCGAAATGGGTGGTGAATATTGTCCCAGTACCAAAGAAGAATGGAAAAGTACGAATGTTTGTTGACTACAGGGACCTCAATAAGGCAAGCCCTAAGGATAATTTCCCGCTCCCACATATTGACACTTTAGTCTACAATACAGTTTGTCATTCACTCTTCACTTTTATGGATAGTTTCTCTAGATATAATCAGATTAAGATGCGCCTAGAAGACATAGAAAAGATGACTTTTGTGACTCTATGGGGAACTTTTGCTATAAAATGATGCCCTTTGGACTTAACAATGCAGAGGCAACCTATCAAAGAGCCATGGTCACCCTTTTCCATGATATGATGCATAGAGAAATAGAAGTATACGTTGACGACATGATCGCCAAATCTCGATTTGAGGAAGAACATTTGGCCAATTTGGAAAAGCTTTTCCTAAGATTAAGGGAGTTCCAATTGAAGCTCAACCCCGTATAAGTGCACATTTGGGGTCACATCTGCCAAATTATTGGGTTTTGTGGTGAGCAGAAGAGGAATTGAGATTGATCCTGATAAGATAAAAGCCATACAAGAGCTTTCCCCACCTCAAACATAGAAGGATGTTTGAGCTTTTCTTGGACGATTAAATTACATCACACGCTTCATTTCTCAATTAACTGATAAGTGTGATCCAATGTTTTGGTTCCTCAGGAAGAATAACCCGGGGACATGGAATGAAGAATGTCAAGTGGCTTTGGAAAAGATCAAAGAGCAGTTGAGTAACCCTGCAATATTAGTACCACCTATTTTAGGGAGACCATTGATCTTGTACCTAATGGTCTATGAAAACTCCATGGGTTGTGTGTTAGGGCAACATGAAGATACTGGACGAAAAGAAAAGGCAATGTACTTCTTGAGCAAGAAATGCATTGATCGTGAAACCAGATATTCGTCTATTGAGAAACTATGTTGTGCTTTGGTCTGGGCAGCTAAAAGGCTAAGATAATATATACTTTATCACGTTACGTGGCTAATCTCAAAGTTTGACCCACTAAAGTTCATGATGGAAGCCCGAACCTTATCAGGAAGGTTAGCACGTTGGCAAATGTTATTGTCAGAATTCGATATCATGTATGTGAGCCAAAACGCGATAAAAGGGAGTGCCATGGCAGACTTTTTAGCAAGTCGCGCTTGTGATGACTATGAAGCATTAAATTTTAATTTTCCTGATGAAGACTTCATGTGTATCTCAGAAGATGATGAGGGTTCAATAGAGTCTTGGGTTATGAATTCTGATGGTGCAGCAAATGCGTTAGGAAGAGGTATCGGGGCAGTTCTGGTTTCACCGGAAAGAGATTATTACCCTTTTACCAATCGTTTGAAGTTCTTCTGCACTAATAAGATGGCAGAGTACGAGGCTTGTATAATGGGACTAAGAGAAGCTATAAGGAGGAAAATTTGTAATGTAAGAGTTTTTGGGGACTCTACATTAGTCATTTATTAGATACGTGGCGAATGGGAGACAAAAGATGCAAAGTTGGTGGAATACCACAAGTTGGTCCTTGAGTTGACCAAAGAATTTGATGTGATCACTTTTAAATATATCCCCAAAGAAGACAACCAAATGGCCGATACTTTAGCCACTTTAGCCGCCATGTTTAGGGTAAGTGAGGGATCTTAGATGATGCCCATCAAGTTACATGTGCTAGACTCTCCAGCTCATTGTTATGATATTAAAGAGGAGACAGATGGATTGCTATGGAACCATGACATCTTGCAATATGTAAAATTCCAACAATACCCGCCGCAAGCTACAAAGAATGAAAAGAAAATGATCAGGAAATGGCATCGGGGAATGTCCTTAGTGGAGAGATTTTATACAAAAGAAGTCGTGATCAAGTACTTCTAAGATGCCTATGAGCAAAAGAGGCTCAATCAGTTGTGGAAGAAGTTCATGAAGGAGTCTGCAGAACCCATCCTAGTGGTTTCACTATGCCAAGAAGGATTAGGCATCTTGGATATTATTGGTCAACCATGGAAGGTGATTGCATCTATTATTCTCGCAAATGCCACAAGTGCCAAATCTGTGTTGAGAAGGTCCATACGCCACCTCAACCTCTTCATATTATGACAGCTCCTTGGCCGTTCTCTATGTGGGGCATTGATGTCATCGGTCAAATTTACCCGTAAAGCATCAAATGGGCATCGTTTTATCCTGGTAGCCATTGACTATTTCACGAAGTGGATAGAAGCAGCCTCGTACGCAAACGTCACCAGATCCACGGTTTACAAGTTTTTGAAAAAGGAAATCATTTGTTGATGTGGCTTGCCTGAGAGTATCATCACCGACAATGCCTTAAATTTAAATAATAGAATGATAAGTGGAGTCTGTGAGCAGTTCAATATCAAGCTTCATAATTCTATGGTATATCGCTCGAAGATGAATGGGGCAGTGGAGGTTGCGAATAAGAATATTAAGAGGATTATTGCAAAAAATGACTGATACTTATAAAGATTAGCACGAGAAGATATCGTTTGCCTTATACGCTTATCGAACCACAGTAAGATCTTCCACTAGGGAAACACCTTTCTCATTGGTATATGGGGTAGAAGTTGTGCGACCCATTAAGGTTGAGATACCATTGCTCCGTGTCTTAATGGAAGCGAAATTAGAAGAGGCAGAATGGATGCAGGTAAGATATGACCAGCTTAATCTGATTGATGAAAAAAGATTAAATGCGATGTGTCACGGGAAAATGTACCAGAAAAGGATGATAAGGGCTCACGAGAAGAAATTTCGCCCAAGAGAATTCAAAAAGAGAGATTTAGTGTTGAGGAAGAAGCTACCAATTCAAAGCGATTCTCGAGGAAAATGGGCACCGAATTGGGAAGGACCTTACATTGTAACAAAGGTCTTCTCAGGAGGAGCGTTAATTTTAGCCAAAACAGATGGAGACGAACTCTAGAGCGCGATAAATTTAGACTTGGTTAAAAAGTATTATGTTTAAAGAAAAGAAAAGAAAAAAGAAAAGAAAAAAAAAGAAAAAAAAAGAAAAAAAAGAAAAAAAAAAGAAAAAAAGAAGAAAAAGGAAAGGGGTTCAAAATGAAAATCCGGAAAGGGCGTTTTGAAACCAAATGAGGATCTGAGTTGAAAACCCATAAAGGGCAGCTCAGATAATTTGCAAAGGTAGCCCTTCCACAGATCGATCTTGGGGTTTGTCGCCTGGAAGCTTCATATCTTTCCACATAATCGTTATTTCCAGGGTCTGCACAGCATAGTGGACATTCAAGGAATCTTATGAAGTCATGACATGAGGAGTTTTGGTTTCTGATAACTGAATACCTATTCCTTTCCTTGTAATTTCTTTTTGTGTTTGCCGCAATACTAATAAAAATTTGTTGTGTAGACCTTCTCTTTCTCTCCTTTGACATCCTTCCATAAAGCATCTTGCATTGAAATAAGAATTAAAATTTGGCATCATTTGAAATATACAAAAGATTTTTGAGCATTACTTTGAATTTTGTCTACAAGAGTATTGGAACTATGAGGAACTCCATGGTCAAATTTGGAGCTTAGGGTATAAAGAGCAGCAACCTTGTGAAGAAATTCAAGATTGAAATAGGTTTTGCTACAAGTCTTTGTGGACGATCCTCAATAGATGTTTTGACATTACCTAAGGCAGCATGCTTACACGAGATAATTTGTTTCTACAACAATGAGAACAATTTTACAGATATTGGAGGAAATAATTAAGGATGTGGACATTAGAAGAACATCAGGATTCTAGGAAGCCTGTCACTGAACATTGATGTATCAACTACAATGACAACTTGACAAAGGCTAAAAGTGTGTTGGAGAATATGAGAATAAATTCAAGAGTACAAGATAACTGGGTTAAGCGAGTAAACATATAAAGATCATAAGAAGTACCGAGAATAGGAATGGTAAAGCAAGAATGATGGTGATGACTCTCTATGATTGTTTTGTCAATCATCGTAGCATACAACATGAACTTTTAGATGATTTTCCATGCATTAATAATGGTAAACCAATATGTTCCCCATATCCCCATAGAGTTTCGTTCTTAGGTGTTCTAGCAACAAGGAGCTTTCCTTTTTGAAAGATCAAGGCAGAAGTCACAGGAAGGGATGAATGTAATGGCGAAGATTACTTCCCAATGAATGGTTGATGGAATTTTAACAACAAGAAATTGGTGAAGCGAACTAGTATTGAAGGATGAGTTATTGCAAGCTCTAAGTTTAAAATCTATCAGTGTAGAAGGTTGAGAGGAAGTCATATAGCCTTTCTGATGGGACAGGCCAAAATAGACACCAACCATCTATTTCCAGAATTGAGAGAATGTTTGAGATGATATAATCCAAGTTTCTTGGAGCTTCACAGATTCTCCTGTGTCATTGCTTGAGAAAAATTGTTAGGAAAAAGCAAAAGAAATAAGACATGCATTCATGATTAGGCATCCCTAGGGGCATATGCATCTTAAATAATTTTGCATTTGTTTTTGACAAGTTTTGAACTCGCTTATTCATCCAAGCGTATGGAGGTTCAAGTCATCTTTTAGAACATGGCTATCCGTTCGAGCATTCGGAGAATGGAACCTGCTTATCTATTCGAGCACGAGGAGAATAGAACCTACCTATCCGTTCGGGCATTCGAAGAATGGAACCTGCTTAGGTATTCGAGCACGAGGAGAATAGAACCCGCCTATCCATTCGGGCACTCAGAGAATGGAACCTGATTATCTATTTGAGCACGAGGAGAATAGAATCTACCTATCCGTTCGGGCATTTGGAGAATAGAACCTGCTTATCTATCCGAGCACGAGAAGAATAGAACATGCTCATCCATTCGGGCATTTGGAGAATAGAATTCGCTTATTTATTTGAGCTCAAGGAGAATAGAACCCGCCTGACTTTTCAGGCATTGGCAGATTGGTAATTGGTGAAAATCAGTGTCTTTTCTTCTTTGCTCTATTCCTGTTTCACCGAATGACCAAAGTGGGGCAGCTGTTGTCATTGGATTTTCACCTTCGTTTTAGTTTAAGTGTTATATTAATTTAGTATTATTGTATTAGTGTTATATTGTTAATATAGTTAGGTGTCATATAGTTAATGTATTAATGTTAGAATTATTAATGTGTCGTATACCATACTTAATGTATTATAATTAGTATAGTTGTAATATATTAGTATATTGATATGGTAGTTAGAATTAACATAGGTTGTATATTAGATAGTAGTTAATATAATAACTAGTGTAAAACCCAAAGTAAAAGGAAAATATCCGTTAGATTTAGTAAAAACATTACAAAAGGAGTCCATTAATTAAACAACATGCCCATTATTGTTGAAGTCTAAACCCATACATAATAAGGACCGATCGGCCCAACAAAATTAAACCCTAAATGCTCTAATATCGTCTTTCTTATGTTACGCAGCCCATGGAGGGCCGTTGGATCAATCTGTGATCCAATGGCACAGATCGCACCAGCTGGGAATGGTATAAAGCCACACTCGACATAGCCGTTCGATCAGGATGGGATCTGACGGCCCAAATCACTTCAGGGTGTATCATGTGGATCACCACTCGCGTGTGGCAGTCACGCACGCGCCTTTCTAGCTTCCATCGAACGGTTTATCTTCTCCATCATCACCCTCGATTGCTCACTGCTGACGTTATTCGAGTCGTTAGAAACATGCAAATAGAGAAACAAAAGGGTTAAATCCCCAAATTGGAGCACAACAATTCAAGATAAAATCAAAAGGGAATTAAACCACTAATTTGAAGCCCTAGCTGGCAATCAGAAGCAAAATGGAAAAGGATAATCTCTAATTTGAAGCCCTAGCAAGAATCAAGCTAAAATCGGATTGGACAAAGATGCAAAAGGCAACCAACTTGAACTCAGAACCAAAATCAGAAGCAAAAAGGAAAGGTTTAATCCCTAAATTGAAGCCTCTAGCAAAGATCAAGCAATTTGAGTCAAATAGGAGATAATCTAGGGAAGAAATTAGGGATTTATTCTTGTAATCGAAGCATTTCAATAGCTATGTAAACCTTATTGTAAATAATTGTAACAACAGCAATCAGACACAACAACAATTACAGAAAACATATACTAGATTAGCATTTGGAAGTTGTAGAAGCCAGCAATTGTAATCAGAGTTCAAAAGCAATAAAAGAAGCAAGTTTCCGGTAACATCTCCTATCTTTTTTCTTTTATGTTTTAGATTTAACAAAGAAAAGGGCTTGTTTTTACCTTATTTCTATTTGAAACGCCATGGAGATTTGGCTTTGACGTAGCTCCGTTGGAAAACATGATTTTGAGGTTGCTGAAATATAGAAAATTAGGGTTTTTCTGGGAATTTCGCCACTAGCAACGGGGACGGGCGCTGGTGGATGGCGGCCGGCACGTCGGATGTTCATCGTGTTCTTCATAAAATGAAGAACACGATAAACGCGGTAGAGAATTTATAAAGGGCCGGCTTTGATCCATTTCATAAAAAGGGGAGAAATGATTTCTGTTTATAATATTTAATATATATACTAACCCATTTGACCCGACCCGAACTCGGTTATAACCCGCGCCCTTCTTTCCTGATTCTTATATCGCATCGGTTTTGTTTTCAATCTATCCAATTTCGTCTTTTCTCATTTCAATTTGGCACTAAATTTTTTAATTGTTTTCAAATTAACCCACCCATTTTGTTTTCCTTTCAATTTAATCACCAATTCATTCTTTAAAAAGGTAAAAATAATTATCCCTTTTCTTTGTTGAGTAATTATTTTTATATCTAATTTAAGTGATTTATTTGCTTTATATGTCTATATATATTTGTGTGTAAAACCTTAGGATTAGGGACTTAAAACCTAGAATAGAAACGTGTATGTTGTAAAACATTCTTCATTTTCAATAAGACACGCTTAATTATATTTAAACCTAAGTAGTTAAAATGGATGTAGATGTTTCTTTAGGGGTTTAAACATTAAATACTAAAAACAATAATACACCTAATCTTCTCTGGTATTTTTCAAAAAAGTGAAAACTTAATTGATGCGGTTTCTTATCAAATGGGAATGACGGGTTAGCGCTAGGAGTGTTGGCGGTGATTAAAGTTCATTTCTCAGGTGATAAGGCCGTCAAAATAGATTTACATTCACAAAGCGGACAAATAAATCTAAATTTTGTGAACTTACAAATTCTAGTTTTCAAAGCACTTTTTGAAATAAATTAAGTACCAGTTTTTGGGCGTTGTGGGGGTGCTAACCCTTCCTCACACGTAACCGACCCCCAAACCTATTTTCTTTGTTTTCTGTGGACCAAAATTTTATTTTGTAAATAAAACATTTTATCAAAATACCCTTGTTTTAAAAGTGATCCAATCACACTTTTTAAAAAAAATATTTGTGGCAACTCCGTGATTTTATAAAGTTTTCAAAAACGTTGAAACCTTCCTAAAAAGGGTTACGACAGCTTGCGACTCCGCTGGGGATATTTTGTTTTCTTTAAAGAACAAAGGAGGGTCAGGCCACAAATTGTTTTCAAAATGTTTTTAGAGAAATGAATTCACAAGTTCACAAAGGTTTCAATTTATTTGTCTGCTTAATGAAAGTAATTATATTTTACGCATTTAAAAAAAATTGTTGTAAAAAGGTCTATTCCTAAGCTCCTCCCAATTGTTAAGTGAGGGGAAAACGTGTTGCTCATGTCAGAATATTGATTCTCTGTATGATCCTAGAAAGTACCTTCGAGACTCATATGCCTCATGTCTTCGTAAGGATACTGATTCTTCGAGAAGACATATGAAGTGAGTCCTCCCGAGTTGAACTTGGTTCGTTGGAAACCTATAACGGGTGAGAACCAGGGGCTTTACTACCCTTAGTAGGGGACATCAAGGACAGCTTGGGTACCTTTTAGAACCCAACCATTTGAGAACTTAGAGCCTACCCCAATAGAGCCATGCGAAAAGCCTAGCGTTTTAGTGATAAAGGGAGACATGTCCTGGAGTGTCAGAATGTGCTGCCCATAATTGTTTCTGAAATTATTGTGAATTCTCTGTGTTTTCTTGATTTTAATCTTCCTTTTCCTAGTCCTGTTGTTTTGCATATCCATTCATGTAGCATCATTTAGAAGGGGTTGATTATTAAAAACATTATTCAACTTAGAAAAGATCTTGTTATGGACTGAAGGATTTTGAAAATTGAAGATGAGAATGAAAAGGTACGACATTGGTCCGAGGTGAATCAGTGAATATTTAGAGATAGTCTAGTAGCTGATCATGAGACAGAGACTTTAGAATATGCCTACATCAGCATCATTTAGAAGCAGTTGTTCCATGAAGTCTATAGTGACATAGCCTATCTCTTGTACATGAAGATCGATGAACAGTTTCTAAAGGCCTTGGTTCAATTCTAGAATCCAGGGTATTGTTGTTTCACTTTTAATAAAGAAGATATGATGCCTACGTTTGAGGAGTACTTAGCCCTTTTCAACCTGTGCAAAGTGAAGAAGAACTGGGTCTATGCTAAGCCTCCTAAAAACAAAAACCCACATGCAAAGCTTTAGGCGTTCGCTGGTATGAGTGGTGCGTGGGTCAAGGGGCTGATACAAAAGAGAGGAGGCACCTTTAACTTCCCTTTGTCAAGATTCAAAAGTATAATTTTGATTCACCCCGACAGAGGGAAGAGAGTTGATCTCCTAGCCATTGGAATTTACGGTTTAGTCATCTTTTCGAGGGTTCTAGGAAACATTGATGTGGCATTACTTGATTTCCTTGAACAATTAAAGAGAGGAGTCAATCCGGTGCCAGCTGTACTTGCTGGGACATTCATTTCTCTCAATGATTGTTGAAGAACCGAAGGTGTCTGTTTTTGAGGATGTGCTCTACTTCTACAAGTTTGGGCCCTCGGTCATTTTTGGAAATGCCCAACATTTGCCTTATCAAATGCATTTTCCCTGAACTTCTCAGCTCTTCGAAAATTTTTGACAAAAGAGTGGCCCGTTGTTAAGAAGAATAAATGGATTGAGATATTCAGGGATCGTTGTGACGAAGACATCAGATGGAGGGTTCTTTTGATGGGCTATACCAAGCTTTTGTATAAGTGTAGAGATTTCAACTTTCTAATGCTGCTAGTTTTGTGCGGAGGAATTGGATGTGCTCTTTTGCTAGTATCTTGCCAGTTTGGGTCTCGACAGTTCATCCCATTCACTACTGGTCTTGGCTCAGCAGAATTTGAGTTCCAGGCAGAGTTCAGACAGAAGGTTCAGACAATCAGTGATGCGTAGAACCACTGTTATGATATGAAGTTAGAATCTGATAGTCATTGCCTGTACACCCCGGACTATGATATCTAGAGGCATACAAGAGTAAATGACAAAGTCATAGAACCTACAGCTGGACAAGCCAAATCTCTAGAAGAGCATATAAAGATAGTTCCTACAGAAGTTGATATCTTAAGAGAAGAATTAAAAAGGCTAAGCTAGAGATAAAAACCCTACGAGAGAAGAACCAAAGGGACAAGTTTGAGTCAAGCCTCGATGTTGAGAAGTATAAGGGAGAGACAAAGCGAGTGAGAAAGCTGCTTGAAGACCTAGAAAAGAAGTTTGAGATTCAAAGGGTTGACTTCCTCAAGCTCCAGACTGTCGTTTAAAATACTGACTGAGAAAAACTATAGAACAGTGGAAACAAGAAATTGGACATGTTGTAGGAGAAGAAAAGGAATGAGGAAGGCGCGAGGTTGAGAAATATAGATGAGCCCTTATTAAAGAGAATAAGAAGGGTAAGCTGGCAACTGAAAATGGAAATGACAAACGGGTTCAAGAAAGTGAGAAAGAAAGCGTGGCTGCATGGAAAAGAAAGGCCCACAACAACAAAATTCGCTTATCTGAGTTATAGAAGGCATATGACCAGACCAGTACAACGCTAAAGCAGAGTCAAGCTTGTGTTGCTGAGTTGCAAGCTAAAATAGATGATCTGAACCACTCGTTCTATAGACTCCAAAATCATCACACCTAAATTGAACTTCAGGCCTGTCTAAGTGAGAATAATATCTTGAAGAAACAGGTTGAAGGAATGGATAACATCATCCAAGAACATAGGACAAAGATCTTGGTCCTTGAAAACATAGCTGAGGGAGGTAATGATTACTGGTTAACTCGTCTTAGAGATGTGGCTAGAAGATTTCAAGAACGGGATGAGTTTCACAAGACTATCATGACCCAGGTACACGATGTGGCTCGACACGTGATGATGTTAGCAACTGAAGCTGCAGCTCTTCATCAGTAAATCACAAATTTTATGTAATAAGGACCATTTCATATTTAATAAAATAGTTGTTTCTTGAGCAGATGTTTCATGAAATTGACGGCCATTCCCTTGCATTCATGCATTTGCATTTCATTCTTCTTTACCTCATAGCTTTCCTTTGCATTTACATTTGTGCATGCGTAATAAGAATATAACTTAAATAAAAATTGCAGAAAATCAAAATAGCAAAAGCAAATCACAAGTACGGTACTCGGTCTCAAGCCAGAGCAATGGAAGACAGGGTAACGACATTAGAAAGCAACCATAAGAGTACCCAGGATAGGTTAGACAAGCTGGAGACCGATCTGAAGCAACATATGGAGTTAGTTCATCAAAAGACAGTTGGTTCAATTGTGGCCATTTAGGCTTTAAGGACCCAGACGCAATAGAAGCTGGTGGGGAAGCAAATGCTATGCCAAAATTTTAGGGGATGGCCTTCGTACATCCCAGCATGCAAAAAGAAGCTCATTCTTCTAAGGCCAAGATTTCTCCACGTTTTGCTGAGGCTTCGACGTAGAATGATAGAAAGATGAATTCTGAGGAGGTCATCGAGGTGCCTGATCTCGATGAAATTGTCGACAAGGTGAAAGCTGAGAAGAAATGGGAGATCGCTATGAGAAGTTGGAGGGAATGATTAGGTCATTCTAAGAATGAGGTATATATGGAGGAGTGGATGCCAAGGATTTAAGCTTAGTGACTGATATGATAGTACTACAAAATTCAAAGTCCCTGACTTATAATTAAGGCACCAACCCCGTTTTTATACAGGGATAACAAGTAGGTTCCTTGGAATTATGCTTGAACGGTGGTAGGTCCAGTAGAAACATCTATTCAAGAGAAGGAAAAACCATTTAATGAGGTAAGCCATTTTACGAGGAGTAGAATGATCTATTCCTAGGCAATAGCAGCGGATCGAGATGTAGCGCAGAGGAAAGCTTCTGCTGAAGAACCTGAGAAAGAGGATAACAGTTATTTCTTTAAAGAAAAACTAACATCATATCACGAGCCTGTAAAGGAATCAGATGCTCATGAATTTTTGAAGATTTTAAAACACATCGAATACATTGTTGTGGAGTAACTCCATAAGCTTTTGGCTTGAATTTCTATGCTTTCTCTGTTATTAAGTTCTGAAGGCCACCGTGAGGCCTTGTTAAAGATTTTGAACTGGACATTCGTACCAAAAGAGATCACAACTGATAAGAAGGATATGTTAGTCAGTAACATTGCTGTCAACAACATCATTTCATTTAATGATGAGGAAATATCAGGTGAAGGAAGAGGATTGTGCAAGGCTTTACACATCACTACCAGATGTAAAGGTCATATGTTACCCGGAGTTCTAATTGATAATGAATCAGCACTGAATGTTCTACCATTAGCCACATTGAAGAAGCTGCCAATAGATAGTTCTCATATGAGAACTTATCAAAATACAGTAAGAGCATTTGATGGAACTCAGAAGGATGTGTTAGGGAAAATTGAGGTGCCTTTGCAAATTGGACCAACGACCTTCGATGTTGAATTAGTGGTCATGGATATAAGACCTAGTTATAGCTGCTTGCTTGGGCGCCCGTGGATCCACATAGTGGGAGGGTCCCGTCTACTTTACACTAGAAGCTGAAATTTGTGATCGATGGACAACTAATAACTGTCCGTGCAGAGGAGGAAATAATTGCATCAGTAACCACTAATGCACCCTTTATCAAAATCGATGAGGGTGCGCTCCAATGTCATTTTAGGACATTGGAGCTAGTCAATGCAACCTTTGTCACTAAAGGGAGCAAGGTGCTAAAATTGAAATTATCAAGTTGTTGGAAGATGCAGGTAAAATACATGCTTGGGAAAGGGGATGAAATTGGGAAAGGATTTAGAAGGAAACATCAAGGGGCTATATCCCATAGTAATCCCAGCGAAAATGGATCAGTTTGGCTTGGGCTTTAAGCCCAACAAATGGCAAAGAAAGACTGAAATAAAAAAAACATCAAGAAAGAAGAAGGGCTAGATTGAAGGGAGAGGAAATTGAATGGGAGCCGCTGACTTGCCCTCCTCTGAGCCATAATTTTATATCTAGAGGCACGCTGGATCCAAGTGCCCTAATTAGTGATGAAGGAAAATGAGAGAGTGCTTTATGTAAAGCGTTTGAAAAGATGAGTATCAATGTTGTGACTGAAGGAGAAGAGGAGAGCCAGTACATGTCAAAGATTCGTCCTTGCTCTGAGCTTGACAATTGGACTATTGAAGAAATTCTTGTAGTCTTTAAGACATGTTCAAGGTAATTCTCAAAACCAACCCCTTTGTTCCAAGCCCCTGCATTCTTTGAGAATTACTCTGAACATGTCTTAAAGACTACAAGAATTTCTTTAGCAGTCCAATTCCCAAGCTTAGAGTAAGGGCGAATCACTGACAAGTACTAGCTCTCCTTTTCTCCTTCAGTCACAACATTAATACTTATCTTTTCAAACACTTCACATAAAGCACTCTCTTCTTTTTCTTCATCACTAATTGGGGCACTTGGATCCAGCATGCCTCTAAATATAAAGTTATGGCTCAGGGGAGGGAAAGTCATCGGCTCCCATTCAATTTCCTCTCCCTTCAATCTATCCCTTCTTCTTTCTTGATGTTTTAAGATTTCAGTCTTTTTTTTCATTTGTTGGGCATAAAGCCCAAGCCAAACCGGTCATTTTTCCCTAGGATTACTATGGGATAAAGCCTCCCTTAATGTTTCCTTCCAAATCCTTTCCCAATTTCAGCTCCTTTCCCAACAGTTTGTTTTACTTGCATCTTCGCACATCTTGATAATTACGGTTATGGCACTTTGCTCCCTTCAGTGACAAAGGTTGCATTGACTAGCTCTAATGTCATGAAATAACACTCGAGCGCACCCTCATTGATCTCAATAAAGGGTGCACCAATGGTTACTGATGCAATGATTTCCCCCTCTGCACCGACAATTATTAGTTGTCCATCGATCACAAATTTTAGCTTCTGGTGTAAAGTAGATAAAACCCTCCTACTGTGTGGATCAACGAGAGCCCAAGCAAGCAGCTGTAACTAGGTCTTATATCCATGACCACAAATTCAACATCGTAGGTCGTTGGTTCAATTTGCAAAGGCACCTCGATTTTCCCTAACACGTCCTTCTAAGTTCCATCAAATGCTCTTATCGTATTTTGATAAGTTCTCATATGAGAACTATATATTGGTAGCTTCTTCAATGTGGCTAATGGTAGAACATTCAGCGCCGATCCTTTATCAATTAGAACTACGGGTACATATGACCATTACATCTGGTAGTGATGTGTAAAGCCTTGCACAATCCTCTTCCTTCACCTGGTATTTCCTCATCATTAAATGAAATGAAGTTGTTGACAGCAATGTTACTGACAAACATATCCATCTTATCAGTTGTGATCTCTTTTGGTATGAATGTTTGGTTCAAAATCTTTATCAAGGCCTCGTAGTGGCCTTCAGAACTTAATAATAGAGAAAGCATAGAAATTTGAGCGAAAAGCTTGTGGAGTTGCTCCACAACACTGTTTCGCTGTGTTTTAAAATCCTCAAAAATTCTTGAGCCTCTGATTCCATTACAGGCTCGTGATATGCTATCAATTTTATTTGAAGAAATCACTATTATCCTCTTTCTCAGGTTATTTCATAGAAGCTTTACTCTGCGGTGCATCTCGATCCTCTGCTATTGGCTGGGACTTTGAATTTTGGTGGTACTACCAGATCAGTCACTAAGCTTAAATCTTTGGCATCCACTCCTCTATATATACATCCTTCTTGGAAGGACTTAATCATTTCCTCCAACTTCTCATAGCGATCCTCCCATTTCTTCTCAGATTTCACCTTGTCGACAATTTCATCGAGATCATGCACCTCGATGACCTCCTCAGAATTCATCTTCCTATCATTCTACGCTGAAGCCTCAGCCAAATATGGAGAAATATTGGCCTTAGAAGATTAAGCTTCTTTTTGCTTGCTGGGATGAACGAAGGACATCCCCCAAAAATTTTGGCATGGCATTTGCTTCCCCACCAGCTTCTACTGATCTATTATAATCTTCCCATATCTGATGTGATTAGGATCTTGTGTGATCTACAAGAAATACATTAATAATGATATAATTGAAAATAAAAATGAAATAAAATATATAAAAAAGAGACAAAATGGGTCGAATGGGCCTTTATTTTATATATAGCCTATTGTTTAATGGACTCTTTTCATAATTTTTAATAGACTCTTTTTTATATGTTTTTTAATTGTTGGGTTTAATAATAATACATATATACAAGGAAAAAATGGGGGTCAGATAAAATTAGGTGAATACAGGTGGCAATCCTTTCAAGGATATTAAATGCCTTCGTCTAATTCTTGCCTAGCAACGATCCGTTTGCCGAAGCATCAACCATAGTTCTAACATGAGCATTCAGTCTGTTACAAAAGGTCTCCATCTGGGTCCAAGTAGGAAATCCATGCATGGGGCACCTCCTCAATAGGTCCTTAAAATACTCCCAGGCATCGTACAAAGTCTCATCATCAGCCTGCCTAAAAGTAATGATTTCATTCCACAGCTTGGCATTAAGTTTTGGTGGCTGGAATCTCAGAAGGAATTTCTAGTATAATTCTACCCATGAAGTAACTGAACCGGGTCAAAAAGAACTTAGCCACATTTTTGCTCTATCTCTCAAAGAAAATGAGAATAGTCTCAGCTTCATTGTCTCTTAAGCTACACCAGGTTGCTGAAATAATTAGCAAACCTTCATGAATTGCTTCGAGTGTTGCCTTAGATCTCCAATAGGTGATCCATCAAATTGACCTACATTCAAAAGCGTCTGTATCATTACCAGTTTAAGCTCAAAATTGTATGTATTTACCTCTAGACTGATCAAGCCTGGCATCAAATTATACATGTTTTGTGCCAAGTGTTCTCTGATAGGTCATTTCTCATCCACCAAAATAACAGGAGCATGCGGTATCTCTTCATGTATTGCTGGATTTTCTTGATTGTTCTTGACACCTTCTGCTCCATTTCCATTAAGAACCATTTCTCTAATTTTTTTTCAATCTGCGTAGTTTTCTTTTGATTTTTGGGTCGTATGGCCAATCCTCCTTCGAAGTGCGGCTCCTGGTCATACACCAAGCAAAACAAAATAAGTAAAATAAACAAACACAAGTAAAAATCAAGACAATAATTTCTGTTGCAATCCTTGCCAACAGCACCAAAAAATTGTTGATAACTAACACATGGCAAATGATTGATGAATTAACATAAATATGCAGGAAAATAGTGCCAAGAATAGGTCCTTTTGTGTGCAAGTATACACGGTCAGCAAGTAATAAAACATTAAGCTGAGTATCGTATCCACAGGGATTTTCCAGGATTAATTGCCATGATATTTTACTTGTGAATGGGAACAAATGAGTTGAATTGGATTTCAGATTTTGAGTAAGAAAATGACTAAGGAACATGCAGAGAAAATACAAACAAATTGGAAAACAAATGTATTCAAATGGATGGCAGGCGTTGGCAAAGGATGCATGGATTTTACGCTAGCAAAGACAGCAAATAATAACTTCCAGCCTTGGTTTTATTGTCGATCTGATTTTAAGGTCAGTATTACCTCTGTCGATGGTGATACTAGAAGTTAATTACGACTAACCCCTATATGTCTATAGTGATATTTTTCAATCATTAACTTGGTAAGGTTTTAATCTTTACTCCTAATGGGTAGATTCACTTCCAAAGTAAGCTCATGTACTTGAACATCTTATGTTGAAGTTTCTCTCCTTAGTACTTGGCAATTAATTGTTATCTCTTAAGTGTGTTAAGATATTAATGGATAATAGGCAAGCAATGTTGAATGTCGTTTGGCAAAGAATTTAAGACAATTAGGCACTAGTAGAATAGAAAAAATGCCAAGGCATTCAATTATTGAAAACAGGAAAACAACTAAGCGTTCATCTCAAAAACACCCTTAACCAACTTAAAAGAATTAGTTCATGGTTGAGGGAACCATCAACAAATCATCGTTTGTAAACATCACCATCGTAAATGAAAGTAAAAACTAAGAGAAATGGACAAAGAAGGAGATTCGTCGATGCATCGCTTCAATGGATCTAGAGCTCTCTATCATAGCCTGGTCGAATCATGGGTTGTCCTCTACCTTCTTTCTTCACCACGATGCAACCTCTTTGCCTCATTATTATACTTCCTTTATATAGGCACTCGTGGAAAACTTAGGTTGGGTTTAAATCTTGATAGTTTGTTTTGCGCCAAGTTAGACGTGTTATCTTCTTACCCTTTTATCCTCTCTTTTGAAATTAGGGCTGACTCGTTCATTGACAAATGACTAATTGACCGAACATCGACCATCCTTCTTTTTCCAACTGAGCTTCAATATTTCGTTCTTCTTTTGCCAATGGCGACTCGACATTTCTTTTTTGCTCTTCTAGCTTACTGCTCCTGCCAACTACTCTTGCCTTCCACCAAAGCAAGAAAATGCACCTTCACTCTGGAAAAGAAAACATTCCTTAACTCCTATAAGCAAATGCATGATTCTACTAGCTAAATGCATAAATATGTACCCAAAGTCAAGCAAAAGCCTAGCAATGTATACGTGAAAAGTAGTACTTTTGAAGAGTTAACATTGCTCCAGTAAAACGTTGTGGCACTCGTTTGACATAATTCTGTGCAAGCCAAAAGGAAATTTAGTTTCCTTAATACCACCAAGCATCCAACTCACCTTCAATGGCAAAAGATGTAAGTTAACTATGTATGGATCCTCAATAGATTCAAACGAAGTTGTTGCTCGAGCCATATTTTGTTTAGAATCTTTCTGTGCATTCTCATCATCCAATTCAACTTCTTCAACAAAATTGCGTACCACTAGATCATTGGCTTCTAATTTTTCACATACCTTTTCTGATGTAGTAGTCACCCTAGAATCTAACACATGAATACCTAAGCAATCCTCTTGCTAAAATTTCTTGTGTTCATGTATTTACCATAGAAAAGGTAGATGGCAATCTGCATATTGCTGTTGCATTGTTGTTACGATAATATTCTAAACAAGTTTATTGCCAAGTTTTTGTTTATCATAATGCTGAATCAATTGTTTATTTTTTGTGTCATGTGTATCATATTGATCAAGATTTTCAGATTGCCTTGCATTCCCGAATGAGAGAGCTTCATGATTCTCTTACACTTCATTAGCTGATTGCAATTGTTCAACAACATCAAATGACATCTGTTGTTATTGCTCTAGGCTTCTCAATCGTTGAGGGAAGGGTGGTGGTGGTCGAGGCTCTTCTCAAAATGCCTCTTGTGGTTTGGCATTTTGTTATGTGCTCTTCTTTTTCTCAGTACCAAGGTCCATAACTTCATTCTGCATTAGTGATAGATCTAAGGAAGCTTTAGCATCAGAAGATTTGTTTTTAGGATTAGAATCATCAATGTCTCCTCCCCCAAACTTATATTCTTTATTCAACTAAGTTCTACTCCCAATAGTGATTACCTTACGATGCTCATCTCTTGGTGCTCTTGTAACTTTAGTATCACTTGGTAGGCTCCCTAACGGCCTAGAACTCAATGCTTGGGCAATTTGACCTAATTGAATTTCTAAAGCACTTAATGATGCACTCTTATCTTGAAGCAATAAATGATTCTGAATTAATACAACCTGATTTTGGAATGAAGCCTTTTTTGTAGTCATACACTCTTGAAGTGTGGCCTCCAATGAAGTTGATTGCTCATGAGGCAAATTGCCTTTGTGGTGGCATTTCTTGATAAAAGACCATTGTAGCAAAAGATCCATTGGGTTGATACAAATCTCCTGGATCATTGAACGAGAAGCTTGGCTATTGATGAGGACTATATTGCCAAGACATGTGTGCTGCAGCAGCAAAGCTATTATCGTCATATTTTTTTAGCTCCTTGATCATACCACGAAAGATTTTGCTGTTGGCTACACTGTTGGTTGTAGATTTTGAGGAGGTCTCTAATACTCGTTTTACGGTCCTCCTTGTAGCAATATGTATCATAGTTGTATGGGCAATTTTCAAATAAATGTTGTCCTCCACAATAAAAAAAAGAATTTTCCACAACATGAGCTCTTTGGGCTACTCTCGGGAATTGCATTGATGTGATTGTGTTGCTAAATGATATAGCTTATGTCAAGAGATATGGAAAAGAATCATCTTCATAGAAATATCCACTCTTCTCCCTTAGAAATCTCTTGTGGATGGGTATAGGTCGTCAATAGTGGGTGTAAGATACTCTCAAATTGGTCGACCTTTACCTCCCTGCATGCGGATGTTCCTTCACTTGTAACACACCTAAAATAACATAAACTAAAAATAAAGTTTGTGAAGTAGAAAAGATGAATAAAAACCTAGACAACGACGCCAAAACATGCATGAAATATAGTATGCGTAATTAGAGCAAGTATACCCATCGTACAAGTAATATAATGATGAATATCGAGTATCGAATCCACACGGATTGGAGTGACAAACTCAAAGTAATCGCACAAAAATATTATAGATAATAAATATTAAGATATGGTGGTAAGAACAATAAAGTAATGTTGAAGAAAAAAAGTAAATTGAAGCAATTATTGAAGAATAACACATTGATGATGACTCAAAAAGGTTTCTAATATGAATGGATGGCTAGGTTTATTGTTAAGTGCGATTGTAAGTATTACTCGAATGTTATAGCAGAGAAACAAGACTTATCTACTCGATAGGTTTTTTGTAAAAACTCCTAAACTATGCCTAGCTAAAAGTTGATAAAAGAATGTTACAACGATACATGTCTGCATAAACCCTAACAAACTTATTATCTGTTTAAGTTCCTCTTATTAGTCGTTGAAACCATAATGTTATGTCTAAGCATGATTAGAACTCAAGTAAACATCTTAAGCTTCACTGTTCACACAGTCTAACTTAACTCTCTCGATATTAAGTCACAATTCATAATCAAAGGCTGCTCTTGCTAGCTCTTACAAGATTAAGCATTAACTTTAATGAACATAATAGACTGGCAGAATAATGTTATAGAATAAAATAATAATTACACAAAGTATTTAGACAATAAATCCCACCAAAGAGTAGCTTATGTTTGAGCAATAAACATCCATCCAAACAAAGTATAAATTCATAGAATTCAAATAAAACAATGATAGCTCTTTAAAGAGCATGCATTTTCCCTAGATTTATAGATTTAATTTTCCCTACACCAGTGTTTATTGCATCCATTTTTGCATTTTAATGTTTATTTTTTGCATTTTGTCTTACTTAATCTCAGTTGATATTATTTCACATATTTCTTCCTATTTTGCCTTGTTTTTGTTGTATTTTTAATGTTCATGCAGAGGAAGTTTGACCACTGCAGTCAATTTGACATTGTAGCTGCCAGGTGTCTAGTTTGCTAAAAGATACGGATGACCTTGCCAGCTGTATTATTTGTTATAACAGATTTGGTATGGCCTTGAATCATGCAAAACACCTTAAGGACATGTGCCCTTTCTTGGACAACTTATAAAAGTACAAATCTGGGAAGAGAGAGAGTCACGCAAATTTTATTTTCATATCATCTTCAACCTCCGAGCTTTTTCTATCCTTCCATGGAGGCTTAAGCTCCATTTATGGAGATCCAAGGTGAAGCCTGTAATCACTAACTTTATCTGGGGCGTTAACCCGCTTTTGTGCTTTATATTTTGTAATAACGGGCTTTGCGTATCTACTTTATATATTTACATAGTTTATGAATGAAAACCCAAGAAAACACAAAAAAGACTACTATTCGCTTATTACAATTATATATATATGTGTAATAATTTCTGATATTATGTTATCATCCATTTAAAAAACCCCTAAATATTATTAAGGTTATTTATTATTATTTGTATTGTTATTGTTATTATATTATTGTTATATTGTTATTAATATATAATAGATATTAAAGAGAAAAAGAGAGAAGCAAAAAAAAAGAAAGATTATTGAACTTAATTAAATAAAGGCCCAATATATATGACAGTTAATATTAAACAAAGGCCCAAGTTTATTAAACCAATATCCATTTACAATCAAAAAACCTAAAAAATTCTAATTACACCATAGCCCAACAGGGCCCGAAATTGGATAACCTAGAAACCCTAGCTATCCCCTTGTGTTTGTGCAGTCATATCTCCACCGTCAGATTTGGGGCAGATCTGATGGCTTAGGTCACTTCATCAAGGGAAAACCTAGCAGGAACCGCGCCACATCAATCGTGGCTGTGAGATTTGAGGGCACACTAATGGTCCGGATCAACGCAGAAAAGGGTAGGTGTTAAGTTAAACTATGTGAACATAACTGAGAAGCCGTCAAAATTTGGGTTTGGCGGCGATTTTTGGGTTTTGAGATGAACACCACGGTGGTGTTCATCCATTTTTCAGAGAGAACGAGAGTAAGGGTGTTTGGGTAATCAGTCTTTCGAAGTGAAAAGAGGGGCAAAATTTTGCCCAAAATATGTTTTATACCCGACCTCTTTTAAAAATGGGCTTAATACAACATAAATCCCTCGGTGTCTCATTTGTTACACGCGATAGGGTCTTTGCGTTTTTAAATTACACCCCCGGTCTCCTTTTAAAAAAGAGATATTTCCCTTTTAAATCCTTCCGCTCTTTGATAATAGCACCCACGGCCCTTCTGCTTCTTGAAACCTCAGCAGCAGTCGTTGTCTTTTTTAAGTCTTTTCCGTTTTACTCTTGTTTCCATACATGTTTATTTCTTTGCTCTATAATTCACTTTCTCTTCTATTAGTCTTATTTATATGTGTATGTTTTTTCTTTTACATTGTTATGTTAGGTGTGACATATGAACCCTAATGTATGTTTTTTTGACATATAATATACAATACATAATATATGATTGTAAACATAATATATGGTATGTATCATATATGTTTATAATACCTATATAATACATGGTTTATTATGCGATACTATTTGTATATTACTATATGATATAGTTGTTACATGCTATGTATTTCACATGCTAGATACAGTTTGTTATCCCCTTGTATGTATAGTTTATTTTCATGTTATTTGTTTTATTTTAGATAGTAGGTCCTTAGAATTTAATTTAATTAATTTAAAAAATACCCATGGCTTAATGGGGTGTGTGTTTAGATTAATTAAACTAAATATAGGCTCTTTAGATTAGTTGAAACTTTAGTTTTTAGGCCTTTTAGGATAGTTTAGGGTAATTTAATTTAATTAATCTAAAGTGTGCGATCGGCTTATTAGGATATAATCTTTAAATTAATTAAATTAGATTTAGGAATAGATTTTCAAAGCCATAGTTAGATTTAAGGTTTGAATTAGTTTAATAAGTTTAAATTTATCCTTGGCTTATTGAGATAAATGTTAAATTTATTAAATCGGTTGAACATCTCTTAATTACCCTTTAGGATAAAATTGACAAAGCTTAGACGAACGCTTAATTGAAATCGTGATTTAATTAATTTTATTTATTTTAAATAGAATTCTTGACTCAATGGGATACTAGTTTAAAATTAATCAAATTAATTGTCGCTTAAGATAATTGGTAAATCATTAGGAGTTCTTTTTAGGGTTAATTAATTTAGGGTTAATATTAGACTAACATGGCTAATAATTAGATCATTAATTAAATTTTCATAATTTGGGCCTTTTAAGATAGGACTTTAGTGGAAGTAGGGTTTTAATTTTCAAGCTCTTCCTTGCCATGCATTTCTAATTGCCATTCATATGACCCTTAATTTTATAATCGGACATGGAAATCAATTAACTTAAACCCTAAAAAAGAGGTATTCATTAATCATGATGTTTGTGTCATAATAGTCGTATCTCAATGGATGTTGACCAAATATTTGGATTAATTCCTACCGTCTGAAGGCAAACATGAATTAAAAGTTGACGAACCATAACATCACGTTTAAATGCTTTCATCATGCATAAAGGTGATGTACAAAATTTGAACCATAAATTAACATGGAAATCAGTCTTATTCGATGTCAGTTTAATCCATGGTCCATTATATCTTCACCCTTATTAATTAAACGTTTAATTAATTTGGACCCACCAATTTGACTAAGCCCCCTTAACTAGAGTCTATACTCAATTGAGAACATTTAATTAGTGTCAATTTGAATTTCATACATTTCCATTGATTAAAAGCAATACATGATTTGGTACCGATTTCGGGAGTTGTGGGGATGGCAAACCTTCCCCATATGTAACCAACTCTCGTACCCAATTTCACGAGTCTCTGGGTTTTGGTGTCCGGTCTACCTTAGCCAAGTGATCAGTGGCGACTCCAAGTCCTCTTATTTTCCAAAAAAAGAAAAAAGATTTTTCAGAAAGAAAAAATGGTCGCTACAACATGACTACTCCACTAGGGATCAATTTTATTTTTACAAAACAAAAAGAGAGTTAAGCCAAGAATCAAATATTGCTTTTATCGATGGAACTTTTAAAATTTAAATTGACCTAAATTAATTTGTTATTTCTTAAGGATAACGCTTTCATTAAGTCGGCCTTGATAATTTGTGGTTTTCGAATTAATTGCTCATTTAATTTCTAAGGAATTGCTTACATGTGTTGCATCACGATCGTCAAGCTCTACATCTGAGCTCTATCCCTTGAGTGGGAGTGCAATGCCATATACCCATGTGAGTAGCCCTCCACGGGTCGGTAATTCAATTATGGAATCCATGCCTTAGACACATGAGCAGCTCTCCACGTCACTAGGTCATGCTTTCCCTCGAACCGAGTCCAATTTGCAAGCTTGTAATGGGCCAGAATTGGGGTTCTTGTTACCTTAGTAGGTGATAAGATAGGTTTGGGTACCCTTGTCTAGAACTAACCCATATGAGTGAGAATATAGGAAGCCCACACAATTAGAGCCATGCGGACAACCATAGTGAACTAGAATTCATGTGATTAGGGTTTTCTTTTTGTATTCGCCTTTTGCCTAATTTGTTTTTACTTATCCTTTTCCATTTTCGAATTCATTCCATGAGCTGACACAATTCTTTTTGTCTCTTATCTTTTACTTTTTATTTTGCATATTTTGTCATATCATGAAGTGCACATTGAGTCAGAAATAGTATGAAATTAAAGGCTCGATCAATGAGAGATCTGGTCCGTAGCAACGACGACAACAATTCTGATGTACAAGTTTGGTCAGAATGAGAAAAACCCAAAGATGTAGATAGTATTTCTGTCGAGTTTGGGTCTGCGATGTCAGTAGAGACTTTCATGAATACGGAGTATAATGTTGTGTTTGGATTAAGGCCAGTTTGGAGTAGTTGGGATGTTGAGACAAGAGACGTTTTCAAAGGCGAGTATGGCGACATTGCATAATTGTTAGATGTTCCCGTCGATCAATCACAACTTCAAGCCTTGGTGAGGTTTTAGAATTCAGCCTACAATTGTTTCACAGTTAGCAACGTTGACTTGACCCCAACAATTAAAGAATAACGAGTCCTCATAAATTGTAAAAAGATTGATGAGATTCATTTCTACTCAAAACCAAGCAAGAACAAATCCTTCCATGCCAAGCTTGGTAGGTTCTTAGATTGACGAGATTCATGTCGACAATCAGGATACAACTCGGAACAAGAGAGAGTACTGTAATAAATGATTTTTTGAAAAACGGGGAAGATGGAGATGGAGTCACCACCGGACACTTTGGTAGGCCGGATGCCGTTAAAAATTAACCAGAGATTCTAAAATTTGGGTTTGGGAGTCGGATACGTGTGGGGAAGGATTAGCCACGATGCCCAAAATTGGTACCGCGTTGATTTAGTGTTGTCTTTGCAAGAAAACAAAAATTCAAATTTAATTTAAATAAACTAGAAAATATCTCTTAATTTTAAAATAAAATGAATTTTACCTTGATAAAAAACATATATATACTTATATATACACGTACATAATATATATACGTGTTTAATACGAATACAAAACTATATACACATAATGATATACAGTGTAATATAACATTATATATATAAAAACAAAACATATATATTATATACATGATATAACAATACTTATAGTGTTTAATATGTAATACTATATACACTATACCGCAATATATATAATACAATAATGTATAATAATAATAATAACAAAACTAATAATAATAATAGAAAAGGCTTAAAAAGAAAAAAGTGACAAAAATGAAATAAAGGAATAATTAAAAGGGAAATATTTAAAGGATATTGGAGTACAATGACCGAAAGTGTGATTTTCCCCTTTAGTCAAGGATGCGCGGATCCTAGGCCAGGTCGGGTTTTTGCGGGTTGGAGATGGTCAAAACGACGTCGTTTTGATCAGGTTATAAATACCTAAAATTAGCCAAAAAAATTTATTTGCCATTTGATATCAAAAAAATTTCCAAATGCTTTCAACTTTCTCTTCCCCCCTCTTTTGTTGCGGATTGAGAGCATTCGGGAGCCGCTGCACGCTAGTGACGGCCGCCGCTGTCCACGATGGCTGAAGGTCTGAAAGAGACCACCATTCTGGCACTCCTTGACACACCAAATTTGAATCCAAGGTCAGTTTTTCTCAAATACTACCCTATTTTCCTAGATCTACAAAAGAATGAAGGGTTTTCAATGTTTTTACCTCTTTGTTTTTTTGCTTTTGATATATCTTCAGATCTCGTTTTTTGGATTTCTTATGTTCAAATTCTTCTTTTTCTTATTTGTTCGAATTCGGGAAAAATTTTAATCTCCAAAAAAAGCCCCCCATATTACATGCTTGATTTTAGATTTTATAACCAAACTTTTACAATAAAAATAAGTAGAAAAAATCTAAAATTTTGGTTGCTTTTTATGTCTGAAATGATGTCCTCTTTATCTTTTTGGCAGGTTTGAAGCAGTGGAGTAAGGTGGTGGAGCAGGCGGTTGTGTCAGGCTTGGGTGGTAGAGGTCGGTGGTGGCACGCGTATAAGTTATGGTGGCCGAGGGGTTGACGTGTGGCTTGCACACACCATGGAAGATGAAGAGGCATGTGTGTGGCGGCATCTGGTGATAATAAGGGTTTTAGGTTTAGGGTTAGTTTGGGTATTTGGGTATTATGGTTTTGTTAGATAATAGGTTTGTTGTAATGGGTTGAATATTGGATTATGGGTTATCTGGGTTTTAAATTTGGATATTGGTTTGTATAACAATATTGGGTTAAGCTCAGGCAAAAATGGGAATCTACAGTTGCCCCTCTTTGATTTTGTTTGAATAGATCAGGGCTCATTTCTTTGGCCATCACTCCTTTTTGAGTTTTTACTTAATCTACTCGGCCGCTCTTGTAGGCAAAATCATTAAACTGGAGGATTCGTTGCGGAAGCGAAATCTTCAACCAAGGGTGATTCGTTGGAGGAGACAAAATGAGTTCGGCTTGCTACGAATCTGATGATGATGCAATACTTGGAGAAAATTTGACCTAGCTGCAACACTAAATAAGTGACAAGGTCTGTAAAACCTGATCAACACGGACAAAGGCACGGATCGAAGGATAAAGGTTTTGGCATTTGATCCAACTACAACACTGATGAAGAGGCAATATCGAATGATGAAGGTTCTGATATTTGATCTAGCTGTAACACTGATAAAGAGGCAGGATCGAATGATAAAGGTTCTAAAATTTGATCCAGCTACAACATCGATGAAGAGATAAGATCTGACAAAATTCTTCTTTTTCTTTCATTTGTTTTTTCTCTTCTCTTTTTCTTTTTCTTCTATTTTTGCCTTTGTTTTGCTTGTTACAATATTGACAAAGAGAGAAATTTAAAAGTCGGTAAATTTTGACCAAGTTACAACACTGATAAAATGACATGATCTGTAGTTAGTAAGGTTGATCCAGCTATGACACTTATGAAGAGGAAGGATCGGGAGTTAGTGAATTTGGTCTGGCTACAACACCAATGAAGAGGAAAGACTAGGAGTTAGGAAGGTTTTCCCCAGCTACAACATCGACGAAGAGGTAGGGTCTGAGGTTGAAAATTTTGATCCAGCTGCAACACTAACGAAGAGGCAAGATCATAATTTTAGCACATTTTGTCCAAGTACAACACTTACAAAGAGGTAAGACCATAAGTTAGTAAGGTTTTGACCCGGCCACAACACCGACGAAGAGGCAGGGTTTGAAGTTAAAACTTTTGATCCAACTGCAACACCAATGAGAGGCAGGATTTGAATTTGACCGAGCTACAACACTAATGAAGAGGCAAGGTCTAAAGGTAAAAGTTTTGATCCAACTACAACAATGACGAAGAGGCAAAATCAAAATTTTACCATATTTGGCCAAGTCCTTCCATGATCTTATTTGATGATGACTCAGTTGGTTATACCATCTGGTGGTAGGTCCAGTTAAACTATCTTGAAAACAGCGGATCAATAACTTTTCATCTCTACCATAACCTGTCATCCTTCGGCAAAACATGGTAAGATGAGCACGAGGACAACTCATCCCATCATACTTTTTGAATTTCAGGACCTTGAACTTAAGACGTAGCACCAAGTCTGGGATGAGGCTAAGTTCATTAGCATCAAACCCACTGAAGGTGTCTACTACCTCCATGGGTTCTATCTTTTCCTCGAGCTACCTGCAACGGTCTTTGATTAAGAGTAGACAAAATTTGGACAAGATTGATTGGACAAGATAGATTGATTGGACAAAATTTGGCAGTATAGGAGGAAAATATGGTTTCGAGCTCCATTGATATATTCGTTCTTCCTTTGGATGATTTGTGACTGCTGGAGCTGTGGTCGAAACATTGGGTTTGTTGAAAACTGCCTCATTTTAGTAACTGTGGTTATAGACATTAGTGGCATTGACTTCATTATCTCTCTTTTTGTACAGTTTCTTTGTTTCCCCACTATCCAACCTTCCATTTTTCATGGCCGCAAGTATCAACTCTCCATTTATAAGCATGTCCACAAAACTCTTTGTGGCATGATTAAAAGCATATGATCGTAGAAGGAACCCTTTAATGTCTCCACGAACATTGGGGTGATCTCATTTTCCAGCAATGGTGGATGGACTTGGGCAGCAACATCTCTCCATCTTTGCGCGTACTGGCAGAAACTTTCATGATGCTTATGTTCCAATCCTTGCAGAACTAAACGGGTTGGAATTATGTCTAAAACGTGCTTATACTACTCACTGAAAGCTCTGGACAAATCTTTCCATGATCTGATGTTAACTCGACTTAGCTACGTTTACCAGCGTACATCTGATCCTACTAGACTATCTTGGAAGCAACGGATAAGAAGCTTCTCGTTCTCAAGATACATCGACATTTTCCTGCAATACATAGTTAGATATGCTGCAGGGAACGTAGTTCCATTATATTTTTTGAAGTTAGGGACTTTGAATTTTGGTGGTACTGCCAGATCAGTCACTAGGCTTAAATCCTTAGCATCCACTCCTCCATATATACCTCCTTCTTGGAAGGACTTAATCATTCCTTCCAACTTCTCATATTGATCCTCCCATTTCTTCTAACTTTCACCTTGTCAGCAATTTCATCGAGATCAGGCACCTCGATGACCTCCTCAAAATTTATTTTCCTATCATTCTGTGTCGAAGACTCAACAAAATGTGCAGAAATCTTGGGCTTAGAAGATTGAGCTTCTTTTTGCATGTTGGGATGAACGAACCATCCCTTGAAATTTTGGCATGGCATTTGCTTCCCCACCAGCTTCTAATGCGTATAGGCCCTTAAAGCCTAACATTGCCGCAATTGAACCAACTATCTTTTGATGAACTAACTTCATCTGTTGCTTCAGATCTATCTCCATCTTGTGTAACCTATCCTGGGTACTCTTATGGTTGCTTTCTAATGCTGCCACCCTGTCTTCCATAGCTTTGACTTGAGACCGAGTACCTTACTTGTGATTTGTTTTTTCTATTTTCATTTTCTGCCATTTTTATTTAAGCTAGATTTTTATGATGCATGCACAAATGTAAATGCAAAGAAAAGCTATGAAACAAAGAAGAATGAAATGCAAATGCATGAATGCAAGCGAGGGGCCATCAATTCCATGAAATATCTGCTCAAGAAACATATCTTTTATATGAAATGGTCCATATTACATCAAATTTTGTTTACAAATATTTTCCAGCCTGAACTCCTAGTTCCTTTATTTCTTCAATAAGCCACATAAGCCTCGGTCCCACTTCTCCTACTTGCTTGATGTACTGACGAAGAGCTACAGCTTCAGTTGCTAACATCATCACGTGTCGAGCCACATACTGTACCTGGGTTATGACAGTCCTGTCAAACTCATCCCGTTCTTGAAATATTCTTGCCACATCTCTAAGACAAGTGAACCAGTAACCATTACCTCTCTCCGCTATGTCTTCAAGGACCAGGATCTTCGTCCTAGGTTCTTGGATGATGTTATCCATTCCTTCAACCTAATTAATCATTTATTACATTCTAGCAACAAGGAGCTTCCCTTTTTAAAAGATTAAGGCATTAGTTAGAGGAAATGATGAATGTAATGGTGAAGATTACTTCCCAAGGAATGGTTGATGGAATTTTAACAAGAAGAAATTAGTAAAGCCAACTAGTATTGAAAGATGAGTTATTGAAAGCTCGTAGTGTAAAATCTTTCAGTGTAGAAGGATGAGAGGAAGTCATACAGTCTTTTCTAATGGGATAGGCCAAAACAGACACCAACCATCTGTTGCCAGAGTTGAGAGAATGTTTGAGATGATATAATCCAAGTTTCCTAGAGCTTCACAGTTTCTCCTGTGTCCATTGCTTGAGAAATTTTGTTAAGAAAAAACAAAAGAAATAAGACATGCATTCATGATTAGGCATCCCTAGGGGCATACGCATCTTAAATCATTTTGCATTTGTTTTTTACAGGTTTTGAACTTGCTTATTCATCCAAGCGTATGGAGGACGAAGTCATCATTTAGAACATGCCTATCCGTTCGGGCATTTGGAGAATGGAACTTGCTTATCTATTCGAGGACGAGGAGAATAGAACCTGCCTATATATTCGGGCATTCGGAGAATGGAACCTGCTCATTCGTTAGGGCATTCAGAGAATGGATCCTACTTATCTATTCGAGCAAATGGAGAATAGAATCCACCTATCCGTTCGAGTTTTTGGAGAATGGAACCTGCTAATCTATTCGATCACAAGGATAATAGAATTCGCCTATCCGTTTAGGCATTTGGAGAATGGAACCTGCTTATATATTCGAGCACAAGGAGAATAGAATATGCGTATTCGTTCAGGCATTTGGAGAATAGAACCTGCTTATCTATTCTAGCACAAGGATAATAGAATTCGCCTATCCGTTCGGGCATTTGGAGAATGGAACCTGCTTATCTATTCGAGCACGAGGAGAATAGAATCTGCCTATCTGTTCGGGCATTTGGAGAATGGAACCTGCTTATCTATTCGAGCACGAGGAGAATAGAATCTGCCTATCCATTCGGGCATTTAGAGAATGGAACCTGCTTATCTATTCGAGCACGAGGAGAATAGAACTTCCTCATCCGTTAGGGCATTTGGAGAATGGAATTTGCTTATCTATTAGAGCGCAAGGAGAATAGAACCCACCTGACTTTTTAGGTATTGACGGTTTGGTAATTGGTGAAAATCAGTGTCTTTTCTTCTTTGCTCTATTCATGTTTCACCAGAATGACCAAAGAAGGTCAGCTGTTGTCACTGGATTTTCACCTTCGTTTTAGTTTAATTGTTATATTAATTTTGTATTATTGTATTAGTGTTATATTGTTAATATAGTTAGGTGTCATATAATTAATGTATTAATGTTAGAGTTATTAATGTGCCGTATAGCATACTTAGTGTATTATAATTAGTATAGTTGTCATATATTAGTATATTGATATGGTAGTTAGAATTCACAGAGGTTGTATATTAGTTAGTAGTTAATATAATAACTAGTGTAAAACCCAAAGTAAAAGAAAAGTTCCATTAGATATCGTAAAAACATTACAAAAAAGAGTCCATTAATTAAATAACATTCCCATTATTGTTGAAGTATAAACCCATACATAATAAAGACCAATTGGCCCAACAAAATTAAACCCTAAATGCTCTAATGTCGTATTTCTTATGTTGCGCAGCCCATGAAGGGTCATTGGATCAATATGTGATCTAATGGCACAGATCGCGCCAGTTGGGAATGGTATAACGCCTCAGTCGACATAGCCGTTCGATCAGGACGGGATCTAACAGCCCAGATCGCTTCGGGGTGTATCACGTGGATCACCACTCGCACGTGGTAGCCATGTACACGCCTTTCCAGCTTCCATCAAATGATTCATCTTCTTTGATGTCACTCTTGATTGCTCTCCGCCGATGTAGTTCGAGTCGTCAGAAACATGCAAACAGAGAAACAAAAGGGTTAAATCCCCAAATTGGAGCACAGCAATTCAAGATAAAATCGAAAGGGAATTAAACCCCTAATTTGAAGCCCTAGCTGGAAAATCAGAAGCAAAATGGAAAGGGATAATCCCTAATTTGAAGCCCTAGCAAGAATCAAGCTACAATTGGATATGGACAAAGATGCAAAAGGCAACCAGCTTGAACTCAGTACCAAAATCAGAAGTAAAATGAAAAGGGTTAATCCCTAAATTAAAGCCTCTAGCAAAGATCAAGCAATTCGAGTCAAATAAGAGATAATCTAGGGAAGAAATTAGGGATTTGTTCTTGTAATCCAAGCATTTCAATAGCTATATAAACCTTAATGTACATCATTGTAACAACAACAATCATACACAACAACAATTACAGAAAACATATACTAGATTAGAATTCGGAAGTTGTAGAAGCAAGCAATTGTAATCGGAGTTCAAAAGCAATAAAAGAAGCAAGTTTTCGGTAACATCTCCTATCTTTTCTGTTTTAAAATTTAACAAAGAAAAAGGGTTGTTTTACCTTATTTCTATTTGAAACGCCGTGGAGATTTGTCCTTGACGTAGCTCCATTGGAAAAACGTGATTTTGAGGTCGCCAGAATCTAGAAAATTAGGGTTTTTCTGGGAATTTTTCCACTGGTGGATGGGGCCGGCACAACAGATGTTCATCGTGTTCATCATTTTACCATATTTGGAAAAGATATGAGGTTGTCTACTACCCACTAAAGCATTTGGAATGAAGATATATTGGACAAGATTGAGTAAACTCAAAGGGACATGCAAGCAGATCTGGCTAAGAAACTAGAGGACCAGTTAGCTAAAGCTCTAGAAGATATGAGGGAACAAATCAAGAAATGCCAGCAAGACATGTTAAGCCAAATGGAACAAATGCTAGGACATAAGCTCCCTGGGCAAGAAGAGGCTTTTGTTGCAAATCCTACAAAAATCCCATTGATGGGAACGAATGCAATGTGTATCCTTCGGGGTTTACTCTTAATCATGCTAAGGTTCGACATGACCCTTAAATAATACTTTCTCGAGGGAAGTCACTACTTCATCAGGTCCTCGCCTCTTCCCCTGTGAATATGCCCACTACGTCATACGCAGCTCGAGGAAAAGATAGAACCCATGGAGGTAATAGACACCTTCAGTGGGTTTGATGCTAATGAACTTAGCCTCATCCCAGACTTGGTGCTACGTCTTAAGTTCAAGGTCCTGAAATTCAAAAAGTATGATGGTACGAGTTGTCCCCGTGCTCATCTTACCATGTTTTGCCGAAGGATGACAGGTTATGGTAGAGATGAAAGTTATTGATCCACTGTTTTCAAGATAGTTTAACTGGATCTACCACCAGATGGTATAACCAACTGAGTCGTCATCAAATAAGATCATGGAAGGACTTGGCCAAATATGGTAAAGTTTTGATTTTGCCTCTTCGTTAGTGTTGTAGTTGGATTACAACTTTTACCTTTAAACCTTGCCTCTTCATTAGTGTTGTAGCTCGGTCAAATTCAAATCTTGTCTCTAATTGGTGTTGCAGCTGGATCAAAAATTTTAACTTCAAACCCTGCCTCTTCGTCGGTGTTGTAGCCGGGTAAAAACCTTACTAACTTCTGGTCTTACCTCTTTGTAAGTGTTGTAGTTGGACCAAATGTGCTAAAATTATGATCTTGCCTCTTCGTTAGTGTTGCAGCTGGATCAAAATTTTCAACCTCAGGCCCTACCTCTTCGTCGATGTTGTAGCTGGGGCAAACCTTACTAACTCCTAGTCTTTCCTCTTCATTGGTGTTGTAGCTAGACCAAATTCAGTAACTCCCGATCCTACCTCTTCATAAGTGTCATAGCTGGATCAACGTACTAACTACAAATCATGTCTTTTTATCAGTGTTGTAACTTGGTCAAAATTTACCGACTTTTAAATTTCTCTCTTTGTCAATATTGTAACCAGCAAAACAAAGGCAAAAATAGAAGAAAAAGAAAAAGAGAAGAGAAAAAACAAATGAAAGAAAAAGAAGAATTTTGTCAGATCTTATCTCTTCATCGGTGTTGTAGCTGGATCAAATTTTAGAACCTTCATCATTCGATCCTGCCTCTTTATCAGTGTTACAACTAGATCAAATATCAGAACCCTCATCATTCGATACTGCCTCTTCATTAGTGTTGCAGTTGGATCAAATGTCAAAACCTTTATCCTTCGATCTGTGCCTTCGTCATTGTTGATCAAGTTTTACAGACCTTGTCACTTATTTAGTGTTGCAGCTAGGTCAAATTTTCTCCAAGTATTGCATCATCATCATATTCGTAGCAAGCCGAACTCATTTTGTCTCCTCCAACGAATCACCCTTGGTTGAAAATTTCGCTTCCCCAACGAATCCTCCAGTTTAATGATTTTGCCTACAAGAGCGGCCGAGTAGATTAAGTAAAAACTCAAAAAGGAGTGATGGCCAAATAAATGAGCCCTGATCTATCCAAATAAAATCAAAGAGGGGCAACTGTAGATGCCCATTTTTGCCTGAGCTTAACCCAATATTGTTATACAAACCAATATCCAAATTTAAAACCCAGACAACCCATAATCCAATATTCAACCCATTACAACAAACACATTATCTAACCAAACCATAATACCCAAATACCCAAACTAACCCTAAACCTAAAAAAAGATAACCTAAAACCCTTATTATCACTAGATGCCGCCACACACATGCCTCTTCATCTTCCATGGTGTGTGCAAGCCACGCGTCAACCCCTCGGCTACCATAACTTGTACGCGTGCCACCACCGACCCCTACCACCCAAGCCTGACACAGCCGCTTGCTACACCACCCTACTCCACTGCTTCAAACCTGCCAAAAAGATAAAGAGGACATCATTTCAGACATAAAAAGCAACCAAAAGTTTAGATTTTTCTACTTATTTTTATTGTAAAAGTTTGGTTATAAAAATTAAAATCAAGCATGTAATCTGGGGGTCCTTTTTTGGAGATTAAAATTTTCCCCGAATTCGAACAAACAAGAAAAAAAGAATTCGAACATAAGAAAACCAAAAAACGTGATCTGAAGAGATATCAAAAGCAAAAAAACAAAGAGGTAAAACATTGAAAACCCTTCATTCTTTTGTAGATCTAGGAAAATAGGGTAGTATTTGAGAAAAACTGACCTTGAATTCGAATTTGGTGTGTCGAGGAGAGCCAGAATGGTGGTCTCTTTCAGGTCTTCGGCCATCTTGGACAGCGGCGGTCGTCACTGGCGTGCAGCGGCTCCCGAATGCTCTCAATCCGCAACAAAAGAGGGGGAAGAGAAAGTTGAAAGCATTTGGAATTTTTTTTTTGATATCAAATGACAAATAAATTTTTTTGGCTAATTTTAGGTATTTATAACCTGACCAAAATGACGTCGTTTTGACCATCTCCAACCCGCAAAGACCCGACCTGGTCTAGGATCCGCGCATCCTTGACTAAAGGGGAAAATCACACTTTCGGTCCTTGTAGTCCAATATCCTTTAAATATTTCCCTTTTAATTATTCCTTTATTTCATTTTGGTCACTTTTTTCTTTTTAAGCCTTTTCTATTATTATTATTATTATTATTAGTTTTGTTATTATTATTATTATACATTATTGTATTATATATATTGCGGTATAGTGTATATAGTATTACATATTAAACACTATAAGTATTGTTATATCATGTATATAATATATATATTTTGTTTTTATATATATAATGTTATATTACATGTATATCATATGTGTATATAGTTTTGTATTCGTATTAAACACGTATATATATTATGTACGTATATATATATGTATATATATGTTTTTTATCAAGGTAAAATTCATTTTATTTTAAAATTAAGAGATATTTTCTAGTTTATTTAAATTAAATTTGAATTTTTGTTTTCTTGCAAAGACAACACTAAATCAACGCAGTACCAATTTTGGGCATCGTGGCTAATCCTTCCCCACACGTATCCGACTCCCGAACCCAAATTTTAGAATCTCTGGTTAATTTTTAATGGCATCTGGCCTACCAAAGTGGCCGGTGGTGTCTCCATCTCCATCTTCCCTATTTTTCAAAAAACCATTTAGTACTGTACTCTCTCTTGTTCCAAGTTGTGTCCTGATTGTCGACATGAATCTCGTCAATCTCCATCACCAAGGCTTGAAGTTGCGATTGATCGGCGGGAACATCTAACAATTATGCAATGTCGCCATACTCGCCTTTGAAAGCGTCTATTGTCTCAACATCCCAACTACTCCAAACTGACCTTAATCAAAACACAACATTATACTCCGTATTCATGAAAGTCTCGGCTGACATCACAGACCCAAACTCGACAGAAATACTGTCTACATCTTGGAGTTGCTCTCATTCTGACCAAACTTGTACATCAGAATTCTTGTCGTCGTTGCTACGGACCAAATCTCTCATTGATCGAGCCTTTAATTTTAGACTATTTTTGACTCAATGTGCACTTCATGATATGACAAAATATGCAAAATAAAAAGTAAAAGATAAGAGACAAAAAGAATTGTGTCAGTTCATGGAATAATTCGAAAATGAAAAAGGATAAGTACAAACAAATTAGGAAAAAGGCGAATACAAAAAGAAAACCCTAATCACATGAATTCTAGTTCACTAGGGTTGTCCGCATGGCTCTAATTGTGTGGGCTTCCTATATTCTCACTCATATGGGTTAGTTCTAGACAAGGGTACCCGAACCTATCTTATCACCTACTAAGGTAACAAGAACCCCAATTCTGGCCCATTACAAGCCTGCAAATTGGACTCGGTTCGAGGGAAAGCACGACCTAGTGACGTGGAGGGCTGCTCATGTGTCAAAGGCATGGATTCCAGAATTGAATTACCGACCCGTGGAGGGCTACTCACGTGGGTATATGGCATTTCACTCCCACTCAAGGGATAGAGCTTAGATGTAGAGCTTAACGATCGTGATGCAACACATGTCAGCGATTCCTTAGAAATTAAATGAGCAATTAATTCGAAAACCACCAATTATCAAGGCCGACTTAATGAAAGCGTTATCCTCAAGAAATAACAAATTAATCTAGGTCAATTTAAATTTTAAAAGTTCCATCGATAAAAGCAATATTTGATTCTTGGCTTAACTCTCTTTTTGTTTTGTAAAAATAAAATTGATCCCTAGTGGTGTCGTCATGCTGTAGCGACCATTTTTTCTTTCTGAAAAATCTTTTTTCTTTTTTTGGAAAATAAGAGGACTTGGAGTCGCCACTGATCACTTGGCTAAGGTAGACCGGACACCAAAAACCAGAGACTCGTGAAATTGGGTACGAGAGTTGGTTACGTATGAGGAAGGTTTGCCATCCCCACGACGCCCGAAATCGGTACCAAATCATGTTTTGCTTTTAATCAATGGAAATGTATGAAATTCGAATTAACACTAATTAAATGTTCTCAATTGAGTATAGACTCTAGTTAAGGGCGCTTAGTCAAATTGGTGGGTCTAAATTAATTAAACGTTTAATTAATAAGGGTGACGATATAATGGACCATGGATTAAACTGACATTGAATAAGACTGATTTCTATGTTAATTTATGGTTTAAATTTTGTACATCACCTTTATGCATGATGAAAGCATTTAAACATGATGTTATGGTTCGTCAACTTTTAATTCATGTTTGCCTTCAGACGGTAGGAATTAATCCAAATATTTGGTCAACATCCATTGAGATAGAAGTATTATGACACAAACATCATGATTAATGAATACCTCTTTTTTAGGGTTTAAGTTAATTGATTTCCATGTCCGATTATAAAATTAAGGGTCATATGAATGGCAATTAGAAATGCATGGCAATGAAGAGCTTGAAAATTAAAACCCTACGCCCACTAAAGTCCTATCTTTAAAGGCCCAAATTATGAAAATTTAATTAATGATATGAATCCATTTCATGAATACAAGGCTGATGCCAATAGGCCACCATTCTTCCATCTCGAACAAACAGATGCTACTCCTACATTCTGTGATAATGGGCCACCACATCAAAATGGGGAAGCTGATATACAATGCAATTGTTGCTAGGGCAACAAGCAAAAACGCGAGCCCACTTATTCTTCCAAGTCTAATAATTGCTCTTTTTCGTTGCTCGCATGTGCATGAGAATGCTAAAGATGAAAAGATACAACAAAAGAATGGCATTCTGTCTGCTCAAATACTAGGGTTTAAAGGCCTTGTTACCAATGTTACAGCACCAGGCTTGATCAATGTAGCCATGATAAATTGATCGCTTGTTACCTCCATCCATTCTTCTCTTATGTCCACCGAATGGACTTCGCGTTGAATGCCTTCTTCAAAGAGTTGTTACCTACATCAACTATTGTGTTTCCCCCATTTCCTGAACAACTCCTTACTAAGGTCCCTCCAATAGATTCCCCTACACCAAAAATAGTGAATGCTAACCAACAACAACCCTTATGAGTTCACCATTTGTTGGTGACAACCAATTTGATGTTGCAACATCCTTCAGACCTACCAAGGTCACTAAGGCGAAAGTTAAGGCCAAGGGCAAAGAATATATGTTCCATAAAAGATCAACAAAAGCTAGCCCTATTCACCTCCCGAGTGATGAAGATATCTCTGCTACAACATCTGGCCGACCTACTACCCCAAAGTTTCCACCACAAGCTCCTACTCCACTATCTTTTTCACTAGAGACTCGAACCAAGGTCACAACTAGTAGGGTCCAGTGTTAAGTGTTCAAAAGTACTATTTTTATTACCTTTTTTACTCATATTATTGTTAGACTTAGGCTCATATTAGTCGCATAATTAGTCATTCACGCATAACTTGGTGATTTTTGTGGAAAAATATATTGCTTTGGTGTGCTTTTGTGCACATGAACTAATTGCCCAAGCAAGGCTGGAACCAGTTGCCAGAGCAATGTAGGAAGGATATGCCGAACTAGTTGCCAGGGCAATTGTCGACAAGAAAGGATAAGATGATGTGGCAGCCGAAATTAATGGGAAGATAAACCCAAGATGACGTGGAGAAAAGATAAATCCTAAAGGAGTTGGAGTTCCTTGAATAGGTCAAAGAAAGACTAAATCCCTAAAGAATAGGAGAAGATCTAGGAGGAATTAAATAAAAGAGATTTGTCTCTTTTAGATATTTAATTCCAACTTAACTTCCTCTTCAAGAAAGACTTTGACCTAGCCCTATAAATAGAGGACCAAGCCGCAAGCCTCAACATGTTCGATTGAGGAGAGTTTCCAAAGGGGCTGTGCGATTTCTTCTTCTTCCTCTTTGTTTTGGTTAGATTCATGCTAGAGAGATTATTCTTTGTATATCTTTCGAACCCAGCCATGAACTAATCTTATTTGGCTTAGGTTATTGTGTTTTTGTGGTTGTAAGAAAGATTGGATTTTGTTTAGGTATTTGAGTTTGCACTTTTAATTCAAGGTTTGTTCATTCTTGGTTTTTAATCTTGTTTACGAGCGAATTGGGAGAGGATCTCGTGAATTCATCTATTTATCTAATATCAGGAGAGTTAGATTCAGGAAATGAATGAGCATGGTCTTTATTCAATCAATTGATGGTGAAGACTAATCCGGCTTAGGAATAAGTTTAGGATTTCAACGGCTAAGAGGAGCGCAAGATTGGTTGTTGTTCACCCTTGATTCACGCATGGATGTATTATCAAGGCATGCACAATTAGCTAGAGTTTCGACTTAGGGATAAGGAGGAACCATTGAAGAATGCTCTACCGAACCTTGAAGGTTGTGGCCCAGTTTGCCCGAGCAGTTTCCCAGTCAGTTGCCCATGCAATCGTTATACTAGTTGCCCAGGTAACCTAACTGTGTTAGTTGCCACGGTAACTGAGTTGCCATTGCACTCATCTACCGAGACGATCCTTCCAACTATCACATCTCAACTCACGATAACTCGGCCTACTCTCTCTCATTTGTTTACATCTTTATTTTATTTACTTGCTATTTTACTTTAATTGTTAGTTAGAACTCCTGCTATCAATTGTGTTTTTACTTTTACAGTGCAGTAACTTAAGCAAAGTGGCCCAAACCAATCCTTGTGGAGATGATACTCGATACTTATCATATCACTTTTTTACTTGCGACGCGTATACTTGCACCGTTTGCGTAGCACTCAATACCCGCAACATCAAGTCCAACCTTTCTTTTGAGGTTGAGGAAATTCTAGAAGAGTTGCCCACAACTTTTGAATTGAAGGACTTCTCCAACTCAGTTCCTCCTCAATCTCCACCTGATGTCTTGGCAACGCTTGATCTAATCGCAACTGAACCACCTACCATTCCTTGCTCCATTCCACTTTTCAAGTGTACTGCGAGGAAGACCACACCATCCCAGCCATATAAACTCCAAGTTAGTTTTCCTGCATTTCATCTTGTATTTAATTTCATGTAGATGCATTGAGGACAACACTTCTCTCAATTTTAGGGGAGGTTTTTTCCATTGAGGACCTGCTACCCCAATGTCTCCACCATAAGCTCCTACTCTACTATTTTTTTCACTAGAGACTCGAACCAAGGTCACAGCTGGTAGGGTCAAGTCCAACCTTCCTTTTGAGGTTGAGAAAATGCTAGAGGAGATGTACACAAATTTTGAATCGAAGGACTCCTCCAACTCAGTTCCTCCTCAATCTCTAACTGATGTCCTTGAACTGCTTGAGCCAATCGTAACTATTCCTCGCTCCATTCCACTCTTCAAGCGTACTACAAGGAAGACCGCACCATCTCAGCCACAATAAACTCCAAGTTAGTTTTCCTAGATTTCATTTTGTAGTTCATTTCATGTAGATGCATTGATGACAATGCTTCCCTCAATTTTGGGGGAGGTTTTGTCCATTGAGGACCTGCTACCCAAATGTCTCCACCACAAGCTCCTACTCCACTATCTTTTTCACTAGAGACTCAAACCAAGGTCACAGCCGATATGGTCAAGTCCAACCTTTCTTTTGAGGTTGAGGAAATGCTAGAGGAGATTCCCATAACTTTTGAATCGAAGGACTCTTCCAACTCAATTCATCCTCAATCTCCACATGATGTCCTAGCACTGGTTGAGCCAGTCGCAACTGAACCACCTACCATTCCTCGCTCCATTCCACTCCTCAAGCGTACTACGAGGAGGACCGCACCATCCCAGCCACAATAAACTCTAAGTTAGTTTCCCTACATTTTATTTTGTATTTCATTTCATGTAAATGCATTGAGGACAATGCTTCTCTCAATTTTGGGGAGGTTTTGTCCATAATTAATATTTTTGTTTTGCATTTGTGTTGCTATGTCATTGATTTTCTGAGTGTGCTTTAGAAAATAAAATAAATGCCAAAGACAACTGAATTGAACTGCACAATGCCAACATAAAGGCTTAATTTAATAAACTTCCATAAAAATATATATAAATAAAATAAATGCCTAAGACATTGTTGTTTACGGACACTCCAATTTGCTTTGCTAGCTCAGTAAACTAGGTGAATTGTGTTTTCTCTATTTAAATTTCCCTAGTAGGAACGGTAGCATTAGCATATGAGTGAATAAAGCCTTCAAGGGATGACTCAGTTCGATTCGAACAAAAATAACAAAAAGGAAGAGATCGGATGGGTTTTCATCGAGCAAACCACTAGACCAAGTTAGGAACGACCAAGATGTGACCAATGTCATGAGCAGAATAGTGAATGGGAGGGGAAACACTATCATCATAGGAGATTCGGTCGCCATTGCCGAGATTGTTGTTAGAGGGGTGATGGATAAATTCGAGAAAGGGCAAGTCCTTGGGGATTTAAGATACCTTCAGTTCATACGTCTCCCACTTTTTTCACTCAAATATCTTACTAAAGATGAAGTGGAACAGAAGCTTGTAAAGCTCAAATGCCTCGTCAAGCGTTATATGGGAAGAGGGGTTGTTTTATATTTAGGTGGTCTCAAATGGATTTCTGAGTTTTGTCAACTTATAGTGAGCAAAGAAGAAACTATTATTGCCCTGTGGAGCATATAATCATGGAACTCAAAAAGATTAGTATATGGAACCAAGGAGAGTGGGAAATTGTTTCTCATGGGCATTGCAACTTTTAGAACTTACATGATGTGTAAAACAGGCCATCCTTCTCTTGAATCAATCTGGGAACTTTATCCTCTTACAATTTCAGCTGACAGCTTAAGCCTCAGTCTTAATCTTGAAAGGTAAACTGTTTGTTACGAAATATTGGGATTTGAATGTTTCTTTATTTTCTCGAGAAAAAAAAGGGTCGTTTGTTTTACCTTTTTTCTCATCTTTACTTGAGTTATACTTATGCTAATCTTCCCCCCCTTTGCCTTATTCCAGCTTTGATTCTCAGTCTTAGTATAGAACAAAGGAATCTATAGATTCGATTAGTTGGCAAGTGGCTGAAGCTGAAGTAAATAAAAATCACAGTTCCTTCACTGATAGATTGTTCAACTTTGAAAGCGTGCTCTCTTCGAGTTCAAGTTTGCCTTCATGGCTGCAAAGCTATAAGGAAGAAACCAAAACAAATCCTTCCCATGATAATAAGGTATTTATTTATTCTTCTTATTTTGAACTTCACTTGCAGAATTAATCATTCAAACAATTTGATATTCACATTTTCTTTTGCTTTTATTCAACTGTATTCAGTAAATGTGAGGGATATTTTCAAGAAATGCAACACTGATGAAGCTCTTATTCTAAGTTGGCCCGTCATTTTTGAATTTAAAAAGTCACCTAAAGAGCTCCAGTTTTGGATATCCGAGAATGACCCGAAGCCGGACCTCCTCTTGAAACCCAACTCTAGTCTAAATTCGGCTTCTTCGAGTGAGGCAATCGAAGATGATATTGACGGCCTTAACGTGTTCAAGGCTCGTAATGCCGAGAACATGAACATTTTGTGCAATGCTTTGGAGAAACGATTCCATGGCAGAAGGAAGTGATTCCGAAAATTGTTAGCACCGTCCTTAAATACAGGTCGGAGATGAGAAATGGCAAAAGTTGGTTAAGCCAAAGAGAGCTCAAAGAAGGAACTTAGATGTTCTTATTTGGATTTGAGAACGAAGCCAAGCAGAAGATTGCAAGGGAGTTGGCTAGACGCATTTTCGGTGCCCAAACTAGCTTTGCCTCCATAAGTCTGAGCAATTTTGGATCAGAATTCGAACGAAGATGACAAAAGGAAGAGATCGGATGAGTCAGGCAATAGTGATGTTCTTTAGAGATTTGGCAAGGCGTTCAACGAGAGTCCTCACGAGGTGTTTTTCGTTGAAGGCATAAAACACGTTGGTTGCCACGAGTGTAAATAACATGACCAATTATACAATATTAAGTCCACATCACCTCCTCTGTTAGTTTTTTAATGGCGGTGATCAAAATATGACCAATTTAAAATTTTAATAGTCTGATTGATGAATTGCTTAGTTCGGTGATCATCTGAGTAGTTTACCTTAAAATAAATCGGTAAATGAGAAGTCAGCTTAAAAGTCATCTTCTACATAAAGCCAGCTTAAACGCCCTTCAAGTTTCTTCATTTTTTATGTTTGGGTTGGCATAAAACAGAGAAGAGGATATCGAAAATGAAAACAAAAAAAAAAGATCAAAATGGAAGAAATAAGAGAAGAGAACGATACATGAGACAAAGAGCTTCAGTAGCCATAGAAAACTTTGATGGAGCCTTAAAGGAGAAAAGAAAAATGATTTTTTTCCTCTTGAATCCACAAGGTGCTAGAAGCACTGCACTTTGCGCCCGTTAAGAATTTAGTATGCGGTAAAATAACTAAAAAGATAGTAACATAGATTAAGACATACACTTAAGACTAGATTTAATGTGGTTCAGCATAGCCTACTTTCATGAACGAAAAAAACAAATATATGATAACTCATATAATCCCAAAATCCGGTGTACAAATCTCATGACCCAGTGGAACCAAAACACTTTTCCCAACATCCCTATAATACCTATCTTTACAACATAGTCACAATAGTTGTAGATAACCTAAAAGCAGTTACATCTCTCCAGAGTAATTCTCTATACCTCACTCTTGTTCTCTCAAAATTAAAAGGTTAAACTTAGTCTATATTTATAGACCCAAATATCTGGCCATCGAGAAACCTTATTCAATATGATCTTCTGCCTGTAATAGATATTTACTCATTAATCTTAATTACCAAGTAATCTTTAACCATTAGAATTACAATAAAACTCAACTTACTTACGAAATAGAATTTGAGTCAAAATATAACAAATCTCTCCCTCGACACAAATTCTATTTGAGCATTGGTCTTCAAGTCTTCAACAACTTCAATTTTTACGTAAACCAAATATCTGTTGAAGCCCCGCCGCCAAGTCTTCAACAACTCTAATTCATACGTAGTATCCGTTGATGCACCATTAAATCGTTTGAGAATTACCCCCTGCAACTGAAAACTCGTTGCAGTAATACTCTTTCTCGCATGTCTCCAACATCGCTTCACAAAATCCACAACAAAAATTCCTTCTAAAACACGCAGCTCGAACCATAGCACATGATACCATTTGTTAGGAATTTGGTATGCGGCAAAATAACCAAAGTGATAACAACATAGACCAAGACATGCACGAGAGACAAGATTTAACGTTGTTTAGCATAGCCTACCTTTGCGTACAAGAGAAACGAACAATCCACTATCAACATAGAGAACACGAAGAGTACAAATACATGATAACCCATGTAATCCCAAAACTCGATGTACAAATCTCATGACCTGGTGGAACCAAAAAACTCTTCCCAACATCCTTACAATACACATCTTTACAATGTAGTCACAATAGTTGTAGAGAACCTAAAAGTGGTTACATCTCTTCAGAGTAAATCCCTCTCTCTCTCATTCTCTTGTTCTCTCATAATTCAAAAGGTTAAACATAGTTTATATTTATAGACTCAAATACTTGGTCACCAAGAAACTTTTCTACCTAAAATAGATATTTACTCATTAAAGTAAATCTTAATTACCAAGTAATCTTTAACCACTGGAATTACAATAAAACTCAACTTAATTGCCGATTAAAATTTGAGTCAAAATATAATTACGCCTCTTTAAAAGCACGTGCCTAAGTGCGCTTCTCGTTTTGCATTGTGCCTAGGCCATCATAGGTAATTTTCTGTACGCCTCGCCTTAAGCACGCTTTTTAAAACTAAAATCTACTTTATACTTTTTCTTTGTAAATTATAAATAAGTCCTCTTATCAGTAAAAATATAGAAAATGAGAAGAAAAATTACCTCTCTTCACAAAATACCTGTTATTTACATATTTCTCGGGGCATGTTGCAACACCCATTATTAGAATAACTAGAATCTTGATAACCCCTTCACTGATCAGAGCCAAAAAGGCAAGTTCAATAAGGTAGCAACAAACCTCAAACAACGTGCCATTTATGCTTAATTTACAGACCTAATTGGAATCACATCCGGAAAAAAAATTCATATTTCAAATCCTTAAAAATGATAACCAAAGAACTAGACAATGTGCAAATCTGGACACCAGACTGTATGCTTATTATAATGAAAAGAGCGTGATTTGATTGTTATTAGTGGTACTTTTCGCTTCCAAAAGAAAAGTTAGAAATATTCTTAGATATAAAAGCAAATTATAAAGATGGGCATTAGGTATATATTTCGATACAACAGCAAGAAAGCAATTTGATATTAGACAAAAGACTCTTAATCCTAAAACTCATAAGACTAATCCTGATCAAAAGGAGAACCTGAGTAATGTAGTATCCTAAGACTAATCTTGAGCTAAAGGAGAATCTGAGTAGATAAGCAAATTATAAAGAGATAGTTTTGGACCTCTAGGTTGGAAAAGAATGACAGGATATGCTATAATACCTTAACATAAGGATGAAATCAGATAAGACAGACCCACAACAACGCTTAATGTCATCAATAATCACAACCATTGGATTATTGTAGTTTTCTTCCCTATGCCATGATGCTAAGATTGCTATGTCAGTTGGTTGCTCAAACAAAAAGGGAAATAAGGAACAAGAACAAGTTATAAAGCCTTGTAAGTAAATTCTTGTCCAACAGTCAAAGAGAGTAGTTACCAGTACCTAAAAGTTACATCCAAAGTAGAATTTAAAATTGTCTTAAGAAACTTCTTAGGCAACCACCGTCTCCATTTTTTGCAGTAAAGTCAAGTGAGGAAAGGTTAGCAACATGGCATCCTTGAGATTTCAAGTGTTTTCGAAGCTCTTCAAATGTCAGTAAATCATCAAGAAACTCCATATTCTCTGCCAACCTTAATACAATATAAAGAATAGTTCTTTCAGAGAATTTTAGCAGCATTAGAAAAGGGAAGGGCAATTACTCCAACCAAAGATTAAACTAGAAGTAGGAAATACAAAACTTACTAGCGAGAACAAGCCCGGTGAATAGCCTTTTAGAATTATCATCAATTATAATAGGAAATGAGTGAGTAGCTTGAGGAAAATCGGGAGTACCAAGTGATCTGATTGTTTCAAAAGATTGATGCACCCGATTGTATTTCGTTAAACACATTAGTATTAATATCTCTCAAAACATCCGGCAATTACAGCTATGCAATTTTTATAAGGCAAAATAAAAGTAGGATGAAGAAAAAACACTAGGATTGTTTTACCTACTTTAATGGTTGATTCAATTTTTGACCAAACAAATTCAAAGGCTTTCATTCTCAGGTTCACGTTTTCATCTTCCATTTCGTCTTCAAGACTTGCGGAATTCTTTGGGTTGTAAAAATATAAGTTTAATTAGTATATTTCAAAGAATCCCACAATTCACTTTTATATTATTTATTTTGAGTTTAAATAGAAAAACTTGGTATTTATCTTGTAGGTGAAAAATATGATAGTGGTTGTGTGCACACAAGGTATGGACAAGAAGTCCAATTTAGTTGAAATTGATCGATTTCTTCATGTGTATGAACTAGAGGCTTGATTCACTTTTATTATTTTTATTATTATTTAAAATTAGTTTTTAACCATTCATTTTAAAATGTTCATTTTTAACCATTCATTTTATTTTTATTAATTTTAATCATTCATTTTAAATAAAAGTTTTTTTATTCTTAACCATTCAATTTATTTTTAATTGATTTTGCCCTTGACTAATGGCTATTTTTAGATGCCTTTTTGGGGATGCATGATACTATAAATACCATGCACGTATGCCTTCACAAATCATCTCAAAGTAGAATCATCTACTTACTTTCTTCTCCTCTCTCTCATTTTAAACACGTTTTTAAAGCTGAGTATTTATTTGTTCTTTGCTCTTTCTGTTACTTGCTTCGGTAGAAGTGCTAGTTGAATCATGGAGTGTACAATTCACCGTGAAATATCCTTAAAGACAATGTCTAGTGTACACCTCAAGCAAGTCTTATTTTCAACACTTTTTAGGTTTAACCAAATATTTTTTCTACGATCTTAAGGATAATGATTAGTTTTCTCTTTAAATCGAAAAAAACATACGACCTCTTAACGAAGACTTTCATTGTTGTTGTTGTTATTGTTGTTTAACCAGTGTGAAAATAGCTTGATGATTAAGTTTTGAAACTTAGGGATTTTTCCCTTTTAATTCGATTTTTGAAAATCATTTTTGAAGTCGTCACTGATCACTTCGCGATAGGCCAAACACCATAAAAAATAACCAGAGATTCATTCTTTTAAAAATTGGGTTCGAGAGTCAGTTACGTGTGGGGAAGGATTAGCACGGCCACAAACATCCATTATAGGTACATTTAATTTGATGTGACATTTTGACATTTTGAATTTAATTTAACCCTTAATTATTAACTGAATTTAAATTTCAAAATATTCTTTTATAAGAAATATATTTTTTAAAATAAATTTGATTTTGATATAACAAATGATTTTAAAGGACTTATTTGTAAAATTGAATACTTTTTTAAGTATTACAAAATGCTCACAAAATAACAAGGATTCGAACTTAAAATTGTTTCTAAGTCAAAAACTAAAACTCCAAAATATTTTCTAAGTGCATTCATACTCAAATAACCTATTTGGTCCAAGCATATCGAGACACTATCATCCGTATCGATACGGTCCTTAGCCACTGGAATCAATTTTAAATGAGAAAGCTATTGTGTACCGATACGCTCTTAGTCGTATCAATACGACCCTTAGCTACTGGAATTTCTTTTTATACGAGATGGCTATTGAGTACCGATACGCGTATAGCCGTATCGGTGTGCCTTTGAAACCTGGGAACCAAATAAGCTTTGAGTATCGGTGCGGCTCTACTCGTACCAATACGTGGTGTTCAGATTTATCAAATCTTTGCATTTAATTTTTTCACCGTTTCCTTGTCAGTTTTATTGGAACCATAATTTTTGAAAAGTGGTTATACCGTACCGATACGCCCTTAGTCGTATCGATATGAGTTTCCACTTATTTTTTCTTAGAATCCAATAAGTAAAACTCGTACCAATATGGTACTTCCCGTATCGATTCGCCTTTGTAAATCAAGCTTTTCGTACCGATGCACCCTCCCGCGTATCGATACTCCTTTGTACAACGACTTTTTTTTTCTTTTGGCAGGTACTGATATGGCATCCCGCGTACCGATACAAAGGGTTGGCAGACAACATTTATTGCGGGAAAATTGTCCCCAACAGCTCTATTGATGATCTAAACTACCCAAATGGTTATAAATCAATGAGGGGTATTTAAACAAGTCTCCAAAGCTACAGCAACAACTATTGATCAAGTCTTAAAGCATTCAAGCACAAATCCAACCATCTTTGAGCTATTAGAGTCATATCTTGTAACTCACTTGAGTAATTTTCATTGTAATCATTTGTATTCAAGTTTTTGGGTTGAGAGTACTTGTATTTCGGCAAGCACACACCTTTTGAGAGAATTTTAAGTTTTTCAAACTTCTTGTAAAAGAGTGATCTTGATCAAAGCTTTGGGTAGAAAGCTTTGGTTGTGTAACGGTTGCCTTCTTAGCCTAGAAAAGGGGAAGAAATTCTTAGTTAATTTGTTGGAAATCCTTAGTGGGAAGCTAAGATAGTAGATGTAGACCTTGTTAGAAGGTTGAATCACTATAAATCCCTTGTGTCACATTTTTATCATTCCATTTGCTTCTTTTCATTTTTTTAATTTCCAATTCACCCCCTATTGGCCAAATCACTTTGATTGACCATCCTAAAGTTGATATCGGAGCCTAGTTCATTTGAACGATTAACATCCCTTGAGACGATCCAAAGGTGATTCAATCAACTACAATTCAAGCCATTGTAATATCCCTAAACTGAGCCTATAAATTGTTACCATTAATTAAACTTAATAGCTAGTCAAACTATGCCCTAATAGAATGAAAGTTTAGGGAGCTAATTGTGACAATTAAAAGGAGGACACTTGAACTATGGTGACTAACTTGAATTGTTATCTAAACCGATTGATCAAATTAAAAAGGACCAAAATGAATATAAATGGAAATACATGATTGCATGGTGAAACAAATGAAGTTGGTGGACAATACACATGTCCTCATAGCCTTGCAATGACCAGCCACTATAGGGGATAAACACCATCTTCTTCATTTGGTTACTAAACCTTAAACATTGAGAGAGAAAGGAGAGAAAATGCAAGCTTAATCAATGTGGGAATTGTGATAGAGCCTTGAAATTGTGTTCAATTTTAAGGTAATGTTTAGTGTTCATGAATTTCCTCTTTGATTTTGTGATTATAACAACTTGTTTTGCTTGAGAAATGTTAGATTGATTGCTGAAAATTTGGAATTCATTAAGAGTCTTGTATGTGTTCTTATATTGAACTGATTGATACATATGTCTAGTGAAAACCTATTAGAATCGAATGGCCTTTGAAATTAATGTTGTCATTAACCAAAATGATGGTGAAATGTTATGTTAGTTGCTGGAAAAACTTAGATGAATACTAGAATTGATGATTGATATGTAAATTGAGATTCTTGTTGCTAGAAATTCTATTGAGGTGATGTCTTAATGAACCAATTCTAAAATATTGCTTAATTGCCCTATTTTCATATGTTTGACACATAATTGGACTGACTTAGACAGGTATGAGTGAGTATATATGTTGAACAATCACGTTAGAATCCTTGTCTAAGTGACTAATGAAGCTAGAATCTAGCTTAAGGAAATCTGTCCAGAAAACTCTATTTCGAGCAGTAAGTTTAAAAATTTGTACAAAATCACATAGATAAAATTAGGGAATAAATCTTATATTTACATAATCATGAGTATGACTAGTTTCGTATGCAACAAACGGAATCAAATTCTGAGTTATAAAACAGTCTGTAGAGATTAATCTCTAAGGACAACGCAAACTATCCAGTGGCATAATTAGGTATGTCTTTAAATAAAAAACTGTATTAATTCGCAAAGAATAAAAATACAAGGCCTATATGGTTAGAAAGACAATTAAGCTAGCTTTCTAACGGTGTAAACTGTTTGAAATTATGACATGCGAAATAAAAGATATGAACATTTAAGCAAGTAGTGCACATGCTGCCAGACACGGCAATCTAGATGTTGAATTGAATGGTTGAATGTATGGAGTCATATAATGACTTAAATGGTTGTTGAATTCTACCTAATACACTATGTATTATATGTAATGATAGATCAAGTGGAAATTAAGGAAAAAGGTGCTCACATAGATCAGCAAGCTAGTAGAGGGAAAGAGATTTCGATCCGGGAACTTCAATAGCTCAAAAAATTTCTGTGAGTGTAGTTTAAAGTTTGGAGAGGGCGGTAACCTCTCCAAGTCCATTTCTGATTTGAATTACTTATTTATTCTTAGTGTAAATTGTGTAATGCACTTGATATTGAGCATTAGCAAGGTAAGTGCTCTTTTGAGAAGTTTTGAGTGGTTACTTGATTGGGAAGCATGCTTGAATTATAATTGGTTGCCATGATATGCTTATTGTTTAATTGAATTATATTGAAATGGAGCATGTTTGTTATAAATTATAAGTAACTCAATTCATTGTTTAATGACATATTGATTGACATTCCCTCATTGACTATTGGAATATTGATTACTTGACTATTGATATTGGAATTGGCATTGAACCCTATTCAAAAAAGGGCTATTGGAACTAAATGTGTATATTGATTCAAACTATATATTGAAATGGTTAAAATGATACTACTGTAAGCCTTGGTCTCGAATTGGTCATAGATATAGTTGGCATGCCAAAGAGTCCATAGAGCTCAGTGTCGGGGTGGACTACGGTCTGAGACATTCGTCCTTATTTGGTGACAGTATGAGGGAAGAATTGTTATTGGTCATTGCCGACAGTAGGAGGGATTATTGACCGGTACTTGTGCCATATTGATTATTGTTTTTGGCGACAGTTTGGTTGGGGACTCGAGTATCTAGATTGAGTAATTGATTCTCAATGCTATACTTAAAATGAAAGACATACACCACATCTATTGAATCATAATTAATAGAAAGAATTGTATTGGTAAATGCTATATGATTGGCCCATTGATGTTATTGAAATGGCATATTGTACTCTTTATTACGCAATTGATGATTGATACTTGCTTATAGTATAAACCTCACATTGGTTGTTATTAAAATTGCACATATGGTTATTGTCTTATTGATTGTTCGAATGGTTCCTTATTGATGGGGGAACCATGCCATCTATTAGATGGTTCATAGTTGAGACTTGATTGTATGGCTTCTTGCATTCTTTAAACTCACTCACTAAGCTTTGCTTATCAAGTCTCCTTGCTACGATACAAGTTAATATTGTATCCTATCTCGAAGTTAAGGCTCACTCAAGTCACGTTTTGCTTGAGAAGTATGTATTCAACTTGTTATAGCACTCCTAGGATGGTGACACCTAAGGCTTGTAAATATATATTATTATCTAGTATGGTTTGTATAACTTAACTTAAATTAGGACCCTTAAGGTGTAATGTTTGCATTTTGGGCATGTATGCGCATAGCTTGACTATTATGCTTGATGATTAGAAATTGAACCTTGACTATCTCATGTGCTTGCTATGCTTCCATCCAACATAGAGTAAGATGACTAAACTTTGATAGGTACAATGGCAATTCTCCTAAATATGCATAAAGCTTATTGGTCACCTTAGGTTCGAGTTCGAAATGTTCATATAACATTGAAAGTATGCATACTTGATCATGTCCTTCCAAACATGGATTGATAACCACTTAAGTGTAAGCTAATGACTTAATATGAGCATGTTAGATTCGAATGTGTCATCCCTCTCCCACATTCGATTGACTTACTTGCTTAGCAAGTAAGTTTGAATCTTATTACTTGATAATTAAGTAAACTTGAATCTCATTGAACTTGCTTGTCCTAATCAAATTGTTCTTGTTGGTACCTATATGTATTGTGTAGTAACATGCCTAATCCTACTAAGGGGTTTGAGTATGTTACAACCATGGCCTCCACTTCAAGTAACAACCTCTACGAGTCTCAATCCATCACCAAACCGCCTTATTTCAATGGGGATAACTATCCCTATTAGAAGAATCGAATAAGGCTCTTCATCAAATCGAACGACTACCTCCTATAGGATATAGTGGAAGATGGAACAACAATACCGATGTAGAGAGAAAGTGATTGGTTGATCCCAAAACCCAAGCTAGAGATGACTGATGAAGATCGGAGGAGATTACAAGTCAATGATAAAGCTATGCATATGCTCTTTTGTGCGCTTGGACCGGATGAGTACTCTAAGATGTCTTCCTGCACAAGTGAAAAGGAGATATGGGACAAGCTCGAGACCACCTATGAAGACAAAAACGATGTAAAGGAGACCAAGATTGGACTCCTCAACTTGAGCTATGAGAGTGAAGAAGAAGAAATGACAATGTTTTCCAAATGTTCAAGAACAAGAACAAGGAAAAAGCGAATGATCAAATCATATGCTATGAGTGTAAGAAGCCGGGGCACATCAAGAAGAGCTTCGAGAAGAAGAAGAAGCTCAAGGCTCTTGTTGCTACTTGGGGTGATGATGAATCATTCGAGGAAGAAGAGCAAGAAGTAGCCAATCTTTGTCTCATGGCACTTGAAGAGGATGTTAAGGTATGCTCTAACTCATCTAACTTTGATTTTACTTTTGATGAGCTTCAGGAAGCTTATGATGAGTTACAAGAGGTATATGATGATTTGGTAGAGAAATACAAGAAATCGATTTTGAAAAATAAGAAAACGATTTCTAATTTGAAAAATTAAAATAATTTCTTATCTAAAACCAACTCAGAACTTCGGAAAGAAGGTTCTTGATTTACAACAAAAGAAAAATGAATTTGAAAAGAAAAATCAAGATTTGAACAACCTTTTCTCCAAAGTTCGTGATGATCACCAAAGAGAAGTTGGTGATCTCAAAGCTTCTCTAAACAAAGTTAGTAAAACTAGTTATGAAAAAGGACAATCTTCGAAACCCAACTATGTGAGGAGAAACTTTGGTGGCTACAATCAAAGAGGATTCCCAAGGCCCTCTAAGGGTAAGATGATTAGGAGTGTTTGGGTTCCTAAGGAACTAATCACTTCTACTAATAATAGTGCTATTGCTTCTTGGATTCCCAAGGGAACCAAGATTTTGGGAGTTAATACTCATGGACCTAAAATGATTTGGGTACCAAAAATCAAGACTTAATCTTTGTTTGTAGGGGGAGCATTGCTACAAGGCTGAAGCTACATGTGCGAATTCATGGTACATTGATAGTGGATGCTCAAGACACATGATCGGTGACAAGAGTTAGTTCTTAGAGCTAAAACCAAAAAGTGGAGGAGTAGTGACTTTCGATGAAAACTTCAAAGGCCACATTGAAGGAATTGGTTACATTGGTAATCACTCTTCTATCCTTATTGATGATGTTTTATATGTCAACGGTCTAAAACATAATCTTTTGATTATAAGCCAACTTTGTGATAAAGGTTTCAACGTTCTTTTTGATTTAAATGCTTGCAAAATTATCAACATTGAAACTAACAAAATTGTGCTTAGTGTTCATCGCATAGGAAACATTTACATGCTGCATTTAGATGACATTCATATTTCAAATTCATGTTTTGTTGCTAGTAATGGGCATGATTCATGGTTATGGCATAGAAAACTAGGGCATGCAAGCATGAGTGTTTTAGAAAAATTGATTTCAAATGATCTTGTAAGAGGTTTGCCAAAAATAAAGTTTTCATATGACAATTAGTGGTGCTTGTGCAAAAGACAAACACAAAAAAGTTTCTTTTAAATCTATTAATGATGTTTCTACAAGTAGAGTTTTACAATTGATCCACATGGATCTTTTTGGTCCTATTAGAACTATGAGTTTGGATGGAAAATCATATGCATTTGTTTTTGTTGATGCCTACCCTAGATTTACTAGGGTTCTATTCTTAAGTACCAAGGATGAGGCGTTAGAAAAATTCATCACATTTTCAAAAATAACTCAAAATGTTATTGGTCACTCCATTTCTCACATTAGGAGTGATCATGGAACCAAATTTCAAAATCTAGGTTTTGAGGATTTTTGTAACTCAAATGGTATAAGCCATAATTTTTCCGCTCCTCGCACTCCTTAACAAAATGGGATTGTTGAGAGGAAAAATCGTACTTTAGAAGAAATGGCTAGAACCATGTTTTTTGAAAACAATTTGCCTAAATATTTTGGGTGGAAGCCACAAATATCGCATGTTATATTGTCAATCAATTAATGATTAGGCCTATTTTAAAGAAAACACCTTATGAGCATCTTAAAAGCAAAAAAGCCTAACATTAGCTATTTTCATCCATTTGGATGCAAATGTTTTGTTTTAAACAATGAAAAAGACAATTTGGGCAAATTTGATGCTAAAAGTGATGAAGCAATTTTTCTTGGTTATTCTTTAAACTCTAAAGCTTATCGAGTATTTAATCAGAGAACTTTAACAGTAGAATAGTCTATACATGTAGTTTTCGATGATAACCTCCTTCTAAGGAATGAATCTTGTGATAATGATGATGTAAGAATTTTTTATCCCAATGATGGTGGAGAACAATCATCAAAGGTGGATGAAGTTCCAAATAAAAAAGAAGCACACGATCCATCTCTAGAAGCCATGAAGGACATGTCTCTAGAGGAAAAGGAGATGACTTACCCAAGGGAGTTCAACTATGTCAAAGGTGGTGAGATTTTGGGTGATCCATCCAAAGGGGTAACTACTAGATCTTCTCTTAGAAATACTTGTAACTTTGTTGCATTTATCTCATGCATATAGCCTAAAAATATCATAGAAGCATTAAATGATGATTATTGGATATTGGCTATGCAAGAAGAGTTAAATCAATTTGAGAAAAGTCAAGTATGAATATTAGTTAATAGGCCTAGTAATAAATCTACCATGGGAACTAAATAGGTTTTTAGAAACAAACTAGATGAGAGTGATAACATAGTGAGGAATAAGGCTGGACTTATTGCTCAAGGTTACACTCAAGAAGAAGGAATGGATTTTGATGAAACATATGCACCCGTAGCTAGAATGGGTGCTATTAGGATGCTTCTTGCATTTTCATGTTATCACGAACTCAAGCTTTTTCAAATGGAAGTAAAAAATGCTTTTCTAAATGAAGAAGTGTATGTAGATCCAAAATACCCAAACCATGTTTTTAAACATGCAAAAGCTTTATATGGTTTGAAACAAGCTCCTAGAGCTTGGAATGAAAGATTGTCAATTTTTTTGATTGAAAAAAGGTTTTGACAAAGGAAATGTGGACACTACACTCTTCATAGAAAGACAAGGCAAAGATATCTCAGTATTGCAAATTTATGTTGATGATATTACTTTTAGTTCTACTAATGAATTACTTTGCCAAGATTTTGCTAAATTAATGCAAGGTGAAATTGAAATGAGCATGATGGAGGAGCTCCCATTCTTCTTGGGGATCCAAATCAAAAAAAGGAAGGATGTCATCTTCATCAATCAAGCAAAGTACATCAAGGATATGCTCAAGAAGTTTGACTTGGAAAATGTGAAACCTCAAGCCACACCAATAAGCTCATCTACAAAGCTTGACAAAGATGGAGGTAAGTATGTTGATTTAAAGATTTATAGATCAATGATAAGATCTTTGCTTTATCTTACCATAGGTAGATCAGATATCATGTTTAGTGTTTGCTTGTGTGCTAGATTTCAAGCTAGTTCTAGAGAATTACACGTACATGCCGTTAAGAGAATCTTTAGATACCTTGGAGACACTCAATGCTTAGACCTTTGGTATCCTAGAGATTTCTCCTTTAGTTTGCATGCTTATTCGGATGCGAATTAATGAGTTTGTAAGATAGATAGAAAGAGCGTTTTTGGTCTCTTAGGAGAGAGTTAGGTTTAACTAGCCTACCTTGAACCTTAGAACCTTTTTGGTGTTTAAATTTGCTTGAATTTTGATTGATTTCCATGCTTTTGTGTTTTTGCTGCTATATGCATCTATGCTTGTTGCTAGGGGGACTATGCATCTGTTTTTGCTCACTCATGATGTTCTCATATCATACACATGCATATCGATTCGATAAATTCAAAATTTAGGGCACCTTGCAACCAAAAATGTCATTTTTGGTCAAGATGTATTGATACGGCATTTTACGTATCGATACGGGTATCTGGGGCAGTGTTTCGGTACAAGTAAACTTGTACCAATACAGTTTGAGGATCGGTATGGCTAAAAACTATACTAATACGTGGTTTTGGTACGCACAAGTAGCGTGTCAGTACATGTGGCCGCTGGGGTCTTAAAATGTCATTAAAAGAGGGTTTCCCTAATCAAACTCAAATCCTACTTTCTCTCTAAAACCCTAGTTCAAAAAACTCTATAGAACCTTTCGAACCCCTTTGTTTTTCACACAAATCTTTTGATGGCTTTTTATTTTTACAACAAACCTAAGCAAAATCATCAAGCTTTGTGCACAATCATCTCATCATTCATCCATAATCTCATATTCAAGGTATAAACTTTATTTTCTTTTATTTTCGATTTATTTCTTATTTGTATATTGTGTTTTTCATCAAAAATTATATATACAGTGTGTATATAACATAGTTTTCAAAGATTTTACAAAAATTCTTTCAAAACTGTAAATTTTTTGTTTGAATATAAAATTATACTCATATATTTTTCTACACTATTTTTTAGTTTTTCCTTCACCAAAAATTCTTTTTATACTTGTATATTATTTTAAACTATACAATATATGTTTTTATAATACCTCGATCATTGGATTGTTTATTAGATTGAATGTGATGTTTATGCATACATTTTTTTGTGTGCATTGAAATTGTTTTTCAGGTTTTTCTAATGGCTCATAGGAAAAGAGGAAGAAAGGAAATTGCTTCTAGCTCTTCCAATCCAAATCCTTCCGAACCAAATCCCGAAAACAATGGTACAAGGCCAAATCTTACCCAACGTCAATATTTTAATGAACCTGAAAATCCAAATTCTTTGGATTGTTTTAAACATTTTCAAAACTTTAAAATACATCGTGAAAGGGTCATTTCCCTACCTTTTTTGACTTTCGATGAATTTCATTTTCGATAACTTGATCTTTTAAGGGAATGAAAGTGCATGTCTTTCTTAGTATACCTGATATTCAATAAAAAAATGTTGTCCTTATTTTCTATTCAAGTGCTTGGTGTATTTACAACCAAGACAAAACCGACGTTATAGCTCTTGAATCTTATCTTATGAGAAAGACTTTTCAACTTGATTCTAAAACTATAGTCGATCTTTTTGGGGATGGATGGTATTGGTATAGATGATGAAATTAATTTTCCTTTTACCTATGGTGGCTCCATAACTGTTTTAGATGCCCAAGAACATTTTCTTCACTTTCTTATCACTTGGTGGTTTCAACCATCGAGTGGTAAATGGTCTATCGTTTGCCAAGTCGATGACTTTTGACTTTATTGTTTTTATGAAGAAATATGTCCAAACCTAGCCCAAATCATCTTTGTTGAGCTAGTTTTCCTTGTCCAAAACTTCTTCACCTCTTAAGTTACCTCGTTCACCTATGGCACCGCCTTGAGCTATATATTTCACAAGCTTGGGATCAACTCCTCTTATGTTCTTCCTTCTCCGCTAACCGACCCAATTGATGATCACTCTCTTCGACGTGCAAATTTCACTATCTACAATGGTGAATGAATTCTTATTGCAGATCTCCCTTGTGATGCTCAACCCGGTCTGGTAGTTGTTCCTCCGATTGCTCAAGAAGCTTCGGTTGCTCCACCTCTACCTTCCCTTGATTCTCTTATGGCTAATCTAGATGGGAAGTTTGCTACTTTGGATGCAAGGTTGGATTCTAGCTTAGCTCTCATATATACTCGTTAAAACTCTTTGGAAGCTATAGTTACATCCATGGAAAATCGTCTAGCGTCAATAGACATGACACTTGCCGCCTTTCATGGAGAATGGCATGGTCATGCTCTTGGTGATGATCATGAGGAAGATGAAGACAAGGATGATGAAGACGAGGATGCTCTTTAGGCTCTAGCATTTCATATCATAACATATCATATTAGGACTTGAGATTTATGCACCTATGTTATTTTGTTTTTGAACTCCTATGCTTTATGTATATTTTGTTTTTGATTATATTTTTATGTTTCTTAAGTTGTATTATTATGTTTCTTTGAACAATGATTTGAATTTAATGATATTTGTGTTGTTCCTTTATGCTTGGAGTACATTATTGTTTTATATCTTGCTTTATCCCATTGATTTTGATCTAACAAAAAGGAGAAGTAAAAGAGATTAAATTTTTTGAAAATATATCTTTGAGCCTAAAATAAAGGGGGATTAATTTGAAGTCTTAAAAATTTATTTGAGTTTTCTTATATCAAAAAGGGGGAGATTGTAAAACTAAATTTGATTTTGATATAACAAATGATTTTAAAGGACTTATTTGTAAAATTGAATAAAGTTTTAAGCAATAAAAATGCTCACAAAATGACAAGGATTTAAACTTAAAATTGTTTCTAAGTCAAAAACTAAAACCCCAATATATTTCCTAAGTGTTTTCATACTCAAATAGCCTATTTGGCCAAGGCATATCTATGCGCTCTCATCCATATCGATACGGTCCTTAGCCATTGGAGTCAATTTTAAACAAGATAGCTATTGTGTACCGATACGCTCTTAGCCGTATCGATACGGTCCTTAGCTACTGGAATTTTTTCATATGAGATGGCTATTGGGTACTGATACACGTATAGCAATATCGGTAGGCCTTTGTGACCTGAGAACCAAATAAGCTTTGAGTATTAGTATGACTCTACTCGTACCGATACGAGGTGTTCAGATTTATCAAATCTTTGCATTTAATTTTGACCGTTGCCTTGTCAGTTTTATTAGAACCATAATTTTTGAAAAGTGGTTATACTGTACCGATACGCCCTTAGTCGTACCGATACATGTTTCCACTTATTTTTTCTCAAAATCCATTGAGTAAAACCTATACCGATATGATACTTCCCGTATCGATACGCCTTTGTAAATCAAGCTTCTCATATCGATACGCCCTCTCACAGATATTTCTTTGTACAAGGACTCTTTCTTCTTTTGGCAGGTATCGATACGGTATCCCGCATACCGATATTAAGGGTTGGCAGACAACATTTATTGCGGTAAAAAATTTCTCCAACGACTCTATTGATGATCTCAACTACCCAAATGGTTAGAAGTCAATGAGAGGGTATTTAAACAAGTCTTCAAAGCTACAACAACAACTATTGATCAATTGAACAAGTCTTAAAGCATTAAAGCACAAATCCAACCATCTTTGAGCTATTAGAGTCATATCTTGTAAACCACTTGAGTGATTTTCATTGTAATCATTTGTATTCAAGTTTTTGGGTTGAGAGTACTTGTATTTGGGCAAACACACAACTTTTTAGAGGATTTTAAGTTTTTCTAACTTCTTATTGTAAAAGAGTGATCTTGATCAAAGCTTTAGGTAGAAAGCTTTGATTGTGTAATAGTTGCCTCCTTAGCCTAGAAAATGAGAAGAAATTCTTAGTGAATTTGTTGGAAATCCTTAGTGGGAAGCTAAGGTAGTGGATGTAGACCTTGTTAGAAAGTTGAACCACTATAAATCCCTCGTGTCATATTTTTATCTTTCTATTTGCTTTCCTTCATTTTTTAAGTGCCAATGCACCTCCTCTTGGCCAAATCACTTTGATTGATCGTCCTAACAACATTTTTATCCAAATATGAGATTAAAATCACCCTGTTACGTCGCACCCCCATTCATATTTAAAAAATACATTTCCAACATAAAAGGCTTTAATGCATGATTTATTATTGTCTTGTTTATTTTAAGTTCTAACTTAAAAGGGCTCTGATTAATTAAATTGTTTAATGCAATGAATATCATTAAATTTAAAGGCTTCTATGAGATAACACTCAATTTCTTGGGCACCATCCATATTAAAACCCCTAAATTTAAATAATATTCACTGATTTAATTTTTCATTCTAATTAATTAAAGTGATAATCCTAATTAAAGCTCTATTAATTAACTAGGTTATTTATTTAATTCTAAGTTGTAATGAATATTAAGTGTTCCTCTCCGAGGACAATGTTGAGATAACACCCCATTGCAAGCAATGAAACACCATCCAAATTTGAGTCCAAAGTTTCCACTTAACAAACATTAAATTGCTACAATGATCTTCCTAATTAAATTATTATATCCTAAAAAGAGCATATGACTAAGGCTTAAATTCTATCTTAATTAAACTAAGGTGTTCAAAACAATTAATACTACATGCTTAATGTAAAACATGCATCAAACATATAAATTAAACAATTAAAATTAAATTAAAACAATTAAATTTAAGGACTGAAATTGATAGAAATTAAATCTTGAATTCTAATTTTATTGTATTGAGCACCGGATTACAACAATTGAAAGTTGAGGGGGAAAACCAAGAAGGGTCCGAATATGAGGAGTGCGGATCTAACCTGTCTTGATTAAAACTCGTGGGTCATCTTCGACTCGGTGCCAAAACGGAACCATTTGAGATTGCCTAAAAAGGGTCCATCCAAGTGTGACTAGGTAATTTTCTCCCTTCCCATACTCTCTCTAACTCAAAAGCTCTCTCATCTCTCTTCTAAACACAATCATGCCCAAAAATAAGCCCCCAAACGGATCAAAGTTCATCGTTTTAGGATGAGTTTCATCCTTTTTCTTCATGAACCAGATGAAATTCATGAACTCTGACCACACACTGCTACTAGCCCCGCTGTCAGATCTTCATCCGCCTACCTCCGTCGACCCTTAGATCTTCACCGGTAGCCAGGGTTTGAACCCTGGCCACCCTAGGGCAATTTTCGGCCGCCATCCGCTGTCGTATTAGAAACCTAAAATCTACCAAAAATTCCCCATTTTGTTCCTAAACGTAGATCTAGGCCTAATTCGGTGGAACCACCCTTCTTCCCTAGCTAAATCTAACTACCTGAGACCCTAACCCTCTTAATTTCAACTCCACCATACTAGACTTCACCAGCGACCACAAGATAATTTTTCTGGCTACTTCCTCTTTAGAATTTGGTTTATTTTGATTTTGTAACTCTACTATTTTTTATGATTTTCCAAGTACATGAAACAGAGAAGGGATTACATTCTCAACTGTGAAACGACAATTTCATTCTCTATTTTCGGTATTATTCGTTGCTCTGGTGGCTCTCTGTAACCCCCTTGACCCGTCCTTGTCATTAGACCCAAACCAAGAAGATCACATTAGGTTTGCCGAAGCAAACCCGAATTATCTTACTCGAATTACGGTCTATTTTTTCTTTTAACTTATAACACCCTAATAAAATGGTGTAAAAAAGAAAGAAAGAATGAATTTGCATCCAATGGGTGTTGAACCCATAATCGCTTTCTTGGTAAGCCTAAGCCTTTGCCAATTGAGCAAAAGTGTTTTCGAGAATGAATTACCCCAGCTTTCTTTTAAGCTTATGATGTTTGGTTTCTATCAAACATAAAATAAAAGTTTGAACCCTTCAGCTACCCTTCAACTGTCATTTTTGCATCAGTGAGAGAAAGAGAGAATCTAGAGAATTCCAAAAGCCTCATCACCGTTTGCCGCCCAGATCTCCGCCACCGCTAGCCTGTGGCGTGCACTGCCACCATCGCCGTACTTGTCGTCTCTCACTGAACCCAACATCGTCAGTCACTCACTCGTCAGTGCCGCCGTTCACCATAGAGAATTTGTTGAAGGTTCAACGAGAACCTAATCTCGACCTCTATTTTTTGCAATTTTTGGCGTCGTTTGATGTTTGTTCGCCGTGTCGTTGCCACGAGAAAGACCCTCAGGCCGAGACGAACAAAACCCATGTCGTCGATTGCCAGTTGGTTTTTGTTTTGGGGATCGTCGGAGTTCGAGGAAATCAATTTGATTTCACCTTTTTCGGCCAGCTTTTTCCGATTCAAGATAATGGTAAGCCTTCATAACTGGTATAATTGTGTAGCTCGTCATTTTCAGTATTTTGAGGCATTTTCTGACCAATATTGGCCGCGCGTGGTGACCACGCGCCACCGAAGGTGAATTTTGACTGCCGTAGTCGGTTCACCCTTGAACCGGATCGGTTCATCCCTAAACTAGTATAGCCAGAACTGGTCCAAGCCCTAAAACTGGGTCCAATGACCCAACAGGCTTATTATAAGCCAATGGGTCAGCCTGTTAAGGCCCAATGGCCTTTAGCCCGTACTCGACGAGTCCAAGCCCAAACCATATCTGACCAGACTCATGCTCACCCGACCCGATCCGAACTTGCCTGACCCAACTAACCCGAGTTGATCTAACCCAACCCACGACTCGTTGACCAATAACGTCGTCATGATGTTAGCATTGACCGATGATGTCAGCATGGCATCATTGTTGATCATTGACTGATAACGTTAGCGTTGTCTACTGACGTCGGTGTTGATCGTTGACTTTGACCCGAAAGTCAATTTTTTTGAAAACCCATATTTTATGTTTTCTGACTTCCTGAGTCCGTTTTTGAAGTCCGTTTCATGAAATTCTAACTTGAAAGACTCTGAATCTGATCTTGGATGCGATCATGCTTAGGTATTTAATTATTCAATTATGAGCAATATGAATAAGGATTGAAATTGGAATTTGTACAATTCAAGGTATTCACAATTCCTTGTATACGAGATATCGAGGGACGTCGAATTCAGGTTTGAGAGTGATCAAATGGAGTATCACGGTTGACCGATATAGCAAGGATTAAAGGTAATACATTACCTTTATGAAACATGTTGGTAATCTATTACGGTATGCATGATTATGATTAAGAGTACTTTCAACTCTACTTGAATCAATTCTATTACGAAATATAAGAATACTAACCTAGAAAAGATTGAACTATTCGAAAGAGAATTTTAATAGACCGAAAGGATCCTAAGTTTAGTAAAGGATTAATAAGACAAATAATCTCTCGATCCGATTAATAGAGTTAAAAGATTTGATGTTTGAATTATTTCATTAAGAAATAATGATAATACCCTTGAGAAGTAAGAATGACTAAAATACCCTTAACAAAGGAAATGTCTTGGAATTGTACACTCGATTTGATAAAATGATCACTTTATCTGAATCCATGTTCTTTGGGGAAAGATTTCGGTATCAAGGTGCAAATATGTATGATGAAGAAACACTTGGATTACCTGAACTCTGGACAAACAGTTGAAGATAAAATTTACTAGAAGTTCAACATACTCCTGAACTAATCTAAATGACAGTAGAGAATGAATTGATTGGAATGGTTGAAATGACTAAAATAACCTTCGGCGCTGAAATTACCAAATTAACTAAAATGATGGATAAACCCTTGAGAATTGAAATGAATGAATTGTTTGGAAATACCGAAAGTACCTAAATGATTAAAACACCCTTGGGCACCAAAATGTTTGAAATACCCTCAAATACTAAAATAACTAAAAACACCTCTAAGATTTGGAATAAGAAAAATCAATAAAGCTAAACGAGTGTGATGGCTCTAAAAGTTGTATTACACGACTCATGATTGTTGGTCATTTCTAATCCTAAGGTAATATTGAAAGAATATTGTATGAAAGTATGTTTGATTTATTTGGAGAAAGTACATTGTTAATTATAAGAATAACCTGTTGTTCCAAAAGGTACATTCGGTGCTTAGGATTGAGTTCGTGTGATATGTACATATCCTAATACTTGGTAAGTACCATGATAATGTGAACTGTTCAGTTTTAGTGGACGTGGAGGATGGATAAGCTGTTGGAAGTTTTGGATGCAAATGTTTGTAATGCCCTACGCGATATAAAGCCTGATTCATGTACGACATCCACTCCTCATATCACTAAAGTACATGGAAAATACCGTATGATTACACGTTCAATATCTCGTAACATGTCCACTATTTAATTGGTGAAGGCGATCTACTTTATCATACACTGTAGTCAGTTCTAAGAAACGTATACTTAAAGTGTACCTATCCGGCTGAATGGTAAACATTATAATGATGAGTTCCAATTAATACAAAGGGACTTGGAAACCTAATGAGCAACTAGAATTTCAGAGTTTAGCATATCACCGTGTATACCTTGTTGGTTTAAATTACCAAATTGCCTATGAATGTCAAAATGACCAAAATACCCTTATGAGAATAATAGATTGGAACACTCCTAATATGTTTAAATCCTTAAATGAGTTTGCTATATCTAGAATCTTTATTGATCTTGATCTTTTAGGAATTTCAAAATATATCCTAATACACTTGAATTCCCGCATAATCAGATATATCATAGTTTCAGAATGCCTTTGAAGTATAACTCTTGAAAACCTGGAAGAAGTCGATATTTACCGGATTCCTTTGAATAAGGTTCTTGAATTCAGAATCAGATTAGAAAGGAATACAATTCAGATTTTTCCTTCTACTTTTAATAATGACATCAAAGTGATAATTGGGAATCATCTACTGTGTTCCAAGTATACTTGAAAAATCTTCCTAACTGTAATCTAAGTCTATCCGTTCTATTTTCTAGTGACCAAGTTATCTGAAGCAAAAATATGACTTATAGTTCCTGATATTTGATATCAGTATACCCGATTCATGGGCCTTGATATTCCAGTTCCACTGATTACCCATCTACTTGTATCCATAATTCCTGACATATTGTTTCTAATTACTGAGATGACTGTTACTGTTAAAAATTGTGTTACTGGGTACTAGATATTGATTTAAGATTGTAGGCTCATCCTTGATCAAGCTGGTAAGTCCGCCTGTATTCAGTTCCTGCGCTTTAGCTAGGGTCTACCTGTATTAGGTTCCTAGCTTCGGCTAGATTAATCCCTCCTGTGTTAGGTTCTTAGCCTCGGCTAGGGTAATCTGACCGGACCTAAGTGTTGGAGTATGCCCAAAGACCAATCATGAGATAGTTATAAAAGACATACTTATTTTATCTTGTTTATTAATATAAAGCCATTATTAATATTCCAGTCTTATTCTGTGTATCTATAAATAAACTGAATTATAATAATGTCCTTAGAATAATATAGTTATTTTTGAATGTCCTTAGTCAAGAATTATTGTGGGCTTGGACAACAATAATGTATTAAGCTAATATGTAGTTGATTGATGAAAAATGTTGACATTGACATAGAGATGTCAAAATCAATACATAAGTATGTGTTAGGGAACAACATACTGGACTAACCCGCTATGAGCGTGTTTCTTGGATTATTATGTAACAGTCACAACATTGCTTAAGGTGATAACTACATGTATGATCCTCATACTTGAGATCATCATTATTTCAACATTGTGAGTGACATATTTTGATATGGTCAAACGTGTGTTGTAACTAACTACACTACAAAGACTGATATTGGATATGTCATAATCCATGTACCGAAATATGATTGAGTGAGACTAGAAAATGCATGGCCATGCTCGAATAAATTGATATGGGATATCATAGTTCTACTCAAGATATGAAGAAACATTAGATGGACTATACAAGTGTGACTAATCCATGACTTGTGTCTGATCTAGATATAAGGACAAAAGGATGAAATACATAAAAGAAGTTAATCATGGAAAAAGGTTAAATCGAACCACGATTTCATGTAACTTAGGTAGCAATGATGCATTGCTAGATGCCACCCATTGCTTGTAATATTAGAATTGTTCTAGATATTACTGGTAACGCTACATGAACCTACAAGGGTCACACCCTATGATTGAAATGAACAAATATCAACTAGATAACATGTGTACAAATTTGTTGTACACGTAATTAGTGAGAAACCGAAATTGTTATAATTATTGTAATTATGGATAATTTCGTTTATATATATATGTTAATATTTGATAAGTTGTAATTATCAAATATTATTAAAGTATATATATATATAAGAAACCTAATTAAAGTAGAATCAGATTCTACATATTTAATTATATTCGGTTAAATATATTGTATATTTAAAGAATCCGAATTTAATTAGAATTAGATCTTAAATGCTATATAAAGGCATAAGGTCTAGCAACCATTTATCTCTCTTTTTCGAAATCCTCTCTAAACAGTTAGAGAAGAGAAAATTTGTTCATTTTATTCAGGTGGACTACGTAGAGGTCAGAACGCTGATGTGACGACTCGAATTCGATTTGGATTCTCTTATACTCGTTGCGGAATTCTAGATTACTTGAGGTAATATTTTTCATCCTTTATCACCCAGAATTTGTCCCTTGTACATGGATCACTGGTGGATTACGACGGATAATTTTTCTGCTGCTCCATGGGTGTACCGGCATTTCCCAACACTAAGGTATTCCCTTAGGATGGTACCTACGCCCAATGGGCATGGGTTAATGCCTTTATAGATACAACCCAAAACTGCATATTGGAGTACAGTTGAAGGGTAGATAAGAATTTAAAATGAACCGTAATTGGAACATGTTACCTGGAACACCATGACAGTTTTATGCTCTACCGTGTACCTGCTTTACCTTATTCATGTATATGCTTACAACATCATTTGGTAGTTTTGTATTACTAAGCTTTCCCAAGCTCATGTTGTTTTTACCACCACAGGTTAGAAGAGATCTATCATGGTATAGTGACCGACATCAATGTTTAGTGTTCTCTTGGTGTTGCTTTTGGAGTACGGTACTAGTACCGTTAGTGGGCATGTATGTCATGTATTATTTTATGATAGTGTCTGTAAAATATTTTCTAAAATTACTGTTATATGTTTAAATGATTTCTTGAAAGGGTATTATAAACAGAAGTTAATGTTATAGTTTAATAAGTGTTTTAAGGAAAAAATGTTTTTATGTGGATTTTTACTGTGGGTCGCTCTTGTGACCATAATGTGGCTTCCTAGGATCTGTGGTAACGCATAGGCGGGTCTAGGAGGTTACATAACTTGTCTAAATGCATAATTAAGACTTAAGGTGTGCATACAAGTAACGATTCAATTTTCATTCGATTCGAAAATGGAAAGGGCACTCAATTGCAAAACAAGTACTTTAGGAACCAAAATGTAAATCTAAATAATTATAGTGACTTATACAAGTTTCATGTTACCAACTATTAATTAATCATATTTCATGCCAAGATGTCAAATTTCAGCTTCAACGGATAAAAAACAAGTATCCAATTCAGCAAAATACAAAATTAAGGATTAAACTGTAAAACTTCCAAAATACAAGGACTAACACGTTTATAAACGCTTCTTACAACAACTAGATATATTTCAGACATACTTGCAAAATCTCAAGTCAAACGGACATTATTTACCTATTCAATTGATGCAAATGACATATAGTGACCAAAATGCAAAGGATCAAACTTGGTAAAATCCATTAATCTAATTAACCATCGGTCATACTGATACACGGGCTGCACTAAAATACATTTTGGGGATTGGAATCCAAACTCGAGTTTATCCAATTACTTACGAACAACATTGACGTGCTTCTAAACCGCAAGATACCATCAACTTGTGTTGCCTATTTAAACCGCATACCCCAAGTGATAACCCAACAATCCAAGTAGCCAAGCTAAACCACTTTCCTCAAGGACTGTGGTTCGATCGACTTTATATTATAGTACACTTTAAACCCTATAACATGCCAACTATATCCGATAGTTTCTCATTACATCACATAGCCAATATATTATTTTTAAATACATTTACTTACTGTTTTCCAATGCATTTCACAAAAATGCTTTATATGCAAAACCACATTACCAAAGGCAACAACACATTCCTTCAAGGAACAAATCTCAATCCTCTTAGGCATCCATATACTTTGATAAACATTGCATATTAATTCAAAATGATGCATTTACAGTAAGTAAATCAAACCATGTTCAAAACCAAAACATGAAAGGTCAAATCTCATATCAAACTGATATTCAAAAGCGAAAAATAGAGAATACTTGCTTCCGAGCATAGTTAAGCTTGTTAGACTATAACCAAAACCTCAAACCTTAGTTCAAACTTTATTTAAAGAACCAACTCAAATTTGCACTCACCAACTTGATAACGCCTCAATGCCAACGAGTCGACGCCAACGCCCCAACTTAATAACGCCTCAATGCCAACGACTCGACGCCAACGACTCAACGCCTAACCGAAAAATGTCGGAACACTCTGCCATCTTCCACAAGAAAATGCAAGGATCAATATAAATTAGATCACACTAAAGTAACCACTTTATTTAAATATCCCTAATCTATTCGAACTACACTCGAAGTAACCTGAAAACAACGGCAGCTGCACTATCATGCCACTGCATGGAACACTTCTCCATTTTTCCTTATAACGTACTCTACTGCTTATGTTGCCAATCAGTTTCTTCACTTTTTAATTCTTTAATTCTCTTTTTTATTCTTTTATCACCTTCCTTATATATAAATATACCAACTACCAAACCTGCATGGCACAAAGCAGCCCCCTCCAAAACACTACTGCTTTGAATCCAATTCCCTTATTTTTCCTCCCTTTTCTGCGTTACACACTCATATTGCGTGAAAGGGCAGCAGCTGCTCGCCCCACTACCTACCTTCGAATGGCAGGGCAGCACGCCCCTGCCTCGTTCTCACCCCTGCCTCTTTCGCCTCATTCCAACGTTCGATCCCCTAATTCTTTTTCAGCTTAACATAATTGGCGCACACTGATATGTGATCCAAATATTCAATCTCTCATTCTACTACTTACCCCATTCAAGAATCTAAATTCAACCAATTAGATTAATTCCGGGAATTAAATTACAAAATCAACTTTAGATTATTATTACCCATACACAAAACATTAGAATTCCATAAAAATCACTAGATTACTATAATCTAATCAAGATTTATAAGAAAATTCAATAATTTCATTAGAAATTCGTTTTGATTATCCCAAAGCATGAGAAATCATAGATTAAGAATCAAAATCATATAAAAAATTATTAAAGAATATTTTCTCACCTTGCTTGATGAAAATTCAACTTGAAGATGAACTCCCCTCTTGATCCCCAACAATAAAAATAGTGGAGATGATGTAGAAATAAAAAATCATTAATCCATAATTGTTTAGAAATAATTGGAGAAGAAATTGAAGTAAAAATAATTAAGGAATCAAAAAGTCCCTAAGTTTTATTTGGAAGAAAATGAGAGAAACTTATAAATGACTTTCTCATCTTTTAGAAAATTACAACCGTCAACTTTATGAAAAATATATTTATTTTATTTAATCTAATAATTCCATTAAAATACTATTTTAGCCCCTTTTTACAAAATTGTCATTATTGATATTTTATAACCTTTTGCAAAATAGTCATCATTTAATTAATCTTAGAACAACCCATTTAAAATTATTTGTCACGATAAATTTATCGAAAATCAATTTAATTACCCAAATTATTCACAAATACTCAATTTCATCATTTATTAAATTTATTAAATATATTCTTCACAAATACTTGTCACGATAAATTTATCGAAAATCAATTTAATTACCCAAATTATTTTTTAAAATTAATTAATTAGCTAAAACTTAATCTAAAATTAGAACTCGATTCTAATAATTCACCCGAATCTTCTAGCCCGTTTTCTGGGGTGTTACAATTCTTCCTCTCTAAAAGAAATTTCGTCCTCGAAATTTACACAAAAAGAATAAAACAAACACAAACCTTCCTTCATCCAACTTTCACAAATTCAATCATCTCGAAGAACAACACCTAGTAGCTAGAGACTCAATTAGAAACATCCTTTACCAATGGTAGAACCAACAATTTTCAACTTTCTCTTTACATAATCAATAAGTAAAAGGGTCAAATGAACCTCGCCACAAAAACGTAGGCCAACTCATTAAATGCACATTTGATCTCAAAACTTATCTCAATCCGTCTAAAACTTATCTAATTTTAACCTCCAAACAACTCCAAGATACCAAAACCTCTTTTAGCTTGCACCCTTTCCTAATATCTAATCAACCTTTCATAAACAATTCTCAACTTACAACACCACAACAATCATCAAATAACCCCCCAACAATAGTGGCTAACAACAAAAGTTTCTCTTAACCATACATCCACCATAATCCATGGAGAACAACTACCTCAATTAGGCACTTAAACTAATTCTGGGTCCAAACTTGTAAAACCAATTTATATATTTTTTATCAACCAATAAGAAATCATTAGTACTCATTAGAATTATTAGGTTTGAACAACATAACAATAATTTGCTCTTGAAACCATTATAAACCAATTAAATTCATTTTAATCTTGAATGTTAATAGAAATAATAGATTAAGGATACAAAGCGTGTGGAATGTCAATAAGAAACCATAGCTCACCATGCTTGATAAGAGTTCAACCAAAATGAGCTCCCCTTGTATTCTAACGTGAAAACATTGTTAACCAAAAATCCAACGATTCACTCAAGTTTAAAAATTATTTGGATACAAAATAGATTAGAAATAAATTCAAAAAATCAACTGATCATTGGAAAACATTTTAGGAAAATAGAAAATACGAAAACATTAGTTTTTAGTTGTAATAAAATTTAGAAAACCTCTATTTTAGAGAAAATTGTTTAACATCGGTAGTAGTTTTTTTCAAACAAAAGAAATTGAGTTGTTATTTGACAAAAATTCTTAGCCCACTTCCCCTCTCTATTTAATTCACAAAAAATCAGTTTTAAAACCAAATTGTCTTTCTCTTTTTTCTTAAAAGTTATCAAAAACATAATTCTTGTTATTTGACAAACCAGCTAAATAACCTTCCAAAACATTAGCCATGTCCAATTTGTCATATTCCTTTGGAAACACATTCGATTATTAACCCGAAACTAATTAACTAACTAAACTCAAGCTACGATCCCAAATGGAACCTAACAAAACATCCAATTCAACATAACATCTCTTGCCACAACTTCGCTAATGGTGCAACAATCTCAGAAGGTTCCTCAACAAACCTCGTTAACAACAAGCAGACCCAAAAAGACTGCGCACTTCTAACACCAAACTTGGTTGCTTCAAATCTAGAACAACTCAACTACCAAGAACCAAACTTTAACACCTCCTACAATCTGTGGAACCCTTAGAGAACTCACTTGCTAGAGATAATTACATTGTTATCTCATCCGTCTCTAAAAAGTCATCCGTATGTGTGAACATATATGTGTATGATTACTTATGTGATCTCATAAATGTCTATGTATATGTATGTAAAACCTCTAATGTCATGCCCAAATGTATGCATGTACTGACATATTTAAATATATTATATAAGTGTTTATGCATTGTGCATGTTCAATTGTTCACACTTACTAATAACATTCTCAAAACCAATATTCCTTTCAACAAGCCGAAACTCGCACTTACCCAAATAAGGAACAAAGATTCATTTTGCTACAAAAGCCTGCTAAACCATTCATGATTGTCAACCAAGATCCTTTTAGGTACCATTGTACATGAGAATACAACTACTCTTACTACTCATGAAACCAAGTATTCACAGAATACTCAACTCATCGCAACCACAAATGCCACTAATGCATTCGCCATCTACACGACACAACTGAAAACCAATACCAACCAAATGCTCTTAACCACCATTATCATTAACCACCACGTTGATACTTTAGAAAAATAGAACTTTTGGCCAAACATAACCATAAACCAACCATTATTACACTTACGTTCCCCACTCATACATTTCATTAATGTTCAACAATCTTTCTTTAATCAACATACAGATTCCACGATTCTACTATGCACTATGATCTTCAAAGATGAAAACCAATCCAATGCCTAATGCATATTTCATACCTTAACCATCCTGACGGAAATGCAGTTAGGAACACTATAAATTTATCCTTAACAATCAATATCACTAGTCAGGTTTTGATTCTAAATATCAACTTTCTTGCATGATGCGTACATCTTAATCTTATCATCTCAAACACTCCAAAATCCTTATTAGAATCTCAACTGACGCTTTCTCAAGCATACTTTACGAAAATTGATATTATTATCAAACATATGACACCTTACGGCGTACTCACCTCCATTTACATCACTTCACTAACTTCTTATCTTCAAAATCTATATCTTTAACATTGATGGTAATAACCACCTTTAACCTTCGACATAGTAGACCAACGCCGCCCAAAAAGTCACAAACGAGGACAACATCACTCGTGTTTGAAGACTACTTTTAACTACTCTTGGCCAAGGACCAAGTCAACTCAAGATCGAAAACCACTTTCCCTACACTATCGATAAACCCAACGCTTACTAAGCTCGAAAGTAATCACTTATTAAATTATTCTCATATAAAATCAAATTCATTACCAATATTTAAACCTAACAGCTTGTGTGTAGGCTCAGCAAGTGATCCAGGACAAACCTACAAAAACTTTTTCAAAAGCATTTGTAATAGGCAATGTGTTCCCGGTAACCCCAACATAAGAAATTAACAACATGATTACATACGAAACACATTTACAATTTATCAAATAACCAAATTAAACTATATCTATCAGAGGTTGTGAACTTGGCTCTGATACCACCAAATATAACCCCTTTGACCCAGCCTAATCGTTAACCCCGAACTAAGAAAATCATATTAGGTTTGTCAAGGAAAACCTGAATTATCTTACTCGAATTATGGTCTATTTGTTTATTTTAACTTGTAAAGATGCATAATTAAGACTTAAGGTGTGCATACAAGCTACGATTCAATTTTCATTCGATTTGAACATCAAAAAGGCACTCAACTGTAAAATGAGTACTTTAGGGACCAAAATGCAAATATAAATAATTACAAGGGTGTTACACTCTGATGTTCTTCGGCGTCCGTCTATGCTCCCAGTGAGTCTCCAACCTTCTAACGCCTCTTCAGTTTCGACAGTTGAACTTCTAATATAGGTATTTCTTTCTCCCACTATTTTGGTAATTATCAATTATTAATTAGTGTCATTATTGCCCTATAATTGAACTGACAATTCTCTCTCCTTTTTATATAAGGTTGACCAAGTTGACATCATGGCTGACATCATTGCACTGACATCAGCGTCTAGTTGTGTTTAAACAAACACAAATCCATGTGAGGAAAGACAGACCAATAGGGTGCTACCATGTGGACTAGTTTGGGCGGGAAAACTCAAATTTCTGATAAAATGTGTTTGTTGGGCTATATGTGGGTTGTCATTTGTATATAATGAGCTATTTGGGATTATAAGTTTGGGCTTTAGTTGGCCTTTGGGTATTTTGCATGGAAATAGACCCTTTTATATATGTAATGGACTTATATTGTATATAAATGGACTTATTTCTTTATATGGACTATTTATTATTTATTTATTAGGTTTTATTATTTATTTTTATTTACTAAGGGAATATAGTATATATACCCATACCCAGGTAAATTTCGGGTATTATAGCTGCCCTTCTTTGCTCATTGTTGTGGAACGAGAATAGGGCAAAAACTGAAGATACACGAATTTGGCCCAAACCATCTTACTATCATCTGATCTTCAAGTATTCCTTCTTCCCCTTCAGAGAACTTGAACAAGTTCTTCTCGTTATGAACTTCCTAATCCTTCTGTCAAGGCTAAATTGAAGTTTGAACTAGTTCTTCTGAAAAATAATGATCCATTTTTCTCTACAAAAATATTGACCCTCATCCACAGTTGAAAATTTTGATCCACCTCTCTATAAAGGTGTCAAACAAATGAAATCTCCTTATTATAAACTCTTCAATATTTCTTGGAAATGTTGATCCACCTCTCTGAAAATGCGTTGAACAAGCAAGTTTTTCTATAATGTCGTCCACTTTCCTCCATTCTTTTGAAATGCTACGAAGCTTGGAGAAAAACAAACTCTTCATTCTTCTAAAATATTGATCCACCTCTCAGTAAAGGTGTTGAACAAACAAGCTCTTCTCATTTGGAACCCTAGATTCTTCGTTGGGCGAACTCTTCGCATTAGTAGCTCGATATTCTTTGCTGGGTGAACTTTTCACATTAAGAGCTCGGTCTTTACTAGGCGAACTCTTCCTATTAGGAGCTCTATGTTCTTTGCTAGGAATACTGACTCACCTTCTTCTTTGGAGAAAAATTAAACCTTCAAAAAGAAATATCATCAATTATTAAAATTTCAGCTTGAAGTTGTGTGAAATATCCTTAATTTTTAGCTTGAAGTGCTGAGATTTTAGAGTCACTGCTTTTCTAACTAAAGGTGCCTCAATCCTTCAATCTGAAGCTCGCATGAATTCCTTTGTTCCTCTTCCTTTGTTGATCAATTTCCTTCTATGCTTGGAACGTATCTGTGACCTGCAAAAAGTCAAATTAATCTTCCAACATCAATTGTAAATCAAATGTACAACTTGGGTATATCATTAAGAAACTTCCAGTGCTTCAATGAGAAACATTGAAACTTTTAACCAATTAAATTGTGAATCTTCCTCATTTGAGCCTGAAGTTGATCTATCATGCTCTTTAATTTCGAAACTTCCTTATTTCGCTAGAAACTGATGGTCTAAAAGGTTAATATCTTCTACCGATACCATGCCCCCATTGTCTTACTGTGATGCCATCCAAAAATTTCTCATCATTTCTAGAGGCGTCAATCTGAAGGACTTAACATCATGCCTGAAGGACTTACTAATGACCCGAAGGACTTAACATCATGCCCAAAGGACTTACTAATGACCCGAAGGATTTGGGATTGCACTACACTTTCTATCTTGTGCAGACAATCAAATGTTCACATTACTCCCAAAGGTGATGGCCCGAAGGACATACTGATGACCCTAAAGTTTTAGGATTGCAATGCATTTTCTGTCTTGTGAAAACAATCAAACATTCTCATCACTTCTTAAGGTGATGGCCCGAAGGACTTAACATCATACTTGAAGGAATTACTGATGACCCGAAGGATTTAGGATTGAAATGCACTTTTTGTCTTGTGTAAACAATCAAATGTTCACTTTATGATGATCCGAAGGCTTTAGGATTGTAACACACTTTCTGTCTTGTGAAAACAATCATAATGTATTTGCTGAGATCTGTCTCTTCAAACGAATTGATATTTTTTCTTCAGAAAATGTGATTGAAATATTTTCTAGATCTACTTCTCCCATCTTGAAGTTGTAGATTGAACTCTTGCTTATTCTTTGCTGATTCTCTTAAATTCATGCCAAAATGTACAAAAATGCTTTGAATGCATGAGTTAGTATGCTCCTATCTTATGGATTTCTAACCATATATGATGCATGAATTGTGACAACTAAGGACCACTCGTATAAGCTCTGATCATCTTTGCTTCTTCTAAGAGTTTTCTACTTATGTTGCAATGGTAACTCGTCTCTTGAGATTCTTCTTCTTAAATCTTCCTTAGCTTGATATTCTTGAGATTTGTCTTAAGCTCTTACCGTCTTCATGCTCTGAAAAATTTTGCCCCATAATTTATTGTTAAGCTCTTATTTTTCTTGAGGAGATTTTGACTTCTTTAGTGATCAAATTCTTCCAGGCTCTATATCCTCTCTTGTCTATTCTGATTTAAACTCTTATGCACCATGATACCCACTAATCTCTTTGTTTCTTGCCCTATCATGTAGAATTTGCCCCTTTTTCATCATTTAGGGAGAGTAAATACCTCAAGTCCCTAAACTTTATCAAGTTCATTATTCAATTTCAAAGGTCAACCCAAAACTTCATGGTAGAAACTTGTTTTAGGTCCCTGAACTATATGATATATGCATTCTTGTCATTGTCAGTGCCATGACCCATGATGGGTGATTCCTCTTTCTTAACAGAAGGCTACTAAACAGATGAATGCCCCTATACTCAACCATATCTTTACCATGTCAAGTCGATCATTTGCATCCACAATCTTGCATTTGAAATTTATCTCTGAAGCAATACAAGGAAATCTTTTTGTTTATTAAAACGCCAGCTTGCTGATCGAAATATCAGTGAAAAATACCTTTCAAGACCTGGAAAATCAGAGTCTTAATATAAAGAAAGAAAATAGAATAGGATACCTTGGATATCAAGTGCAAGAGCGTCTTAGATTCAACCCTCTCATGATTAGAATAACATGTGAATGTTGTGATGACATCTGAGGTTATAGAATTTCTTCCAAATCACTTGGTTCACACCCTATGATTACCGCATTGCTCGATCCAGTCAAATAACTCATTTTTTGTTTTCTTCATTCCTTTCCATTCATAAATGTGTTCAAGCTTTCTGGACTTGTTTAACCAGTAGAGTGCTGAAATATCATTCTAAGAATAAAATTTTATAAGTGCATGTTTATGCTTCTGATTGTTACTAGCTATTGTTGTTGTTGTTGTTGATGTTACTATACACATGTCTTCAAAGATACATCTTTCACGCTAGGGTATTGGACATGTGGAGCATAACTCCTTATTATATTTTTTGACTCCCCTACAGCTCCATTAGAGTGCTTCGAGTTTTATTTATTCAATAATTCGTATTTCTCTCTTTTCCCCTTTTCTTCTCTCATTTTCCTTTAATTTTCTTTTTACCTCTCTCTTTTCTCTCTCTTTCTCTTTTTTTCTTTTTCTTCTTTCTTTTTTTCTTTTTTCTTTTTTCTTTTTTCTTTTTTCTTTTTTCTTTTTCTTTCTTTTTTCTTTCTTTTTTTTCTTTCTTTTTTTCACCTTTTCTTTTTCTTTCTCTCTTTTTTCTCTCTTATTATTGTGTTTTTTAGGGTGTAGAAGACTACGCTTAGAACTTCAATTTCAAACAACTCTACTTTGTTAAAATCGTCTGGTCCACTTTACTGTTTATGAATTTCAAATATTTGTCATCGAACATAATCAAAGGTGTAGCAATCTAACATTTCCTTGCTTCGTCGAACAGAGTAGACTAAGAAATAAATTTCACTTCATTGTCTTCAGAACATCCAATCATTCTTTGTACCGGAATCAATGCCGCATCTTGCAATTGGCATCTAAGGACCTACAAGGGTACGAAGAGATATGCATATATTTATGTATTTCAAAAACATCCTTTCATTGAAATAAAAACCAACAAACATGACATACTCCCTTAAAAAATGGTCTCTACTACTTTTGAGCAAGAAGTAGCATAATTATTTCCATGTATTACTTCAGAAATGGTCTCTGCATAGACATGACTAAGATAAACTCCTCAAAATTCCAGACAGTCTTGGAAGCATTCATTTTGGTCTTCTGATTCTTCAACTGGTGTAACAGCTTGCTTCATCCCTTTTATCTCCCATTGTCGAACTAGCTCTCGTGTCAAAGTTCCATTACAAACTAGCTTTTTGATTTCTTCCATTAAAGGCCTACACTTCTTGGTAGCATGTCTTGGTGCCCCTATGTGAAAGTCAAAAATATTTTCTAGATCATAGCTATGGGCAGATGGTTTTGGCACTACCTTCTCTGGCCTATGAGAGATATTGACCTTCAATAAGGTGAGGAAATAAGTTTGAAATAGATACTCCAAAGATCTTTAGATTTTCACTTGCTCGAGGAATTTTTTGTGATACTTCAGATGAATCAACTGGCCTTTTTCTCTTGCGGCTTCGAGAGCTTTAAACATTAAACTCATTCACTTTTTTCTCTTTCTTCACTTCTTGATCACCATGTCTTTCAAAACTGGGTCCAATTTTCCCTTATCGAATCCCCATTTCTATTGCTTCTCCAATCACCATGAGTTCAATAAAACTGCCCCTTGAATTCGTGAGCATTTTATTGAAGAAAATGGATGGAAGAGTTTAAGGAAACATGAAAGATATTTCTTCCTTTGTCATGGGAGGTTATAATTGGGCTGCTAATCCTCACCACCTCAATGCATAATCTTTAAAGCTTTCACTAAACTTTATGCTCGTGTTTTGTAGAATCCAGCGATCTGGAGCCAGGTCTATGACATACTTGTATTGCCCCAAAAATGCTTTGGCCAAATCAACCCATAATCGAATCTGTTCTCGACTTAACTGGTTGTACCACACTGTAGCAGGTCCAACCAGGCTATCATGGAAATAGCGGATCAGCAATTTATCATCATCCAAATGTCCTTCCATTTTTCTACAGAACATTACCAAGTGAATTTTAGGACAACTAGAATCATCATATTTCTCAAAACTAGGGACTTTTAATTCATACGAATAACCAGATTAGGGACTAAGAAGAATTCTCTTGCATCAAATCTAGGATCACTAACGCCTTCTCCTACCTTAATCTCTTAATCAAATCTTGCATATCTATCTTTCAAATACCCGAGTCGTAATCATGGGATGATAGGTTTCACATAATATATTCCTAGCCCGGGGTAAATTGTCAAACATGGTGTAGCAGTGTGGTTCTTCAGATTTTGTTGTGGCTTGGGCATTCGTTCTTGTAACCCTTATTGAGTTTGCTCAATTCCTCTTATATCTATATCCATAATAGTAAATTTTCAAACTTTCATTGATTCCCAGATTACTGCCATCGAAAACCTCGATCGCTTCAAATCATGAATGTTAATGCAATGATAATGTTATGTTGATAACTATGCACTACATGAATGCAGGAGGTACTAATTCTAAAATTAATCATCATAGAACAACTTTCATTGAAATAAAAGGATTCAATACATCAGATATCAGACACTACAAATATTGGTGAGCTCTAACTCCTAACTTCCTTTAAGAGCCATGTCAGTTTCCCTCTGTGATCTAATGCTGGATCATTATTCTGACTAAGTGCCACCTACATCAGCTAGGTCTGCCACTTGTTAAGCCATTTCTTGTTCTTGAGTAACATCTTTCATGTCATTGTCTCTTTCTCGTATCTTCATTCTTGATCTCTGAAAATAGACATGTCGCTTCTTCTCACTTTCTTGACAACTTTATTAACATCATCAACAAGATCCTTTTACATTAGTGTAAGATTGAGATACTCATCTGCCTGCTTCTTTAGTGCTTCATTTTCACCTTAACTATCATTCAGCTTGATAGCAGTACCCTCATACATCTTCATGTACTTAGTCATCATCTCACATTTAGACTGACTAACCCTTATATTATCCATGAAAGTTTTGTGTTGCATTTCCATTGCCTGTAGATCACACGTGAGCGTATTGACTCGATTTTCACTTGCTTTAAAATTCATCTTCCATTATTCAGCTTCACGCCTCAATTCTTTGATTCTTTCTTTTGACTGTTCCAAAGTCACACCTAAATCAACGTTATTGAGCATCGAACAAAGTTCTTGATAATTGAATTGTTGACTTTTCAGCTCCTCATTCAACTCATCTCTCTCTTACCTTAACTTGCTTATTTGAGCCTCATATTCGAACTGATGCCACTCTTTCTGGGTATTTTCATCTTGAGTCTCCCACTCAGCCATTGAATCATGATGACTTTTTGTTCCAAATTTCCATTTTCCATACTCCAAAAGAACTTGAACTCGATGTTTGAGGGTGATGCAATTTTCAATAGAATGTCTTTGAATTCCATCATGAAATTCACAGTGAACATTGACGTCATACCACTTTGGATACATAGGTTGCAAAGGTGTAAGGAAAAGCAAGATCACCAATCGGGCCTTCAACAATTGAGGATACAGTTTTTTGTTTGAAATAGGAATTGGATTAAAGTGATGTTTGTGATCTCCTGTCTTATGACAATTGGCTGAGGAAATACTAGAATTTGAACTTTTTCCTGGACAGTTGATTGACTTTGATGGGCTTAAGCTTTCCTTCACTTTTGTATCTCATTCTTGCCGGTATTAGCCCTAACAATATCGGGTGTGTGACCCTTGAATGAACCACCATTTATTCTTTCTATTATTTTTTCTGGCACACTACTTCATATTTGCACTCTCTTTTATCGGATTATGAATCCCTTTATCTACTATGATCGTCTTCTAATGATAACCAACATTTGAATCAATACCTTCGTGAAATGATGATTTGTTGCAAAAATGCAAAATTGAAAAAAAATAAGACAAATAAGTCAGTAATGTAAAATAATGTTGAATGCAAAAATTGAAATTAAATTAATACAGTAAAACAAGTTATATTGAGAAGAGAGAACAACCAGAGAAGTGTATTTAAACCGGCAGCACCCTATCCTAGGTCCTTATCTGGCTCTAGTGAGGTAGGCTTCTAAATTACAACATGTTGTTTTTGTTCTAGAATCTGGGTACCCGAACTATCGTTACTATCTACTGCAACAGCAAGACATCGATTCGGGAGTATACGACCTCTTATAGCGAAGGCGCGACCTCAAGGTGTATAAGGTTAGTATACATGAAGAAAGACAAAATTCTAATCATGTAGCTGAATAACTTAATGTAGGATCATGTCTCACTCCCACTTAAAGGAAAAAAGCCTAGTTAGAAGGCTTATGCATGAACGACGATCTATATCACACAGAGAAAAAACTACCTCCATTCTTTCTAAAAATCCATCCAATAATTATTGGAAAAATTAAATTCAAATTATCATTTTTTAATGCCAAAATGCCATGTAAAATTAATTAGGCCTGACTCTCGAATATCTCTAGTGGAGTCGCCAAGCTGTTGAAACCATTTTTTAACCAGTGTAAAAATAGCTTGACGATTAAGTTTTGAAAGTTAGGGGTTTTGCCCTATTAATTATATTTTTGAAAATTATTTTTAGAGTCACCACCGATCACATCGAGGTATATTGGACACCATAAAAACAACCAAAGATTAATTCTTTTAAAAAATGAGTTTGGGAGTCGGATACGTGTGAAGAAGGATTAGCACCCCCCCCACAAACGTCCGTTATTGGTACCTTTAATTTGACGTGGCATTTTGGCATTTCAAGAATAATAATTCGAATTTAATTTAACCATTAATTTTTAACTGAATTTAAATTTCAAATGAAGATATCCTTTTATAAGGAAATATATTTTTTTGTCCAAATATGAGATTAAGAGCACCCTGTTACATGGCACCCCATTCATATTCAAAAAATATATTTTCAACATAAAAAGATTTAATGCATGATTTATTATTGCCTTATTTATTTTAAGTTTTAACTTAAAAATACTCTAACTAATTAAATTTTTTAATACAATGAGTATCATTAAATTTAAAGACTTCCATGAGATAACACCCAATTACTAGGGCACCATCTATATTAAAACCCTTAAATTTAAATAATATTCACTGATTTAATTTTTTCATTCTAATTAATTAAAATTATAGTCCTAATTAAAGATCTATTAATTAACTAGGTTATTTATTTAATTCTAAGTTATAATGAATATTAAGTATTCCTCTTCAAGGCCAATGTTGAGATAACACCATCCAAACTTGAGTCACAAAGTTTCCACTTAACAAATATTAAATTGCTACAATGATCTTCCTAACTAAATTATTAAATCCTAACAAGAGCATATGACTAAGGCTTTAATTCTATCTTAATCAAACTAAGGTTTTTAAATTAACTAACAATTAATACTACATGCTTAATTTAAAACATGCATCAAACATGTAAATTAAACAATTAAATTTAAAGACTGAAATTGATAGAAATTAAAACTTGAAAATTGTTTTTATTGTATTGAGGACTAGATGACAAAAATTGAAAGTTGAGGGGTAAAAACCAAGAAGGATATCGATATGAGGGGCGCAGATCTAACCTGTCCCGGTTAAAACACGTGGGTCATCTTTGACTCGGTGCCAAAACGACACCGTTGTAGTTGCCAATAAAAGGGTCCATCTGAGTCTGACTCGGTCATTTTCTCCCTTCCCACACTCTCTCTAACTCAAAATCTCTCACCTCTCTCTTCTAAAAATACTTCATGCCCAAAAATAAGCCCTCAAACGGATCAAAGTTCATGGTTTTAGGATAAATTTTGTTCTTATTCTTCATGAACCGGATGAAACTCATGAACTCCGTCCACACACTAGCGCTAGCCTTGCCACTCGATCTTCATCCGCCTATCTTCGACGACTATTGGATGTTCGTTGGTAGCCATGGTTCAAACCCCAGCCCTAGGGAGATTTTTGGTTGTCATCCGCTATCGCACCGCAAACCTAAAATCTACCAAAAATTCCTCTTTTTGTTCCTAAACCTAGATCTAGGCCTGGTTCGATAGAACCACCCTTCTACCCTACCTAAATCTAGCTACCTGAGGCCCTAACCCTCTCATTTTAAACTCCACCATACCAAACTTCGTCGGCAACCACATGATAAGTTTTCTGGCTACTTGCTCTTTAGATTTTGGTTTATTTTGATTCTATAACTCTAATATTTTTGTATTTTTCCAGGTATATGAAATAGAGAAGGGATTACCTTCTCAGCCATAAAATAGAGATTTCGTTCTTCAATTCCAGCTACTGTTCAGTAATCCGATGGCTCTTTGATCTCTGATGAAGGTCGATGTTATTTGGCGTCCATTCGTTTCAATTATTAATTAGTTTCATTATTGCACCATAATTGAACTGACAATTCTCTCTCCTCCTTTTATATAAGGTTGACCAAGTTGACATCATGACTGATGTTAGCGTCTAGCTATGTTTAAACAAACACAAATCAATGTGAGAAAAGATGGATTGATGTGGTATTGCCATGTGGACTAGTTTGGACAGGAAAACTCAAAATTCTGATAAAATGTGTTTTTTGGTGTTGAGATGATCAAACAATGGTGGAATGGCCAAGAGGGGTGAATTGGCTTTTTAATTTTTAAGGGAGTGAAATGGATAATGAAAAAATTGAGACAAGACAATTTATAGTGGTTCAAGCTTAGAACAAGCTCTACATCCACTACCTTAGCTCCCACAAAGGATTTTCAACCAATTCAATATTGAATTCTTCCTTTTTTCTTGAATTATGAGGAAACCTTACAAACGATTAAGCTTTCTACCCCAAAGCTTAATCAAGGACCACTCAATTACAAGGAATGTTTTGCCAATTAACAAGAATCTCTCACAAGATATAATATTGCCCAATTAAAAGTTCTCTCAATCCCCAATTTGATTACAAGATGATACAATGAAGAAAAACAAATTGGGTTACAAGAATTTGACTCTATTTAGCTCAATGAGGTTGGATTTTTGCTTGATTGCTTTTCACTTTATCATTAGTTGGTGTTGTAGCTTCAGAAGCTTGCTTTTATATCTTATCATTGATTTCTAGCCGTTTAGGTGGTTAAAATCATAAATAGAGCCATTGGGCTACCTTCTTCCCACAATAAATGCACTTCTGCAACTCCCTGTATCGGTACGCATAAGCTTGTTTCGATACCTGCCTCAAAATAGAAAGAGCCATTGTATAGTAATAAAGGGAGGTATCGATACGCAAGAAGGCGTATCAATACGCTATGAATGGGCGAATGGAAATGGCAAGAGCCGTATCGATACCTTTTTGCTCACTTGGGATATTTTCGATATTCGTATCGAAAAACCCAAGAGGCGTATCGGTACGGGTTCAATGACTTTAAATTTGTTGATTCCTAATAACTGACAAGTAACAATTATAAAATTAAATGTTGGATTTGAAAGTTTTCAACCTCGTATTGATACGGTTGAAGTCGTATCAAAACACCTATGAAAATCTCAAGCCTAGATGAAAGTCGTATCGAAACGGAGGGAATCGTATTGAAACACTTGTATCAAAATAGAGGAGACCGTATAGAAACAGAATTGTGACACCCTAAGTTTTAATTTACTTAAATAGCCATATTTTTGGTATAAAGTATAATAAGAAGGTAATTAGGTGTGAAACCTTACCATGGTGATTTAATCGACAACTTAGGAAATTGGTAGACAAAAATGGAAGTGACCAAAATGAAGACTTTGTTTAAACCAAGTATTGCATGCAAAAGTTATAATAAGGAAGGGTCATTACATGTGGCATTGTTTGGATCGGTACACCTAGGAAAAAATTAGAGAAATTTGAAGAGAGTTAACCAAACAAATAATACATTTCATCCTCATTTTCTCTCACGAGGCCGAGAATTGAACTTGAGGGACAGAAGAGAGAAATTGTGATGGCATTTTGATAGCTTGAATTAGGAATTGTTTCAAGCCTGTTTTGGTGTTGCATATTCAAATTGTGTAAGTAATTCTTGTACTATCATCTTAGATTAAGCTGTGTTTCGGTATGGTTTTAATTGAATCGGAATTTTTGGTTGAGCGTTGTTGGTTGTGAATTGATAGTCTCAGTTATGTTGAAATACAATGAAAATCAAGTCTCATGTTGAATCTAGAAAGTTGGAATGGTTGAATGAGTTTATAACTTGTAGAATGAAAAGAAATTGTTGTAAGTTAGTATAGATAAAATGTATTAGGTAACTTTGAAATAGCGTGTGATCATGGAAATGGTTTGAATCGAATCTGCCCGAAGTCGCAACCCTTTTTAGGAGTTTTGACGTTTTGGAAAACTTTATAAAATCACGGAGTCGCAACCAATCTTTTTTTAAAAAAAGTGTGATTGGATCACTTTTAAAATGAGGATATCTTGATAAAAACGTTGTATTTATCAGAATAACATTTTGGTCTGCAGAAAATAAAGAAAGTAGGTTCGGGGGTCGGTAACGTGTGGGGAAGGGTTAGCACCCCCACAACTCCCAAAAACTGGTACCTAATTGATTTCAAAAAGTGTTTTTTTTAAAAAATTGGAATTTGTAAGTTCACAAAATTTTGATTTATTTGTTCGCAAAATGAATGTAGATCTATTTTAACGGCCTTATCGCCAGAGAAATAAACTTTAATCACCACCAACACTCTTGGCGCTAACCCGTCATTCCCGTTTGATAAGACACCACATTAATTAAGTTTTCACTTTTTTAAAACAAACCAGAGAGAAGATTAGGTGTTATTGTTTTTTAGAATTTAGTGTTTAAACCCCAAAGAAATATCTACATTTATTTAACTAGTAAGTTTAAATATAATTAAGTGTGTTTTATTGAGAATGAAGAATGTTTTACAACATACACGTCTCTATTCTATGTTTTTAAGTCCCTATTCCTAAAGTTTAAGACACATTCAAATATATACATACAAAAACTTAAATTAAATTAAATTAACTATCAAAATAATTACAAAATAAAGAAAAGGGCAATTTATTTTATTTATAAAAAACTATAATATGGACTAAATTAAAAGAAAACCAAATGTAAGGGATAATTTTAAATCAATTTAAAATTTAGTGCTGAATTGAAAAGAATAAAGATGAAATTGAAACAATTAAAAACAAAGGTGTTGCGGTATAAGAACCAGGAAAGAAGGGTGCGGGTTATAACCGGATTCGGGTCGGGTCAAACGGGTTTGTATATATAATAAATGTTATAAACAGAAATCATTTTATAATACTATCCCAAATGGATCAAACTTATCCTTCTTTAAATTCTCTATTGCGTTCATCCATGTTCTTCATGAACTGAAGAACACAACGATGGTCCGTCGTGCCGGCAGCGAAATTTTCCAGAAACCTTAGTTTTTCCAAATTCCAGTGACCTCAAAATCACATTTTCCAATAGAGATACGTCAAATCCAAATCACCATGATGTTTCAAACAGAACAAAGGTAAAACAATCCCCTTTTCTTTATTTAAATTCGAATCAGAAAGCAAAAGATAGAAACAATTACTAGAAACTTGCTTCTCTTATTGCTTTGAAATGTTGATTACAATCCTTGCTTGCTGGCTTTACAATTTCTGAATGCTAATTGTATGTATGTATCTAGTGTGTTTTCTGTAATTGTTGTGTGTGATTGTTCTTGTTGTTAAAAAGAATTACAGTGGGGTTTATATAGGTACATGAAATGCCTGGATTATAAGAAAAAATCCCTAAAAATCATCTAAAAGGCTTTTGTCTCGGTTCTGATTTTAAGACAATTTGGCTATTGACTCGCGATTTGCCTATATCTTGAATCCGATTTGCTTGATTCTTGCCTCGGCTTCAATTTAGGGATTAACCCTTTCTATTTTACTTTTGATTTTCCAGCTAGGGCTCCGTATTAGGGGTTATCTTGAATTGTTGTACTCCAATTTAGGGATTTAACCCTTTTGTTTCTCTATTTGCATACTTTTGATGGCTTGAACGATGCCAGCGAGAAACGGTTCATGGTGGAAGTAATGCGGAAGCAACTCAGGTTTACGCCGGAGAAGATGGAATGAACGACCAGAGCTGAAACATCATGTGTGTGGCTGCCACGTGCGAGTGATGATCCGTGTCTTTGCTCTAGAGCAGTTTGGGCCACTCGATTGCCCTTGGATCAATGGTGATGGAGACGCGATGCTATAACTCCCTGCTGGCGTGATCTACACCGTTGGATCAACCCCTTTGATCCAACGGTCCTGCTTCAACTGCGCATAAGGAGAAAAGGATTAGGTTTTTTGTTATAAACGGTCCAGCAGGCCCTTGTATAATGAAAAAAATGGCCTCTATGTATTTTAATTATATCTAATGGATCATTTATTTTATTTGAATGGGCTGTCTATTTTATTTTTTGGGTTTTGATAACTAGCTATTATATTAACTACTAACTAAGATATTAAAAATATATAACCTATGTTAATTCAAACTACCATATCAACATACTAACATATGACAACTATACTAATTATAATACACTAAGTATACTATACGGCACCTAGATGATTCACTAACAATGTAATATAATACTACCTAACCAAAAATGACATAGTTAAAACAATGAAACTAAAGAAGTTAGGTGAAAATTCAATGACAATAGTTGCCCCTCTTTGATCATTCATGTGAAACAGGAATAGAGCAAAGAACAAAAGACACTAATTTTCACCAAAAACCAAACTGTCAATGCTTAAAAAGACAAGCAGGTTCTATTCTCCTTGCTCTCGAATAGATAAACGGGTTCCATGCCTGAACGGATGGGAGAGTTCTATTCTCCTCATGCTCGAATAGATAAGCAAATTTTCATTCTCTGAATACCCAAACGAATGGGCGGGTTCTATTCTCCTCATGCTCGAATAGATAAGCAAATTTCCATTCTTTGAATGCCCTAATAGATAGGCAGGTTCTATTCTCCGAATGCTCGAATTGATAAGCAAATTTCTATTCTCCGAATACCCGAACGGATAGGCAGATTCTATTCTCCTCATGCTTGAATAGATAAGCAAACTTCTATTCTCTGAATTCTCGAATGGATAGGCAGGTTGTATTCTCCTCATGGTCGAATAGATAAGCAAATTTCCATTCTATGAATGCCCGAACGGATAGGCAGGTTCTATTCTCCTTATGCTCGAATAGATAAGTAAATTTAAAAGATAACTTCATCCTCCATACGCTTGGATAAATAAGCGGGTTCCAAAACCTGTCAAAAACAAATGCAAATAATCCAATTAAGATGAATATGCCCCTAAGGATGCCTAGTCGTGAATGCATGTCTTATTTCTTAACAATTTTTCTTAGCAATAGACACAGAAGAAACAGTGAAGCTCCGGGAAACTTTGATTATATCATCTCAAACATTTTCTCAACTTTGGCAACAGATGGTGAGTGCTTGTTTTGGCCCATCCCATCAGAAAAGACAATATGATTTCTTTTCATTTCTCCACACTGAAAGGCTTTGTATTAAGAAAGCTTGCAATAACTCATCTTTCAATACTAGTTGGCTTCACCAGTTTCTTGTTGTTAAAATTCCATAGACCATTCCTTGGAAAGTAATCTTCACCATTGCCTACTCTTAACCCCTTCATTCACCACGCCGCATCATGGATTCAACATTTCTTCAGGCAATACATTCATCCCTTCCTGTGACTTCTGCCTTGATTTTTCAAACAGGGAAGCTCCTTGCTACTAGGACATCTAAGAGCGAAACTCCATGGAGATATGGGGAAAGCATTGGTTTATTATCATTAATGCATGGGAAATCATCTGAAAGTTGCAACTGTATGCTATGATGATTGACACAATAATCATAGAGAATCATCTCCATCATCTCTGCTTTACCATTCTCATTCTTAGTACTTCTTTGCTTCATATGATCTTTGCACATTTGCTCACTCAATCTAGTTATCTTGCAGTCCTAGTTGGAAGAACTGACTTTATCCTCATATTCTTCAACACTCTTTTAGCCTTTGTCAAGTTATCATTGTAGTTGATACATCAATGTTCAGTGAAAGGTTTCCTAGAATCTTGATGTTCTTCCAATGTCTCTTAGCTATTCCTCCAATGTTTTTAAAATTGTCTTTATTGTTGTAGAAAACAAATTATATTGTGTAAGCATGCTGCCTTTAGGGTAATGTAAAAACATCTCTTAAGGGTCCTCCACAGAGACTTGTAGCAAAACCTATTTCCATCTTGAATCTCCTCATAAGTTTGCTGCTTTTTATGCTTTAAGCTCCAAATTTGACCATGAAATGCTTCATAGTTCTAATACCCTTTTAGACAAATTTCAAAGTAATGCTAAAATATCTTTTATATATTTCCAGTGATGTCAAATTTTAATTCGCATTTCAATGCAAGATGCTTTATGGAAGGATGTCAAAGGAGAGAAAGAGAAGGTCTACACAACAAAATTTTATTAGTATTGTGGCAAACACAAAAAGAAATTACAAGGAAAATAATAGGTGTTAAAATATCAAAAACCAAAACTCCTCCTATCATGACTTCCCTTGAATATCCATTATGCTGAACAGACCCTGGAAATAACGATTATGAGGAAAGATATGAAACTTCCAGATATGGCATCCCCGAGGAAGGTCTTATTTGCAAATTGTCTGTGCTGCCCTTTATGGGTTTTCAACTCAGATCCTCCTTTGGTTTCAAAAGTCCCTTTTTGGGTTTTCATTTTGAACCCCCATTTTTTTCTTTCTTCTTTTTCCTTTTCCTTTTCTTTTTTTCCTTTTTCCTTTTTCTTTTTTTCCTTTTCCTTTTTCTTTTTCTTCTTTTTTTTCTTTTTCTTTTTTCTTTCTTTTTCCTTTTTTTTCTTTTCCTTCTTTCTTTTTTCTTTTTCTTCTTCAAACATAATACTTTTTAACTGAATCTGAATTTATCGGGTCTGGAGTTTGTCTCCATCTATTTCGGCTAAAATCAATGCTCCACCTGAGAAAACCTTTGTTACAATATAAGGTCCTCCCAATTTGGTGCCCATTTTCCTCGAGAATCGCTTTGGATTGGCAGCTTTTTCCTCAACACTAAATCCCCCTCTTTGAATTCTCTTGGGCGAACTTTCTTCTCGTGAGCCCTTATCATCATTTTTTGATACATTTGCCCATGACACAACGCCTTTAACCTCTTTTCATCAATAGATTAAGCTGGTCATATCTTGCTTGCATCCATTCTGACTCCTCTAGTTTTGCTTCAATTAAGAGACTGAGCGATGGTATTTCAACCTTAATGGGTAGCACAGCTTCTACTCGATATACCAATGATAGAGGTGTTGTCCTAGTGGAAGTTCTTACTGCGGTTCGATAAGCGTATAAAGCAAACGACATCTTTTCGTGCAAATCTTTATAGGTATCGATCATTTTTGCAATTATCCTCTTAATATTCTTATTCGCAGCCTCTACTGCCCCATTCATCTTCGGGCGATATACCACAGAATTACAATGTTTGACATTGAACTGCTCACGGACTCCACTTATCATCCTTTTATTCAAATTAGAGTCATTGTCAGTGATGATACTTAAAGGCAAGCCGTATCGATAAATGATTTCCTTTTTTAAAAACTTACAAATCGTGGATCTGGTGACGTTTTCATACGAGGCTGCTTCTACCCACTTTGTTAAATAATCAATGGCTATCAGGATAAAACGATGCCCGTTTGATGACTTAGGGTGAATCTGATCGATGACATCAATGCCCCCACATGGAAAAAGGCCAAGGGGCTGTCATAACATGAAGAGGTTGAGGTGGCGTATGACCTTGTCAGCATAGATTTGGCACTTGTGGCATTTGCGAGAATAGTTGATGCAATCACCTTCCATGGTTGACCAATAATATCCAAGACGTGTGATCCTTCTAGCCATGGTGAAACCACTAGGATGGGTTCTGTAAAATCCTTCATGAACTTCTTCCACAATTAATTGAGCCTCTTTTGCTCCCACGCATCTTAGAAGCACTTGATCACGACTTCTTTTGTATAAAATCTCTCCATCAAGGACATACCCTGATACCATTTTCCTGATCATTTTCTTTTCATTCTCTATAGCTTGCGGCGGGTATTGCTGGAATTTTACATATTGGAAGATGTCATGGTGCCATGGTAATCTATCCATCTCTTCTTCCACATCATAAAAATGAGCTAGAGAGTCTAGCATATGTAACTTGATGGGCATCATCTCAGATCCCTCACTTACCCTAAACATGGCACTAAAGTGGCTAAAGCATCAACCATTTGGTTGTCCTCTCTAAAGAGATATTTGAAAGTGATCTCATCAAATTCTCTGGTCAACTCAAGGACCAGCTTGTGGTATTCCAACAACTTTGCATCTTTTGTCTCACATTCGCCGTGTATTTGATAAATGACTAATGTTGAGTCCCCAAAGACTCTTAAAGTACGAATTTTCCTCCTTATAGCTTCTCTTAGACCCATTATACAGGCCTCGTACTCTGCCATGTTATTAGTGCAGAAGAATTTCAAACGATTGGTAAAAGGGTAATAATTTCCTTCTGGCGAACCCGAAACTGCCCCTATACCTCTTTCTAATGCATTCGTTACACCATCAAAGTTCATAATCCAATACTTTGTTGAAGCCCCATCATCTTCTGAGATACACATCAATTCTTCATCAAGAAAATTAAAGTTTAATGCTTCATAGTCATCACAAGCGCGACTTGCCAAAAAGTCTGCTATGACACTCCCTTTTATCAGTTTTTGACTCACATACTGGATTTCAAATTCTGATAATGACATCTGCCAACGCGTTAACCTTCCTGATAGAACCGGGGCCTCCATCAAGAACTTCAGTGGGTCCAACTTTGAGATCAGCCACGTAACGTGATAAAGCATATATTTTCTTATCCTTTTAGCTACCCAGACCATAGCACAACATAGTTTTTCAATCGACGAATATCTAGTTTCACAATCAGTGAATTTCTTGCTCAAGTAATATATTGCCTTTTCTTTTTTCCCAGTATCATCTTGTTACGCTAACACACAGCCCATGGAATTTTCATAGACTGTTAGGTACAGGATCAGTGGTCTCTCTAAAACAGGTGGTACTAACACTAGAGGATTACTCAACTACTCTTTAATCTTTTCCAAAGCCGCTTGACATTCTTCATCCTATGTTCCCGGGTTATTCTTCCTGAGTAACCTAAACATCGGATCACACTTATCTGTTAACTGAGAAATGAAGTGTGCGATGTAATTTAATCATCCTAAGAAACCTCGAACTTCCTTTTGTTTTTTAGGTAGGGGAAGTTCTTGTATGGCTTTTATCTTATCATGATCGATCTCAATCCCCCTTCTACTCACAACAAAACCTAATAATTTGCCGGATGTGACCCCAAATGTGCACTTATTCATGTTGAGCTTTAACTGGAACTTTCTTAATCTTAGGAAGAGCTTTTCTAAATTAACCAAATGTTCTTCCTCAGATCGAGATTTGGTGATCATATCGTTGACATATACCTCTATATTCTAAATTACCATGGCCCTTTGATAGGTTGTCCCTGCATTCTTAAGTCCAAAGGGCATCATTTTATAGCAAAAAGTTCCCCATAGCGTCACAAAAGTCATCTTTTCCATGTATTCTGGGTACATCTTAATCTGGCTATACCTGAAAAAACCATCCATGCAAGAGAAGAGTGAATGACCAGCTGTATTGTCGACTAAAGTGTTAATATGTGGGAGCAGGAAATTATCTTAGGGCTTGCCTTATTGAGGTCTTTGTAGTCAACACACATTCATACTTTTTCGTCCTTCTTTGGTACTGGGACAATACTCGCCACCCATTATGGATACGTGGCCACCTCAAGGAATCCTGCATCGTATTGCTTCTTTACCTCATCCCTAATCTTGAAGAGTGTTTCAGCCTTTATTCTTCTCAGCCTTTTCTTTACAGGTTCACATCATTTCTTTATAGAGAGCCTATGCATGACGATGTTTGTGTCAAGGTCGGGCATATCTTGATACGACCAACCAAAAATATCTTTAAACTCTTTCAAAAGCTCAATTAGACTTTGTATAGTTTTGGCTGTGATGATAGCACCAATTTTCACCTCTCGCTTTTCTTCTTCGGTACCGAGGTTTAATATTTCTAACTCCTCTTTATGTGGTAGAATCTGCTTTTCCTCTTCTTCTACCATTCTGAGCATATCACTGGGTACATCATATTCTTCATCATCGTCAATATTTCGAACTTCTTCCAAGCATAGAGGCAATTCAAAGTCAACCTTGAAGTTAGACTCGGATCCATCTATGTCAATGATAACTGAAGACCTGAAAAGGAATAGGAAAAATATATATACAAAAGGAAGAACAAAATGAATGGAATGTTTTTTATGCTTTAAGGTTTTCATTTAGTTTTGGTTTATTTATGAAAAGAAAGTTTGCCGCACAAGATTTAAGGGAATGCATCTTTTATTGAATTCAAATTAACAAGTTTGACATAGTCCCTTTACATAAGATCCCCTATTGTCTTCGGGCCTCGAGCAAAGGGGTTAGTTTTGAGAATTACTCTGAACATGTTTTAAAGACTATATGAATTTCTTCAGCAGTCCAATTGTCAAGCTCAGAGCAAGGGCGGATCATTGACAGGTACTGGCTCTCTTCTTCTTGTTCAGTCACAGCGTTAATACTCATCTTTTCAAATGCTTCACATAGGGCACTTGGATCCAGCATGCCTCCAGATATAAAGTTATGGCTCAGGGGAGGGAAAGTCATCGGCCCCCACTCAATTCCTCTCCCTTCAATCTAGCTATTCTCCTCTCTTGATGTTTTCTGATTTCAGCCCTTCTTTGCCATTTGTTAGGCTTAAAGCCCAAGCCAAACTGATAATTTTTCGCTGGGTTACCACGAGATACAACCTTCCTTGATGTCACTTTCCGAATCCTTTCCCAAGCGTTTTCTTTACCTGCATCTTCGCAAAGCTTGATAATTCCGGTTCTGGCACCTTCCTCCCTTTAGTGACAAAGGTTGCATTGACTAGCTCTAGTGTCTTGAAATGACATTTGAGCACACCCTTATCGATCTCGATAAAGGGTGCATCAGTGGTTACTGATGCAATGATTTCCTCCTCTGTACCGACAATTATTAGTTGACCATCGATCACGAACTACAACTTCTAGTGTAAAGTAGATGAGACCGCTCCTTCTGTGTGGATCCATGGTCGCCCAAGCAAGCAGCTGTAACTAGGTCTTATATCCATGACCACAAACTTAACATCGAAGGTCGTTGGTCCAATTTGCAAATGCACCTCAATTTTCTGTAGCACATCCTTCTGAGCTCCATCAAATGCTCTAACTGTATTTTGATAAGTTCTTATATGAGAACTGTCTATTGGCAGCTTCTTCTGTGTGGCTAACGGTAGAACATTCAGCGCCAACCCATTATCAATTAGGACAAGGGTGTCATATGTCCCTTACATCTAGTAGTGATATGTAAAGCCCTGCACAATCCCCTTCCTTCGCCTTCTATTTCCTCATCATTGAATGAAATAAAGTTGTTGACAGCAATGTTACTGACTAACATGTCCATCTTATCGGTTGTTATCTCATTTGGTACGAATGTCCGATTCAAAATATTTAACAAGGCCTCACGGTGGCCCCTAGAACTTAATAACAGAGAAAGCATAGAAATTCGAGTCGGAAGCTTGTAGAGTCGCTCCATGACGATGTTTTCACTGTGTTTTAAAATCTTCAGGAATTCTTGAGCCTCTGATTCCTTTACAGGCTCATGATATGTTGTTAGTTTCTCTTTGAAGAAATCTCTGTTATCTTCTTTCTTAGGTTCCTCGGCAGTAGCTTTTCTTGGCGCTGCATCTTTGTCCTCTGTTATTGGTTGGGAATAGAGCCTTCCACTCCTCGTGAAACGGCTCACCTCATTAACTGGTTCTTCTTTCTCTTTAACAGATGTTTCTCCTGGAGCTGCTACCGCACAAGCGTAATTCTAAGGAACCTGCTTGCTATCCTTTTATGGAAACGGGGTTGGCACTTTAATTATAAGCCGTGGGGTTATACCCATTGTTGGCTCACTAACTTTCATTTTAGCCTTAATAACTAAAGGATTCATTCTATAGTAATCTCTTCTAGAAGGTGACTCCTCTAATGTACATATGTCCAACATTCATCTCTTGTCTTCCTTTTCAAAGAACTCAAGTTTTTTTTCATTCATCTTGTCTTGAACTAGTTGCATAAACTCTAAGAAACAATCAACCTCATGTCCTTCCTTCATATGGTATTCACAGTACAACTCATCTTCAACTTTCAACTTCTGGGCTCCTTCTTCCAGTATCCCTACTGCCACCACTTGAGCCCATACCCACTTCATGGGAGTTCTAACTTCAGCAACACATTCCTTAAACACATTATCCTCCTCCTCTAAGATTGCATTCACACATGTCTTCTAATGATTTGGCAGAGGGTTTCCTTTTTCTTCTGACGTATCAAATGATAACATCCCTGATTTTCTTAAGTCATCCACCACCCTTTTAAATGCAGTGCAATTTTCAATGGTATGCCCCCTAGTTCCTGCATGGTATTCACATTGTGCCTTCTCATCATACCATGGTGGGTATGATGGTAAGAATGGGGGAACATGTCTTGGCAGTACCATCTGGGATTTGACCAGTTTAGCAAACAATTATGCATATGTCATTGGAATAGAAGGGAAATATGGTTTTGAGCTTCCTTGATATCTTCGTTCTTCCTTCGTATGATTTGTGACTATTGGAGCTGTGGTCGAGATATTGGGTTTGTTAAAGATGACCCTCTTTGAGTAATTGGGGTTGTAGACATTAGTGGCATTGACTTTATTGTCTCTCTTTTTGTATGGTTTCTTTGTTTCCCCACTATCCAACCTTCCATTTTTCATGGCTGCAAGTATCAACTCTCCATTTATAAGCATGTCCGCAAAACTCTTTGTGGCATGATTGAGCATACGATCATAGAAAGAACCCTTTAATGTCTCTACGAACATTGGGGTGATCTCACTTTCCAGTAATGGTGGCTGGACTTGGGCAACCACATCCCTCCATCTTTGCGCGTACTGGTGGAAGCTCTCATGATGCTTTTGCTCCAAACCTTACAGAACTAAATGGGTTGGAATAATGTCTGAAACATGCTTGTACTACTCACTGAAGGCTCTGGACAAATCTTTCCATGATCTGATGTTGACTCGACTTAGCTGCGTGCACCAGCACGCAACTGATCCTACTAGACTGTCTTGGAAGCAATGTATAAGCAGCTTCTCGTTCTCAAGATACATCGACATTTTCCTACAATACATAGTTAGATGTGCTGCAGGGCACGTAGTTCCATTATATTTTTTAAAGTTAGGAACCTTGAACTTTGGTGGTACTACCATATCAGACACTAGGCTTAAATCCTTGGCATCCATTCCTCCACATATACTTCATTCTTGGAAAGAATTAATCATTCCCTCCAACTTCTCATAGCGATCTTCCCATTTCCTCTCAGCTTTCAACCTGTCAGCAGTTTTATCGAGATCAGTCACCTCAATGACCTCCTCAAAGTTTATCTACCTGTCATTCCGAGCTGAGGCCTCAGCAAAATATGGAGAAATCTTAGCCTTAGAAGATTGAGTGTCTCTTTGTATGCTTGGATGAACGAAGACCATCCCTTGAAATTTTGGCACAACATTTGCTTCCTCACCAGCTTCCATTGTGTCTGGGTCCTTATAGCCTAACATGGTTGCAATTGAACCAATTGTCTTTTTATGAACCAACTCCATCTGTTGCTTTAGATCCAACTCCGGTTTGTCTAACCTATCTGGGTGCTCTTATGGTTTCTTTCTAAGGCCATCACTCTATCTTCCATTTCTCTGGCTTGAGATCGAGTATCGTACTTGTGATTTGTTTTTGCTATTTTGATTTTCTATCATTTTTATTTAAGTTAGATTCTTATTATGTCATGTATGCATGCACAAATGTAAACACAAATACAAAGAAAGCTATAAAACAAAGAATAATGGAATGCAAATGCATGAATGCAAGCGAAGGGCCGTCAATTTCATGAAACATCTGCTCAAGAAACAACTCTTTTATTAAATATGAAATGGTCCTTATTACATCAAATTTTATTTATAAATACTTTTCAATCTGAACTCCTAGTTTCTTGATTTCTTCAATGAGCCGCATAAGCCTTGGTCCCACTTCTCCTGCTAGCTTGACGTACAGACGAAGAGTTGTAGCTTTAGTGGCTAACATTACCACGTGTCGAGCCACATCTTGTACTTGGGTCATGACAGTCCTATCAAACTTATCTCGTTCTTGGAATCTTCTAGCCATGTCTCTAAGACGGGTGAACCAGTAATCATTACCTCCCTCAGCAATGTCTTCAAGGACCAACATCTTCGTCATATATTCCTGGATGATGTTATCCATTCCTTCAACCTGTTTCTTCAAGGTATCATTTTCACTCAAACAAGCCTGAAGTTTGATATAAGTGTAATGATCCTGGAGTCTATGCAACGAGTGGTTCAGATCATCTATTTTGGCCTGCAACTCAGCAACACAAGCCTGACTCTACTTTAGCTTTGTATTGGTCTGGTCATATGCCTTCTACAACTCAAATAAGCGAATCTTGTTGCCGTGGGCCTTCCTTTTCCATGCAGCCACACTTTCTTTCTCACTTTCTTGAACCCGTTTGCCGTTTCTATTTTCAGTTTCCAGCTTACCCTTATTCTTCTCTTTAATAAGGGCTCGTCTATATTTCTCAACCTCGAGCCTTCCTCGTTCTTTTTCTTTTCCTACAGCATGTTTGATTTCTTGCTTCCACTGCTCTAGGGTCTTTCTTAGATCAGCATTTCGAATAGTAGTTTGGAGCTTTTAAGGAAGTCAACCCTTTGAACCTCAAACTTCTTTTCTAGGTCTTCATACAACTTCACTACTCGCTTCGTCTCCCCTTTATACTTTTCAACATCGAGGCCTGAGTCAAACTTGTCTCTTTGGTTCTGCTCTTATAAAGCTTCTATCTCCAGCTTAGCACTTCTTAATTCTTCTCTTAGGACATCAGCTTCTGTGGGGACTACCTTTAAATGTTCTTCTAGAGACTTGACTTGTCCATGCATAGGTGCTATGATTTTGTCATTTACTCTCGTATGCCTCCAAATATCATAGTCTAGGGTGTACATGCAATGACTATCAAATTCTAACTTCATATGATAACAGTGGTTCCATGCGTCACTGATTGTCTGAACCTACTGTCTGAACTCTCCTTGGAACTCGAATTTTGATGAGCCAAGACCGGTAGTGAATGGGATGAACTGCTGATACCCAAACTGACAAGATACTAGCAAAAGGGCACATCCAATTCCTCCCAACAAACCTAGCAGCATTAGGAAGTTGAAATCTTCACATTTGTACAAAAGCTTAGTATGACCCATCCAAGGAACCCTCCATCTGATGTCTTCATCACACCAATCCCTAAATATATCAATCCATTTATTCTTCTTAACAACAGGCCACTCCTTTGCAAAGAATTCTCGAAGAGGTGAAAAGTTTGGGGAAAATACATTCGATAAGGCCGATGTTAGGCATTTCCAGAAGTGACTAATGGCCCAAACTTGCAGAAGTGGAGCACATCCTCCAAAATGGACACCTTTAACTTTTCAACAGACATTGAGGGAAATGAAAGTCTCAGCAAGTACAGCTGGCACCAGATTGACTCCTCTCTTTAATTGTTCAAGGAAATCAAGTAATGCCACATCAATGTTCCTTAGAACCTTCGGAAAGATGACTAAACCATAGATTGCAATGGCTAAAAGATCATCCCTCTTTTCCCTGTCAGGATGAATCGAAATTATACTTTTGATGGTTGACCAAGGGAAATTAAAGGTGCCTCCTCTCTTTCGTATCAACCCCTTAACCAAACCATCACTCGTACTAGCAAATGCTTGAAGCTTTGCATGTGGGTTTTTATTTTTAGGAGGCTTGGCATAGACCCAGTCCTTCTTCACTTTGCACAGGCTGAAAAGGGCTAAGTATTCCTTAAATGTAGGCATCATATCTTATTTATTAAAAGTGAAGCAGCAATACCCTAGATTCCAGAATTGAACCAAGGCTTTCAGAAACTGTTCATCAACCTTCACGTACAAGAGATAGGCTATGTCACCATAGACTTCATGGAACAACTACTTAGTCTCATAATCAAAGTGCTCCCAGATTTCCTGCAATTCTTGCACATTGTTCTGTTTGATACGGATGTGGGCATATTCTGAAGTTTCTGTCTCATGATCAGCTGCTAGACCATCCCCAAATGTTCGTTGATTCACCTCATACCAATGTCGCACCTTTGCATTCTCATCTTCACTTTTCAAAATTCTTCCGTCCATAACAAGAGCTTTTCAAGGTTGAGCAATGATTTAGAGAATCAACCCCTTCTAAATATGTAATGATGCTACATGGATATTTAAAACAACAAGACAAGGGAAAAGGAAGATTAAAATCAAGAAAACTCAGAGAATTCAAAATAATTTCAAAAACAATTCTGGGCAGCATATTCCAACACTCCAGGACATGTCTCCCCTTATTACTAAAACCCTAGGTTTTTCGCATGGCTCTATTAGGGGGCTCTAAGTTCTCAAACGGTTGAGTTCTAAAAGGTACCCGAGCTGTCCTTGTTGTCCCTACTAAGGGTAGCAAAGCACCTGGTTCTCACCCATTATAGGCTTCAAATGAACCAAGTTCAACTTGGGATGACTCACTTCCTATGTCTTCTCGAAGAATCAATATCCTTATGAAGACATGAGGCATATGAGTCCCGAAGGTACTTTCTAGGATCATACGGAGAATCAATATTCTGATATGAGCAAAGCAGTTTCCCCTCACTTAACAATTAGGTGGAGCTCGGGAATATAGCTTTTTGCAACATTTTTTAAATTCGTAAAATAGAATTACATACATTAAGTGGACAAATAAATTGAAACCTTTATGAACTTGCAAATTCCTTTTTCTAAAAACATTTTGAAAACAATTTATGGCCCGACCCTCTTTTGTTTTATGAGTTTTGACGTTTTGGAAAACTTTATAAAATCACAGAGTCGCCACCAATCTTTTTTAGAAAAAGTGTGATTGGATCACTTCTAAAACGAGGGCATTTTAATAAAAATGTTTTATTTACCAAAATAACATTTTGGTCCATGAAAAAGAAAGAAAATAGGTTCGGGGGTCAGTTACTTGTGGAGAAGGGTTAGCACCCCCACAACGCCCAAAAACTGGCACCTAATTGATTTCAAAAAGTGTTTTTTTTAACTAGAATTTGCAAGTTCACAAAATTTCGATTTATTTATCCGCAAAGTGAATGCAAATCTATTTTAACGGCCATATCGCCCGAGAAATGAACTTTAATCACTGCCAACACTTCTGGCGCTAACCCGTCATTCCCGTTTGATAAGACATCGCATTAATTAAGTTTTCACTTTTTTAAAACAAACCAGAGAGAAGATTAGGTGTGTTATTGTTTTTAGAATTTAGTGTTTAAACCCTAAAGAAATATCTACATTTATTTTAACTATTAAGTTTAAATATAATTAAGTATGTTTTATTGAGGATGAAGAATGTTTTACAACATACACATCTCTATTCTATGTTTTAAGTCCGTATTCCTAAAGTTTAACACACATTCAAATATATACATACAAAAACTTAAATTAAATTAAATTAACTATCAAAATAATTACAAAATAAAGAAAAGGGCAATTTATTTTATTTATAAAAAAACTGTAATATGGACTAAATTAAAAGAAAACCAAATGTAAGGGATAATTTGAAATCAATTTAAAATTTAGTGCCAAATTGAAAAGAATAAGGATGAAATTGAAATAATTGAAAACAAAGGTGTTGCGGTATAAGAACCGGGAAAGAAGGGCGAGGGTTATAACCGGGTTCGGGTCGGGTCAAATGGGTTAGTATATATAATAAATGTTATAAACATAAATCATTTTATAACACTCTCCCCAAATGGATCAAAATTATCCTTCTTTAAATTCTCTGTCGAGTTCATATGTGTTCTTCATGAACCGAAGAACACGGCGATGGTTCGTCGTGCTAGCCGCCATTGCCGGCGGCGAAATTTCCAGAAACCTTAGTTTTTCCAAATTTCGGCGACCTCAAAATCGCATTTTTTTCAACAGAGCTACGTCAAAGCCAAATCACCATGATGTTTAAAACAGAACAAAGGTAAAACAATCCCCTTTTCTTTATTTAAATTCAAATCAGAAAGCAAAAGATAGAAAACATTACCAGAAACTTGCTTCTCTTATTGCTTTGAAACTTTGATTACAATCCTTGCTTGCTGTCTTTACAATTTTTGAATGCTAATTGTATGTAAATATCTAGTGTGTTTTCTGTAATTGTTGTGTGTGATTGTTCTTGTTGTTACAAAGAATTACAGTGGGGTTTATATAGGTACATGAAATGTCTGTATTATAAGAAAGAATCCCTAAAAATCATCTAAAAGGCTTCTATCTCGGTTCTAATTTTAAGCCGATTTGGCTGTTGACTCGCGATTTGCCTCTATCTTGAATCTGATTTGCTTTATTCTTGTCTCGACTTCAATTTAGGGATTAACCCTTTCTATTTTGCTTTTGATTTTCCAGCTAGGGCTCTGAATTAGGGGTTATCTTGAATTTTTGTGCTCCAATTTAGGGATTTAACCCTTTTGTTTCTCTGTTTGCATACTTCTGATGGCTCGAACGACGCCGGTGAGAAATGGTTCATGGTGAAAGTGATGCGGAAGCAACTCAGGTATATGCCTGAGAAGACGAAACGAACGGCCTGAGCTAAAATGTCGTGCGCATGGCTACCACGCGTGAGTGATGATCCACGTCTTTGCTCTGGAGCGATTTGGGCCGTTCGGTTGCCCTTGGATCAACGGTGATAGAGACGCGGCGTTATAACTCCCTGCTGGCGTGATCTACACCGTTGGATCAACCCCTTTGATCCAACGGTCCTGCTTCAGTTGCACATAAAGAGAAAAGGATTAGGTTTTTTGTTATAAACAGTCTAGCAGGCCCTTGTATAATGAAAAAAATGGACTCTATGTATTTTAATTATATCTAATGGATCATTTATTTTATTTGAATGGGTTGTCTATTTTATTTTTTGGGTTTTGATAACTAGCTATTATATTAACTACTAACTAAGATACTAAAATTATATAACCTATGTTAATTCAAACTACCCCATATCAACATACTAACATATGACAACTATATTAATTATAATACACTAAGTATACTATACGACACCTAGATGATTCACATTAATTAATCATATGACACTTATACTAATTATGTTATAACACTAACAATGTAATATAATACTACCTAACCAAAAATGACATAGTTAAAACAATGAAAGTAAAGAAGTTAGGTGAAAATTCAGTGACAACACTCGAGATGACCTGTCTTAGAATGATGATACATAAATTAGCTGTTGAAATCTCATTTTTGATTGTTTAATTTTTAACCGATTATCATGAGAATTCCACGAGGAAGTATTAAAGATTAGGATATTTCACTAAACTCAATTAAAAGAAGAATTGAGTGATCTAATTAGAGGAAATAGAACTGCTCTGTTTAGAGCAGAATCTGCCGAGACTGTAAAGGGTAGTAATATTGGATTATTGATTCTGAGCTACAAAACGGGGTAAATTTTTAGAAAACTATGGCTTTATTTAAGTATAATCAGTTAATAGAATTTGAGATTTTGATGTACATAAAGAAGGAAATAGGTGAACAAGTAATAGAGTCTAGAAGTATATGAAAATAAGTTTGAATTATATGAAACATTCTAAGAAATGATTGGTTGCTGGAATGTTGTCTAAAATTGCACTATTATAAATTGATTCTAATACCCTATTATTGTTACAAATAGATCACAAAGGGGTGATACAGAAGACGAGAGAAAAAAGGGGTAGTAATTCATGACCAGACTTAGCTCGGATTACTTGTGAGTATACTTACGATTGTTAGCGTAGTTTTCCAAATTTATTAAGTTGATTAATTGAAGTGAGGCATGATTGCCTATACCTGATTGGAAATTGCTAATATTGGTTAAGGTAAGAATCCAAGGTAAGTTTGGAATTTCGTAGTATACATGCATACTTAAATGAGATTCGAAATGAAACATGAATGATTTATGCTTAAAATAGCATTTTGTTTCAGTAAATTTGATGATCTAATATAATGTTTACAAGTGCCTTGATTAGTTTCTAACCTAGTCTGATTTGGCATGCCAGTATGAACTCCTAAGCTCAGTTTCTATTGGACTGCGGTCCTCTGTGTTGGTACTAAGGTTCCTCTAATTTAAATAGAGAAGAGTTCTTATTTCAATGGTAATGCTTACCATTGTCTGACATTGATTATATAATTCTGCATCCTCTAGGTTGTAAACTAGTCAAGGCTGCGTAATAATCTGAGTTAATTGCAATGGAATGATGTAAAAAGGGTTATTCATGCTTGATCATTATTTAAGAATGTTAATATTAGTATAATCTTCATATGTGATTTCTGTTACAAATATTGAGTGAATAAAAGAAGTATGTCCCCAGTTTAGCTTGGCTAAGTATAGATGACCTTATCGTAATTTACTTTCTTTTAATTATTTATTTGAATTCTGACTACTCACTCTGTAAACTTTCAGGTCCTTTTTCTGATGACTAGATCAAGTATCAAGGGGGAATTTGAAGCAAGATCTTTCAGGCAAGAATTGTATGTCTTGTTACTTTTGTTAATCCATAACTTTTTGAGGGTGGCACTAATAGGAAGGGGTTTTGTGGTCTATTTTACAGTTCAATGGGGTTTGTAAATAGTATCGTATACCGGTTTGTATATATATTTATATATATGTTGTGTGCTTACCCTAGAGCTTTTGGCTTATGAAGTGGATAGGGCTGTTGCTGGATGGCTGTCATTTTGAATAGCTTAGGTTAAGGTTAAAAGATTTATATATGTGTGTTTATATTTGGTAATGGCTTGATGCGACTAGAGTTTTAAAGTTGTTTGTTTACTGGTAATGTGAATTTATAGCGCAAGTTTATAAATGATCTATACTTGCTCAAGACGGCAATTGCTATGAAACTGAAAGTGTATATGTTGCTGGTTGAGCTTGATAGGGAATAGTATGATATTGATATAAGAATTAAACCTACATGATTATGCTAATTATCTTTAAAAGAAAAGGACTCACACATAGTGATCTAAGGAAATTTTCTAAATAACTTCTTTGTAAGTTTCGAATCCTCTTTCTTGGAAATATGCTTCTCTAAATGAAAATGTGTTAGTTCTTGGTTGTGAATAGGTGTTATAAAGAATGCATATCTAGTAAATTTCTTGTTTGCTCGAATGCTTCAAGCCTTTGAATTGATTGGTTAAAATTCTTCATGTGTGTGAAACGTTTAACATATAAGAAAGAATCATGTATTTAAATTCCTTGCTATATATATTTAGATGACTAACATGTAGCCAAGTTAGTCTGTCTACCTTATATTGGTACTATCCTTTAGGGTGGGGTGTTACAATTGGTAATCAGAGCTGAGGTTTAGTCGATCCTAAGACTAAATCAATTTAACTGTGTTATTTGTTCTTCTAGAAGTGCCACCTAAGAGTTGAATCTAAGTTCTATCTATGATCTTGCTTGACTATATCTCCCTTGAAATTAATTTCAGATGTTTGAGACACATCTAGGTCAGTATAGAGATAGCCCAGTTGGTTCCTCCAATCAAGGAGGAAGTATTAGCTTGAACCAAGATCAAGTTAACCCTCAAAAGGTTGTAGAACCACAACCTGATGCACCTCAAGTGAACCAAATCCAAAGAGAATGCCTCCTCAGCATGACTAAGGTATTCAATCAATTTGTTTCTAATCTGAAACAGAATGACCCCCCTGCACCTATTGTAAGGGTTTCTATTGATAAGTTGGCTCAGCATAGAGCCTACACTTTTACGGGATCTAACAAAGAAAATCCGGAAACAGGTGAATATTATCTACAAACTACTGTTAGAATCCTAACTAAGCAACTTCAGTGTTCTGATGCCCATAAACTGGAATGTGCAGTAGCTTTACTTGCTGATGAAGCATTAAATTGATGGGAAACTACCATTCTCACTGCTCTGGAAGACTCGGTAAACTGGGATTTCTTTTTAAAGGAATTTCGGAAGAAGTATGTGTGTGAACAATATTTAGAGGAGAGAAGAAGATTTTTCTTGCATTTGAAGCAAGGCGAAAGACCTATCGAGCAATATGTTGGTGACTTCTACAAGTACGAATCTGAGTACATCAAGAAAAAGGAGGATAAATGCCAGATCTTCATTGAAGGGTTGAATGACGAGTTAAGCTCAATGTTTATAGCTCTTGGCATAACCGATTTCCAAGATCTGGTAAACCGAGTAATTGCCACTGAGACTAGAATGAAAGCTACAGATAAACAAAGGGAAAACTATTTTAAGAGAGATAAGAGACCAAGAAATGATAACAAGCCTTAATGGTCTTCAAAGAAATCAAAGATTCAAGGAGGAAACCCCTCGAGTTATGTTGCTTCACCAAGGGGTAATTACATTCTGAAACCTTAAACCGTAATCAAATCCTCTGCTCCTGCCATTTCTATCAATAGCTCGAGAAACCTAGACAAAGATTCATGTACAAACTCTATAGTATGTGTCAGAAATATCACAAGGGTTTGTGTAGGAAACAAACCAATGCTTATTTTCGATGTGGAAGTCCAGACCATTTTGTTCGAGATTGCCCTCAAGACTTGGACAACCCTTCAGTTAAAGTTGCTTCCAATTCGAATCAATTCTCTTCTCCTAGAGGCAAGAGGCTGGAGTAGGCTCAATCTAGAAATTCAGGAAGGACTCTAGGACAGACTCCTAATGTTACTCATCAAGAATCCCGAACCCCTACTCCAGTATATCACATACGAGGCCACGATGATGATGAAGCACCTGACGTAATAGCAGGTACTGTTGAACTGAACAACCATTCTGTTTATGCTTTAATTGATCTGGGGTCTACCTATTCTTTGATCCATTTTCCTTTACTCGAAATACTTAGGTTGAAATCTGAAACTTCTAAACATGAATTATTAGTGTCGAACCCATTGGGGAAAATTATGACCTTGAACCTTCTTTGTAGAGGTTGTTTTATCTATATTCAAAACATTCCCTTCCCTATTGATTTATATGTATTAACTTCCTATGAATTTGATCTAATATTGGGTTTGGACTTGTTAGGAAAACACCGGGCTTGGGTAGACTGTCAAAAGAGAAAATTATACCTTTGGGGTTTAGGAAAGGAATCGATATCCCTGTTCACCAAAAAGCTTAAAAAGTCTAATTTCTTACTAGCCAATGTTCTTGGAAATGCTATATGTGAATCTAAAATAAATTCCTTCCCAATTGTATCTGATTTCCTTGATGTTTTCCCTGATGAACTCTCGGGATTGCCACCAAATCGAATTGTGGAGTTCAAGATTGAGATCCAACCGGGAGTCTATCCTATATCAATCACCCCTTATAGAATGGCTCATATAGAGCTAAAGGAACTCCATGAGCAGTTGCAAGAACTAAAAGACAAAGGATTCATTAGACCAAGCTCATCTCCATAGGGATCCCCGGTGCTCTTTGTCAAGAAGAAAGATGGATCGATGAGACTGTGTATAGACTACCGATAGCTTAATCAAGTGACAATAAAAAACAAGTACCCTCTTTTGAGGATTGAGGATATATTTGATCAGCTGAAACGTGTTTCGGTGTTTTCAAAAATCGATCTTAGGTCGGGATACTATCAAATGAATGTTAGAGAATCTGATATCTCTAAGACAACTTTTAGGACTCGTTATGGCCACTACAAGTTCCTAGTAATGCCTTTTGGTCTAACAAATGCCCTTGCTGCGTTTATGGATCTCATGAACTGAGTATTCAAGCCTTATTTAGATAAGTTCGTTGTGGTCTTTATAGACGATATTCTTATCTACTCCAAGAGCAGGGCCGAACACTCTGAACATCTCAAGATTGTTTTACAAACCCTTAGAGAAAACCGACTCTATGCTAAATTTAACAAATGTGAGTTCTGGTTGTCTGAATTGTTCTTTCTTGGACATGTAATCTCAGCCGAAGGGATCAAAGTTGATCCGAAAAAGATCCAATCCGTACTTGAATGGAGGTCTCCGAAGAAAGCCAGCGAAGTCCAAAGCTTCCTTGGTTTGGCTAGATACTATTGGAGATTTGTTAAGGGCTTCTCGATTTTAGCCGCACCTTTGACTAAGCTCTTACGTAAAGATGTGTCATTTTTTTGGTCTGAAGAGAAACAAAGGAGCTTCGATCAATTAAAGGAAGTTCTTACTCGATCCCCGATTTTAACTCAACCAGAATCAGGGAAAGAGTTTATAGTGTTTAGTGATGCTTTACTGTTAGGCTTGGGGTATGTCGTAATGCAATGAGATAAAGTTGTGGCCTATGCTTCCCGAAAATTGAAACCTCATGAATTGAGTTATCCGACCCACAACCTGGAGCTTGCTGCGGTAATTTTTGCTCTAAAAATTTGGAGACACTACTTGTATGGAGAAAGATGTCATCTTTATACTGATCATAAAAGCCTGAAGTACCTTTTAACCCAAAAAGAACTAAATCTTAGGCAAAGAATGTGGGTTGAACTCCTCAAAGACTATGATTTAATCATAGATTACCACCCATGAAAGGCCAATGTTGTAGCTGAAGCACTCAGTTGTCAACATTCATGTGGTATGTATTCGTCCAAAATTTACTCCCCTTTGTCCTATTTGAAAATTCAGTAATTTCTAAATCTATGTCTTTTACATTATTGTATCCAAATTTTCCCTTAATGTTTGCCTTCAAATAAGCTTAAAACAAGGAGTCCTAGCTTCTATTCGAATCAAATCAGATATTATAGCGAGGATCAGATCATTACAGCAATCGAATCCCGAATCACAAGAGATCTTGCGGAAATTAAATAGAAGTGCCGAATCTGATTTTACTCTTAAAGAAGATGGATTGTTGTGTTTTAGAAGTCGATTATGTGTTCCTAATAACTCGAACTTAAGGAAAGAAATTCTACAAAAAGCTCATGCCAGTCCATTTTTCATACATCCTGGATCAGTTAAGATGTATAAAGACTTAAAGAATCTCTACTGGTGGCCCAAAATGAAATCTGCCATAACCGCTTTTGTATCCAAATGTTTAGTATGTTAGAAAGTGAAAGTAGAACACTAGGTTCCTTCGAGATTACTCCAATCGATTGAAATTCCACAATGGAAGAAATAACAAATATCGATGGATTTTGTAAGTGGGTTACCCTTAACACCAATGAAGAATAATGCGGTGTGGGTAGTTGTGGATAGATTTTCAAAGTCAGCTCATTTTATTCTTGTTCGAATGAGTATGACTTTGGAACAATTATCTGAACTCTACATTAAGGAGATTATAAGACTGCATGGTATACTGATTTCAATAATCTCTGATTGGGATCCCATATTTACTTCTAGATTATGGAAGTCTTTGCAAAAGGCTCTTGGAACAAAAACCAATCTTAGTACTGCCTTTCATCCTCAATCTGATGAACAAACTAAAAGAATTATTCAAATCCTGTAAGACATGCTTCGAACATGTGTGCTTGACTTTGGTAAAAGTTGTAGAAAGCTTTGCCTCTTTATGGAAGGAGATACAAAACCCCTCTATGTTGGTCGAAGTTAGGAGAAAGTAAAGCTTTAGGACCCTAATTACTTCGAGAAACAGAAGAACAAGTGCAGATAATTTGCAACCGGTTAAAAGAAGCCTCTAATAGACAAAAAGCCTATGTTGATCGAAAAAGAAAAGATATCCAATACAGCGTGGGAGACAAGGTATTTCTCAAAGTATCTCTATGGAAGAAAGTCTTTAGATTTGGGAAGAAGGGCAAGCTTATCCCTCGGTTTATAGGACCTTTTGAAGTCATCGAAAGAATTGGCCCTATCGTCTATCAATTAGCCCTTCTGGAGGAATTCAACAAGATCCATAATACATTCCATGTGTCCATGTTGAGAAAATATCGATTAGACCCCTCTCACATTCTTGAACCAGAAGAAGTAGAATTGAATCTGAATTTATCTTACGAAGAGAAGCCAATTCAAATCCTTGACCGTGAAGAAAGAAGGCTGAGAAACAAGACAGTCTCTTTGGTGAAAGTTTTATGGAAGAATCATGGAAGACAAGAGGCTACTTGGGAAGTAGAATCTTTGATGAGAGAATAAAATTTGAGGGCGAATTATCCTAAGGGGGAGGGAATTGTGACACCCTAAGTTTTAATTTACTTAAATAGCCATATTTTGCTATAAATTATAATAAGAAGGTAATTAGGTGTGAAACCTTACCATGGTGATTTAATCGACAACTTAGGAAATTGGGAGACAAAAATGGAAGTGACCAAAATGAAGACTTTGTTTAAACCAAGTATTGTATGCAAAAGTTATAATAAGGAAGGGTCATTACATGTGGCATTGTTTTGATCGGTACACCTAGGAAAAAGTTAGATAAATTTTAAGAGAGTTAACCAAACAAATAAAACATTTCATCCTCATTTTCTCTCATGAGGCCGAGAATTGAACATGAGGGGCGGAAGAGAGAAATTGTGATGGCATTTTGATAGCTTGAATTAGGAATTGTTACAAGCCTATTTTGGTGTTGCATGCTCAAATTGTGTAAGTAATTCTTGTACTATCATCTTAGGTTAAGCTGTGCTTCGGTATGGTTTTAATTGAATCAGAATTTTTGGTTGGGTGATGTTGGTTGTGAATTGATGGTCTCGGTTATGTTGAAATACAATGAAAATCAAGTCTCATGTTGAATCTAGAAAGTTGGAATGGTTGAATGAGTTTATAACTTGTGGAATGAAAAGAAATTGTTGTAAGTTTGTATAGATAGAATGTATTAGGTAACTTTGAAATAGTGTGTGAACATGGAAATGGTTTGAATCGAATCTGCCCGAGATGAACTTTCTTAGAATGATGATACATAAATTAACTGTTGAAATCTCATTTTTGATTGTTTAATTTATAACCGATTATCACGAGAATTCCATAAGGAAGAATTAAAGATTAGGAGGTTTCACTAAACTCAATTAAAAGGAGAAATTAAGTGATCTAATTAGAGGAAATCAAACTGCTCTGTTTTCGAGCAGAATCTGCCGAGACTATAAAGGGGTAGCAATATTGGATTATTGATTATGAGCTACAAAAGGGGGTAAATTGTTAGAAAACTATGGTTTTATTTAAGTATAATCAATTAATAGAAATTGAGATTTTGATGTATATAAAGAAGGAAATAGGTGAACAAGTAATAGAGTCTAGAAGTATATGAAAATAAGTTTGAATTATAAGAAACATTCTAAGAAATGATTGGTTGCTGGAATGTTGTCTAAAATTGTACTATTGTAAATTGATTCTAATAACCTGTTATTGTTACAAATAGATCACAAAGGGGGTGATCAAGAAGACGAGAGAAAAAATGGGTAGTACTTCACGACCATGCTTAGCTCGGATTACTTGTAAGTATACTTACGTTTGTTAGCATAGTTTGCCAAATTTATTAAGTTGATTAATTGGAGTGAGGCATGATTGCCTATACCTGATTGGTAATTGCTAATATTGGTTAAGGTAAGAATCCAAGGTAAGTTTGGACTTTCATAGTATACATACCTACTTAAATGAGATTCGAATTGAAACATGACTGATTTATGCTTAAAATAGCATTATGTTTCAATAAATTTGATGATCTAATATAATGTTTACAAGTGCCTTGATTAGTTTCTAACCTAGTCTGATTTGGCATGCCAATATGAATTCCTGAGCTCAGCCTGTATTGGACTACGGTCCTCTTTCTTGGTACTAAGGTACCTCTGATTTAAATAGAGAAGAATGATTATTTCAATGGTAATGCTTACCATTGTCTAACATTGATTGTATAATTTTGTATCCTCTAGGTTGTAAACTAGTCAAGGCCACGTAATAATTTAAGTTAATTACAATGGAATGATGTAAAAAGGGTTATTCATGCTTAATCATTATTTAAGAGTGTTAATATTAGTGATAATCTCCATATGTGATTTATGTTACAAATCTTGAGTGAATAAAAGAAGTATGTCCCTAGTTTAGCTTTGAAGTATCTTCCCGATGATTATATATTGAGAAAGGAAGGGAAATTCTTTAATCTATGTACATGGTCGTTGGCTAAGTATAGATGACCTTATGGTAATTTACTTTTTTTAAAATTATTTATTTGAATTCTGACTACTCACTCTGTAAACTTTCAGGTCCTTTTTCTGATTACTAGATAAGTGTCAAGGGGGAAGTCGAAGCAAGATCTTTCGGGCAAGAAATGTATGTCTTGTTACTTTTGTTAATCCATAACTCTTTGAGGGCGGCACTAATAGGAAGGGGTTTTGTGGCCGATTTGATAGTTCAATAGAGTTTGTAAATATTATCTTATATCGGTTTGTATGTATATTTATATATATGTTGCGTGCTTACCCTAGAGCTTTTGGCTTATGAAGTGGATAGGGTTGTTGCTGGATGGCTATCATTTCGAATAGCTTAGGTTAAGGTTAAAAGATTTACATATGTGTGTTGATATTTGGTAATGGCTTGATGCGGCTAGAGTTTTAAAGTTGTTTGTTTACTGGTAGTGTGAATTTATAGCTCAAGTTTATAAATGATCTATACTTGCTCAAGACAGCAATTGCTATGAAACTAAAAGTGTATATGTTGTTGGTTGAGCTTGATAGGGAATAGTGTGAGATTGATATAAGAATTAAACCTACATGATTATGCTAATTATCTTTAAAATCAAAGGACTCACACATAGTGACCTAAGGAAAATTTCTAAATAACTTCTTTGTAAGTTTCGAATCCTCTTTCTTGGAAATATGCTTCTCTAAATGAAAATGTGATAGTTCTTGGTTGTGAATATGTGTAATAAAGAATGCATATCTAGTAAATTTCTTGTTTTCTTGAATGCTTCAAGCCTTTGAATCGATTGGTTAAAATTCTTCATGTGTGTGAAACGTTTAACATATAATAAAGAATAATGTATTTAAATTCCTTGCTATAGATATTTAGATGACTAACATGTAGCCAAGTTAGTTTGTCTGCCTTAGATTGGTACTATCCTTTAGGGCGGGGTGTTACAGGAACCGTCCAATGGCTAAATAGTTTCAATTTGTATCGAAACACCAAGGGGTGTATCAATACGCCTGGGTGATTTTATTAAGTTTGGCTTTGAAACACTTAGAAAATTTGATGGGGTTCAAATTTTGAATTTAAAACAATTTGAGACTAAAGATATACTTGTCAATTGTGAGACTTTTGAGTATTTAAAAATTTATTTACTTTGCAATTTAGTTCTTATACAATTTGTTATATCAAAATCAAACTACAATCTCCCCTTTTTTGATATAACAAAACCAAAGTAATTTTTAAGTGGTTTTAAAAAGTACTCCCCCTTAGTTTAAGCTATGTTAAAAAAATTAGCTTATACTCTTCTCCCCCTTTTTTTTAGATCAAAATCAATGATACATATAAGATAGAATAAGCAAGATTTAACCAAACAACATAATATCATTAAGTACTTAAAGCATAAAAAGTTCAAAGCAACAAAACATCCTATCTCAAAACCTAAAAACATAATTCAAAAACATATAATCAAAGCATAGGTGCAAAAGGAAATAACATAGATAGGTGCATAAATAAAAGTCCTAAGATGATATGCAAGACTCAAGGTTCGTCTTCATCATCATCTTCATCACCGTCAATGTTTCCTCTAGATTGCCTCCACTCATCATGAAAAGCGAAAAGAGAGATATCTAATGAGGTTTGTTGAGTTTCAATTTGGTTAACTCTCTCCTCCAAGGATGTAACGCGAATTTCGATCGCGGAAAACCCGACATTCATGGTAGTTTTTAATGAACCAATGTTGGTACGCAAGGTAGTGAATTGCTCAGTGAGAAAGGCCATGAGGGCATTGTTGTTCGGTTGAGCAATAGGCACGTGAGGAGCCACATTCGGTTCGGCTACGACATCGGGAGGAAGCTTGGCGAGACGAATCCATTCACCATTGATGTAGTGAAAGTGAGCACGGTTGAGAGAATATTTGTCAAGAGGATGCTTGAGAGGCTCGGGGAAGTCATGAGAGCAATCGACATCGAACTTGGTAAACAAATGGATCAAAACGCATCCATATGAGAAAGATGAGACAAGAGATGTATTGCGATGTTGAACTTGAGTAGCCATCTCGGCAAACGTGATTTGAGCTAGAATGGGTTGTTTCTCTTCACGAAAGCAACGAATCCAAAAGTCATCGACTTGCCGGATCGTTAAGAATTTCCCATTTGATGGGCAGAACCACCATGTAACCATGAGGTGAAGGAAACGGTCATGGACATCAAGCGTGGTCACAAAGCCACTTAAAACATGTCCCATAGAGCCTTCATCGGTTATTCCCTCATCTTCAAGACCAAGATGATTGACCGAGGTATCGACATCAATCTAAATCCTCTTTCCCATGAGGTAGGATTCGAGGGCGACAACAGTCCTTCGGTCTTGACCAAGAATACACCGGGCATTAACATAGAAAATCATAACAAGATTACAATATACGAACCCAGGAATAGTCAAAAAGGTCATAAAATTCCATTCCCTTAAAAGGTGAAGGTATTTAAATTTAAAGCGTTCAGAATCTAGAAAAGGGATAGAAGTGATACGCTCATGCTTAATTTGATATTTTTGAAATTGACAAAAGTAGGTGTGTTAGGAAGAAGTGCGAAAACATCTGGGATAAATAACCGAGAGATTAAGATGAGTGACACCATCATTGGTAGAATTGGAGCCCTCTCCAACTTCACTAGTTCTTGGTCTTTTTCTAGGTGCCATAGACAAAATCTGAAAAACGAATCAAGGCACAAAAATAATGTATGCATAAATCACCATATTCGATCTAATAATTAATCCAAGATTCAAGGCATATGTTAAAAACCTATAGAATATAGTTTAAAAACATATACAAATAGAAGAATTTTTGGTAAAAAGAATTTTGAAAAACAGTTTAGAAAAATATACAGTATAGTTTTATATTCGAATAAAAAATTTTCAGATTTTAAAGAATTATTGCACAAACTTCAAAACCCATACTATATGTATACTTTTTAGACAAAAACTAACTAACACTGGTATGTAAAAATAAACGAAATTGAAAAAAGAAAATGGTTTTGTACCTTGAGTTATGGAATTTGGATGAATGAGAGGATGATGATGCACCTAATTGATGAAAGAGCAAATATTTGTTTTGAAGAACAAAAATCCTTAAAGAATTTGAAAAATTGTGTGAGAAATCACGAAGATTTGAGGGGTTTTTATAGATGGGAAATTATGGGGTTTGAGAGAGAAAGGGATTTAGAATTTAATATAAAATCAAAACCTTTTTAATGGTTGATTTAAAGTCTATTTCCACGCGTATCGATACGCTACTTGGCGTATCAAAATAGGTGTATCGGTACAATTTTAAGCTATACCAAAACACGAGTCCATATCGATACAGGTTTGTCTGTTTCGAAACATATTCTTAACCCCGTATCGAAACGCATTTAGCCATTTTGATACCCCTGTGCCAAAAATTGCAATCTGGGCCAACATTACAGGCCCGTATCGAAACACCCTTACTTGTTTCGATACCCCTAAGCCAGAAAAAGCATTTTGGGCATCAAGGAGCTCAAAGATTTGATTCCAATCGAATCGAAATGCATGTGAAAGGTGTATGATCAACATGAATGATCTAAAGCTAAAGCATACTCCCCCTAGCAACAAGCATAGATGCATATAGAAGCAAAATTTACTAAAGCATGGCAATCAAACAAATTCAAGCAGGTTTTTGACTAAAAACTAGACTCTAAAAGATCAAGATAGGCTAGTTAGACCTAACTCTCTCCAAGAGTCCAAAAATGCTCTTTTTCTAATGGTTTGGTAAAGATGTTCGCTAGTTGGTTCAAGGTGTCTACATACTCTAGAACAACATCATTTTTCAAGACATGATCCCTAATGAAATGATGTCTTATCGATATATACTTTGTTCTACAATGTTGAATGGGATTCTTAGTGAGAAAAATGACACTAGTATTGTCACACTTAAGGGGTATCGTACCTACATCAATTCCATAGTCTAAAAGTTGTTGCTTCATCCAAAGGACTTGAGCAAAACAACTTCTGGCCGATATATATTACGTTTTGGTGGTAGAAAGAGCTACACTATTTTGTTTCTTAGAGAACCAAGATATGAGCATACTACCTAGGAACTGGCAAGTGCCAGAGGTATTGTTTCTATCTATCTTATAACCCCTATAAACCGCATCAGAATAAGCATGTAGGTCAAAGGAAGAGTCTCTATGTAACACCCATTTCCCGTATCCATCACTGAATACGAGCTAAAGGTATCACAAAACATTCATAAAACCCTCAACATTTGTAATTCAGTAAAATTTTGTTTATATAAAAATATTACAATATATTTAGTTTTTAATTACAAATCTAGTTAATCACGTAAAGTTTAAACATAATATTTTCCTCATCAAATCGAGTTTATTTTCAGGAAGAAACTTATCAATTTAATTTTTCTTTATATAATTAGTAAAACTGCCTGATTTAAAATTCATCCAGATACCAAATAAAATACAAATTCTATCAGAGCAGGCATACCCTTTTAATATACATGCCAACTAGTAAATATCAAACAGTATCAAAAGACATCTTACTGATATTGATGTACCTGTTATTGATTGATGATGTCTGTATATGCTCCTTACTCCAACCATTTCTTTTTTCCAAGGTGTAAAACAGTTACATACTAAGTATTTACTTAGTGAGGCAATAATTCGAATTCAATTGCAATTGGCATAATATCAATATTAATGATTAACAATGCATATGATCACCTTACCATTACATGCTCGTTAACATAAATAAATATGTATATCAAAGTGATAAGATTAGATCTTACCAATATCGTTGCCATTTCCACCTGTAAGCTTTCAATGCTTACCAATACTTTTTTCCATTTCGATCTGCAAGCTTTCAAGCTTATCTTCTTGTTTTTTTTTTTATATTTTCAATTTATTTAGCTCAAGGTATCGAATTAAGAGATTCTATGTACACGAGTCATCCCCCCATACCCAACCTTTCTTGAGTATGTATATTATTTGCACCGTAGTGCTTAGCACCCTAAGTGCTTCCGTATACCCAAACCTTGCATGAGTATACCCTCATTGAGTATTAATAAAACTGCACCGTAGTGCTTAACACCCTAAGTGTTTCCGTATACCCAAACCTTGCATGAGTATACCCTCAATAAGTATATATGAATATTGCACCGAAGTGCTTAGAATATTTATACAGCTGTTTATGACCCTATGGATATCCAACTATACCATCGAACCTCTATATCATACATCAGGCTTTATTCATCATTTAAGTCATCGGTGGCAACATATATTAATCAATATATATATATATATATCAACATTTGACATTTTATACTAGAAATAATATTTCAATCTCACCAATGTAAGTAATCATGTGATCAATGCATTTTATATTTCAGTTCTTGACATATTACGATATGTCAATCATATACTCAATGACATAAATATCATAGCAACAATAATTTAGGGTAGGCTCATCGCAGTCCATCCCAATCATGTATAAAATATCAATGTAGTATGACATGTATGCAATTGCACTCACCTGGGCCATTTATTAGCATGCCTCACTAAGTCCTCTTTGATCCTTTCCTTCATCGTACCTCGAACGTCCCTTGATTCGAACTTAACTTCATAATTCAAATAAGTAAAATATTTGTTAGATCTCAGTCTAACAATATATTAGACATATTGACAAAAATAATTATCCGAATACAAAATCTCCAAATGTTTTTTCTTCTTCCTTATGTTTTTCAAAAACTCATTATGGTCCTTAGTGACCAATTTGAACTTCCATTAATCCCTTTCAAGCATACTATTCAACCTTAGATACAAAGTGTATCAATTCTCATTTTCTGGCAGTTTGCAGTACCTCCAAAGAAATATTTCTATAAAATAATCTACAACTCGGAATTTGATTTCGTTTGTTCTGAAAGAAACTAGATTCAATAATATTTTCAACCATATAAATTAATAGCCCAAATTCAACTTGTACGATTTATGGTGAATTTTCAAAGTCAATTTCCATAATTGAATTTCAGAACAGCCTGCTATACTGTTTTATGACCTTTCACCACTTAAAAATTCATATCTTTCGACTCAGAACTCGAAATCAGATTCCGTTTGTTAGACACTAAACTAGACGAACAAATCTTTACATTAGTGTAAAATTCACTATCTAACCATTCTTATAGAATTTATGGTGAATTTTCAAAGTTACTGTCATAAACCAGTTTTTCTACACAGCTTCCATAAACAACTTCAACTTTTATACTAACTTCTCCTTACATCTCTACTTTTCAATTTAGTCCAACTACTTGTTGTAAACCATCATCTTATGACCTTCTTCATCAAATAATTATTCACAATAACTCTCCTTAATTTTCCTTCTTTACCGAAATAGTCACTAAAATGCAAAGATAAGGATTCATGCTTCTTAACTTTGCAATTTAGTCCTCAATTCAACATTACTACCTTAATTCCATCATTACAACTAAAAATCAGATTTAACCCCCATACAAAACTTCAATTTTGATTTGGTCACTTTGACAATTTGTCAAAATGGTCACTAATTCAATTCAACATCAATTTAGCATTCTAACTTCATTTTCTTATCTCTAACATCACTAATAACATAAATACACTCCAAATTCTAAAAATTCAGATTTGGTCCTTCAACTTTTCAAGTTTCCAAAATGGTCCATACACAATTAAACTAAGGGTTTTGCTTCCAAACAACAATTCAAGCTTACTAGATCATTATTTCAACATCACAAACCCTAACTTAAACTTGAATCCATAAACCCTAATCATCTTCATAATAATCAAAACATGTAAAACTTAAATCCCAACTCAATATCATGATTTTAACATCATACTAGCTTGATTTCAACTTGAATTCAATCATGGAATCATAAAATCTCAAAAGCCCCAATTTGATCCATAAACACTAATTTATTTGTCATGTAAATTCTCATAAAATAAGCATGGATTCCATGAATTATTGATATCAAAAGATAGGGCTTGAAGAGTAAAACAACTTTGTAGTTGAAGAGATTACATGAAAACTGGGTTTCGGGGCTTGAATCGAGCCTGGAAAATTCTTTCTCTTTCTTTCCCTAGCCCTCACGTTTGCTGCTGGAAAAGATGAAAAAAAATCTTCATCTTTTCACCATTATTTTACACATATATCTATTAAATGAATATTAAATTCATTTAATTGTGAAATTATAATATTTCCCTTTTTATCCAATGGTTGAGATTGATTTTATCATCAATCAGGGGCCCAGATTTAATCTTCTATTTTATCTTTCCAAAATTGCCCTTATAACTTTTTAAATATTTAAAAATTGTCATTGGGGCCAAATGACCAATTTGCCCTCCGACTAATTTTTATTTACTAGTTTGTTTCCAAATTGCCATTCCATTAAAATCTAACTAAATCTAGTTAGAATTCAACCAACCATAATAAAATATTCTTAAAATAACATTTTATGACTTTTCCATAGCTTTTGGATCAGTCTCCAAAATTTCCATTCGGTCCAATATACCGATAAATAATCCTTTGCTCAGAAATAAACTGTAGGATTCATCTTGAATCAAACTAAAAATATTTCCAACAGTTGGAAATGACTTTTATAACCTTTCTCTATCATATGGCAAAATTTCAAAATTTTCCAGTTCGATATGGGTATCTGAATTCCACTTAAACTTTAACTGCAATTTTCCCAATAATCGAAATATCAAATCGAACCAAAATCTTCACATCCGATCCATACCCTTAGGTGATCTATTTATTTATGAAATAAAAACCCTTAACTATTAGGAAATTACAACTTTAGTCCCCAAACTTTTCCAAAGTGTATACTTTGGCCATAAAATTTTTAGAATTTTCATTTTAAACATTTTAAACTTCAATTCCCATTCCAATTTTCCTTGAAATTCAAACAAAATTTAAGAATATCTTATTCAATTCACTATCTATCACATGATACCTTTAAACCTTAGAAATTTCCTTTCCAAAACCCATAATTAAAGAAATCCTAACTTTTGCATTTTTGTCATTTTAGCCACTAAGTTAGCTTTTAAGCTATTATCTTAGTACTAAATGACCCTTAATCAACTTAGTAAATTTTGGGGTATTACAATTCTCTCACCTTAAGAAAATTAGTCCTCGAATTTTTCAATACGCATCTTGGTTCCAAAAGGTAAGGAAACTATTTTCTCATATTTTCTTCTTATTTCTCTCAAGTCGTTTCTTTAACCTTATGATTTTTGTCAAAGAATTTTGACAAACGTGGTTGTATTGTTTTCTTTAGCTCTTTGACTCTCTGTACTAGGATCTTTACCAATTCTTTTTCATAGCTTAAATCTGGCTGAATCTTTATTTTCTCCAGAGTAACAACAACAAGTGGGAGGTCTAGCCAATATTTCCAGAGAAATTGATACATTATGAATCTTCTTAATTTCCAAATATAAAGCTAACTATTAAAAGCTTAACTATCAGGCTAACTTCTTTCACAATTTCTTATAGTCCAATAAATTTTGAACTTAACTTTCTTTTGTCTAAATCATAACACCTTCTTCCAAGGTGAAACTTTTAAGGAATACTTTATCCTTAACTTCAAATTAAATATCTTTTCTTTCAGGGGTCAACATATAGTTTCCATCATCAAGATAGAAATTCTTCCTTAATAATACAAATATCTATCAACCCTAACTTCCAAGTTTTCAGTTTCACTCTTTTCCACTTGTTTGAACCTTGACAACATTTCTCATCTTTCTTTAAAGATAGCTTATTTAATCCAATATGGTAAATTTTATTCTTAACTTGACAATCAAAACATCATCTTCTTTTAATGCAAATCTTGCATTCATAGCTCTTAAGACAACAAGTGTCTTTCAACTGAGAGCGTCAGCTACCACATTAACTTTTTCTAAATGATAATCAATGACCACATCATAATCTTTAAGAAGCTCGATCCAACTTCTTTGCCTCAAGTTCAACTCTTCTTTAGTAAGCATATACTTTAAACTTTTATAACCTATATAAATATAACATCGTTCACTATATAAATAATGATGCCATGTCTGTAAAGTAAATATAGCCATTGCCAGCTCCAAATCCTAAGTAAGATAATTTCTATCGTATATCATAAGTTGTCTCAAGCATAGACCATTACTTTTCATTCTGGTTGTACTGGTACTGTGGCTTCTATTAAGATCTTCCTTAATGTCTAAAAGTTTTCTTGGCATTTATTTGTTCAACTGAATGGCATTTCTTCCCTCAATAGCTTAGTCAATGAGGATGCAATCATCAATAAATTCTGAACCTCTAAAACATTCTTCAGAGGTTTCCATTCAACTATAATTTGTACTTTCTTGGGGTCTACTCTTATTCTCACTGCAAAATCAACATAACGAATAAAACAACTTTTGGCAACCAAATTCACACTTTAACAAATTAGCATAAAGCTTCTTTTCTTGAAAGGTCTGAAGAACAATGCAAAAAATAGGCATCTTATTCTTCCTTTTTCCTTCGAATAGAACAAAATATACTTAATGAACTCTACCAAAAATTGGTCCAAGCAAAATTAGAATACTTGGTTCATTAGGCTTATAAATGTCCTAGGTATCATCACGAACTCATTGTATTCATACCGAGTCTGAAAAGTTATCTTTAGAATTTATTCTTCCTTGATCTTTTTTTAACTGGTCAAAAGATCATCAGTCTTCGGAAAAAGATATTTATTCTTTACTATTACCTTCTCGAGCTGATGGAAATTAGTCTCTCTTTCACAATTAACACTGGTGCACCCCCAAGATGACACACTTGGCTTTATAAAACATCGACCTAACAGTCCTTGCAATTTGTACCTTTAAATCTTGAAGTTTGGTCGAAGCCATTTTATACGGGGCCATTATTTTAGGCACAATGCCTGGTAACATCTTTATTTTGAATTTCACCTCTCAATCTAGAGGTAATTCCGAGTAACCCATCTGGGAATACATCCGGATATTTTTGGACAATTGAGTTATTTTGCAATTTAACTTCAACATCCCGAGTATCCACTACATTTGCTAAGAAAACTTAACAACATTATAACAACAATTTCTTTAATAAGACAACTGAAATTACATTGGAAAAGGGATTTACCCTTTTATCAACTATTACTAGTTTTGTACCTTCCGTGTTTTTTTAATACTAATCGCTTTATGCGACAATTCATCATGACTTGATAGGAAGGTAACCAATTCATGCCCACCATCATCTTCAACTCCTCGAAAGATAATTCCATTAAATTTATCGGGAACTCTATTTCTTATGTTTTAACAAGCAATTCCACATGTTCAGCTAGCCCTTACATTACAACCCAACAAACTCGTGACCGCTATATTACTTGAAATGGGTTCTAAAAGGATGTCTCCTTCACTATTCTACTTCGTACTTATATACGAATGTGTAAAGCTAGGACCCATCAACATCAATACAGGTTTATCCAGAAAGATGAGATGTACCTTCTATGATTTTCGAATCCTCCCAATCTTTATCAGATCCCGATGTTATACACTCGGACTGATATGTGCAATCCTAGCTGCGTAGCAATTTCAAATGTTTCCCGGCTTTAACTTAACATTGAGTAGCAATACAACTCCATCCAATTTCTCGAGATCAAACGAAGTGGAATCCGTCCAGTGTAATCCTTAGATTATTCATTTATAAATCAACAATCACTGGACCTTAATATGCTTTTCCTTTCAATTATGGTGTTCCCAAACTTTTTAATTCCTTAATCCGCACAGCACTCCTTGTTGTACGAAAGCCCTTTCTTGTTCCGATTTATCCGAAGGGTTATCATTAACCTTATTGTTAATACTCTTGATTCCTTCCAAAGCTTCCAATTTATCAATTTATCACGCTTTCTTGACTCAAATATTTCTTATAATTCCTCCCAATTTACATTAGTAAGGAGCGACATCAATCAAATCATAAAAACATCACACCAAGAATATTGATATCCTAGTGGCATGTATACTATTTTTAACATAAAACCACTTCCATTTAGGCAGAGAATCAAGCTAAATCTGCAGCTCTAATACCAATAAATGTAACACCCTTTTTCCCATATCCACCGCTGAATACGAGTTAGAGGTATCACAAAACATTCATAAAACCCAACATTTGTAATTCGGTAAAATTTTGTTTCTTTAAAAATATTGCAATATATTTAGTTTTTAATTACAAATCTAGTTAATCACGTAAAGTTTAAACATAATATTTTCCTCATCAAATTGAGTTTATTTTCAGGAAGAAACTTATTAATTTAATTTTTCTTTATATAATTAGTAAAATCGCCTAAAAACCTTTGATTTAAAATTCATCCGGATACCAAATAAAATACAAATTCTATCGGAGCAGGCATACCCTTTTAATATACATGCCAACTAATAAATATCAAACAAAGATCAAAAGATATCTTACGATATTGATGTACCATGTTATTGATTGATGATGTCCATATATGCTCCTTACTCCAACCATTTCTTTTTTCCAAGGTGTAAAATAGTTACATACTAAGTATTTACTTAGTAAGGCAATAATTCAATTCAATTGCAATTGTCATAATATCAATATTAATGATTAACAATGCATATGATCACCTTATCATTACATGCTCGTTAACATAAATAAATATGTATATCAAAGTGATAAGATTAGATCTTACCAATATCGTTGCCATTTCCACCGTAAGCTTTTAATGCTTACCAATACCTTTTTCCATTTCTATCCGCAAGCTTTCAAGCTTATCTTTCTTGTTTTTTTTTATTATTTTCAATTTATTTAGCCCAAGGTATCAAATTAAGAGATTCTATGTACACGAGTCATCCCCCATATCCAACCTTTCTTGAGTATGTATATTATTTGCACCAGTAGTGCTTAGCACCCTAATTGGTTTCAGTATACCCAAACCTTGCATGAGTATACCCTCATTGAGTATTAATAAAATTGCACCGTAGTGCTTAACACCCTAATTGTTTCCGTATACCAAACCTTGCAAGAGTATACCCTCAATAAGTATTTATGAATAATGCACAAGTACTTAGAATATTTATACAAATGTTTATGACCCTATGGATATCCAACTATACCATCGAACCTCTATATCATACATTGGCCTTTATTTCATCATTTATGTCATCAATGGCAACATATATTAATCAATATATATATATATATATCAACATTTGACATTTTATACTAGAAAAAATATTTCAATCTCACCAATGTAAGTAATCATATGATCAATGCATTTTATATTTCAGTTCTTGACATATTACGATATTTCAATCATATACTCAATGACATAAATATCATAGCAACAATAATTTAGGGTAGGCTCATCGCAAGCCATCCCAATCATGTATAAAATATCAATGTAGTATGACATGTATGCAATTGCACTCACCTGGGCCATTTATTAGCATGCCTCACTAAGTCCTCTTTGATCCTTTCCTTCATCGTACCTCGAACGTCCCTTGATTCGAACTTAACTTCATAATTCAAATAAGTAAAATATTTGTTAGATCCAAGTCTAACAATATATTAGACATATTGACAAAAATAATTATCCGAATACAAAATCTCCAAATGTTTTTTCTTCTTCCTTATATTTTCAAAAACTCATTATGGTCCTTAGTGACCAATTTGAACTTCCATTAATCCCTTTCAAGCATACTATTCAACCTTAGATACAAAGTGTATCAATTCTCATTTTCTGGCAGTTTGCAGTACCTCCAAAGAAATATTTCTATAAAATAATCTACAACTCGAATTTGATTCTGTTTGTTCTGAAAGAAACTAGATTCAATAATATTTTCAACCATATAAATTAATAGCCCAAATTCAACTTGTACGATTTATGGTGAATTTTCAAAGTCAATTTCCATAATTGAATTTCAGAACAGCCTGCTATACTGTTTTATGACCTTTCACCACTTAAAAATTCATATCTTTTGACTCGGAACTCAAAATCAGATTCCGTTTGTTGGACACTAAACTAAACGAAAAAATATTTATATTAGTGTAAAATTCACTATCTAACCATTCTTATAGAATTTATGGTGAATTTTCAAAGTTACTGTCATAAACCAGTTTTTCTACACAGCTTCCATAAACAACTTCAACTTTTATACTAACTTCTCCTTACATCTCTACTTTTCAATTTAGTCCAACTACTTGTTGTAAACCATCATCTTATGACCTTCTTCATCAAATAATTATTCACAATAACTCTCCTTAATTTTCCTTCTTTTACAAAAATAGTCACTAAAATGCAAAGATAAGGATTCATGCTTCTTAACTTTGCAATTTAGTCCTCAATTCAACATTACTACCTTAATTCCATCATTACAACTAAAAATCAGATTTAACCCCCATACAAAACTTCAATTTTGATTTGGTCACTTTGACAATTTGTCAAAATGGTCACTAATTCAATTCAACATCAATTTAGCATTCTAACTTCATTTTCTTATCTCTAACATCACTAATAACATAAATACACTCCAAATTATAAAAATTCAGATTTGGTCCTTCAACTTTTCAAGTTTCAAAAATGGTCCATACACAATTAAACTAAGGGTTTTGCTTCCAAACAACAATTCAAGCTTACTAGATCATTATTTCAACATCACAAACCCTAACTTAAACTTGAATCCATAAACCCTAATCATCTTCATAATAATCAAAACATGTAAAACTTAAATCCCAACTCAATATCATGATTTTAACATCATACTAGCTTGATTTCAACTTGAATTCAATCATGGAATCATAAAATCTCAAAAGCCCCAATTTGATCCATAAACACTAATTTATTTGTCATGTAAATTCTCATAAAATAAGCATGGATTCCATGAATTATTGATATCAAAAGATAGGGCTTGAAGAGTAAAACAACTTTGTAGTTGAAGAGATTACATGAAAACTGGGTTTCGGGGCTTGAATCGAGCCTGGAAAATTCTTTCTCTTTCTTTCCCTAGCCCTCACGTTTGCTGCTGGAAAAGATGAAAAAAAATCTTCATCTTTTCACCATTATTTTACACATATATCTATTAAATGAATATTAAATTCATTTAATTGTGAAATTATAATATTTCCCTTTTTATCCAATGGTTGAGATTGATTTTATCATCAATCAGGGGGCCAAGATTTAATCTTCTATTTTATCTTTCCAAAATTGCCCTTATAACTTTTTAAATATTTAAAAATTGTCATTGGGGGAAAATGACCAATTTGCCCTCCAACTAATTTTTATTTACTAGTTTGTTTCAAATTGCCATTCCATTAAAATCTAACTAAATCTAGTTAGAATTCAACCAACCATAATAAAATATTCTTAAAATAACATTTTATGACTTTTCCATAGCTTTTGGATCGGTCTCAAAAATTTCCATTCGGTCCAATATACCGATAAATAATCCTTTGCTCAAAAATAAACTGTAGGATTCATCTTGAATCAAACTAAAAATATTTCCAACAGTTGGAAATGACTTTTATAACCTTTCTCTATCATATGGCAAAATTTCAAAATTTTCGATTCGATATGGGTATCCAATTCCACTTAAACTTTAACTCGCAATTTTCCCAATAATCGAAATATCAAATCGAACCAAAATCTTCACATCCGATCCATACCCTTAGGTGATCTATTTATTTATGAAATAAAAACCCTTAACTATTAGGAAATTACAACTTTAGTCCCCAAACTTTTCCAAAGTGTATACTTTGGCCATAAAATTTTTAGAATTTTCATTTTAAACATTTTAAACTTCAATTCCCATTCCAATTTTCCTTGAAATTCAAACAAAATTTAAGAATATCTTATTCAATTCACTATCTATCACATGATACCTTTAAACCTTAGAAATTTCCTTTCCAAAACCCATAATTAAAGAAATCCTAACTTTTGCATTTTTGTCATTTTAGCCACTAAGTTAGCTTTTAAGCTATTATCTTAGTACTAAATGACCCTTAATCAACTTAGTAAATTTTGGGGTATTACAATTCTCTCACCTTAAGAAAATTCGTCCTCGAATTTTTCAATACGTACTTGGTTCCAAAAGGTAAGGAAACTATTTTCTCATATTTTCTTCTTATTTCTCTCAAGTCGTTTCTTTAACCTTATGATTTTTGTCAAAGAATTTTGACAAACGTGGTTGTATTGTTTTCTTAGCTCTTTGACTCTCTGTGCTAGGATCTTTACCAATTCTTTTTCATAGCTTAAATCTGGCTGAATCTTTATTTTCTCCAGAGTAACAACAAGTGGGAGGTCTAGCCAATATTTCCAGAGAATTGATACATTATGAATCTTCTTAATTTCCAAATATAAAGCTAACTATTAAGCTTAACTATCAGGCTAACTTCTTTCACAATTTCTTATAGTCCAATAAATTTTGAACTTAACTTTCTCTTTGTCTAAATCATAACACCTTCTTCCAAGGTGAAACTTTTAAGGAATACTTTATCCTTAACTTCAAATTAAATATCTTTTCTTTCAGGGTCAACATATAGTTTCCATCATCAAGATAGAAATTCTTCCTTAATAATACAAATATCTATCAACCCTAACTTCCAAGTTTTCAGTTTCACTCTTTTCCACTTGTTTGAACCTTGACAACATTTCTCATCTTTCTTTAAAGATAGCTTATTTAATCCAATATGGTAAATTTTATTCTTAACTTGACAATCAAAACATCATCTTCTTTTAATGCAAATCTTGCATTCATAGCTCTTAAGACAACAAGTGTCTTTCAACTGAGAGCGTCAGCTACCACATTAACTTTTTCTAAATGATAATCAATGACCACATCATAATCTTTAAGAAGCTCGATCCAACTTCTTTGCCTCAAGTTCAACTCTTCTTTAGTAAGCATATACTTTAAACTTTTATAACCTATATAAATATAACATCGTTCACTATATAAATAATGATGCCATGTCCAGAAAGTAAATATAGCCATTGCCACTCCAAATCCTAAGTAAGATAATTTCTATCGTATATCATAAGTTGTCTCAAGCATAGACCATTACTTTTCATTCTGGTTGTACTGGTACTGTGGCTTCTATTAAGATCTTCCTTAATGTCTAAAAGTTTTCTTGGCATTTATTTGTTCAATCTGAATGGCATTTCTTCCCTCAATAGCTTAGTCAATGAGGATGCAATCATCAATAAATTCTGAACCTCTAAAACATTCTTCTTGAGGTTTCCATTCAACTATAATTTGTACTTTCTTGGGGTCTACTTATTATTCTCACTGCAAAATCAACATAACGAATAAAACAACTTTTGGCAACCAAATTCACACTTTAACAAATTAGCATAAAGCTTCTTTTCTTGAAAGGTCTGAAGAACAATGCAAAAAATAGGCATCTTATTCTTCCTTTTTTTCCTTGAATAGAACAAAATATACTTAATGAACTCTACCAAAAATTGGTCCAAGCAAAATTAGAATACTTGGTTCATTAGGCTTATAAATGTCCTAGGTATCATCACGAACTCATTGTATTCATACCGAGTCTGAAAAGTTATCTTTAGAATTTATTCTTCCTTGATCTTTTTTTAACTGGTCAAAAGATCATCAGTCTTCGGAAAAAGATATTTATTCTTTACTATTACCTTCTCGAGCTGATGGAAATTAGTCTCTCTTTCACAATTAACACTGGTGCACCCCCAAGATGACACACTTGGCTTTATAAAACATCGACCTAACAGTCCTTGCAATTTGTACCTTTAAATCTTGAAGTTTGGTCGAAGCCATTTTATACGGGGCCATTATTTTAGGCACAATGCCTGGTAACATCTTTATTTTGAATTTCACCTCTCAATCTAGAGGTAATTCCGAGTAACCCATCTGGAATACATCCGGATATTTTTGGACAATTGAGTTATTTTGCAATTTAACTTCAACATCCCGAGTATCCACTACATTTGCTAAGAAAACTTAACAACATTATAACAACAATTTCTTTAATAAGACAACTGAAATTACATTGGAAAAGGGATTTACCCTTTTATCAACTATTACTAGTTTTGTACCTTCCGTGTTTTTTTAATACTAATCGCTTTATGCGACAATTCATCATGACTTGATAGGAAGGTAACCAATTCATGCCCACCATCATCTTCAACTCCTCGAAAGATAATTCCATTAAATTTATCGGGAACTCTATTTCTTATGTTTTAACAAGCAATTCCACATGTTCAGCTAGCCCTTACATTACAACCCAACAAACTCGTGACCGCTATATTACTTGAAATGGGTTCTAAAAGGATGTCTCCTTCACTATTCTACTTCGTACTTATATACGAATGTGTAAAGCTAGGACCCATCAACATCAATACAGGTTTATCCAGAAAGATGAGATGTACCTTCTATGATTTTCGAATCCTCCCAATCTTTATCAGTCCTGATGTTATACACTCGGACTGATATGTGCAATCCTAGCTGCGTAGCAATTTCAAATGTTTCCCCAGCTTTAACTTAACATTGAGTAGCAATACAACTCCATCCAATTTCTCAGTATCCAAACAGTGGAATCCGTCCAGTGTAATCCTTAGATTATTCAGTTATAAATCAACAATCACTGGACCTTAATATGCTTTTCCTTTCAATTATGGTGTTCCCAAACTTTTTAATTCCTTAATCCGGCACAGGCACTCCTTGTTGTACCAGTGCCCCTTTCTTGTTCCGATTTATCCGAAGGGTTATCATTAACCTTATTGTTAATACTCTTGATTCCTTCCAAAGCTTCCAATTTATCAATTTATCACGCTTTCTTGACTCAAATATTTCTTATAATTCCTCCCAATTTACATTAGTAAGGAGCGACATCAATCAAATCATAAAAACATCACACCAGTAATATTGATATCCTAGTGGCATGTATACTATTTTTAACATAAAACCACTTCCATTTAGGCAGAGAATCGGCTAAATCTGCAGCTCTAATACCAATAAATGTAACACCCTTTTTCCCATATCCACCGCTGAATACGAGTTAGAGGTATCACAAAACATTCGTAAAACCCTCTACATTTGTAATTCGGTAAAATTTTGTTTCTTTAAAAATATTGCAATATATTTAGTTTTTAATTACAAATCTAGTTAATCACGTAAAGTTTAAACATAATATTTTCCTCATCAAATTGAGTTTATTTTCAGGCAGTAACTTATTAATTTAATTTTTCTTTATATAATTAGTAAAACTGCCTAAAAACTGCCTGATTTAAAATTCATCCAGATACCAAATAAAATACAAATTCTATCAGAGCAGGCATACCCTTTTAATATACATGCCAACTAATAAATATCAAACAGTATCAAAAGATATCTTACTGATACTGATGTACCTGTTATTGATTGATGATGTCCATATATGCTCCTTACTCCAACCATTTCTTTTTTCCTACGTGTAAAATAGTTACATACTAAGTATTTACTTAGTAAGGCAATAATTCGAATTCAATTGCAATTGTCATAATATCAATATTAATCATTAACAATGCATATGATCACCTTATCATTACATGCTCGTTAACATAAATAAATATGTATATCAAAGTGATAAGATTAGATCTTACCAATACCGTTGCCATTTCCACCCGTAAGCTTTTAATGCTTACCAATACCTTTTTCCATTTCTATCTGCAAGCTTTCAAGCTTATCTTTCTATTTTTTTTTTATTATTTTCAATTTATTTAGCCCAAGGTATCAAATTAAGAGATTCTATGTACACGAGTCATTCCCCCATATCCAACCTTTCTTGAGTATGTATATTATTTGCACCGTAGTGCTTAGCACCCTAATTGGTTTCGTATACCCAAACCTTGCATGAGTATACCCTCATTGAGTATTAATAAAATTGCACCGTAGTGCTTAACACCCTAATTGTTTCCGTATACCAAACCTTGCAAGAGTATACCCTCAATGAGTATTTATGAATAATGCACCGAAGTACTTAGAATATTTATACAGCTGTTTATGACCCTATGGATATCCAACTATACCATCGAACCTCTATATCATACATTGGCCTTTATTTCATCATTTATGTCATCAATGGCAACATATATTAATCAATATATATATATATATATCAACATTTGACATTTTATACTAGAAAAAATATTTCAATCTCATCAATGTAAGTAATCATATGATCAATGCATTTTATATTTCAGTTCTTGACATATTACGATATTTCAATCATATACTCAATGACATAAATATCATAGCAACAATAATTTAGGGTAGGCTCATCGCAAGCCATCCCAATCATGTATAAAATATCAATGTAGTATGACATGTATGCAATTGCACTAACCTGGGCCATTTATTAGTATGCCTCACAAAGTCCTCTTTGATCCTTTCCTTCATCGTACCTCGAACGTCCCTTGATTCGAACTTAACTTCATAATTCAAATAAGTAAAATATTTGTTAGATCCAAGTCTAACATTATCTTAGACATATTGACCAAAATAATTATTCGAATACAAAATCTCCAAATGTTTTCTCTTCTTCCTTATATTGTTCAAAAACTCATTATGGTCCTTAGTGACCAATTTGAACTTCCATTAATCCCTTTCAAGCTTACTATTCAACCTTAGATACAAAGTGTATCAATTCTCATTTTCTGGCAGTTTGCAGTACCTCCAAAGAACTATTTATATAAAATAATCTACAACTCGAAATTCGATTCTGTTTGTTCTGAAAGAAATTAGATTCAATAAGCTTTTCAACCATATAAATTAATAGCCCAAATTCAACTCGTACGATTTATGGTGAATTTTCAAAGTCAATTTCCAGAATTGAATTTTGGAACAGCTTGCAATACTGTTTTATGACCTTTCACCACTTAAAAATTCATATCTTTTGACTCGGAGCTCGAAATCAGATTCCGTTTGTTGGACATGAAACTAAACGAAAAAATATTTATATCGGTATAAAATTCACCATCTAACCATTTTTGTAGAATTTATGGTGAATTTTCAAAGTTACTGCCATAAACCAGTCTTTCTACACATCTTCCATAAACAACTTCAACTTTTATACTAACTTCTCCTTGCTTCTCTACTTTTCAATTTAGTCCAACTACTTGCTGTAAACCATCATCTTATGATCTTCTTCATCAAATAACTATTCACAATAACTCTCCTTAATTTTCCTTCTTTACCGAAATTATCACTAAAATGCAAAGATAAGGATTCATGCTTCTTAACTTTTCAATTTAGTCCTCAATTCAACATTACTACCTTAATTCCATCATTACAACTAAAAATCAGATTTAACCCCCATACAAAACTTCAATTTTGATTTGGTCACTTTGACAATTTGTCAAAATGGTCACTAATTCAATTCAACATCAATTTAGCATTCTAACTTCATTTTCTTATCTCTAACATCATTAATAACATAAATACAGTCCAAATTATAAAAATTCAGATTTGGTCCTTCAACTTTTCAAGTTTCTGAAATGGTCCATACACAATTTAACTTAGGGTTTTGCTTTCAAACAACAATTCAAGCTTACTAGATCAATATTTCAACATCACAAACCCTAAATTAAACTTGAATCCATAAACCCTAATCATCTTCATAATAATCAAAACATGTAAAACTTAAATCCTAACTCAATATCATGATTTTAACATCATACTAGCTTGATTTCAACTTGAATTCAATCATGGAATCATAAAATCTCAAAAGCCCCAATTTGATCCATAAATCCTCATTTCTTTCTCATGTAAATTCTCATAAATCAAGCATGGATTCCATGAATTATTGATATCAAAAGATAGGGCTTGAAGAGTAGAACAACTTTGTAGTTGAAGAGATTACCTAAAAACCAGGTTTCGGGGCTTGAATCGAGCTTGGAAATTTTTTTTTCTTTCTTTCCCTAGTCCTCACGTTTGCTGCTGGAAAAGATGAACAAAATCTTCATCTTTTCACCAATATTTTACACATATATCTATTAAATGAATATTAAATTCATTTAATAGTGAAATTACAATTTTGCCCTTTTTATACAATGGTTGAGATTGATTTTATCACCAATTAAGGGCCAAGATTTAATCTTCCATTTTCTCTTTCGAAAATTGCCCTTATAACTTTTTAAATATTTCAAAATTGCCATTGGGGACAAATGACCAATTTGCCCTCCAACTAGTCTTTATTTACTAGTTTGTTTCCAAATTGCCATTCCATTACAATCTAACTAAATCTAGTTAGAATTCAACCAACCATAATAAAATATTCTTAAAATAAAATTTTATGACTTTTCCATAGCTTTTGAATCAGTCTCCAAAATTTCTATTCGATCCAATATATCGATAAATAGTCATTTGCTCAAAAATAAACTATAGGATTTATCTTGAATCAAACTAAAAATATTTCCAACACTTGGAAATGACTTTTGTAACCTTTCTCTATCATATGGAAAAATTTCAAAATTTTCCAGTTCGATCTGGGTATCCGAATTCCACTTAAACTTTAACTGCGATTTTCCAAATAATTGAAATATCAAATCGAACCAAAATCTTCACATTCGATCCACACCCTTAGGTGATCTATTTATTTATGAAATAAAAACCCTTAACTTTTAGGAAATTACAACTTTAGACCTCAAACTTTTCCAAAGTTTATACTTTAGCCATAAAATTTTTAGAATTTACATTTTGGTCACTAACATTTTAAACTTCAATTCCCATTCCAATTTCCTTGAAATTCAACCAAACTTTAAGAATACCTTATTCAATTCGCTATCTATCACATGATACCTTTAAACCTTAGAAATTTCCTTTCTAAAACCCATAATTAAAGAAATCCTAACTTTTGCATTTTTGTGATTTTAGTCACTAAGTTAGCTTTTAAGCTATTATCTTAGTACTAAATGACCCTTAATCAACTTAGTAAATGTTGGGGTATTACACTCTAGGATACCAAAGACCTAAACAAGGTGTGTCCTTAAAGTATCTAAAGATTCTCTTAACGACTATAAGGTGTGATTCTCTAGGACTAGCTTGAAACCTAGCACACAGGTAAACACTAAACTTAATATCTAGTCTACTTGCGGTAAGGTAAAGCAAAGAACAAATCATAGAGCGATAAAGCTTTAAATCAACACACTTACCTCCTTCATCTTTATCAAGCTTTATAGAAGAGCTCATTGGTGTGGCTTGAGGTTTCACATTCTTCAAGCTTTATAGAACAAATCATAGCACGCATGTCCTTGATGTACTTAGCTTGATTAATGAAGGTTCAATCCTTCCTTTGTTTGATTTGGAGCCCCAAGAAGAATGAGAGCTCCCCCATCATGCTCATCTCGAACTCACCTTGCATTAGCTTAGCAAACTCTTGGCAAAACAACTCATTAGTAGAACCAAAAATGATATCATCAACATAAATTTGAACTACTAAGATGTCTTTGCCATTTCTTTTAATAAAAAGTGTAGTGTCCACCTTTCCTTTTTCAAAACCTTTTTCAATCAAAAATCTTGAAAGCTTTTCATACCAAGCTCTAGGAGCTTGCCATATAAAGCTTTAGTAAGTTTAAAAACATGGTTTGGAAATTTAGGATTGTCAAAACCTGGTGGTTGTTCCACATACACTTCTTCATTTATAAAACCATTTAAAAATGCACTTTTGACATCCATTTGAGAAAGCTTGAACTCATGATAACATGCAAATGCAAGAAGCATCCTAATAGCTTCCATCCTAGCTACGGGTGTATAAGTTTCATCAAAATCAATTCCCTTTTCTTGAGTGTAACCTTAAGCAAAATGTCTAGTCCTTCAAGGCTTCTAAAGGTGGATCTTGTACTTCTTCTTCCTTGGTTGGAACCTCATCCACCTTTGATGATTGTCCACCATCATTGGCTTCAATGATTCCTACATCATCATCATCACAGAATCCTTCCTCGGAAGGAGGTTATCATCGAAAACCACACGTATAGACTCTTCTACAAATAAGGTTCTTTTTTAAAAACTCGATAGGATTTAGACTTTAAAGAATAACCTAGAAAATAGCTTCATCACTTTTTGCATCAAATTTACCAAAATTGTCTTTTCCATTATTTAAAACAAAACACTTGCAACCAAAAATATGAAAATAGCTAATGTTAGGCTTCTTTAATTTTAAAATCTCATAAGGAGTTTTCTTTAAAATGGGCCTAATCATTACTCGATTTATAATGTAGCAAGCAGTATTTGTGGCTTCCGCCCAAAAATACTTAGGTAAATTGTTTTCACAAATCATGGTTCTAGCCATTTCCTCTAAACTTCGGTTTTTCCTGTCAACTACCTCATTTTGTTAAGGAGTGCGATGTGTAGAAAAATTGTGGCTAATACCATTAGAATTACAAAAATCCTCAAAACCTGGATTTTGAAACTCAGTTCCATGGTCACTTATAATATGAGAAATTTGTTGACCAAGATCATTTTGAGAAATTTTTGAAAATGTGATGAATTTTTCTAAAGCCTCATCCTTGGTGCTTAAAAATAGAACCCAAGTGTATCTATAGTAATCACCAACTAAAACATATGCATATGATTTTCCACCCAAGCTAGTAGTTCTAATTGGCCTAAAAAGATCTATATGGATCAATTGTAATACCCTACTAGTTGAAACATCATTAATGGATTTAAAAGATACGTGTTTTTATTTACCCTTAGCACAAGCATCACAAATTTTATCTAAAGAAAAATTTAGCTTAGGTAAACCTCTTACTAGATTTTGGGAAACTAATTTCTCTAAAAAACTTATGCTAGCATGCCCTAGTTTCCCATGCAATAATCATGCATCATTTTCATCTTTAGCAACCAAACATGCTTGGGATGTATGAATGTCATCTAAATGCACCATGTAAATGTTACCTATGCGATGACCAATGAGCATTATCTTATTTGTTTTAATGTCTAAAATTTTGCAACCATTAACATCAAAAAGAACATTAAAACCCTTATCACATAGTTGACTAATGCTCAACAAGTTATGTTTTAGACCATTGACATATAAAACATCTTCAATGAGTATAGAAGAAAGATTACCAACGGAACCAATACCCTCAATGTAGCCTTTGGATTTGTCACCAAATGTCACCACTCCTTGGCTTTAGCTCCATGAATCTACTCTTGTCTCCAGTCATGTGTCTTGGGCATCCACTATCAAGGTACCATGAGTTTTGACTTGAAGCTTTAGCCTTGTAGCAATTCTCCCCCTACAAATAAAGAATTAATTCTTTTTTTTGGTACCAAAATCATTTTGGGTCCATGAGAATTAGCCCCCAAATACTTGGTTCCCTTAGGAATCCAAGATGCAATTGCATGAATGTTATTAGAAGCTTCAAGTTCCTTAGGAACCCATACACTTCTAATTCTTTTACCTTTAGGGTGCCTTTGAGAGTTTCTTTGTTTGTGGTTCATAAAGTTTCTTTTCACATAGTTGGTTTTAGAAGATTGGCCCTTTTCAAAATAGTACTACCAACTTTGTTCAAAGAAGCTTTGAGTTCATTCACCACTTTGTGGTGATTATCATAGAATTTGGAAAGAAGATTGTTTAAATCAAAATTTTCATTTTGAAAATATTTTAGGTCATCTTGTAAAACCAAAATCTTCTTTTCAAGTTTCGAGTTGATTTTTAAAAGAGAATCATCTTGAGCTTTTAAATCAGAAATTGTTTGCTTGTTTTTCAAAATTGATTCTTTAAATTTTTCTATCAACTCATCGTAAACCTCTTGCAACTCATCATATGCATCATGCAATTAATCATGTGTAAAATCAAAGGATGATGAGTTAGAGATTACCATAGAATCCTCCTCAAGAGCCATGAGGCAAAGGTTGGCCACTTCTTGCTCTTCATCCTCGGATGATTCCTCATCACTCCAAGTTGTAATTTGAGCTTTGAGCTTCTTATTCTTTCCAAAGCTCTTCCTTTTTAGTTGAGGGCACTCCGTTCGAATGTGACCCAATTTCTTGCACTCATAGCATATGAGTTGGTCCTTATTTTTCTCTTTGTTTTTGTTCTTGAAGAGTCTTCTTTGGTTAAGCTTTCTTCCCCGGTTAGACTTCATGAACCGAGTAAACTGTTTGGCTAACATAGCCATCTCTTCGTCTTCCTCCTCACTCAAATCACTCGCATCAAAAGAAGCTTTGAGAATAATTCTGAGTTTCTTCTTTTCTACCTCTTGTTTCTCCACTCTTTTCTTTTCTCTCTTCTTTTCCTCTTCTCTTTCTTGCTTCATGATCTTATAAGTAAGGAGAGATCCCACCAATTCATCAAGCTTCAACATCTTCGAATTCTTGGTCTCGATGATTGTGGTTCTCTTCTCATTCTATGATTTGGGAAGAGAATAGAGAAGCTTTTAAACTAGCTTGTCTTCTAGAATGATCTCACTGAAGCCTTTGAGACCATTTACTATGACGGAGAACCGATTGAACATTTTGGAAACGCTCTCATTAGTCTCTATCTTGAAGTTCTTGTAGCTCAAGTTAAGGGTTCCAATCTTGGTCTCCTTTACATCGTTGGTTCCTTCGTAGGTGGTCTCTAGCTTGTCCTACATCTTCTTTGCACTTGTGCAAGATGACATCTTCGCGTACATGTCGGGTCCAAGTGCACAAAAGATGATGTGTAGGACCTTGTCATTCACTTTTATTCTTCTTTTATCTTCATCACTCATCTCCACCTTGGTATTTGGAACAAGTCTTCCTTCTTCATCACTCTTCATTGGAATAGTTGGACCATCTTCCATTACATCCCATAGTGTGTAGTCATTGGATTTAATGAAGAGCCTCATTCTATTCTTCCAATAAGGATTGTTATCCCCATTGAAGATGGTAGTTTGGTGATCGATTGTGACTCGTACAAGTTTGGCCCGGAGGTAGATGCCATGGCTTCAATGGTATGTTGATCAATCACTCCTAGGATCTCTTCAAGTGGGTGTGAATCCTTCAATGAGTGAAGCTCTAATATCAATTATTGAGATGATCAAACAATGGTGGAATGGCCAAGAGGGGGTGAATTGGCTTTTAAATTTTTAAGGGAGTGAAATTGTAATATCCCAAATTTTAGCTAGTGACCAAAATGTAAATTTTGAAAGTTTAGGGGTTAAAGTATAAACTATGGAAAAGTTTGGGGAGTAAAGTGTAAATTTCCCCAACAAGTGATTTTATTCAGTATAAGAGTGAATCGGATCGAAATAGGTACCTTGATATCGGTTTTAAGAATTAAGATACAGAAAAAGGTCCCGAATTTGGATGGAATGAAATTGTTAAGCGTGGTCAAGCCAGAAAAACACAAGGATGGGTGACCTTCAGGAAGGACCCATAAAAGTGTTTATGATCAATATCTTGGACTCATTAAGAGTAAAGAATATTCGTATGGATTTAAGATAAAGGATTTCTAAGAGAAATTTTACTTTTTGAAAATTTTCGATAATTATCGGGATAATAGACTGAGTTAAGAAAATTCAGTCTAAGTCATTAAGGGAGGAAGTTTTTATGAGATGATAATGTTTATTTCCCGAATATGGAAATATGAAATTTTTGGAATAAATCTGATAGTTCAGAAAAGGTAAAATTGCAATAGAAGTATTTTACGAATATCGGGAAATCAGATAGAATTGAAATTTTGAAGACAGTTCCAAAGATTATGGGAAATTTATAAAATATTATTTTATGAATATTTTATTGTTGGATGGATTCTAACTAGATTTAGTTAGACTATGATAGAGTGGATATAAAGCTTTAAAGTTCGTAGGAAGAAAATTTGGAAATCGTATTGAGTAAGATTCGAATATTTGGATCAAATAAAATGTCCTAAATAAATATCTAAGATATTTATGAAGGAGGATGGTTGGATTGGAACCAAATTGGTTCAATTTTAATGGAATGGCAATTTTTAAGACTTGTTGTAAATAAAGACTAGTTGGAGGGCAAATTGGACATTTGCCATGGATGGCATTTTTGAAATATTTTGAAACATTGAGGGCAATTTTTAAAGTTGAATAACACTTGGATTTGATCATGGCCATTGATTTTTGATAAGATTAAATCTTGGCCTTTGGATTAAAAGGGTAAATTAGTAATTTCACTAATTAAATGAATTTTAAATTCATTTAATTTTAGCATGTGGATTAAATAAGTAAAAGATGAACCAAATTTGTTCATCTTTCTTGAAATATTTCGGACTAAAGGGAGAAAATTTTCCAAGCTCGATTCAAGCCCTGAAACTCGACTTTCAGGTAATCTCTTCAACTACAAAGTTATTCTATTGTTCAAGCTCTATCTCTTAATGTCAATAATTCATGGAAAACATTCTTGATTGATGAGAATTTTGCATGAGAAGAAATTAGGGTTTATGGAAAAAGTTTGGGTTTTGGAATTTTATGATTCCATGATGAAATTTAAGTTGGAAACAAGTTCTTATGATGATAAAATCATGTTTTGAGTTGGGATTTAAACCCTACATATTTTAGTTTGTATGAAGATGATTAGGGTTTATGGATTCAAGTTTGATTTAGGGATTGTGATGTTAGATAAATGATCTAGTAAGCTTGATTTGTTGTTTGAAAGTAAAACCCTAAATTTAAAGTATAGGGACCATTTCGTCAATTTTGAAAGTTAAAGGACCAATCTGAATTTTTATGATTTTGAAGTGTATTTATGCAATTAATGATGTTGGAGATGTGAAATTTAAGTAAGAATGCTAAACCGATGTTGAATTAAAGTAGTGACCATTTTGACAATTTGTCAAAGTTAAGTGACCAATCCGGAAATAAGATTTTGGATGAGGACTAATCTGATTTTTAGTTGAAATAATAGAATTCAAGTAGTAATATTGATTTGAGGACTAATTTGCAAAGTTAAGAAGTTTGAATCCTTACCTTTGCATTTTAGTGACTATTTTAGCAAAGAAGGAAAATTAGAGGAAATTATTGTGAACAATTATTTGATGAAGAAGGTGATAATTTGGTAGTTTTAAGCAAGTAATTGGACTAAATTGACAAATAGCAAAGTAAGAAGAAATTAGTATAAAGTTTGAAGTTATTCATGGAAGTTGTGTAGGAAAACTGGATTTTGGCAGTAAATTTGAAAATTCACCATAAATTCTACAAAAAATGGTTATATGGTAAATTTTATACCGATATAAATATTTGTTCATCTAGTTTTGTTTCCAACAAACGGAAACTGATTTCGAGTTTTGAGTTAAAAGATATGAATATTTAAGTGATGAAAGGTCAGAAAATAGAGCACCAGTCTGTTTCGAATTTCAGCACTGTAATCGACTTTGAAAATTCGCCATAAATCGTATAAGTTGAATCGGGACTATTAATTTATATGGATGAAAAGATTCTTGAACCTAATTTCTTTCAGAACAAACGGAATCGAATTCCAAGTTTTAAATTATTTTATAGAAATAAATCTTTGAAGGTAGTACAAGCTGCCAAAAAATGGAAATTTAGATATTTTGTATCTAAAGTTAGTTAGCGAGCTCGGAAGAATTATTCGAAGTTCGAAATGGTCATTAAACACCAAAAATGGGTTTTGGACAGTATAAGGAAAGAAGGAAAAACTTTTGGAAATTTTGTATATTCGAATGACTAGATTCGATAGCATGTTTAAAGTATTGTTAGATTTGAATCTAACGAATGTCATTCGTATTTATGTGATCAATGAAGTTGATCCGAATCAAAAGAGTGTTCGAGATACTATAAGGAAAAGGATCGAGTAAGCTTAGTGAGGCAAGATAATAAATTGCCCAGGTGAGTGCATTTATATGTTTTAAATGTATTTTGATAAATTTTGCAAAATTTATTTATATGAATTTATTTAAAATGACAACATGGTTTTTGTACAAGCCATATAATGTTTTACAAGCAAAGGAAAAAGGTTAGTATATATTGGGGTATGAACTATCCTGTTATATTGTTTTGACAATTTATTATTGAATAAAGATGATATATGGATCATATGTTTTATCGACATTTTTACGTCTATATGATAAATTACAAAGTTATATGAAATGGATTTATTGCCCAAGTTTATGATATAGAGTGACAGTATAGTGGCATGCCATTAGAGGTCCAGTAGTCAAGGACTACGTGTAGCTGCACACCGATCTTCGGATCTATATGTTATTGGCACTTATGTGTTTATATGATATCGACATTAGTACGTCTATATGATATGGCACTTATGTGTTTCATATGGTATTGGCACTTTATGTGTTTTATATGTTATCGTCACTTCAGTGACCAATACTCAAGAAGTATAGATCTCGCATACTTCAGTTTCTCTTTATACAATTCTTGGGCTACTTATACAAATGAAATACTTAATGATCACCATTTTTGATATACGATGCCTTTATTGGTTTTAAAGTATAAGAAAGATTTAATATGAACTTGCTTAACCATGTTTTCATTTACCCATTATTTAATTTTATGACTTATTATAATGCCTCACTAAGTTATACTTAGCGTGTGATTGTTTCACGCGTAGGAAAAGAGAAGCGTTAGGAGTAAGGAGCATTAGCGAACATCATCTATCAAAAATAGGTACATCAGCATCAGTAATATAATTTTATGTTGTTTGATTTTTACTAGTCGGCATGTACATTAAAACGTGAAGCCTGCTCTGATATGAATCGTATTTTATTCAGAATCTAAATGATTTTAAATTAGGCAGTTTTATTATTTATATGCAAATGGATCAAATTGTTAAGTTGCTGCCTGAATCTAGATTCAAAATCGAATGTGAAAATATTAAGTTTAAATTTTGCTTGATTAAGTATTTTCAAAATTAAAGGATAAATTGTCTATGATTTAAAGAAACAATTTTTTACCGATTTTTGAAGTGAGAAATTCTTTACAAGTGCAATGTGACATCTCTAACTCGTATTCAGCGATGGATACGGGAAAAGGGGTGTTACATTTATTGGTATCAGAGCTATAGGTTTAGCCGGTTCTAGGCTTAAACATAAGGGATTTTATGTTAAAAAGTTTATACATGCCACTAGGATATCAATATTACTGATCTGATGTTTATATGATTTGATCGATGCCGCTCCTTACTAATATGAAATGAGATAAGTTATAATTGATATTTGATTCAAGAAGATTGAGATAAACTGGCAAATGAGAGGTTCTGGAAAGAACTAATAGCGGTAATAATAAGGTTAACCATAACCTTTTGGATTAATTGGAACAAGAAAGAACACTAACACAATAGGGAGTGTCTGTGCAGGATTTGGGAAATCCTGAATTTCATAGTAAAAGGGTCCAAAGACTGCCGGCTTATGGTTTAATGATGTTAATATTATGAGAAAGAGTTGAATTGTTCTGATGTGGAAAAGTTAGAAGGAGCCGTATACCTGTTGAGGGAACGTACTCGAATTTGGTAGGCGAACACCATGTAGATAGTATCGCTACTGAGTTGATCTGATATCAACCGAAAAGTGTAGATGTGAATAGTTTATGATGGGCTGTCCAGAAGAGTAGGCTAGGAAGTCTACTCAGATTGAAAAATCTACGGTAATTCCACCTTAAGTATGAGATTGTGGTGGAAGTCAACCGAGGACAGCAATGCAGGTTATTACTTCAAAGGAAATTGAGCTATAATCTGACTCGATATATGAAGAAGTACCAATGAGATTTTTTTGCATATAGAGTTAGAGAGTTAAGGAATAAGAAAATCTCTTTGGTAAAAATTCTTTGGAGATATCATAAAGTTGAAAAGGTCACTTGGGAAACTGAGAAAAAGATAAAAGAGCAATATCCGAAATTATTCAAATCAGGTACGTTGAAAATTCGAGGACGAATTTTCTTTAAGGGGGAGGAATTGTAATATCCCAAATTTTAGCTAGTGACCAAAATGTAAATTTTGAAAGTTTAGGGGTTAAAGTATAAAGTTTGGAAAAGTTTGGGGACTAAAGTGTAAAATTCCCAAACAAGTGATTTTATTCAATATAAGAGTAAATCGGATCGAAATAGGTACCTTGAAATCAGTTTTAAGAATTAAGATGCAGAAAAAGGTCTCTAATTTGGATGGAATGAAATTGTTAAGCGTGCTCAAGTCAGAGAAATACAAGCATGGGTGACCTTCAGGAAGGTCCCATAAAAGTGTTTCTAATCGATATTTTGGACTCATTAAGAGTAAAGAATATTCGTATGGATTTACGATAAAGGATTTCTAAGAGAAATTTTACTTTTTGAAGATTTTCGATAATTATCGGGATAATAGACTGGGTTAAGAAAATTCAGTCTAAGTCATTAAGGAAGGAAGTTTTTATGAGATGATAATGTTTATTTCCCGAATATGGAAATATAAAATTTTTGGAATAAATCTGATAGTTTAGAAAAGGTAAAATCGCAATAGAAGTATTTTACGAATATCGGGAAATCGAATAGAATTGAAATTTTGAAGACAGTTCCAAAGATTATGGAAAATTTATAAAATATTATTTTATAAATATTTTATTGTTGGATGGATTCTAACTAGATTTAGTTAGACTATGATAGAGTGGCTATAAAGCTTTAAAGTTCGTAGGAAGAAAATTTGGAAATCGTATTGAGTATGATTCGAATATTTGGATCAAATAAAATGTCATAAATAAATATCTAAGATATTTATGAAGGAGGATGGTTGGATTGGAACCAAATTTGTTCAATTTTAATGGAATGACAATTTTCAAGACTTGTTGTAAATAAAGACTAGTTGGAGGGCAAATTGGACATTTTCCATGGATAGCACTTTTGAAATATTTTGAAACATTGAGGTCAATTTTTAAAGGTGAATAACACTTGGATTTGATCATGGCCATTGATTTTTTGATAAGATTAAATCTTGGCCTTTGGATTAAAAGGGTAAATTAGTAATTTCACTAATTAAATGTATTTTAAATTCATTTAATTTTAACATGTGGATTAAATAAGTAAAAGATGAACCAAATTTGTTCATCTTTCTTGAAATATTTCGAACTAAAGGTAGAAAAAAAGGGAGAAAATTTTCCAAGCTCGATTCAAGCCCCGAAACTCGACTTTCAGGTAATCTCTTCAACTACAAAGTTATTCTACTGTTCAAGATCTATCTCTTGATGTTAATAATTCATGGAAAACATGCTTGATTGTTGAGAATTTTTCATGAGAAGAAATTAGGGTTTATGGAAAAATTTTGGGGCTTTTGGAATTTTATGATTCCATGATGAAATTTAAGTTGCAAACAAGTTGTTATGATGATAAAATCATATTTTTGAGTTGGGATTTAAACCCTACATATTTTAGTTCGTATAAAAATGATTAGGGTGTATGGATTCAAGTTTGATTTAGGGTTTGTGATGTTAGATAAATGATCTAGTAAGCTTGATTTGTTGTTTGAAAACAAAACCCTAAAATTAAAGTATAGGAACCATTTCGTCAATTCTGAAAGTTAAAGGACCAATCTGAATTTTTATTATTTTGAAGTGTATTTATGCTATTAATGATATTGGAGATTTGAAATTGAAGTAAAAATGCTAAACCGAAGTTGAATTAAAGTAGTGATGATTTTTACAATTTGTCAAAGTTAAGTGACCAATTTGGAAATAAGATTTTGGATGAGGACTAAAACTGATTTTTAGTTGAAATAATAAAATTCAAGTAGTAATGTTGATTTGAGGACTAATTTGCAAAGTTAAGAAGTTTGAATCCTTACCTTTTCATTTTAGTGACTATTTCGGCAAACAAGGAAAATTAGAGGAAATTATTGTGAATAATTTTTTGATGAAGAAGGTGATAATTTGGTGGTTTTAAGCAAATAATTGGACTAAATTGACAATTAGCAAAGTAAGAAGAAATTAGTATAAAGTTTGAAGTTATTCATGGAAGATGTGTAGGAAAACTGGATTTTGACCGTAAGTTCCAAAATTCACCATAAATTCTACAAAAATGGTTAGATGGTGATTTTTATACTGATGTAAAGATTTGTTCATCTAGTTTCGTTTCCAACAAACGGAAACTGATTTCGAGTTCCGAGTTAAAAGATATGATTTTTTAAGTGATGAAAGGTCAGAAAACAGAGCACCAGTCTGTTCCGAATTTCAGCACTGTAATCGACTTTGAAAATTCGCCATAAATCGTACAAGTTGAATCGGGACTATTAATTTATATGGATGAAAAGCTTATTTAACCTAGTTTCTTTCAGAACAAACGGAATCAAATTCCAAGTTTTACATCTTTTTATAGAAATAAATCTTTGAAGGTAGTACAAGCTGCCAGAAAATGGAAATTTAGATATTTTGTATCTAAAGTTAGTTAGCGAGCTCGGAAGAATTATTTGAAGTTCGAAATGGTCATTAAAGACCAAAAATGGGTTTTGGACAGTATAAGGAAAGAAGGAAAAACTTTTGGAAATTTTGTATATTCGAATAACTAGATTCGATAGCATGTTTAAAGTATTGTTAGATTTGAATCTAACGAATGTCATTCATATTTATGTGATCAATGAAGTTGATCCGAATCAAAAGAGGGTTCGAGATACTATGAGGAAAAGGATCGAGTAAGCTTAGTGAGGCAAGATAATAATGGCTCAGGTGAGTGCATTTATATGTTTTAAATGTATTTTGATAAATTTTGCAAAATTTATTTATATGAATTTATTTAAAATGACAACATGTTTTTGTACAAGCTATACAATGTTTTACAAGCAAAAGAAAAAGGTTAGTATATATTGGGGTATGAACTGTCCTATTATATTGTTTTGACAATTTATTATTGAATAAGGATGATATATGGATCATATGTTTTATCGACATTTTTACGTCTATATGATAAATTACAAAGTTATATGAAATGGATTTATTTCCCAAGTTTATGATAAAGAGTGATGTAGCGATGTCTTTTTCTTTCTTATCGCTAAAAAACGTGGTTTTTCGAAGGGTGTTTGTGATTTTTTTGATATAAAATATTTATTCCGTGGGGTTTTAAAAAAACACATTTTTAAAAAAAATGGAGTCGCCACCGGCCACTTAGGTAGGCCGGACACCGTAAAACCAGAGATTCAAAAAATATTGGGTTCGGGAGTCGGTTACGGATGGGGAAGGATTAGCACCCCCACACCGCCCAAAATTAGTACTTTAATAATTACCGCTTTATTAATATTGGATTTTCCGGATTAAAGTGACGATTATTTTAAAATTCGGTCATAATTGCGAATAAATTTTAAGGGCCCCGTTATCCGAGAATAAACGCCCAACCACTATCACTACGCCTGATACTGGCCCCGTTTACGCTCGGATAAAAGGGCACCGCATTAACAATTTATATCTCGTATGCAATCTTAGTGACAAAAATATAAGACATAGCAGATAATTTAAAGACAGTAAATATTCACATAACAGAATACTAATCTAACATAAATAAAAATATGTAATTAAAACACACATATACATAACAAGCTTAACAGTAAATAAAAGCAAATTTAACATGTTACAATAACAAGACAGGCATAAATACGTGTGTAGACGAACATATATTTCAAGGAGACATACATACTAGTAATAAAACATATTTCAACATATATGGGACAATATATTATACATAAAAAGAAAATACACTAACATGTAACCTAAAAAGCCAAGAGAACATATACACATACAAAAATACAAAATATACCGTGTACGAATCAACTAGAGCATAACATGCTTAATATGAATAACCGAACAAAAAGATACATAATCATTATAAACCTAACACACATATATATATGAACATAAAAATACAAGGCATATACGAGGGATATATAATAAGACAAAAGACTACATTAACATATACGATTATAATACGAACATGAGTATTTACATAGAAATAGGACTGAAATGAAAAGAAATAAAAGTCAATGGCAGAAATTAAAGGATAATAATATGCAATTTAAGGACGAAAATGCAAAATAGACGGAACCTAAAAGTATCAAAACTGTAATTAGACCAAGGGGCAGACCCGAAATGAAAAGTTCAAAAACACGGGATGGTTCAATGGGTAATTTTACCATTTAAAAATTGATTTAGTGTAATTTAGGGACTGGATTGCAGGATTTTGAAATACAAGGGGGACCAGAGTTGTAAATATACCATGCAGCGAGACAGAAGTGAAAATATTGGAAACGCGGGGGGATTTAGTACGTGATTTACCCATTTCACAAAATAATAACAGCTATAAAAACCCCTCTTTTAGGCCGAAACCAAATTTTCGGCCATTTGTTTCATTTTTCAATTTTATAACCCAGCCTCTGTTCCTCGTTTTCTCTCAAACCATCCCTGAAACCTAGAATCCAGCGGCCGGCCGCCGTATTCTCCGCCGCCGGCGCCGACGAGCCTCAAAACAACCCCCATCTCACCCTCTACACGAATCCGAGGTTGGATTCAGAGGAAAAGCCTTCATCTGCCCTAGATCTAGGAAATACGAAATGAAAAACCCATTTTTTTAACCCAAAACGAAACTACAAGGGGTCCCCACTCCTTTTAGTTCACCGTATCTGGCTTGGGGAAGCCGAAAAGGCTTGTCACTGGTGAGGGGAGACCCACAGACGGCGACGGTAAGACCTCTAACTCTCTCTCTCTTTTTTTACCTCTCTTTTGTGTATGCATGCAAAAAATAAAAAAGGGGAAACGAGTATTTACCACTGGACTTTTTTCTTTCGATTATAACTTGACTGATTCGATTACAACTTGTTTATGTTCTCGATTACAACTTGTTCTATTCTGTGTACAAAATATTTGTTTTGTACATATATATGCCTGTCTTTGGTTTTGGTACAAGTTGTATATTACTTGCTTTTTCAGATCTGGACTGACATATTTCTTTTCTTGCTGTGTTTGACATGTTCTGAGCGCGGTGGTTGAAGATCAGCATGGTGCAGCATGGTGGCGGAGTGGGGGTTCTGGCTTCAGCCAGAGATGTTCTCGGCCGTTAGATCTGATCTGATCTAACGGTCGGGATGGCTTGAAGGATGAACGGCCCAGATGAAGCCTCGATTTGGTGAAACGGCTCCAGATCGTGCCACGTGGAGCTCAATAGTAGAGGGGTCAGAGCGCGTGGGGCTCACGCACGCGTGGGATATCAAAGAGTCCGCGCGTGGCACTCGAACGGTCCAGACCTGTAGTGCACGCGGCTGGCAGATATTTTGGCTCCTTGCTTGGATCGTGGCCGTTGGATCAGATCTTGATCCAACGACCCATAGTCACCTGCACACACAATAATTGTAATCAGATAGGGTTTGGGTTTGGGCCAACCGGGCCTTGTAATAATATTAGATTTGTAATTGGACTTAGACTGTAATTTATTTATTTGGTTTAATATATATTTTTTGGATTTCATTTTATATATTAGCCCAATAATATTAATAATAGTATAATTATAACAATACACATACATATGTATATACCTATACAAACATTAATTATAACATACCAGTATTCATACATATATAATCACACACATAATTAACATAACATCTATACACATTAAACAAATACGTTCATACTAACTATAGATACATGCGTGACACACGTACCGTTAATACGTATACATACATAGTTTACAATATACATGCACACATAAACTAATAACACTCATGCATATAATAAACATATAATATAATATGTATACATGCAACACTAATATTATTTACAGATAAAAATGAGTGATTACAGTTGCCCCTCTTTGCTTGTTCTCATGGAATGGGAAACAAAGCAAAGATTTATAAGCACTCATTTTTATCAGACTTCCCTATTTGTAGCTTTGGAAAAACGTGTTCTTTTGGACATCTCCGCTCTTCCTTAGCTGAATCTTCAGGCTCGTAAGTTCTTCCTATATAGAGCTTCGTCACCTTCCGATCTTGGAGCTACAGGCTCTTCCTATATAGAACCCTTCGCTCTAAAGCCTCGAGTTATGAGTCCCTCCTATATAGAACTTTTCACTTCGAGACAGTAAAGCTTGGAGTCCTTCCTATATAGAACTCTTCGCCTTCAACGCTGGTTTCTCCTATATAAAACCTTTTGCGCCGCTGATGGATTCTTCTGACTGGAGTTCCTCCTATATAGGACTGCTAGTCTTCAAACCCTGGAGCCGTCAGTCCTTCCTATATAGAACTTTTGGCGTCTGAAATCTCAGAGCTACAGGTTCTTCCTATATAGAACCTTTCACTCTAAGACAGTGAAGCTCGGAGCCTTTCCTATATAAGACTCTTTGCTTTCGACACAACAGGTTTCCTATATAACCTTGTGTGTCATAGGTGAATTCCTTCGACTGGGAGTTCTTCCTATATAGAACTGCGAGTCTTCACCTTGGAGTCGTCGGTCCTTCCTATATAGAACTCTTGGCGTCTGAAATCTTGGAGCTACAGATTCTTCCTATATAGAATCTTTTACTCTAAGACATTGAAGCTCGGAGCCCTTCTTGTATAGAACTCTTCGCTTTCGACACAGCAGGATTTCCTATATAATCTTGTGTGTCATGGGTGAAGTCCTTCGACTGGGAGTCCTTCCTATATAGAACTGCTAGTCTTCACCCTGGAGCCGTCAGTCCTTCCTATATAGAACTTTCAGCTTCTGAAGCCTCGGAGCGGAGGATTCTTCCTATATAGAACCTCTCTCTGGAGCTTGGAAACATTGTCTTCTCATTTGGGATTCACACCACGATGGCCATCGATGTCTCTTTGAATCTGCAGATACTTGTCTGAGATAAAAACAAAATGCTATGACAAATGAATTGACATGATCCTAATCCTAGTGATGTCTGACTATTCATGATGCATGAGTGTCAATATCTTGGTGGGCTTGTTTTGGTCCTTATTCGATCTTGATGTTCACTTTCTCCTTTCTCACGGGCGTCGATACCCCACTTCACTGTCAGGTTCAACCATTCCATCCTTTCTTTTTCTCCACTTATGACTTGGAATTCTAAAGTGCCCTTTCAGGTTTTCACTTTAGAGAGAGTTTTTTTTTGTTTTTGTTTTTTTTAGGGGTGCCCTTCTGGGTTTTCACCCAAGAGATCTCTCTTGTTATCTCGCATGCCTTCCTTGAATAGACAGGACGTACGCCATTGGTCATCCTATCCGATTGTTTAAAGCTTTTCGCCTTCCCTATCAGCAGCCATTATGTAGGGAACTAGAAGACGGAGTTAACATCGTTTTATTTGATCACCTGCATTTTTAAAGTTAAATCACAGTAATGCTCCGAAATCTCTTGTTTCACTATAAGCCTATGTTAACTTATTTGACTGAAATTAACAAGAAGGCAAGGAATGGATGCTCAAAAACATGGTTTTATTACGATTAAGGGCTTAGGATATCTTAAAAAAGATATGACACACATGAGAAAGAAGAAAAGTTAAGTATGAAATACAAGATCCCTCATTATCTTCGATATGAATGATACATGATCCTGTCAACTGGTGTAGAATTTTTTTGCCTGAAGCCTCCTCTTCATGATGTTCATGGGGCTACCCTTCTCTTCGGATATTCAATTTTTCAATTTACCCGAGCCGCCCTTTACGGGTTTTCAACTCGGGTCCTCCAAAGACGCCCGGTTTCGGGTTTTCGCCTTGAGCTCTCCGTTTTGTTCTCTTTTTTATTATTTTTTTTCTTTTCCTTTCTTTTTTTTCAAAGATAGTATTTCTTAACGGGATCTGAATTTACAGGGTTTTTCAGCTCGTCTCCATCCATTTCTGTTAGGATCAGGGCTCCTCCTGAGAAGGCCTTTTTTACCACGTACGGTCCTTCCCAGTTGGGCATCCACTTTCCTCAAGCATCTTTCTGGATCGGGAGGATTTTCTTGAGCACCAGATCCCCTTCTTTGAATTCTCTTGGGCGCACCTTTTTGTTATATGCCTGCATCATCCGCTTTTGGTACATCTGACCATGACAAATGCCTTTAGTCTTTTTTCGTCAATGAGATTTAGCTGGTCGTATCTGGCCTGCACCCATTCAGCTTCTTCCAATTTTACTTCGTTTAAGACTCGGAGAGACGGGATCTCTACCTCGATGGGGAGTACTGCTTCGGAACCATACACCAAGGAGTAGGGTGTTGCCCCCGTTAACGTGCGAATGGACGTCCTATAGGCGAAAAGGGCAAAAGGCAACTTCTCATGCCAATCCCTGTAGGTATCCGTAGTCTTCGCTATGATCTTCTTTATGTTCTTGTTTGCTGCTTCCACTGCTCCATTCATTTTAGGACGATAGACTGTGGAATTGTGGTGTGTTATCTTGAATTGAGTGCACGCGTTCATCATCATTTTGTTATTCAGATTGGAAGCGTTGTCGGTGATGATCCTTTCTGGCAATCCGTATCGACAAATAATCTTCTTCTTTAAGAACTTACATACTGTAGTCCTTGTGATGTTGACATAAGATGCTGCCTCTACCCATTTAGTGAAGTAGTCTATGGCGACCAAAATGAAACGGTGTCCATTGGAAGCTTTCGGATGGATCTGTCAGATGACGTCCATGCCCCACGCCGCGAAAGGCCATGGAGAACTCATGGTGTGTAAAGGCGATGGGGGCGCGTGAATTTTGTCAGCGTAGATTTGGCATTTGTGGCATTTCCTGGCGTAATTGATGCAATCTCCCTCCATGGTCAACCAGAAATAACCATATCTCATAATTTTCCGGGCTATAGACAGCCCGTTGGTGTGCGTTCCACAGAGCCCGTCATGTACTTCAGTTAAAATCTCCTTCGCCTCCCGGGCATCCACACATCTCAGCAATGTCTGATCATGACTTCTCCTATATAGGATTTCCCCATCTAGGACATATTTTGTTGCCATTTTTCTGTCATTGTCGTTTGCCCCTTCTGGATACTTTCGAAGCTTGACATATTGCAAGATGTCATAGTACCATGGGTTTCCATCAATCTCTTCCTGTACATTACAACAATGAACAGGCTTTTCAAACGTCTGCATCTTAATGGACTTCATTTCTGCCCCGGTGTTTGTTTTAAACATGGATGCCAAGGTTGCCAATGCGTCTGCCATCTGATTTTCTTCTCGGGGCAGGTAATTGAAGCTGACCTTTTCGAACTCTTTGGTGAGCTCTTGGATCAATTCGTAATATTTGACCAACTTCGGGTCCCTGGTTTCCCATTCCCCGCGCAATTGGTAAATTACTAAGGATGAATCTCCGAATACTCGAAGTTCCTTAATCTTTCTCTCAATAGCTGAGTTCAGTCCCATAACGCAAGCTTCGTATTCAGCTATATTGTTTTTGCAGAAGAATTCCAATCTGCTGGTGAAAGGATAATAGACGTCCTCAGGAGAAATTAGCACTGCTCCTATCCCATGTCCGAGGACGTTAGAGGCTCCATCGAAGTAAAGCTTCCATGGTTTATCATCTGAAACCTCTTCTTCGGTTGTAATGCACATCAAGTCTTCATCTCGGAAATTAAAGTTCAATGCCTCATAGTCATCCGAAGCACGACTAGCTAGGAAATCTGCTACGGCACTCCCCTTTACGGCTTTCTGGTTAACGTATACGATATCAAATTCGGATAAGAGCATCTGCCATCGGGCCATCCTTCCTGTTAGTTCTGGCGCTTCCATTAAGAACTTCAATGGATCTAGCTTGGATATCAACCAGGTAGTATGGTACAGCATGTATTGTCTAAACCGCTTGGTAGCCCAAACTAGAGCACAACACAGCTTCTGCACTGGCGGGTACCGTGTTTCGCGATCATTGAATTTCCTGCTTAGGTAATAGATGGCTTGCTCCCTTTTTCTTGACTCATCGTGTTGCCCCATTACGCATCCCATTGAATTGTCAAAAACTGTCAGGTAGAGAATTAATGATCGAACTGGTACTGGTAAAATTGGAGCATTTGTCAGGTATTTTTTGATCTTTTCTAGGGCTCTTTGACATTCCTCGTCCCACACACCAAGATTATTCTTTCTAAGAAGTCTGAAGACCGAGTCACATTGGTCGGTTAATTGGGAAATGAAACGAGAGATATAATTTAGCCTCCCCAGGAAACCGCGAACTTCCTTCTAAGTGCGGGGTGGTGAGAGATCCTGGATGGCTTTCACTTTATCTGGATCAATCTCAATCCCTCTTCTGCTTACCACGAACCCTAGGAGTTTTCCAGAAGTAACAGCGAAGGTACATTTGGCAGGATTGAGCCTCAGTTGGCACTTCCGTAGTCTTTGGAATAGTTTTCTCAAGTTCTGTAGGTGCTCTTCCTCTGTTCGGGACTTGGCAATCATATCGTCCACGTATACTTCTATTTCTTTGTGCATCATGTCATGGAAAAGAGTCACCATTGCTCTTTGGTATGTTGCCCCTGCGTTCTTTAACCCAAACGGCATTACTCGATAACAAAAAGTGCCCCACATGGTTATGAATGTGGTCTTCTCCATGTCGTTAGGGTCCATCTTTATCTGGTTGTACCCTGAGAAGCCGTCCATGAATGAAAACCATGAATGTCCTGCAGTGTTGTCAACCAGCGTGTCAATATGTGGTAAGGGGAAATTGTCTTTAGGGCTGGCTCGGTTCAGATCCCTATAATCTACACACATGCGAACTTTCCCGTCTTTCTTTGGTACTGGTACAATGTTTGCAACCCATTCGGGGTATTTGGCTACCTCCAAGAATCCAGCATCAAACTACTTTTTCACTTCCTCTCGGATCTTTAACAACATATCTGGTCTCATTCTCCGAAGTTGGTGCCCCTATTGGTTTGCACTCCGATTTTGTTGGCAATTTGTGCACCACTATGTCGGTATTCAACCCTGGCATATCTTGATAAGTCCAGGCGAAGACATCCTTGAATTCCTGAAGTAGGGTTATTAGTTCGTGATTGGTTTTTGAGGAAATCGTCGTTCCTACTTTTATTTCTTTTCTCTCTTCTTCAGTCCCCAAGTTTACAACTTCTGTTTCTTCTTGATGAGGCATGATCTGCCTTTCTTCGTTGGCCACCATTCTCTTTAACTCTTCCGGGACCACACTTTCTATCTCATCATATCCTTCCTCAATTCCCTCTAAGACCTCAGGGCATTCGAAATTCACTCCAGGATTGGATCCGGTATCATTCATATCGTCAATCATGAGCGACCTGCATTAAATGAGAATGAATTGTATTGGGAAAGAGACAGCTTTTTATGAAGGGAATGAACATGAAGAATGCATGAATGAAATAAATGAAACTTTGGTCATTTTAGGAAAGTGGGGATATTTTCATTTCAATCAAAAAGTTAACATAGGTGCCCCGTACAAGAGATCCCCATTGTTTACGGGCAAAAACAAAAGGTTGATTCGGAGCATTACTCTGATATATTCCTAAAAACTACAGGTAGATCAATGCAGCTCCAGTTATCGAGTGTTTCCCCGGGACGACAAGGGCGGATGTTGGTCAACATTTTGCTGCCTCGGTCCTTTTCAGCTATCATGTTGATGTACATCCCTTCAAATGATTCACTGAGTATTTCCTCCTGGTTGAGTACTTCATTTTCCTTCATTGTCTCTCCAACCTCTTGACCTGGCTGGTAGAACCCTCCGGAGACAAAAGTGGTTTTCAAACTAGGAAAGGACATCGGTCTCCACGGAATGTCTTCTCCTTTAGATCTGGCTTTTCTTTGGTCCTCCTTTCTCTTATATTCCTCCTTCTTCTGTTGGACACTTGGTTGGTAACCCAGCCTGAAACGATCCTTCTTGGTTATCATATTCTTGGGTCTTAGGTTTCCTTGTAATTTCTTCCCCAGCCCCTTTCCTATTTTGGCTCCTCGGCCCAAAGTTTCTGCGACGGTCATCTTGGTACAATTAGATAACCTGGGGTAGGGAATCTGACTTCCCTCCGAAACGAAAGTGGCATTCACTAGTTCCAATGCTCGGAACGAGCATTCTGCAGCATCTTCATCATTTTGAATGTAGGGGGCGTCTGATGTCACTAAAGCAACAATTTCCTGCTCTGCCTCTACTGTGACCAATTTACCTTCGACTACAAATTTTAATTTCTGATGCAATGATAAGGGGACAACTCCTGCGGAGTGGATCCATGGTCTTCCCAACAAGCAGCTGTAAGATGGTTTTATGTCCATCACCACAAAATCGATCACATATTCAGTTGGTCCGATCAATAGGGGCACCTCAATTTTCTCCATTGTTCCTCTTTACGTACCATCAAAGGCTCTTACCGAATTGGGGCAGGGCTTTAGGTGCGAACCATCTATTGGCAGTTTTTACAGGGTTACCATAGGCAAGACGTTCAATGCTGACCCGTTGTCGATTAGTACGCCTTGTACTATATACCCTTTGCAGTGGGTAGTGATGTTAAGGGCTTTGGTGGACCCCATTCCTCCCTCAGGGATCTCATCATCACTGAACGTTATATGATTATAGGCAGTGATATGCCCCACTATCATGTCCAGGTTTGTCACAAAAATGTCCTGGGGCACAAAAGTTTGATTCAGCACTTTCAATAGCGTCTCCCGGTGCTTTTCTGAACTCAAGAGTAATTCCAGTACTATGATCTTGGCCGGTTGCTTTCATAGTTGTTCCACTACGTTGTACTCGCTATGTCTCAAGAACTTCAGAAATTCTTTGGCCTGGGCCTCAGTTACCGGCTCATTTATATTTGGGGGAGGTTCTTCTCCAAATATCTGCGTAGGGCTAACTGTTGTACTCTTCCCCTTATCTTTTTCAGCTGCTTTTAAAGCCTCGGAGGAATAACATCTGTCGCTCCTTGTGAAATGGTCTGCCTCACCAGCGTTTACATCGTTCTGGCTTTGTTGGTCTTTCAGCGTAGGCTCTTTTACCTGACCGTGTTCTGGTTTTTCTGGCGTGGTTACATTTACAGCATAATTCCAGGGGGTTTGCCGCATATCTTTGAATGGGAATGGAGATGGTGCTGAAATGATGATCTTGGGATTTATCTTGTTGGTTTCTTCTTGGGAGGCACCTGCATTCCCTGGCCTGGGGGCGATGATAAAAGGTCTATCCTTCCCGTATTTAGATTTGGGGCTATCTGTCATGTGTACGTCCGACCCCTTCTTCCCTATGGGCTCCTCGAAGAATTCTATTTGTTTTTCATTCATTAATTGTTGTACCAATCTCTTGAACTCATCGCACTCTTGGATATCATGCCCTTCAGTCTGGTGGAATTCGCAATACACTCCACATCCCTTCTGCCTTGTTATCATGCCTTTGTCGATCACATGAGCCATGCATAACTATTGAAAAACCCACCGTAAAAGAGATTTGATTTCTGACACATCATCCTTAATCCTCCTGGTAAAGTATTCTTCAATAACATTTACTCCTCTGCTCCCATGATTAGGCAGCGGCTTATTGGCTACATTCGGTTCTTCAAACTTCAATATCCCAGAATCGATTAAGTTCTGCACGAGTTTTTTGAAAGCAAGGCAGTTCTCAGTGGGATGTCCAAGGGTACCGCAGTGATAGTCGCAATGCGCGTTCGGATTATACCAAGACGGGAATGGTGGATTGACAGGAGTAACGATGTATGGACGGACTGGTCTGCTTCATACAACTGGGAATAAAGTTCTGAGTACGAAACAGGTAGGGGGTGAAAGTTCTTCTCTCTTTCTCTTTTCTGGGGATTATCTCATCTCTTTGATTTGAGTTTTGTGTTTTTCCCACAGGTGCTTGTGGCTGTGAGACTGTGAAGTTCTTCGAGGTGGTATAAGTGTTGGTGGTGTTTACTTCATTTCTCTTGTTATACTTCCAATACCCTTCCCCGCCATCAATTCTACCACTCTTAATTGCCAGTTCAAGGGGCTCCCCAGTCTTGATTAAGTCAGCAAAGCACTGTGTTGTGTTATTAATGAGGCGATCAAAGAGTGCCCTTTTCAGAGTATTAACAAATAACGGCATAATTTCATGTTCCGAGATAGGTGGCTGAATTTGGGCGGCCACTTCCCGCCACCTTTGGGCATATTGCCGCAGGCTTTCGTTGGACTTCTGTCCCATATTTTCCAACATAATTCTACTGGGGGTCATGTCTGTTACATGTTTATATTGCTCAGTAAATGCTCTTGACAGATCTTTCCATGTCTTAACATTTGCTTTGCTCAACTGAGTGTACCACCGTAAAACCACTCCAGTTAGGCTGCCCTGGAAACAATGGATCAGTAGCTTTTCGTCCTTATGGTAGGTCGCCATCTTTCGACAGTACATTGTTATGTGTGCGGAAGGACATGTGGTTCCATCGTATTTGTCGAACTCTGGCGTTTTAAATTTTGGCGGTAGGACAAGATCGGACACCAGACTTAAGTCGCTAGCGTCATTTCCTGATTCTTCATTAGATTGTAACGTTTTAAATTTTTCCTCCAAAAGGCGAAACCTCTCCTCCCAATTTTTCTCTACCTCAGTCCTGATCCTTTCAACCATGTTCAGGTCCGGTACCTCTTCTTCATAGAGTGCTTCAGCATCGAGGGGTTGAGTCTCAGGTGCCCCTATTTGAAAACTAGATGACATTCCTGCAGGGTCGATATACACCTTCCTAGCCGGGTTTGGTGCAGTTGGTTGAACTTTGTAGTGAGCTGGGGTACCCTCTAGCTCTTGAACATTTTCTCCTTCCACTCTTTTTCCAAGACTCTTAGCCAACAATGCGGTTATGTCGGATACTATAGATGTTTGCGACCGCGCAATCTGATCACTGAGGCTTCTCTGGGCCTCTTCAAGCCTTGTCTCGAGCTCTTTTTGCCCTTTTTCTAGACTGATTATCCTGTCTTCCATGAGTTTGCTTTGTAACCGGGTAAAGTACGGGTGATGAATGATTGCGGGTTAACTACACACAATGCCACAACATTCATAATGTTAATATGGTTGCAGGAAATAAATGCATGTATAATGATACGAATGTCATGATGCAAATGCAAGAATGTATGCAGATAAGGTACTGATTCTGCTGGTAATCACCCTTTTGAACTACTTCCACGGGAATTAAAGGTTCTAGATTACAACAGAGTTCGTGTTACAAAATAAAGATCCCTAATACAAAAGATCTAATTACAACCCAGAGTCCTATAGATAAGCTCTAGCTCTATCTCCTAATTTTCCAATTGCCCTGAGCAGCTTGAGGAACCTGGGAGCTTCTTCCATTTCCGGGACTATGAAAGGTCGGAGTGTCTTAGCCTCGACACCTAAATCATTCACATGCCTGGCGACTCGCTGTATGTCCACCATTAGGTTTGCGTAATATTGGTCCCTATCCTGTACCATCCGGGCAGCGTCGCACAGTCTCCTTTGCCAATAGGTGTCCCCTCCGGCTGCAGCCTCCTCGAACACAATAATTCTTTCCTTGTAATCCTCAACAGTTGCTTCGAGGGACTCAATTCGTGCTCGTAACATGCTTACTTCGCGCTCTCTTTCTTGAAGCTCAGTGAAACCATTTCTGTGGCAGTACATTCGAAGTGAGTGTTAAACTTCCGCCATCTTTCCTTTTAATTCGCCATTCTGACTTTGGCTTTGTTCTAGACTTTGAATAGTGTCATCGTACAATTTTTGCATCTCTAACAGTCTATTTCGGCTACTCATGGACTTTCTTTTCCATACGGCGACGCTTTCTTTCTCATGATGGACAGCTTGTTTTCCCTTGCTGATTTCTTGCCTGATCTTTCCTTTTCCTGATCAATGGCCTTCTTGGAGGACCGTTTTTCTTCTTCCATAGCCAACCGGCAGCTTTCTATCTCTTTCTCGATTGCTCTCTTACTGATTTCTCTTTCTTCTTCCACCAAACGGATACCATTCATTCTTTCTCTTTCCACGGCTATGAATTGACTCCGGCTGGCCTTCTGTATTTTTGCTTGTAGTAGAAGGGCATCTTTTTGATAAAGAGCATTCTTGTCGTTCAAATCTGCATTTAATTTCTTCAACTGCCTAATGATCCCGTCCCGCTCGTCAACCTTTAAGCTTACCTTATAGAGCTCGCTCGTATGTTGGGTCTGTTGGATGTCCATTTTCTTTTTAATTTCTTCGAGTTCATTCCTTAAGATGTCAGCTTCAGACGGTACCACCCTTGTAAGCTCTTCGAGTGACACTACTGGTCCTTGATTAGATTCGGGAATCACATTATTAACCCTCAAACGTCTCCAAAGATCGTAGTCCGGGGTAGTCATGTGCTCGGTATCTCCTTCCACCCTGATCCGGTAACAATGGTCCCAGGCCCTCATGATGGTGTGAATTTTTCCTTTGAACTCCCCTTTGAAAAGAAATTCAGTTTGGCTTAATCCGGCGGTATTGGGAATAAACTGTCGTGATCCGAACTGTCGAGACACTAAAAGCGGAGCACAAGCGATCCCTCCATGCAATCCCAACATCATCAGCCAGTTGAAATCACCACAACTGTATAGAAAATAATTAACTTTACCGAACCATGGGACCCTCCATGCTATGTCTTCATCTTGAATGTTCCTGAAGAAACTAGTCCACAATTTTGTTTTCAAATCCTCTCGCCATTCCTTTGCTAAGTACTCCCGTAAAGGCGAAAATCCTTGGAAGGATATCCCCGGCAGGACCCTCGTCGGTGTATTCCACATGTGACTTTGAATCCATACTTGTAACAGCTGTGCGCATCCTCAAAAATGTCCTTCTTCATGTTTCCGGCTAGCATTTAAGGAAATGAAAGTCTCGACCAAGATTGCTGGTACTGGGTTTGCTTTCCGTTTTACCCGCTCAAATAAGTCCAGAATGGCTATGTCAATGTTCCCGAGTACTCTTGGAAAGATCACCAAGCCATATATTCCTAAGGCGAACAAGTCCATTTTCTTTGCCTCGTCTGGATGTATCGGTATGATGTCCCGAATACTTTCCCGTGCAAAAACTGTATCGTCTCCTCGGATCTGAAGCAGGCCATTAACCCAATCGTCACTCATTCCCGCAAAGGTTTTGAGTTTCGCAGTGTAATTCTGATTCCTCGGAGGTTTTGCGTAGATCCAATCTTCCTTAATGTTTTTCTGGTTAAGTAAAGCAGTGTATTCTTCTACCGTAGGCATCATATCCTGCACATTGAAGGTCAAGCAGCAAAAAGCCGAATTCCAGAACTGGACTATAGCTCGGAGTAGGGGCTGGTTAATCCGAACATATAACAGCTGTGCATTGTCGCCATAACTATCGCAGAACAAGCCTTGTAGTCTTCGGTCCCATCTTTCCCAAATGCTTTGAAGATCCCATAAGTCGTTCTGTTGGAGACTCACATAGGTGTACCCTGCTATTACGCGTTCGTTCGGCAAACTATCCCCTTGGGTTTTCTGGTTGACCTCTGACCAATGTCTGACCGACAAATTAAGCTCTTCTTTCCTAAGACACCTTTTTTCCATGGTGAAAGACTTTCTGATCAGGCAAACCACTTGATCCAGTACCTTTATGTAATGCAAATGTATGATGTATGAAAAAAACAAAAGCGAAAAGAAAGCAAGTTAGTACCAGATAAATTAATAAATATGTAAATAAAAGGACAAAATTAAACAGAATAAACACACAAAACAACCCTATTTATTCCGTCTAAAACACCTAAGGTTATCCGCATGGCTCTAACAGGGTGGGTTTCTATGTATTCTCTACATGCAGTCTTGGTTCTAGGAGGTACCCGAATTGTCCTTGCTGTCCCCTACTAAGGGTAGCAAGGCCCCCGATCATCACCCATTATAGGCTCCTTTCAACCGGGTTCAATTCAGGGGGACCCATTCGCTTATGCCCGTCATTTAAGGAATGATATCCTTACGAAAGCATAAGGTACTCGAGCCCCGAAGGTACTTGCTAGGCCCATACGGGAGAACGATATCTCCGCGAAAGCATTAGCGTTTTCCCCCCACTTAAAAAAACGGGTTTATATGCCATATTTTAAATGCGTCAAAATAAACGCGCAATTATGACCGAATGTTAATTTAATAGTTACTTTAATCCGGAACTTCCAATATTAGTAAAGCGATAATTATTTTAAAAGCTTGACTCTCATTTGTTTTTTTGAAAAAAAACAAAAAATGTCCCCAGCGGAGTCGCCATCTGTAGCTATGTCTTTTTCTTTCTTATCGCTAAAAAAACGTGGTTTTTCGAAGGGTGTTTGTGATTTTTTTTATATAAAATATTTATTCCGTGGGGTTTTAAAAAAACGCATTTTTAAAAAAAATGGAGTCGCCACCGGCCACTTAGGTAGGTTGGACACCGTAAAACCAGAGATTCAAAAAAAATTGGGTTCGGGAGTCGGTTACGGATGGGGAAGGATTAGCACCCCCACACCGCCCAAAATTGGTACTTTAATAATTACCGCTTTATTAATATTGGATTTTCCGGATTAAAGTGACGATTATTTTAAAATTCGGTCATAATTGCGAATAAATTTTAAGGGCCCCGTTATCCGAGAATAAACGCCCAACCACTATCACTACGCTGATCTTGGCCCGTTTACGCTCGGATAAAGGGCACCGCATTAACAATTTATATCTCGTATGCAATCTTAGTGACAAAAATATAAGACATAGCGAGAAAATTTAAAGACAGAAATATTCACATAATGTAATACTAATCTAACATAAATAAAAATATGTAATTAAAACACACATATACATAACAAGCTTAATAAGAAATAAAAGCAAATTTAACATGTCACAATAACAAGACAGGGCATAAATACGTGTGTGAGACGAACATATATTTCAAGGAGACATACATACTAGTAATAAAACATATTTCAACATATATGGGACAATATATTATACATAAAAAGAAAATACACTAATATGTAACCTAAAAAGCCAATAGAACATATACACATACAAAAATACAAAATATACCGTGTACGAATCAACTAGAACATAACATGCTTAATATGAATAACCGAACAAAAAGATACATAATCATTATAAACCTAACACACATATACATATGAACATAAAAATACAAGGCATATACGAGGGATATATAATAAGACAAAAGACTACATTAACATATACGATTATAATACGAACATGAGTATTTACATAGAAACAGGACTGAAATGAAAAGAAATAAAAGTCAGTGGCAGAAATTCAAGGATAATAATATGCAATTTAAGGACGAAAATACAAAATAGACAGAACCTAAAAGGATCAAAACTATAATTAGACCAAGGGGCAGACCCGAAATGAAAAGTTCAAAAACGCGGGATGGTTCAAGGGGTAATTTTACCATTTAAAAATTGATTCAGTGTAATTTAGGGACTGGATTGCAGGATTTTGAAAACAAGGGGGACCAGAGTTGTAAATATACCATGCGGCAAGACAGAAGTGAAAATATTGGAAACGCGGAGGGATTTAGTACGTGATTTACCTATTTCACAAAATAATAACAGCTATAAAAACCCCTCTTTTAGGCCGAAACCAAATTTTCGGTCATTTGTTTCATTTTTCAATTTTATAACCCAGCCTCTGTTCTTTGTTTTCTCTCAAACCATCCTCGAAACCCGAATCCGAATCCGTGGCGCGCATATTCTTCTCCACCACCATTTGCGCCGCCATTAACCGGCGTCGGCGAGCCTCAAAAATACACCAAAATAACCCCCATCTCACCCTCTACACGAATCCGAGGTTGGATTGAGAGAAAAAGCCTCCATCTGCCCTAGATCTAGGAAATACGAAACGAAAAACCCATTTTTTTAACCCAAAACGAAACTACAAGGGGTCTTCCACTCCTTTCAGTTCACCGTATCTGGCTTGGAGAAGCCGAAAAGGCTTGTCACTGGTGAGGGGAGACCCACAGACGGCGACGGTAAGACCTCTAACTCTCTCTCTTTTTTACCTCTCTTTTGTGTATGCATGCAAAAAATAAAAAAGGGAAAACGAGTATTTACCACTGGACTTTTTTCTTTCGATTATAACTTGACTGGTTCGATTACAACTTGTTTCTGTTCTGATTACAACTTGTTCTATTCTGTTAACAAAATATTTGTTTCGTACATATATATGCCTGTCTTTGGTTTTGGTACAAGTTGTATATTACTTGCTTTTTCAGATCTAGACTGACATTTTTCTTTTCTAGCTGTGTTTGACATGTTCTGGGCGCGGTGGTTGAAGATCGGCATGGTGCAGCATGGTGGCGGTGTGGGGGTTCTGCCTTCGGCCAGAGATGTTCTCGGCCCTTAGATCAGATCTGATCTAACGGTCGGGATGGTTTGAAGGATGAACGGCCCAGATAAAGCCTCGATTTGGTGAAACGGCTCCAGATCGTGCCACATGGAGCTCAGCAGTCGAGGGGTCAGAGCGCGTGGGGCTCACGCACGCGTGGGATATCAAAGAGTCCGCGCGTGGACTGCACACGCGCGTGGCACTCGAACGGTCCAGACGTGTAGTGCACGCGGCTGGCAGATATTTTGGCTCCTTGTATGGATCATGGTCGTTGGATCAGATCTTGATCCAACGGCCCATAGTCACCTGCACACACAATAATTGTAATCAGATAGGGTTTGGGTTTGGGCCAACCGGGCCTTGTAATAATATTAGATTTGTAATTGGACTTGGACTGTAATTTATTTATTTGGTTTAATATATATTTTTTGGATTTCATTTTATATATTAGCCCAATAATATTAATAATAGTATAATTATAACAATACACATACATACGTATATACCTATACAAACATTAATTATAACATACCAGTATCCATACATATATAATCACACACATAATTAACATAACATCTATACACATTGAACAAATACGTTCGTACTAACTATAGATACATGCGTGACACACGTACCGTTAATACGTATGCATACATAGTTTACAATATACATGCACACATAAACTAATAACACTCATGCACATAATAAACATATAATATAATATGTATACATGCAACACTAATATGTATTTACAGATAAAAATGAGTGATTACAAGTGACAGTATAGTGGCATGCCATTAGAGTTCCAATAGTCAAGGACTACGTGTAGCTGCACACCGATCTTCAGATCTATATGTTATTGGCACTTATGTGTTTATATGATATCGACATTAATACGTCTATATGATATTGGCACTTATGTGTTTCATATGGTATTGGCACTTTATGTGTTTTATATGTTATCGTCACTTCAGTGACCAGTACTCAAGGAGTATAGATCTCGCATACTTCAGTTTCTCTATATACAATTCTTGGGCCACTTATACGAATGAAATACTTAATGATCACCATTTTTTATATACGATGCCTTTATTGGTTTTAAAGTATAGAAAGATTTCATATGAACTTGCTTAACCATGTCTTCATTTACCCATTATTTAATTTTATGACTTATTATAATGCCTCACTAAGTTATACTTAGCATGTGATTGTTTCACATGTAGGAAAAGAGAAGCGTTAGGAGTAAGGAGCATTAGCGAACATCATCTATCAAAAATAGGTACATCGGCATCAGTAATATAATTTTATGCTATTTGATTTTTACTAGTCAGCATGTATATTAAAACGTGAAGTTTTCTCTGATATGAATCGTATTTTATTCAGAATCTAAATGATTTTAAATTAGGCAGTTTTCAGGCAGTTTTATTATTTATATGCAAATGGATCAAATTGTTAAGTTGCTGCCTGAATCTAGATTCAAAATTGAATGTTAAAATTTTAAGTTTAAATTTTACATGATTAAGTATTTTCAAAATTAAAGGATAAATTGTCTATGTTTTAAAGAAACAAAATCTTTACCGATTTTTGAAGTGGGAATTTCTTTACAAGTGTGATGTGACATCTCTAACTCGTATTCAGTGATGGGTACGGGAAAAGGGGTGTTACAGAAGTGGATAATGAAAAAATTAAGACAAGACAATTTATAGTGGTTCAAGCTTAGAACAAGCTCTACATCCACTACCTTAGCTCCCAGTAAGGATTTTCAACCAATTCAATATTGAATTCTTCCCTTTTTCTCGGATTGGGAGGAAACCTTACAAACGATTAAGCTTTCTACCACAAAGCTTAATCAAGGACTACTCAATTACAAGGAATGTTTTGGCAATTAACAAGAATCTCTCACAAGATAGAATATTGCCCAATTACAAGTGCTCTCAATCCCCAATTTGATTACAAGATGATACAATGAATAAAAACAAATTGGGTTGTAAGAATTTGACTCTATTTGGCTCAATGAGGTTGGATTTTTGCTTGATTGCTTTTCACTTGATCATTAGTTGGTGTTGTAGCTTCAGATGCTTGCTTTTATACCTTCTCGTTGATTTCTAGCCGTTTAGGTGGTTGACATCATAAATAGTGTCGTTGGGCTACCTTCTTCCCACCATAAATGCACTTCTGCAACTCCCCGTATCTGTATGCGTAAGCTCGTTTCGATACCTGTCTCAAAATAGAAAGAGTCGTTTTAGAGTAATAAAGGGAGGTATCGATACGCGGGAAGGCGTATCGTTACACTATGAAGGTACGTATCGAAATGGCAAGGGTCGTATCGATACCTTTTTGCTCACTTGGGATATTGTCGATATTTGTATCGAAACACCCAGCGGACGTATCGATACGGGTTCAATGACTTTTTAAATTTGTTGATTCCTAATAACTGACAAGTAACGGTTATAAAATTAAATGTTGGATTTGAAAATTTCAACCCTGTATTGATACGACTGAAGTCGTATCGAAACACCTATGAAAATCTCAAGCCCGGATGAAGGTCGTATCGAAACAAAAGAGACCGTATCGAAACAGAATCGTTCAGTGGCTAAATAATTTCAATTTGTATCAAAGCACCAAGGGGTGTATCGATACGCCTGGGCAATTTTGTTAAGTTTGGTTTTGAAACACTTAGAAAATTTGATGGGGTTTAAGTTTTGACTTTAAAACAATTTGAGACTAAAGATATACTTGTCAATTGTGAGACTTTTGAGTATTTCAAATTTTATTTACTTTGTAATTTAGTTCTTAAAACAATTTGTTATATCAAAATCAAACTTAGGTTTTACAGTTGAGTTGTATGTGGGTTGTCATTTGGATATAATGAGCTGTTTGGGATTAAAATTTTGGGCTTTAGTTGGGCTTCGGTTATTTTGCATGTAAATGGACCCTTTTTATATATGTAATGGACTTAAATTGTATAAATGAACTTGTTTTTTTTATATGGACTATTTATTAGGTTTTATTATTTATTTTTATTTACTACGAGAATATAGTATATATGCTCATACCAGGGTAAAATTCAGGTATTATAGTTTTGTTGTCTGTGCAGTACTCTATTGCGTCCCCTTACTGCCATGTTGTTGTATGTGCATCCATAGTTCAAACTCTACTACTAAAATAAGTATGTATTGTCTATAAATTTTTGTGGATGCTTTTAAATAATAATTTTATTTATCTATGTTATAATATTGGATTATTGAAAAAATCTTTTGCCTAATATATATGCTTGCAAAATTTTGTGAGTCGAGCTTTAAGCATAATTAGATTTGGTTACAAAACCAAATTAATATTTTGAAAAAGAATGAAAAGGGAAATTATTTTTTGTTTGACAGACTCTATAATTGATTGTTGGATAACGTGAAAGTGCATGTCTAAGATTGGTCCTATCAAAGACTTGGTATTTAAAAGTGCCTTGTACACCACCTTTTTTTCATAGGAACCTATCTGGTGCATTATTCATCGACTATACCTACAATTTTTATCTCCAATTATGATGACTCATTGAGCCGCCGTATAACTTAGTGCAAAAATTTCAATGAGAAGTGATTACCCTGTTAAGCCAAATATTAATTTGTGTGAAACAGATGTCATTAATCTTGTTAATCCAAATATTAATTTGGGTGAAACAGATGTCGTTAATCATGTTTAGCTAGATATTAATTTGGTTGAAACAAATGTCGTTACTCCTGTTAAGTCAAATATTGGTTTGGTTGAAACAGATGGAATAATGAAAATAAAGGAAAATCCTGTTAAGCCAAATTTTAATTTGGTTAAAGCATATGAGATAGTTTTTTGTGGTCATTTCTCAAAGTTGATATTTTTACGAATATAAAAGAGTGGATGATAGACAATGGTGCTACTAGGCACATATTTATGTCATACCCCCTTGCGAAGAAAGAAGAAATTGTCTATCCTAGAGAAAGTTCGTAACTGTACAAGTATTTAAAAAGGCAAGGTAATATTCAAAGTAAAAAGACTTTAGCCAAAGTTTCCTTCAAAGGTGACGAATCTAAAATATACTTTGTGAAGAAAAAAGGGTTTAGTAACATATTTGTTCAAAGTTATTATACATGCTAGTTATATTTCTTGTCTGATTAAATGTCATGATGATTTATGCGACATGTTAATGTAAGAACTTATGTTGTTATGATTGATTTGACATACTAGTATTAATATAACTTGTAAAATGTATATGTTGGATTTTCTACGTGAGCATGTTAGACATTTTAAATTTATAAAAGTTATATGTTCTTAAAGTATTTTTAAAGTGTAGGAAAGGAAAGATAATTGACTCTAAAGTATTTGATCACATGTTTATAGTGTTGCATATATGTTTTTTGCTTTGGATAATAACATTTTTAATTGGAATAAAATTGTTGAAACAAACGATGGCAAGAATTAATGTTAATTTTTAATGATATGTGTTTTCAAGATACATCGTATTTTAGTTCAAGAATAAAAGAATAAAAAGATGGCTAAGATAAAGGAGATGTTTATTTTGTTTAATGACTATAGCAGAAAAGAAATCATAATCAGTGATATATCTCTTCTTATGAAATGGTGTAGTATAAAGAAAATAGACCATTAAATTACACGTTTGTTTCTTCTAATTAATCTATGAATCAAACTGATCTAAAAATTTGATTGTGAACATAATCATTTGAAAAGATCTGAGCGACCTAGATCTATAAAACTCTTTGGAAGTATTATTTTTTTACATGTATGCTTGGCTGAAAATGATACAACTTTTTGAAACAATTTTTTCTTACGATGCTTTTCTGTTGAGGAAAAATAGTTAGTGTTGAATGTAAGTCATTTTTATAATGTTTGTAAGTTAGTTATTTTCTTCATACAATAATCAATTGCAAACATTTTTTTACAAAAAAAATTAAGAATAATAATTTTGTAAATATATATTGCAAAAGGTTTTACTTAAAACAATATAGATTGTTTTGATATTTTAGCTCCGTTTACAAGAATTTCTTCATTAGAATCTTTTGCTCTAGTTTTGACACACAATTATTTTTATTTTATTAGCCAATTAGATGTTGAAATCATGTTTTGGTTACTCAAAAGTATATAGTGAACAACCCGAATAATGCATGAAATCAGGTCATGAAATTAAAGTCTGTAATTTTTTTTGATCATTATATATCTTGAAATAAACTTTTAGAACAGTGGAATGAGAAATTCAATTAAGTGTTAATGAATAATCTCTTTCAAATTGATAAATGAAAACATGAGTGATTATTTGTTTGTGTTAATAGCATGTTTATCTTAGTAATTTTTTTGTTTGTACTAAACATGTGATTATTTATTTATATATTGATTACATGTTTATCACAGTAATTATTATGTGAGGCTGAGAGGTATCTGGTTCAATAAAAGACATGAATGAAGCAAATGTCATATTGAATATTTTAATCGTAAGGAAATGTGGTAGCAATATGCTATCACAAGAACATGATATTGAATTCTCTTTTAAGAAGTTCGGATATATTGATACAAAACCTGTGAATACCTTTTATGATGCTAATATTCAAATGAAAAAATATACATGTGATCATATTGCCCAATTCAAGTATGCACAAAATTATTAAAATTTTGATGCACTTGATGAATTTTACTAACATGAGATGACACATGTTATTTTTCATATTGAGCTAATATACACAAAACTCAAATCATGATAGTTGAGTTGTTGTAATAAAGTTAATGAGATATCAAAATGATATCACGAGTTATGCTATTCTACTTAGTGGAGTACTCATTGTATTAGAATGATATAGTGATGATAATTAAATATTTTATTTATGTGAGACTAGATCTACTAGTGGTTATGTATTCACCTTGAAAGTAAAACAATATCTTAAAAATTAGCCAAACATATATTTTTAGAAAATTTACTTTGAAGTCTGAATTTATTGCTTTAGAGTTGGCTAAAAATGAAGTTAAGTGGTATAAAAAACTTCTTATCCTATATAATGAAACTAAGTGGTAGAAACACTTTTTAGCCTGTATAATAAAGCTAAGTTGTAAAAAAATCTCTTAGCATGTATATTGAAGTTGAGTGGTTGAAAAACCCCTTAATATGTATTTCATTAGGCACAAAACTAATTGATTCATTGCCCATGAATTGTGATTGTCAAGTAGCAATAGACATTGCAAAGAATAAAAACTTTCAATTGTTAAACTAGACATATTTGTCTAAGGACATGAGGTAATAAAACAAGTGCAAAAAATGAAGTGATATCAATTAATTATGTGAAGTTGAAAATGATATTGGCCTAATCATTCAATTAACCCTTAGGAAGAAAATTAGTATGTGAAACATCGAGGGTAAAGGGATTTATGTCAATATAAGAAATCGACAATGATGGTAATCTAACATTTATGATAGGCGATAACAGGTCATTGATTGATCTTGTGGAGAAAACACTACATTTTTTGTTTCTTCCTATGGTGTAAATAGTGCTAAAAAAACTACAAGGATAGTGAGAGTAAGTAAAACTCTTAATCAAGTTCATAGCCTTTATAGGTGGTGTATTCTTTCAAAGTACATTTGATGGCTTGACCTATATAAGTGTGAAGTAAGATAGCTTCTATGAAATTTATGGCAAAGTCTCTAGAGCACTTATGAAAATTCAGGCACGCACATGACCTATTAGTGCACAACTGCGATAAAGAGCAAGAATAAATAAAATGTGATTAATGAGAATGTTAACTTACAATAATGAGTTATTGGTTCATAGAAACGTGTTTCACCAATTACTCAGTGGGTTATGTCTCTTTTTTTAAGTTTTAGTTTATAGTCCAAAAAGACACTAAAATGAATACGTTTTTTCTGAATACTTATCTAATTTTTTTATTATTCTTTATGTGGGGGATTGTTGTAAAAATATAAGTTTACTTAGTATATTTCAAAGAATCTCACATCTCACTTTTATATCATTTGTTTGAGTTTAAATAGAAAGACTTGGTATTTGGCTTGTAAGAGAAAAATATGGTGGTGGTTGCGTGCACACGAGGTTTGGCCAAGAAGACCAATTCAGTTGAAATCGGTTGATTTCCTCATGTACATGAACTAGAGGCCTGATCCACTTTTATTATTTTTATTATCATTTAAAATTGATTTTTAACCATTCATTTTTAAATGAAAGTATATTCATTTTTAACCATTCATTTTATTTTTAACTAATTTGCCCTTGATTAATGACTATTTTTAGATGCCCTTTTAGGCATGTATGGTACTATAAATACCATACAACATATGCCTTCAAAAATCATCTCAAAGTAGAATCATCTACTTACTTTCTTTTCCTCTCTCTCATTTTAAACACGTTTTTAAAGTTGAGTATTTATTGGTTCTTTGCTCTTTTTGATGCATGCTTCGCATAAGTGCTTGTGGAATCTTGGAGAGTACGCTTTACCGCGAAATATCTTTAAAGACAGTGTCTAGTGCACGCCTCAAGTCTTATTTAAACTTTTTTTCGGTTTAACCAAATATTGTTTTCGGTGAAGGCCTCATCAATGGTTGAAGCAGGCAAGTCGTCAGTTCAAGAGGGATCCATTGATTTTGATTTTGATTTTGGTCGTTTTGATAGACTTGAGATGAATTTTTATGCCGTTTTAGGGTTTATGAGTTCTTTCGGAAATACTTCAGGGGTATAAATGTCAAACGAAATTAATTCTCTTGATTTTGGGCTGTGTTTCTGGACCTTCGTCGGTCTTCAATATCCAACTTCAAACGGACCCATAACCATTAGAGAATTAGTTAAAACTTCTCAACAAGTTCATTTGTAAATTTTAAAATAATCTATTTTTTTAAGTTTAATTTTAATATACTTTCATAAATTTAGACTCGTGCATATGACTTATTTATATATCTAATTTTATAAATTGTTATTGAGAAAAAGTATAAAGTTTTCATTTTTATTCAATTTATTAAATAATTATAACTAAATTTTATTAAAAAATATTGAAACCACTCGTTGAATTTAGAAATTATGAATAATATTTTATCATAAAAATTATGAATAATCAACATATGGTTTAATAATTTATTTTCATAACATTTGTTCTAATTATAAGATACAAAACCACATAGATTTGCTTCTCTCTGTAACATTTGCTATAAATTTGCAAAACAGTGGACTGACAAAATCTTGGATACAGTTTTTATATATATAAAATAATAATATGCATGTCCATCTTATGGTTCATGTTCGGGATGGGAAGTTATCCCTCCTAACAATGTCGTCTTTAAAGTTTAAACTCGTGTTCTTACATTGAGAGTGCAATATATCTTACTAATGTACTAAACACTTCTTGATTTGGTTCATTTTTTTTGTTAATTGCTGTTATTTTTATCTCTTTTTATTTTGAAGTTTGGTAGGACTAATATAAACGGATTTAAACCGATGGCTCCAAATAGTGATCGGTGTCGGTAGAAGTTTGTCGAATTTTGATATTAAAATGAGTTTAAACGATGAAGGGAAAAGAGAACAATGGAAGAGAGAATGCTATAAATGCTACTTATTTTTAGAACTCGACGGGCTGATATGAAGAGCTCTGTAAAATATTATTTTTAATATTTTTTAGAGTTCAAAACTAAATGAGTTCCATAAAAAATCTCAATAAAATAAAAAATTATGAAAACTCGCCATACCAACCAGACGAGTTACAGAAATGAATGAGTTAAGTTGATCAATTGATGGCAAATCACCAAGAGGGGGTGAATTGGTAGTTAAAAAATGAAAGGTGCAAAAAGAAAATTGGAAATTGGAGATACAAGGATTTTAGAGTGGTTCAAGCTTCGAACAAGCTCTACATCCACTACCCCAGCATCCTACTAAGGATTTCAACAATTCACTAACTAGAATTTTTCCCTTTTTCTCAGCCTAGGAGGAAAACGTTACAAACGATCAATCTTTCTACCCAAAGATTGATCCACTTCACTCTTTACAAAGAGAAATAGGCAAACAATAAATAACCTCTCAAATAGGTGGATTTTTTCTCAATTACAATATATCACACTCCCCAAATTGACAAAAAGATAAAACAATGAAAATACACTCAATTGGGGTTACAAGTATTTGACTCTTTAGCTCAAGAAAGTTTGGATATGTGCTTGGATGTTGCAAATAAGTTCAATAGTTGTTGCTGAGGCTTTGGAGACTTGCTTTTATACCTTCTCATTGATTTCTAGCCGTTTGGGTGGTTGAAGTCATCAATATAGCCGTTGGCTCCTCTTTTTCCCACCATAAATGCACTTCTTCAACTACTCGTATCGGTACACGAACAGCCGTATCGATACCTGTCTCAAAATAGAAAGAGTCATTATGTACAATTTATGCATTGATGTATCGATACGCAAGGAAACGTATCGGTACGGTCTCAGTGTAAAACAAAGGGCGTATCGATACAAGCAAGGCCGTATCGATGCAATTTTGCTCACTTGGGCTACTGTCTGAACTTGTATCGGTACGCCTTGAGGGTGTATCGAAACGGGTCCAACTGTATTTTAAAAATGGTATTTCCCAATAACTGACTCCAACGGCTAAGTCATTAAATGCTGATATTTGAAAAAATCTTTGAAGTGTATCGAAACGCTTAGTGGTGTACCGGTACGCTGTGCTTAAATCTTAAACCCAGTATGTAGGCCGTATCGAAACGGATGGAACCATATCGAAATGCCTGAGTAAAATACTTAGCCTATATTCAGGTCGTATCGATACGAATGGAACTGTATCGAAACAGATGCTTACAGTGGTCAATGTTCTAAATATTGTATCGATACGCTCAGAGGCGTATCGATACGCCTGGGCGTATTTCAATAGTTTTTCCTTTAAAACACTTAGAAAAATTTAGGCCTTTAAGTTTTTGACTTAGAATCAAATATGCTTTAAAATATATGTCAGTTTTGGACACTTTAAAAATTTGTTTGCTTTACAATTAAGTCCTTGAAAAATATTTGTTATATCAAAATCAACATAGGTTTTACATTCTCCCCCTTTTTGATATAACAAAACCTAAAGCAAATTTTTAAGTCTTTGTGAAAAACTCCTCATTTATTTTAAGATAAGTTTCAAAAACGCTTTTTTGAAAGTTTAAGGTATTTCTTCTCCCCTTTTTGTTAGATCAAAATCAATGATATTAAAGGATAGGAACAAGAAATATAACAATGAAGCATAAATCAAAGCATAATCAAAGCAACATACTTATCATTGAAAGTTCAAAGCAACATAATCCAAATCCAACTAAAAACAAATTAAAATCAAAGCATAGGTTCATAGAGTAAATAACATAGGTGCATAAAAATAAAAAGCCTGATATGATATGCAATGCAATGTATGTTTATGGAGCATCCTCATCATACTCGTCCTCTTGATCTTCATCTTCGTCATGGGTTTGAGTAGCCTAAGATTGTCTCCATTCTCCATGAAAATCCGTAAGAGATATATCCATCGAACTTTGTTGGCTTTCAATGGCTTGAACTCGATCCTCCAAGAAAGTAAATGGAGTATCAATGGCCTCAAACCCTTCGTTCATGGTTGCCTTCAATGAAGTGAATTGCTCATTAAGATAAGCCATGAGAGCATCCATAGCCGGTGGAGCTACCAGAGCTTAAGGGGTGGCTTGTTGAGGAGCTTCAGTTCTCCAGGGATTGCATCATGTGGAAGCTCAGTGAGACGTAGCCACTCACCACTGAAATAGTGAAACTTTGCACGAACAAGAGAGCGCTCGTCAATGGGTTCGGTAAGAGGATCAGGAAAGTCTTGCGAACAATCGATCTCCAATTGAGTAAACAAGTAACTTAAAGTTGTCCCATAAGTGAAGGATGAAACAAGAGGGGTGTGTCGATGTTGGATGAGGTAAACTAGCTCCGCGAACATTATTTGATCAAGATTGGGTTGCTTCTTATCATGAAAACATCTTATCCAAAAGTCATCCACTTGTCGGATAGTGGAAAACTTTCCACCAGATAGCCAAAACCACCAAGTGATCATGAGATGCAAGAAGCGATCATGAGCATTAAGAACTATGATAGAACTGCCATGAACATGTCTCAAAGAGTCTTCGTCGTCGATTCCCTCATCTTTGAACCCAAAGACATTGACTAGAGTTTGAACATCAATACGAAACTTCTTCCCCATTAAGAATGACTCAATAGTAATGACCTTAGAATGATATTGATTCAGGATGCACCAGGCATTAGCGAAGAAAATCAAAACAAGGTTACGGTACAAAAACCCGGGGATAGTCAAAAATTGAATAAAGTTCCAATGATGCAAGAGATGAAGATATTTGAACTTGAAGCGTCCAGGTTTAAAAAAGGAACAGATGTTACTCTTTCGCGGCGGATTTTGTAGTTTTGGTATTGCTTGAAGTTGTTTAAAGCCGCCGGGGTTGGAAAACTTTTTTGATATATGACACTAAGGCTAGGACGTGCTGAATTGTCTTCGGTTGAAGACTCACCAACCTCGTTTGTTCTAGCTCTTTTTCTTGGTGTCATAGATAATCTAAAAAACAATTTAGGCACAAAACATATGTATGCATAAATCATCAGATTCAATCCAATATGTAATCCAAAATTCAAGGTATTAATGAAAAACTATACAATATAATTTTAGAAAGATTTTGGTAAAAAGAAATATGGAGAAATAGATTTAAAAATATACGGTATATTTTTATATTCGAATAAAAAATTTTGGATTTTGCAAAAAACTTTAAAACCCATACTATATGTATACTTTTTGTACAAAAATTAGTTTAAAACAGTATTTGATGGGTATTTATAGTTGAAAAACTAGGGTTTCAGATAAATAAGGGTTTAAAAGTTTGATTTAAAGTTTGATACTCATTAAATACTCATTTAAAGAATCTGTGCCCGCGCGTACCAATACACCACGTGGTGTATCGATACAGGTATGTCAAAACATAGGCACCGTTTCGATACGAACTCACTTGTATCGAAACCTATTCTTGAACCCGTATTGATACAGTTGGACCCGTATCGATACACTTGTGCTGAGGAATGCAATCTGGGTTGAGTCAAGAATGGTGTACCGAAACACCTTCATCCGTTTCGATGTGAATAACCCAGAGAATGCATTTTGGGCCACAAGTTGCTCAAAAGTTTGATTTTACTCAAACTAGAATGCATGTGTATGATGTATGAACAACATGAAGGTTAAGAATAGAGACAAGCTCCCCCTAACTAAAGGCATAGATGCATCAAGAGGCAAAATTACATAAACATGGCAATCAAATCAATTCAAGCAATTTTTTTGGCCTTTTGGGACTCTAAAGGGTCAATGAAGTCTTTTTAAACCTAACTCTCTCCTAATGGTCCAAAAACGTTCTTTATCTAAAGGTTGGTAAATATATCCGCTAATTGGTTCAAGGTATCAATATACTCTAGAACTACATTATTTTTCAAGACATTATCTCTAATGAAATGATGCCTTATTTCTATGTTTTTGGTTCTAGAATGTTGGATGGGATTCTTAGTGAGACAAATGGCACTAGTGTTGTCACACTTAAGGGGTATGGTACCTACTTTAACACCAATGTATAAGAGTTGTTGCTTCATCCAAAGGACTTGAGCACAACAACTCCCTAAGGATATGTACTCCGCTTCGGTGGTAGATAAGCCTACGCTATTTTGTTTCTTAGAGAACCAAGATACGAGCATACTACCTATGAATTGGCATGTTTTGGAGGTACTTTTCCTATCAATCTTACATCCCCCATAATCTGCATCAGAGAAGGCATAAAGATCAAAAGAGGAATCTCTAGGATACCAAAGACCTAAACTAGGTGTATCTCTAAGGTATCTAAAGATTCTCTTAATGGCTACTAGGTGTGAATCTCTAGGGCTAGCTTGAAACCTAGCACACAAGCAAACACTAAAAATGATATCGGGTCTACTTTTGGTAAGGTAAAGTAAAGAGCCAATCATTGAACGATAAAGCTTAGAATCGACAAACTTACCTCTTTTATCTTTGTCAAGATTAATGGATGAGCTCATTGGAGTGGCTTGAGGCTTTACTTTCTCCAAACCAAACTTTTTGAGCATATCGTTGATGTACTTGGCTTGATTGATGAAGGTGTCATCCTTCCTTTGCTTGATTTGGAGCCCCAAGAAAAATGAAAGCTCCCTCATCATGCTCATCTCAAATCCACCTTGAATTAGCTTAGAAAATTCTTGGCAATAAAACTCATAGTAGAACCAAAAATAATATCATCAACGTAAATTTGAACTACTAAGATGTCATTGCTATATCTTTTAATGAAAAATATAGTATCCACCTTGCCTTTTTCAAAACCTTTTTCAATTAAAAAGTTTGAAAGCCTTTCATACCAAGCTCTAAGAGCTTGTTTTAAACGATATAAAGCTTTAGTGAGTTTGAAAACATGAATTGGAAATTTTGAATCTTCAAAACTTGGTGGTTGTTCTACATACACTTCTTCATTTATAAAACCGTTTAGAAAATCAATTTTTACATCCATTTGAAAAAGCTTGAAATCATGAAAGCATACAAATGCAAGAAGCATCCTAATAGCTTTCATCCTAGCTACGGGTGCATATGTTTCATCAAAATCTATTCCCTCTTCTTGAGTGTAACCTTGAGCAACAAGTCTAGTCTTGTTTCTCATTATGTTACCACTCTCATCTAGTTTGTTTCTAAAGACCTATTTAGTTCCTATTGTAGATTGATTACTAGGCCTATCAACTAATGTACATACTTTACTTCTCTCAAATTGATTAAGTTCTTCTTGCATGGCCAATATCCAAAAATCATCTTTTAATGTTTCTTTGATATTCTTAGGCTCAATGCATGAAATAAATGCAACATTATTCATAAGTTTGAGAGAGGATCTAGTGGTTACCCTTTTGGATAGATCACCCAAAATTTCACCATCTTTAACATAGTTGAACTCCCTTGGGAAGGTGACCTCTTTTTCCTCAAGAGCCATGTCCTTCAAGGCTTCAAGAGGTGAATTTTGTGGTTCCTCTTCTTTTCTTGGAATCCCATCCACCTTTGATGTTTGTCCTCCATCAACGGCTTTAATGACCCTTACATCATCATCATCACAAGAATCCTTCCTCGGAAGAAGGTTATCATCGAAAACAACATGTATAGACTCTTCTACAACCAAAGTTCTTTTATTAAATACCCGATAGGCTTTAGAGTTTAAAGAGTAACCTAGAAAATTCAAAATAGGCTCTTTTCCATTGTTATCATCATCACAATTATCTTTTCCATTGTTTAAAACAAAACATTTACAACCAAAAGGGTAGAAATAGTTAATGTTAGGCTCTTTGGATTTTAAAATCTCATAAGATGTTTTCTTCAAAATAGGCCTAATCATTACTCTATTAATTATATAGCAAACCGTATTAGTGGCTTTCGTCCAAAAATATTTAGGTAAATTTTTTTCACAAAGCATGGTTCTAGCCATTTCTTCTAAAGTTCTATTTTCCCTCTCAACTACCTCATTTTGTTGAGGAGTACGAGGAGCCGAAAATTTGTGGCTAGTACCATTTTCATTACAAAAATCTTCAAAACCCATATTTTGAAATTTGGTTCCATGATAACTTCTAACATGTGAAATTTTAAGATCAAGATCATTTTGGGTGATTTTTGAAAACGTGATGAATTTTTCTAAAGCCTCATCCTTAGTACTTAAGAAAAGAACCCAAGTGTATCTAGAATAGTCATCTACTAACCATATGCATATGATGTACCACCCAAGCTCATAGTCCTGATTGGCCCAAAGAGATCCATATGGATTAATTATAAATATCTATTGGTAGAAACATCATTAATGGATTTCAATGAGGTTCTTTATTGTTTACCCTTAGCACATGCATCACAAATTTTGTCTTTAGAAAAATTTAGCTTAGGTAAACCTCTTACTAGATTTAGGGAAACCAATTTCTCTAGAACATTAATGCTAGCATGCCATAGTTTCATATTCCATAACTATGTATCATGTTCATTATGTGCCACAAAACATGCATTGAATGTATGTATGTCATCTAAATGCACCATATAGATATTACCTATGCGATGACCTATGAGCATTATCTTATTAGTTTCAATGTTCATGATTTTACACCCATTAACAACAAATAGAACATTAAAACCCTTATCACAAAATTGACTAATGCTCAACAAGTTATATTTAAGATCGTTTACATAAAGCACATTTTCAATAAAGATTGATGAGTGATTACCAATAGAGCCAATGCCATCAATGTGGCCTTTGGAGTTGTCACCAAATGTCACCACTCGTCCACTTTTTGGTTTGAGCTCAAAGAATCTACTCTTGTCACCGTCATGTGTCTTGAGCATCCACTATCAAGGTACCATGTGTTTTTGCTTGAAGCTTTGGCCTTGTAGCAATGCTCTCCTTACAAACAAAGAATTAATTCTTGACTTTTGCTACCCAAATCATTTTGGGTTCATGATTATTAGCTCCCAAAAACTTGGTTCCCTTAGGAATCCAAGAAGCAATAGCATTCATATTGTTAGAAACAACAAGTTCCTTAGGAACCCATACACTCCTAACTCTTTTAGTTCTAGATTGCTTTTAAAAGCTTCTTTGTTTGGGGTTAAAAGGCTTTCTCTTAACATATTGGGTTTTTGAAGGACTTCCTTTTTCAAAAACACTTTTCCCAATAGTAAGAGAAGTTTTAAGATTATCCACCTCATTTGTGTGATAATCTTAGAAATCGGAAAGAAGTTTTTCTAAATCGAGATTTTTCTTTTTAAGCCCATTTGAAATATTTATCAAATATAAAACTTTCTTTTCCAATTCCGAGTTAGTTTCTAAAAAAAATCATTTTAAGTTTTTAAATCGCTAGTAGTTTTTCTTGTTTTCCAAAATTGATTCTTTGAATTTGTCAACTAACTCATCGTAAACATCTTGCAACTCATCATATGCCTCACATAATTCATCATAAGTAAGATTAAGAGATGATGAGTTAGAGTTTACCATCTGGTCCTGATCAAAGGCCATGAGGCAAAGATTGGCCACCTCTTGCTCCTCCTCCTCAGATGATTCTTTATCACTCCAAGAGGCAAGTTGGGCCTTGAGCTTCTTCTTCTTGATGAAGTTCTTCTTTATCACTCCAAGAGGCAAGTTGGGCCTTGCACTCATAATATATGAGTTGGTCCTTCTCTTCTTCTTTGTCTTTGTTCTTGAAGTCCCTCTTTCAGTTGAATTTCCTACCCCAGTTGGACTTCATAAACCGAGTGAAGCATTGGCTAGCATGGCCATCTCTTCATCTTCCTCCTCGCTTGAATCGCTCTCATCAATGGAAGCTTTGAGAGCAATTCCAAGCTTTTTTTTCACTCTTTTTCTTCTCCACTTTCTTCTCTTCTTTTTTTTCTCTTCTTCCCTTCCTTGCTTTATAATCTCATAAGTAAAGAGGGATCAAACAAGAGCATCAAGCTTGAGAGTCTTCAAATCTCTAGCTTCGATTATTGTCATTCTTTTGCTATCCTGTGATTCCGAAAGAGAGTAGAGGAGATTTCAGACTAACTTGTCTTCGGTAATGATCTCACTGAAGCCCTTGAGACCATTTACGATGATAGAGAAGCGATCAAACATCTTCGTTATGCTCTCATCGGCCTCCATCTTAAAATTCTCATAACTAAGATTGAGAAGCCCGATCTTCGTCTCCTTGACATCGTTTGTCCTTTCATAGGTTGTCTCAAGTGTGTCCCATACTTCTTTTGCGCTTGAGATTGATGACACTTTCGAGTAGATGTTCGGTCCAAGAGAGTAAAATAACATGTGCAAGGCCTTATCATTGACTTGCAATTTCTTTCGATCATCTTCACCCATTTCCACCTTTGTCTTTGGAATGAGTCTTCCTTCTCTATCTCTCTTCATAGGGATTGTTGGTCCATCTTCTACCACATCCCAAAGTAACTAATCGTTGGACTTGATGAAGAGCCTCAGCCTATTCTTTCATAGGGATAGTTATCCCCATTGAAGAAGGGTAGTTTGGTGATCGATTATGACTCGTGCACGCTTGGCCCGAAGGTCGATGTCATTGCTTGATGTTGGTTGATTGTTGACGTAATATTGCATGTCAAAAGATTAAGTATTCAATGTAAATAAGTAAGTAAAACTAATGCCAAGAATACGTCTTTTACGTGCACGTATACACGGTCAGCAAGTAATATAGTAGTGAGTTGAGTATCGTCTCCATAGGGATTGCCTAGGGGACTTAATTGTCACGATTAATACTTGAGAACTAGAAAATAAAAGTGATGGCAATTGATTAAGGGAATAAGTAAAATGAAATAAATAAAAAAATAAATATGATAAAAAGAGTTGAAGTAAAGTGAAGATTACGATAATGAAATGATAACAGTCTGGCAAACAATGGGTGCAATAATGATAACAAAGATTTGGCACAGAATGTATGAATTTCATGCTTAGTAATGCTGACTAGTACTTATGTCCTGCCTTGGCATTGATTTTTGAGCAGATTCAAATTGGCAAAGCCTCTCTCGATGGCCATTACCCTGAATCGACCACATAAAAACCCCTATATCTCTATAGTGCATGTTTTTTCATAAACCGATTTGATTAAGATCCAATCTATATTCCTAAGGGGTAGATTTCACTCCCGAAGTAAGCTCATCTACTTGAACATCTTCTCTCGAGGAATCTCGCCTTAGTATCCAGCAACTAATCGTTGCTACCCAAGTCTGTTAAGATATTGAGGAGCAATGGGCCAACAATGCCAGCTCTCGCTTGGCAAGATAGTTGGAAAACAGTAAAGCATGCCAGATAGAACGAACAACGCCAAGGCTATTGAATTATTAACAATTAAACATAAAATGCAGTAAATAATAGTTTGAAATCATTCTTAAACACAGAAAAGAAATACAAAAATCGACAAAGAACTAAAGCAAGGAAGAAGGCCTCTCGATGCAGCCCTTCAATGGATTCCCGATGTCTCATGGAATCTTCAAGCCTTTGATCTTGTTGTTTTTTATTCCTCCTTCTCCATTGTTGCAGACCGCTTCTCAAATTCAAGCCTTCATCTTCTTCATCGTCCTTTTCTCCTTCTCCAATTCGTTGTTTCTTGTTTGATCGATCTCCTCTTTAAATAGGCTTACCAAGAAGCCCTAAGATAAGCCTTTGCATTTGAAATTGAATGTGCCAAGGATAAGGGATAAGGCTTGCGATCACTTTATCCTTTGTTTGGAGTGCAAGGTTGATCGGTGATAAGCTGATGCGCTGATCAGGCTAGAGCTGATGTCATCATGCCAACGCTGCCTTGGCAACCAAGCTTGGCACGACTTTACCAACATAACTTGGCATCTGAATTTTTTGCCATCCTATTTTCGGAGTTTGATCAAATGCTATTTTTCTGCATCCTAATCTGGTCCTATTTTTTCAGGCTAGCATTGCCAAGGGTTCTTAGCAAAACTCTTGGCGTGGCATCAAGTTCACTTCTCTGCCAACAAATTCTTGGCACTGTTTGGTCCTTCTGTGCCAATAGCACTTGGTATTCTCCTTGGCAAACCTAACTGTGTTGCTTTCCTGCGGTAAAACCTATGCCAAACCTGCAAAATAGCCACAAAACAACCCTTCACACTGGCATAGAAAGAATATTAAACACCTTATGCAAATGTATGATTCTAACAACCTAATGTAACTAAATGTACCTAAAGACAAGCAAAAACATTGTGAAATTGGCATTAAAAATAGTACTTTTGGAGAGGTAACACACCCCCAAACCTAACTCATTTCTTGTCCTCAAGTAATGCAAAAGAAAAAACAAAAACTGTGAAAATGTTACCTCGACAAAATTTTGGTTGGAATCCAACAAATGCTGGCGAGTAGAATTTGGCTCTATTTCTATCCTTAGTATCTCAGTGCAATAATGCCAAGCATGTAGTACTTCAATGCAGCAATATAACTCTAGTCTAAGTTCATGAAGAGTGCATGATGTGTGGGCAATATGCATCAAGTATCCTTTCACTCCCTTAGCTAATTTTACTTCACAAACTCATATTCTTATTTTCATTATATTTTTTCTTTCTTTGCCAAGGGTTTTCTTTGGCATTAACTTAAGCTTGCTTCATGACACTGTTTAGCGTGAGTGATAAGAGGGAGCATACCACGAATGCCCACCTTAATCCAGACATCACTAGGCTTTCTCTTCAACTCATACTCTAAGGTTTTGGACTTGAGAACTAAGAGGAAGCAAACCACGAAGCCCCAAGCACTTATTATCCCCAGGTAGAGGAGAGTTCAGTTTTTTTTCATTGTCTTGGCAGATCATTGCTGCCTTATTTACTTTCTTTTACCCTGGCATCATTTTTCAGCTCTCTCTCTTTTTTTAAATCTGAGCATAGTTTCAAACAGTCTAAGTTTGCTAGGGAACTAGATACATATCACATCTTAAGTGTAAATTCAATTTCCTAAACAAGAGATCAATTGTCAAGCAATTCCTAGCATACTACCCTGTTCGCATGGCATTGTAACTAATGATTAAAATTTCTTCATCGAACAAACACCTAGATCAAATTAAACTTGCCTATCAAGTGTTAACATTCTTCAAAATTAATCCGAGGCAAGAATTTTTTTTATGGTTTGGTATGTATCTAATCTATATGACCTAGATGGTATAGCAACAAAAATTAAACATGAAATGCATGGCATGGAATAAATGTGAGGAATCGCACACCCCCAAACCCAAGATGTGCATTGTCTTCAATGCATGAAAACAACACATATATAAAATTAAAACAGAAAAATTAAAATGCATGATCAAGTAAATGAAATGTAATGCAAAGGTGTTTAGGAAGAGGACTCCCCTTTCGGATGATACTTCTCATGTGACACGAGTCTTCCTCTTGACAAAGCTTCTACGATCGGGGGCTTTGCGTTTAGCTCTTGTCAGGGCTGGTTTTGTGGCAGTGGAGGCACCAACTTCCTCCACTCTCCTGGCAGGCCTCGACGCGATAGGGGTGACATCGGATTGAGTAGTTTCAATAGGTGGTGTAGATGGCTTTGCTTTGGCGGACTTGGCTTTGGTTTCCTTTATTTCAACTAAGGAATCGATACTGGCAGATTCAACTATAACTAGAGACAACAGGACTGTATCATCAGATAGGGTACTGGCTGGACTAGCTGGCATGGCATCATCACTCGCAGAGTGCTCAGCAGGGAATTCTGGAAATTTTGGCACAATCAGGGGACATGTTTTCAAGAACCTCACTGATTACAGCATCCCTGGCCTGTGTGTAATGTCACAGCTTGACATTTATCTCCTCAACTTTCTCTAGTTTACGGAGAATGATCTCCTGGAGGTGGTAGATTTGAGAAAGCACTGCCAATGAACTGGCTGGCATGGTGTCTCGCTCTACCTTTGACACATTCGACTTTGGCGTAGGTACTTTTGCCTTCCCCTTGCCTTTGTCTTTTGGCTCGATAGCGGTGAGGTTTTTTTCCATATAGCAGCTGAATTGTTGTTTTCTTGATTGTTCAGCCTTTATCTGTATCAACCTTTGGCACACCATAGAGCATGTAAATGTTATAAATTAACAAAGGGAAGAACAAACTACCATTACCTCTTTCCGCAAATTTATAGGTTTCATCGATGATGATCCTGCCAACATTAATCTTACGCCCAATCATGATGGAGTGCAATAGGATCAGCCTCTCTCTTTCGAGATGGTTTTGTTGTGTGTTGTTGACATCAGATTTGCCTTTAAAAAGTGATTACATCCTCTCGGCTAAGGCTTCAATGCCAGTCGTTTCACCAATCGATGTCCCTTTGATGACACTGTCCATGTCGTGCCAGTCTCGTACAAGTCTGTCAACAACTTCTTTCTCTTGGTAGCATTCATCGACTCAGCATACTCTAAATGATCATCCCCTCTCTCTTTAATGGGCCGATCATGCTAGGGTTAGTCTCTTCTTCCAATTTTTGAATTTGCTGCATGCCGAGCCTCTATGCTAGCATAGTTGATGGCATGCTCGAATAGCTTAACTTGCCAATTGTTTATGCCATTGGATACTCTGTCAGGCGTCTAGCACAAATCTGCCCATGTCCAGACCACAGTCGCCTCATGCTAAGTCCTTTCTTGACATTGTCCCTGGCATCCGAAATCTGCACATTCTCAAAGAAAACCTTTCAACACAGCAAAAGAATAAAAATTAAAAGAAAGGAAAACCTAAAAACAAAGAAAGACGTCTAACCTAATATTTATAAAGATTTAAACCTGCCGGCGATGTTACGGTATCTCTACCAAGAGGATAGCCTCTTTGGCATTGTTTTGACTACCTTCCAAATAATGCTTTAGGCGCTGGCCATTTATTGGTGAATGGTAGGCTGTGGCAATCTTTTGGTTGAATAACCAACATAGAAAGCCAAAGAATTGCTTACCTTTGAGTATGTCGAACCCTCGGTGGCACAATAAAAAGAATATTTTGCCATGGTAGCTTTGAACAACCACTTTAGGAAATCGAAGCATCTCTTTGTTGTAGGTCTTGAGAATCTTTGATTGAACTCAGCACCCCAGTAGTGCTTAGACTCTTCTGCTCTTTTCTCCTTTGATGCCGAGGTGTGTTTGAGGTGAGTTGGCAACGATTTTATTTCCAACTTGGGTAGATCCTCAATGGGTGGTTTAGGTGCCAAGATCTTTCTGCCAGCTAATTCAAGTGGCTTAGATCTATCAAAACAACTTATGACCTCATCCAGCAAGGTCGGTTCTTTAGATTCCTCACTCGACAAATCCTCGTCATCTAATTCTCTAGCATCATCATTAGTGCCCTGGCAAAGCTGTGCCATGTCCTCATCGAAGATAGATTCCATGATCTTGACAGCTTCGCATTCTTCAGGTTCATCTGCACAATTAAGATTTTTGAAAATGCCAGTAGTAACACATGCTTGTTTTACCAAGGTAGGGTTGGTAAATGTTGGCTCCGCTGGTTTTGCCAAGGTGTTGCTGGCATACGACTATTTTCTGGCATCAGGTAGCGGTCTGGCATCATCAGCTTTTGCCTCTTCTTTCTCTTCTTCATTAGTTTCTTTTGTTGGCACTGAATTCTTTTGGCAAAAAATTGTCTATTTTCCATGCCTTGGAATCTCGACTTCTTTTTCATTTGGGAGAGTATCAGCTTGGCATTGTTCTCTCCCTTTTGCCGAGCATCCTCTACATCACTTGGTTGACTCTCTAGAGGTCTGGAATTAAGTGTGCTAGCAATCTGTCCAATCTGAACTTCCAAGTTCCTGATGGATGTGGCTAGACTCTGGATAGTCGTATCGTTATGCTCCATATAATCCTTCAAAGTGTCTTTATTAGAAGATCCTTGCCCTGGATGGCCATTATTCTAGGCTTTCTGTGGCATGGCATTCTGCTTGAAACCTGACAGTGCATTGTCGTTCTGACGCTTGGCATTAAATTGCTCCAAACCTGCATTACAAGTATAGGAATGCGAGTTAAAATTTTGATTGAAATTGCCACCAAAATTTACCAATTTGGGGTTGGCAGGACAATTATCTTCACGATGGTCTTATCCTCATATCGTGCAAAAAGGTTCTATTGCCTTGACTTTTTGGACATCATTACTCTTTTGCAAAGTTTTCACAATGCTAGTAAGATTGGAAATTTGGCATTGATGGATGTTAGTACATCAAGCTCCAATTTTCCATCGATTCTTGTTCCCACTCCTAGTCTGACAATAGGATACTGAAAATCATTGGCAGCAATCCTTTCAAGGATGTCATACGCCTCTGCGTATTTCTTGTCTAGCAATGAACCGTTTGCCAAAGCATCTACAGAGGTACTGGCATGGGCATTGAGTTCGGTGTAAAAAATCTCTATCTAGGTCCAAGTAGGGAATCCGTCCATGGGACATCTTCTCAATAAGTCTTTGAATAACTCCCAAGTACCGTAAAAAGTTTCATCATCATCTTGCTTAAAGGTGACAATTTCACTTTGCAACTTGGCACTTAATGTCAGTGGCTGGAATCTCAACAGGAATTTCCAGCATAAATTTGCCCATAAAGTAACTGAACCTGATGGCAAAGAATTCAGCCACAATTTAGCTCTATCTCGTAAGGAAAATGAAAAGATCTTCGACCTTATTGTCTCTTAATTCACACCAGGCTGGCGGAATAGTTGGCAAACCTCCATGAATTGCTTCAAATGTTGTATTGGGTCTCCATTAGGTGTTCCATCAAATTGACCTACATCTATTAACATTTGAATCATTATCGTTTAAGCTTAAAGTAAGCTATATTTACCTCTGGCATGATTAGTGTTGGCATCAAATCATCTATGGTAGGTGCTAGATGTTCTCTTATAGATCATTCTTTAGGTACCTGAGCAACAATAGTAGGTGCTGGTAGTATAACTGCAGGTATTGTTGGCATCTCTTGGTTGTTGGCATTGATTCTGGCACTGTCTAGCTCACCATTGCCGTCATGAGCCTTTTCTCGATGTTCTCCTCTTAACCTGCGTAGGGTTAGGTCATCTTGTAAATCCTATTTTGCAGTGCCGCTCCTGTACATATACCAAACAAAATAAATTAAACAAAAAAATAAAAACAAGTAAAAATCAAAACAATCAATTCTGTTGCAATCCCCGACAACGACGCCAAAAACTTGTTGACGTAATATTGCGTGGCAAAAGATTAAGTATTCAATGTAAATAAGCAAGTAAAAATAGTGCCAAGAATACGCCTTTTACGTGCAAGTATACACGGTCAGTAAGTAATATAGTAGTGAGTTGAGTATCATCTCCACAGGGATTGCCTAAGGGAATTAATTGTCACGATTAATACTTGAGAACTAGAAAATAAAAGTGATGGCAATTGGTTGAGGGAATGAGTAAAATGAAAGAAATAAAGGTGATAAAAAGAGTTGAAGTAAAGTGAATAGTATGGTAATGAAATGATAACAGTCTGGCAAACAATGGGTGTAAGAAAGATAACAAAGATTTGGCGTAGAATGTCTAAATTTCATGTTTAGTAATGTTGGCTAGTAATTATGTCTTGCCTTGCATTGATTGTCGAGCAGATTCAAATTGGCAAAGCCTCTCTCGATGGTCATTACCCTGAATCGACCATGTGAAAACCTTATATCTCTATAGTGCATGTTTTTTTTTCATAAACCGATTTGATTAAGATCCAATCTATATTCCTAAGGGGTAGATTTCACTCTCGAAGTAAGTTCATCTACTTGAACATCTTCTCTCGAAGCATCTCGCCTTAGTATCCAGCAACTAATTGTTGCCACCCAAGTCTATTAAGATATTGAGGAGCAATAGGCCAACAATGCCAGCTCTTGCTTGGCAAAGTATTTAGAAAACAGTAATGCCAACTCTCGCTTGGCAAGACAGTTAGAAAAAAGTAAAGCATGCCAGATAGAACGAACAACGCCAAGGCAATTTTATTATTAACAACTAAACATAAAACGCAGTAAATAATAGTTTGAAATCATTCTTAAACACAGGAAAGAAATACGAAAATCGACAAAGAACTAAAGCAAAGAAGGAGGTTTCTCGATGCAGCCCTTCGATGGATTCTTGATGTCTTATGGACTCTTCAAGCCTTTGATCTTGTTGTTTCCGATTCCTCTTTCTCCATTGTTGCAGACCGCTTATCAAATTAAAGCCTTCATCATCTTTATCTTCTTCTCTCCTTCTCCAATTCGTTGTTTCTTGTTTGATTGATCTCCTCCTTAAATAGGTTTTCCAATAAGCCCTAGGATAAGCCTTTGCATTTGAAATTTGAATGTGCCAATGATAAGGGATAAGGCTTGATATCACTTTATCCTTTGTTTGGAGTGCAAGGCTGATCAGGTGATAAGCTGATACGCTAATCAGGCTAGGGCTGACGTCATCATGCCAACGTTGCCTTGGCAACCAAGCTTGGCATAACTTTGCCAACATAACTTGGCATCCAAATTTTTTGCCATCCTATTTTTTCAGAGTTTGATCAAATGTTATTTTTCTGTAGCCTGATCTGGTCTTATTTTTTCGAGCTGGCATTGCCAAAGGTTCTTGGCAAAACTCTTGGCGTGGCATCAAGTTCACTTCTCTGCCAACAAGTTCTTGGCACTATCTGGTCCTTCTGTGCTAATAGCACTTGGCATTCTCCTTGGAAAACCTAACTGTGTTGCTTTCTTGCACCGAAACCTTGGCAAACCTGCAAAATAACCACAAAACAACCCTTCACACTGGCATAGATAGAATACTAAACTCCTTATGCAAATGCATGATTCCAACAACCTAATGCAACTAAATGTACCTAAAGACAAGCAAAAACATTGTGAAATTGGTACTAAAAATAGTATTTTTGGAGAGGTAACATTGATCGAATTCTTCCAAATATCTCTTCAAGAGGGTGTTAATCCTTCTAGTGAATGTACTTCTGATACTAACGGTTGAGATGGTCAATTGATGGCAAATCACCAAGAGGGGGTGAATTGGTAGTTAAAAAATGAAGGGTGACAACAGAAATTTGGAAATTAGAGACACAAGGATTTTAAAGTGGTTCAAGCTTCGAACAAGCTCTACATCCACTACCCTAGCACCCTACTGAGGATTTCAACAATTCACTAACTAGAATTCTTCCTTTTTTCTTGGCTTAGGAGGAAACCGTTACAAACGATCAATCTTTCTACCCAAAGATTGATCCACTTCACTCTTTACAAAGAGAAATAGGCAAACAATAAATAACCTCTCAAATAGGTGGATTTTTTCCCAATTACAATATATAACACTCCCCAAATTGAAAAAAAGATAAAACAATGAAAATACACTCAATTGGGGTTACAAGTATTTGACTCTTTAGCTCAGGAAGGTTTGGATATGTGTTTGGATGTTGCAAATTAGTTCAATAGCTGTTGCTGAGGCTTTGGAGACTTTCTTTTATACCTTATCATTGATTTCTATCCATTTGGGTGGTTGAAGTCATCAATATAGTCGTTGGCTCCTCTTTTTTCCCACCATAAATGCACTTCTTCAACTACCCGTATCGGAACACGAACAACCGTATCAATACCTGTCTCAAAATAGAAAGAGTCGTTGTGTACAATTTGTGCAAGGGCGTATCGATACGCGAAAAAGCATATTGGTACGATCTCAGTGTAAAACAAGGGGCGTATCGATACGGGCAAGGTCGTATCAATGCAATTTTGCTCACTTAGGCTATTGTCTGAACCTGTATCGGTACGCCTTGAGGGTGTTTCGAAACGGGTCCAACGACATTTTAAAAATGGTCTTTCCCAATAACCGACTCCAACGGCTAAGTCATTAAATGCTGATATTTGAAAAAAAAAATCTTTGAAGCGTATCGAAACGCTTAGTGGCATATCGGTACGCTATGCTTAAATCTTAAACCCAGTATGAAGGCCGTATCGAAACGGATGGAACCGTATCGAAACAGATGCTTACTGTGGCCAATGTTCTAAAAATTGTATCAATACGCCTGGGCGTATTTCAATAGTTTGGCCTTTAAAACACTTAGAAAAATTTAAGCCTTTAAGTTTTGACTTAGAATCAAATATGCTTTAAAATATTTTTCAGTTTGGAACACTTTAAAAATTTGTTTGCTTTATAATTAAGTCCTTGAAAAATATTTGTTATATCGAAATCAACATAGGTTTTACAAAATGTTAAACTAAAAATTAATATTTTTTAAATGTTAGATTCGTAATAATATTAAAAGTCAAAATCATTGATGAAACGAAAGTTTAAAGGTCATTTTGACCAAAAATAAATTTAAGAACCGCTATGAAACTCGAGTTATAATTTAGGAGCCATTTTATCTATTAACCCTTTTATTTCTATGTTATCAAAATTTTGTGAATTATGCAATTTAAAATGTTATGCACTTGGATAACAATCTCTAGCATAAGTCATTAAATCTCTCAATTAACACCTTCCCCTCTCCCCTAAGTTATGGGTTCTAAATCTAGAGCAAATTCCTCATTCCCTTCTCTCTAAGTAAAAATTGTTCAAAACAAAATGTTATGCACTCGGTGTGTGTATATATGTTATCGGTTGTGTATAAATAAATGCAATTCAAATGATTAAATATATTAAAATCTTAAAAAATAATATGACAAATATATTTATGTATTGCTTAAACAGTTTGGTATCACTTAAGTAGATCACGAGTTTAAGGTTTTATGTATGTTGAAAATCTCCTCGGGGACTCACCCACCAAAGTCAGGTGTGCGACGTAGATCGATCCGAATTAGTCAGAACAAAGCCATGGGGAATCACAAGGTCAACAAAAAAATAATAATATAGGATTTAAGTACACTAGAATACGTGTCTTTTTACAGGTTGCAACAACAATGACATCAACTCAACCGAATAATATTAATAATTTTATATGGTTTTGTAAAAAAATATACAATTTTGCGTATTTATTCTTTAAAAAGTAAAATATAAATCTTAAACTTCTACCATAAACCCTAAAATTTATATCCTAAAATTAAATTCTTAATCCTTAAACATGAAAGCTTATATAATTTAAAAAGTACACAATATATGCATTAAATATTTTTTCTAAATATAAATGAGACATAGAAATAACCGGATAAATTGAATCGGTTAATTTCGGTTTGAATAATTTAATTTATCATTAGCATTTCAATTATTTCAACCGATTTATCAAGATTATTTTATTAATTGAAATTCAGGACCAAACCAACTGAACGCATTGATTCACTGTTACATTGTAAAAGGGGGAGACGTGTGTGTACGAATTTGCAATGATCGAAACTTCAAATGTTGTTAAAAAGTTATAATCATTATAAAGCTCTTTATACTATTCAAGAAAGAAAAGGATTATTCCTTGCAAATTAAGGCTGCTGCCAATGTCATACAATTATTTCTCACATTATTCTTTCTATGATATTATATCTTACCAATAACAACAAATAATAATAAATAAAATTCAATAATTTTTAGATCAAGTAGTTAAAACTCTTAGTTGACACTCTCCCCTCTTCTATAAATTATGGGTTCAAAACCTATTATGAGCAAATTCTCCCTTACCCTCCTCCTAAGTAGAAATTGTCCAAAAAATAATAATAATAAATAAAAAGTTTACCCCAACAAGTGGTCCAAGTAAAAAAACGAATGATGTTTATCCTAGAGGCTTGGGTTCAAATCGTTCTGTGTGTAAAGTGTATGTGCATTATCAAAGATTTAAAAATATGTATGAACAAATACTAACTTGTAAGCACCCTAAGACTATTAAAAAATAATACTAATAAATAAAAAGACAGAGGCAATGGTAATTGCAAGTAACATGATGTTGGCAAACCTAACTCAAATATTAACTCGATTTTAAATAAATATACTAATCTAATTTTAACATTAACAAATTAAATATAAAATATTCAAATTGATTTGATTTCTTTTCAAATTGAAATAACTTAGCCCAATGAATCACCCATATAAAAATTAATGAATATAGACAAGAATTATGAAACTTTACAAAATAAATAAATAAAAAGAGGTGGCGGAAATAATGAATATGTAAATTATACTTAAAATTTTCTACCCTTAGTATTTGGCAGTGCCTAGGGTTCCATGGGAATAATTTGTTAGAGTGGTCTCAAAAAGGGTTTCAAGAAACAATGATGGTTGCTTTGAGAATTGGTTTTGGCCCTTATTTTTTAGGTATATCCATGATCGAGTTAAAGAAAACATATTTACGTTAGCATATATTTCTTTTGTGCAAATCATTGCATTTAATTAGCCTTTTCTTTATTTGTTAATATATACATTTTTTGGTGAATTTTTTTAATATATACATTGATAATTTAATTTTTTTTTCTTTTTACTATTTCGTTCTTTCCATTTTTTTGTGTTATAGGTGTTGGGATCAGTCTTGTACTGATTTTCAATCATTGTAATTTTTTGATTTATTTTTGTTCCCAATAAAAATCGACTTTGTTTTAGGTTTTTTCTTTTCTCATATTTTGTTTTGTTTTGTTTCTTCGGCAAGTGATGTGATTTTCTTCTATCGTATGACATGTTTTCGTTTGTCTTGTGACATAATTCTCGTCTACCTTTATGGTAATTTGACGTATATATAGTAATCATTACGACACAAATTCATAATAAGGAAGGTCGGCTATCAGGGCGTATCTAGGGGTGGGCCACCCATGCCCAAATAAATAATTTTTTTAGTTCCAAAATTAAAATTTGAAGTTTTCCAAGTTTATTATTATTATTATTATAAGTTTTATGGTTCTTAAATTAAAATTTTTTATTTTATAGTTTTTCAAGTCAAACTTGAAAGTTAAGATATTTTTCATCCTTCTATTTTTATAGGGGTGTAAATGAACATAACATTTGATGAATTATCCGTATAACGTTCGTTTATTAAGTTAAATAAATGAGTATTTAAGTTAAATAAATGAGTATGAACAAATTTTTATGTTCTTTTAATAAACGAGCGAACATGAACAAATGTGTGTTCGATTTGTTAATGTTTATGAACAAGCTTGTTTATTTATTAATAATATTTTTTATAAAAATATTAAAACTACATCTCTCAATTTTATATTTGAATTTCAACTCATTAATCTAGGAAATATTAATTATATTTGCATTTACTATTAATAATTTGACAAAATAAATTATGAACAGTGTGCTCTAACGACTTGTTTAGTATACAAGATGTGAAGGAGGAGTGTTGTGTATAAAAAGATGGATGAAAAATTTGTTACTACATTAAGGTGTTTGGTTTGTTAAAAATTCTGATATATTTTATTCTTCTTACCTTGAATTTGACAAATGTTAAAAAGATAATGTTATGCATACATGTATCATTTTACCTTATGATAATTTATTATATTATTGACACTAAATTCAGTTCTAAGTATACTATATTTTATTTAGTAAACAAATAAAATAAAATAAAGAGTTGCGCAATCAAAATCTGTTCAATTTTTCAGATATTATTTTTAAGGAGATTAGGCAAACTCTTAACAATAAGCTTTGAATAAAACTAGTTTAAGTAAAACAAAGTTAAAGTTATTTAATAAGTGATAATTTTTCATGACATCCAAAATAAGTAAAGAGCTAGCCACTAAATCTAATATTCAATAAAATATATCCTTATAAATAACAGTAAAAAAACATAAATTTCAAATATATTGATATTTATTTACATTTTTGTAAATAATCATTAATAGACTATTTACACTATTGTAAATAAGTATTGATAAGTTATTTACACCTAGTCATTCATATTCGTTAACATGTATTCATATTATTTTTAGTTGTTATTCAATTTTTTAAATTGAAAACTATATATATAAGTAATGTTAAATAAATTACTTATTCTATTTATATTGGCCCAACCAATATTAATTTTCTAGATTCGCCACTGTCGGCTATCTTGTATAATTAGATTTCTTTTATGGTACTTTGTTGATGTTTTCATATATATATATATATATATATATAAGATTAATTTTGTTGACCATATCTCTTACATCATTACTTAAGCGTCTAATTGAATAGAGACAAAAAATTTGTTTATTAAATTTTATGGATGATAAAAAATGTTTTGATTATTTTTTCCTTTTCAAGTTATTTGGTTTTCATGTTTTACTTTTTTTTGTATGCAATTTCTTGTGAACATATTCGTCAATTTTTTTCACGTTTTGGAGTATGTTGTGTTTTGTTGTAACTTTCTTTATTTCAATAAAACTCGAACTCTCGAAAAAAATCAATAAAGTTTTTTTTAAAAAATTGTTTATTACAAAAATGTTAAAAAATTTAAAACAACATATATGACCATGATTAAATAGAAAAAGCAATCTATTAAATATAATTTAATTAATGGGGATTTGTGGTACGGACAAACAAATATGTGGGTGAAGATGTCCTATAATTTTGATTTGGGGGGGGGGGGCGGGAGAGACATTTTGTGGTAGTGAGAAACAGCTAAGCTTATGAGCTGTTTATAGGAAATGAGACTTTAATCTCCCACACCCTTTTTCCTTTATGGAATGTCAATCACGTGAATGTGTGGCAGAGAAAGCAGGAGAAGAGAAGATATCTAACATTTTTAGTTAAAATACTTTTTGGTGTGCCTTAACTTCTTCAATGCTCTTTCTCTTTTTGTTCCGCTTTCACCACATACTCTAGCTGCCTGCCTCCTAACTACCAATCTTCTTTTTTGAAGTCCTCATCATATAACCCTAAATTTTATGCTCTTGATTTTGCTTTCTTATCTTAATTCTTGATTAATCTACTCATAAATACTTCGAGTTGGATTTGAAATAATTTATTAAGTTGAGTCAAGCTTAAATTTGAGCTGTTCAAGTTATCGAGTCAATCAAAGCATTCTATAACTTAAGATGAGTAGTTAAGAGTTGAGTTTTCTTCTTAAATCTCAATTTTATTTAAAGTTTATTTTTTTTGACAAATCATAATTCTAATTCTAATTCTAATTATAGTTAGAGGGGAGGAGAATGAGGACTCTAGGGAAAGGAATGAGATGCTCCTAGTAGGTCTAGAATCTATGACCTAAGCTTAAGAGAATATGAAGAAACAAAAATGAACAGCTTGACTAACCGACGAAATGTACTTGCTTTTTAAAGTTTAAATTTAAACACAAACAATTAGGTTTAAAGTCAAATATAGATATCGAGAAATGAGTCTAATCAATTAAATCTAGACCAGACTTTAAAAATGAAATTTTATTAGACTCAAACATAAGTTTTATTTACTTGTCTCTTTTTTTTGTTCTCTTCAAGATTCAACTCAAAGATTTTTGGAGAACGGACGAGTTTATTAAGGGACATCGTGCTCAAGTCTTTTGACTCTTCAATAGTAGTTACTTCGATGTTGAATCTATCTGGCAAGAATCTCATAACTTTTCTTACCAGCTTGGAATTGGAGTATTCATCTCTAAGCAGGTAGGCTTGGTTAGAAATATCTTGTAGCTTGGCAAAAAACCATCAATAGTTTCATTTTTTGACATACAAATTGTTTCAAATCGAGTGGTTAACATTTACAACATAGTTTGTTTAACAATATTGTTGATGCCTAAATTATGAGACACCAGATAAAAGAGGTAGAGATGAAGACCAAAGTGATTGATGGCGGTATCAAGCGGTTCACTCCGGTTGATTTGGAATGGAAAGCGAAAAATAATATGGTGGACGGAGCAAAGGCGAGTGGGTAGGAGGGAGATGGGAGTCATTTTGCAGTGATTTCAACTTGTCCATTCTTCTTTGGTTGCATGGATATTTATAGCCCCCGAAACTATTGGTGATTGGATGGCATCGGGCGTAGCCTATGGATGGATTGGTAGAGATAGACCCAACGAACCAAGTAATAGACTTTGCATGTTGGTCACGTGGATGCCAGATTGTGGCACCTGACAGTGCTTTTTCCCATGATCGTGTAGGCCTCAAGTACTGAAAGGCTCTGAGGACCATCTTCGGAGTTTGCCGAATGCGGAAGGACTGAGGGTTGTTTTCAGATGCGAAGAGTATAGGTATAACACTTGACCCCCTTAATCGAAAGAGTACCATAAAGTGGTGCAAAATGAGACATCTGAACTTTGTTTTTGTAAATGTTATGACTTTTAGAGGTGACTGAATTAACTCGAATAATTATGATGATCTAACATGTGGCTGTGAGGGGACACACATATCACTCAAGTATTGATGTCGTTTCAAATCATGAATCATCGAGTCATTTCTGAGAGGCACGTTCTCTGACTATAAATACCCTCTAAATTTAGGGAATCTACACTTTTCAATCTTTGATTCAACTTCAAGCCCTTCAAGTTTCCTCATGATTCTTTTTGGAGTCGTTGGTCTCTTACCCTTCTTGAAAGTTTTTCAGAAACAATGGTGAGGGAAAAGTAGATTTTAGAGAAGAAAATCACTACAAACTGTTCTGATTCAGTTTTTAGGGCCTCTTTCAAATTTAAAGTTGGTTAAGATCAGACGACAGAGCCAATACGATGTTGGAGGCTATGAGAGAATTACGAGGTTAGCTTCAAAATTCCCATCGAGACTATTGGATATGTGATTGTTATGTTTTTGATGAGAATCCATTGTGGTTTTATCTGTCGTTGTATTGCCTAGAGGTTGGGTTCTACCTAGACCTGACAAACATGACCTGAAACTCGAGACCTGAACTGATTTACCCGACCTGAGACTCAATATAGACCCGAACATGATGGTGTAAATTTGACCCGAATTCAAAATAAAATTAAACCGAACCAAAACTGACCCAAATTTAGTTAAACCAAAAATTAACCTGAATCAAAATTAACAGAACCTAAAAATAACCAAAATCGAAATCATCCCGAATCGAAAGCAACCAAAAACGAAAATCAATCCGAACTGAACGAAACTCAAATCGAAAATGAACCGAATCGAAAACAACTTGAACCGAAAATCAACTTAAACCGAAAGCAACCAAAATTTAATTTCCTCAAATATGTATATTTTATTCTCATTTTGTATTGTATGCCTAATTAACAACTACCTTTAGTAATAGTTTAATGGATTAATATCATTTTTCTCCTCTAAAAGATCATGTTCATATAGTAACTCAAATTGAAAGTCGACTGATACGATATTAACCTGACCCAAAAAGTAATCATTCAATATTGAACTGACCCGAAAAGTCAACCTATCTGATATAAACCCTACCCAAAAACTCAACCAATTTGATATTGACCCGACCCAAAAATCAACCGATCTGATATTCACCTGACTCGATACCCGATCTGATCTGAAATAACATAAACCCAAAGTAAATCCGAATTAGGCCCAATCCAACCCGAATCGCACCTAAATCGAAAACAACTTGAACTGAAAATCAATCCGACCCGAAGTGACCCGACCTGCACCTGATTCGAACGACCGGATTGCCACCTCTAGTTTCACCTTCCACTGCACCCTTTTATGGTAGACATGTTGTGCTAGTATGGGATTGCTTCGGGCCAAATGTCCGGGGTATCATGGTGGCTTTTAATTGGGTACTTCTGGGTGTGCAAAGAGAAGTTTGGAGACCATCCGTTAGTATTTTGAAGAATCTCTTCTATTTTATGGAGTTAGTCAGAAGACCTCTAAAGGTTTGTTCAACTTTTCGCGGAGGTAAGACAAGGGAATCGACATTAAAGAGTATATCAAAGGGTGGATTAATAGGATGAAGTTGGGGCCGAACCGCGCCAAGTAAATAAAGGTTACAAGGAAACTGCCTAGGGGCTTCAATTTTCCATTGCGGCGGATGAACCTTAGCAAGACCAAAAGGACGTCTATTAGTGGGTTATTGAAGCTTGAGGCAACTCCATTTGATGAATTGTGGAAGAGGATTGGTTGGATATTCCGAAAGTTATCACACTCTAGAATGTCTTTAAATGTTGTCTTAGAGAGGATAACTCCAATGGGCGAAGGGGAAAAGATTTGGTTCCTAATCGATGACCTTTTCCGGGTGTGGTGGACTGCTGGCTAGCCTGGCCCTATAAGGCTGAAGAAAACTTGTCCAAAATATTATTAGGCGAGCTCCCCGAGTAATTGAACATCCTGGTGTCTCGTTGTAGTTGTCCTCAAAGGTCTTGGTTGTCCGTCAGAGCCAGAAACATGCATTCAAGGGGTCATGAGCCACCTTCTGATGTCTCCGAGAGTGGATCTCAGGTGAAAGTGTTGGGTGAAAAGTATAGTGTTGAATATGATGCGGTATAATCAAAGAATTTGTTCAGCGAGGGGCGAGTGATGTCGAAATGCGAAGCATTGATGCTTCTGTAATTTTTGCCAAAGGGGACTTTTCGTGAGGGTGGTTAGAAAAATGCAATTGGGGTCTCTAGTGTTCTTTCAGTGGTAAACTCAGGTAATTATTTCTCCCATATTATCTTGTCATCAGAGAGCGAAACAGACGGCGGATGAGTGAGGATAAGTTAGTTTAGAGAAGACATAATTTTCCTTTTGAGGTCAAACTGACTGGACTATTTGTCATGCACATATACAGAGAAATATTTGTCTACTATCAAGGCCTTTGTGTAATCCACTGTGGAAGTTGAGGTGAGAAAGGTTGTGGACCATGTAACGTTGGAGGGAATTCCCACTGTGGAAGCTACTCTATCATTCACGTCAAAGATAAATGGAATGACACCATGATTAAAATGAAGCACCCTGGTGATATTTTCCTCGCGGCAAGAAGGAAGATAAGGTCTGCTTAGGGGTGCTTATCGAGCGAGTCAGTCACGAGTTAAGTAGCACTCGTCTCGTGCTCATTAAAAATTTTCGTTGCTCGACTTCACTTGTTGCTCATTAAGCTCAATAAATTTTTGCTCGACTCGTGCTCGGTATAAAATTCTCGTTGCTCGACTTTTCTTGTTGCTCGTTAAGCTGACCAAAATTTTTACCTTATTTTTTAAAATATAGGTAAAATCTAGTTATACTATTAGACCTTAATATAAACATACAAATTCAGGGAAAAAACGCGAGGACTAATGAGATAAATAAAAGAACATGTCTTGACCGAGTTAGAGATGAAGTCAATATTTGAGTGTGAGACTACTTTTAGTTTCTCAATAATCTTCGATGAACAACAAATGAGAGAAGACCTTAGGGATTTTGATGTTTTGACTTTCAATTTTAATTTTTATATGAGAACTAAAGATTTTTTTCCTTTTTTACTTTTATACATAAAGTAATAATAAAAGAAAAAGGAAACGTTTTAGCTTTAATAAAAAAAAGGAAATGCTAATTTATAATTTAATTTCTAATTAATACAAATTAACTTTTTAATATTTTTTGGAAATACAAAACGTCTTTGGAATTTGAAGCCAAATATTTTATTGGTAATTTACCTAGCAAATCACTGAACTTTTTTAAAGTTTTCAACTAGCATTTAAACTTATCGGAACGTAATTTTTTAAGGTAGCCACCAAAAATCATTAAAATTTTATTAAAAATAACGAGCTGCTCAAGAACTTATCGAGTCGAGTTGGGTCTTGCTTGACTCGACTCGTTAAAATCTCGAGTCGAGCTCGAGTTCAAGTCTAGCATTGATCGAGTTCTGACCGAGTCGATCTCAAGCTGTTTGCGAGCTGTTCAACTCAATAAGCAGCCCTATGTCTGTTGGTCACTCTAGAGGGAAAGTAAAAAAGACTTATGCTAGGGAGAAGCTTGTCAATGTTGCTGGAGTAACTTCTACGGTTCCTCCACTTCTAGAGCTTTAGGGGACCTTTGGGACTATCCCGAGCTTTTTTCCCCACCAAAATTTAACTCAAATGGAGGTTGATATCCATGTCTCATCAGTCACTTTAATCCATGTACATGGCTCTATGTACCTCTTTGTATTTTTTTAGGTGTGGGAAGTCTTAGCATGACTTTTCTTTAATAGCTTTAACTCCCTTGGTGGAGTTAGTTGTAGGTAGGGATGGCGGGACTTGGCCAGCATTGAGCTTCTAGAGTAGTAAGTATGTTGATGTCCTAAGGGAGGTTTCCTAGGCATCGAACCTGATGGTCATGGTTATAGAGCTGCTTCGTGAGACCGACAAGAAGGAGAATACAACTCTCCCTTAAGCTGTTGATGAGGGGCAACAATATAAGAGAGAGGCTATGGTCAAAAATGTAGAGCTTCAGAAGTCCAATGTCATAGTTGAGGCCTTAGAGAAAGAAATGATTGAGTTTAGAAAAATGTTGGTCGAGGCTCAGTTGTTGCATGAGGTGCTTGATCAATCTCACAATGATGATGTCGCAACAATTTCAACGGCCAACCTACGAGTTGTGGAGGCTAATGAAGAGGTAGAAAATGATCGTGTAGAGGTACAAAGGGAGAGAAATATTGATTTCAAGAACAATAAGGATGCTCAGAAGTCCAGGGAAGAGCTAGATGTTCTTTATGCTGATGTTGTTCAACTGCGGGTAAACAAAGACAAAGCAGAAGAGATATTCCTTCAGGTTGGTCAACGATTGGTTAAATTCAGAGGCTTTGTCAAGAAATGCAAGCGCAACATAGTGTGTACCATCCATAGTGTGCTTGTTCTAGTTGACATGGGCAAATAGCACTTGCGTTGATGCTGGCCTCTCTACGAGAATGCGTAGGAGGTGGGTTTTGGCCCTTTTAATCCATCTGTACAAAGATGGTTGAACTGTCAAGAGTTCATTAAGCTGTACATTGTGGATCCTGAGTACGACAGTCTTGCCCTAGATTTAGAGGCGATGAATTCTCCAAAAATCGCCATCGCTCCAAAGGTTGCATCCAATAACCCTTTCATCAACTCAACCGAAGGGCAAACTTCCGAGGAGTTGCAACCTACTGTAGAAACAATCTCTTATGAGCCTAGTGATGATTCTCCAATGAAAGATATCTAAGGATATACTAATAATCTTGTTGAGGAGTGTACTCCTTGTGTAATTTTAATTGTTAATAACCTTTGTGATGATACGCCTAGTTACGCTTTAGGCATTATTGTAAAATAAGCACTATGTACTTACCTCTTATTAATGAAATGAAGCCCCTTTTGTCTTAATTTGTCTTGACCATTTCATATTTCTAGGTTTCCCGCGTTTTGGTTTTGTAGTTAGGTGTTATGGGGCTAGACTTTAACCAGCCGAACCGTGCGGCCTTAGTCGCTTCCTCGGTCTAAACCACGACTAAGTCAGCCTAAATCCCTTGTCACAGCCTTAGGCGAAGTTCTCTTGAAAAATGCCTAACTCAGCCAAGATTATCGCTACGGAAGATCAAACACTTCCCGAAGCCCTCGAACGAAAGATTGTTCTAAGAGGAACCTAATCAAAGAACAAACGGAAAGAGATTGGCAACTAGAACAACAAAGAACATTCAAGAACACGAAGAAAACTCAAAGAGTTTAGAGTAAATGCTTCTTTGTATTACTCAAAGTGATGGATGAATAAGTGAATGATACAATGAGGTGAGGGTAGGCCTCTATTTATAGTTGAAACCCCCTACATCCAACGGCTCAGTTTAAATTACATCGACGGTCGAGATTGATCTTATCTAATCAAATCTCAATTCAAATCTCTAATTATCACAAACATTATCTACAAATTATATTTCAAATAAATAGATGATGCTTTAACCAAATTACCCTCCTGAATCCTCCATAGATTTGGCTAAGTCCTGTGGGCTTGCGAGCTTTCTAGCATTCTCCAACTGCCGGACCAAGTGTGATGGTCTCGGTAAGCCTGTTACACCGCGCACAACATCTTCTGCTGATGTTTGCGCCAATGACTCGGTCCCAAAAGTTTGGTCCGTGACATTCTCCCCCACTAGACTTAGCGACGCCCTCGTCGCTCTACTCGGATGATCCTGGGCAGGGTCAACTTGTTTACTCGTCAATGCCTCAGCTTCGTGTAATTCCTCAATATGAATTGCTTGCCTCGGCTCAAACTTCCACTGAACATCGCGTGTTAAGATGCCTTTCGATACATCTCCCTCATAAAAGCCTTCTCCCACAACTTTTGATTTACCTCGACTCGGACACTCCTAGTCCCGCAACAAAGTCTTGGGTGTCACCACATTGAACACTGGACGAACTCTCAGACTCGCCAGCCCATCTCTTTGGCTCCTTAGAACTCTAAAAGGTCCCTTCCAAGCTTCGTCTCCCCCGCACTGAAGGCTAGGTCTTACTTGGCCTACGCTCATCAACAATGGCAAATCAAAACCAAAAACACTAGGAATGTTTTTGAGATGTACCTTCCTCTCTGTCGTATTTACTCTAAAATGGGCTAGCCTTTCTTTCTCCATGAAATCTAGCCCCCTTTGCATCGAACCTTCTTCACTGAAGTTTGTTGCTCGTATCAGCCCTTCTTCCACGAAGTCTTTTGCCCCACTCTGCATCGGCCCTTCTTCCCCGAAGTTCGTTGCCTTTGGTTGCATCTGCCCTCTTAAACCAGATTTTGGTGCTCTCTTCTTGTATCGATTCTTCCTCTTTGAAGATTGGTGCCTCCTATTGCATTGGCACTTATTACCCGAAGTCCTTCACTTCCCACATTGCCCATAGGTGACGTCTCAACGGTTGCTATGTCCCTCAACGGCTCAGCCCCCTTCGACACTCCACTGGTCTCAAAAGCAATATTCTTTCCCTGAACATCCTCGGTAAGCTCTTTCCCAGCCTTCACGGACATTTTCAACCCATTCTGCTCATGGTCTCTGCTTACCTTGGCAGAACTAGACAACTTCAAACCAAGCTTTACAAGCTCATTACACTTGGCCTTGTCCCTCATCTTGGACCTCTTGGCTTGAACCATGCATCTCTGCAACTTGTGAGGCCCCTTACATTAGTAGCACTACAATTGCTTCTTCTTCACCCTCGGCTTGACAGCTTCCTCACTCGCTATCACACTAGGTCTCGACCTTGGCTTGACTATTTTGGCACTTGTAGTCGAACCACGACTCTCACTTCTCTTGGCAGCATTGGCACACATAATCGCCCGAAGTCTCGCTACTTCTCCCTTTAACTCGTCTGTTGTCTTCACCATGGCAGCCATGCGATTCTTCTCGGGACATCCCCTTATCATATGAGGACCATCACAAAAGTAGCACTTCAACTTCTTGCTCCCATTCTTCTCTAGCACGGACTTAGCCTCACCGTTCCCCTTGTCTCTCGAACTGGGCTTGGTTGACTTAACATTGGCTTGCTTTCTTGTTGCAGGCTTGGTTAGAGGTTTGGCAACTACTACGACCTCTGAAAGTCTCTGGGCATTACCCCGCTCTAATCCGAGCTTCGCCCCCGGTCTAAGTTCATCTAAGAAGGTTTTGAGCACACCCCATTCACTCATTGCGATCTTGCAACTGAGCAGCTCTTTCTCGAGCTCATCCATCTCGGCTTCACGAGCACAACTCTCTCAAATTGTCTTCAACTCGTTCAGGATACGTTGTGTCTCGTCATTGAACTTGCCCTTCATGGACTCTAACTTGTCAAGATGTGACTTTACAACACCTTGGATCTCTTTGGCCTTCTCTTTCGATTCTGCAAGTCTTTTGATCCGATCCTCCAACAAAAATAAGACTTCATCTAGTTGTTCCATTTTAGCTTTAAGGAAATCATTCGTCACCTTAAAAGCAATGAGAGTACTTCTTACCTCGTCCATTGTTAATGTTCTCTTCTGGTTCCCGCCTTGGCACTCCTTGCCTTTTACTGAGGAAACACCATTTCCCTGCTACACCATCTCGATCTCTATTTGCCACGAACTAGTCTGATCCACGATCACTTCGACTAACTCGAATGCAAATCACCACCACGCTGGACTACAACTGCAAGTTGGTTTGAATGCAAGTCCCTTCCTCGATTCGCTCTGATACCACTTGTCACGGTCTAAACCACGACTAAGTCAACCTAAATTCCTTGTCACGACCTTAGGCGATCAAACACTTAACTCAGTCAGGATTCTCACTCTGGAAGATCAAACACTTCCCAAAGCCCTCGAACAAAAAATCGTTCTAAGAGGAAGCTAATCAAAGAACAATGGAAAGAGATTGGTAACTAGAACAACAAAGAACATTCAAGAATACGGAGAACACTCAGAGAGTTTAGAGTAAATGCTTCTTTGTATTACTCAAAGTGATGGATGAATGAGCGAATGATACAATGAGGTGCGGGTAGGCCTCTATTTATAGTTGAAGCCCCCTACATCCAACGGCTCAGTTTAAATTACATCGACAATCGAGATTGATCTTATCTAATCAAATCTCAATTCAAATCTCTAATTATCACAAACATTATCTTCAAATTATATTTCTAGTTTTCCCGCGTTTTAGTTTCGTAGTTAGGCAACTAGATGGTTTCCTTGTATTATTTGTTTCATTAGTGTGGAGACTAAGTCAGTTTCCATATATTGACGTCACATTGGGGCGATGTACCACTCAACGCTCTGTAACAAGTAATATCAAAGGTATGGAACAAGCAGAGTTATCCGTTGGTGCTTTATTTGACAGAGTAATGTCATTGATGACAAGAATATGTGCATCTCCGATTTGTTTGACTTCAACAGCGCACTAGGCAATAGATACACGGAGGCAATGAATGATTGAGTCGGTGTTATTCTTGTAAAGCAGTGTTGCCAATGCATGTATGGATAGAATCATCTCTGATTTATTTTAAGTCAACAACGCATCGACCATTGGTAATGCAGAGGTATTATATGTTAGTGGTTTCGAAAAGTATTCATATGACTTGACACTTCTGTGAAAGCCATGACAAGAGTATAGACAGAGTGATAATGTGTTCTGTGTGAGTTGAGATTACGGGATCGTATGGTTGTCTCTGGCTCGTTTAGATCAACAATGCACTAGGCATTGGATAGGCGAAGGAATTTCGAACAACATCATCTGTACTTTTGTAGAGTAGGTGCCATCAAAGCATAAATAGATATAAATGTCTCTAGAGTGTTTAGATGTTTTTAGCATTGGACCAACAAAGGCATTTTGGTGCTTAGTTTTATCTGTATCCCTATCGAGTTGACATATTCGAAGCATAATTTAGATGTAGGCATTTCCGTTTCATTTTATATCAACAAAGCCTTTGGCATCAGATAAACAGATGTATTATTTACTTGTGAAGGCATCTATACCCTTGTAGAGTCTGTGTTGTTATAACACAAATGGATATAGGCATCTCTCGCTTTTCGAACAACAATGTTGAGGGCTATTGCGTAAGCAGAGGGTTTTTCTGTGTTCGTGTAGAGCTTGTGCCATCAGTGGACACAAATGAACATAAATATCTCTACGTTCTAGGAGAAAAACACAATGCCATAAGTATTGAATGGGTGGAGGCTATCCACTGCATCCTTGTAGAGCCTATACCGTCGGTAGACACAAATAGATACAAACATCTCTATGCCCTCAGGAGAAGAACACAATGCCAGAAGCATTGGATAGATGGAGGTTATCCTTTGCATCCTTGTAGAGCATGTGTCGTCGATATACACAAATGGATACATGCACCTTTATGCCCTCAGGATACATCCTTGTAGAGCCTGTGCCGTCAGTAGACACAAATAGATGCATGTATCTCTACGCCCTCAGGAGAAAAACACAAAGTCGGGAGCATTGAATGGGCGGAGGCAAATCTTTGCTGGAGCATACATCTACACTCTTACAGACCATGGGTTGTCCAGGACACTTTGAAATTTTTTTGAATGATATGTTTGTTTTATTGAATGCAATTTTCAAAATAATCTATAAAAATCAAATGTTTTTTTTGGAGTTTGGATTTTTTTAGTATAGTACATGTTTATTTTAAGATCAATGTTCGGGATTCGTGACTCTCCCTCTCAACAATGTCATTTTCTAAATTCGAACCGGTTATCTCTTTGGGAGAACAATATGTCTTGCTATTGCACCCGACCCTTATCGATGGTGTTTAGATAATTCTACATAGAATTTTTTTGGGGTTTAATTTTTCTTGATGTTCTTTCGAAAATTGATTTTCAGTAAAACAAAGACTAACTGATTGTTTCATAAATAAATATCGTAGTATTGATTTAGAATTATGAAAAAAATCATATTCAATATGATTCCATATAAATTTTATAATATTACAATAATAAATATTATTTATGAAAATATTATTATTCAAACATTATTTTTACAACTTTATAAACAAAAATATTAAGAATAGTATTTGTTATTAAATAATACTATAATATTAAATAATAGTATAGTATTAGATAATATTTTATTAAAATAGCAAATAGTATTAATTATATCAGTTACTTATTAAAATAATAGCATTACTATTTTATTAAAAATTAGTAATAAATATGTCTTTAATATTTGAGTAATTAATCTATTTAAATAGAAAAAATAGAATATTATATTAATATTACTCATTATTAAAGATTCAATATTATTATTTTTAAAAATATTATAATAATTAGTAAATATTATTTAATGGAATATATTAATCATTAAAATATTTTTTATACAATTTTTTGAAATTAAAATACTACAAATTGTATTTAGTATTAAATAATATTATTCTAATATAACTAAGTGTACTTAATAATATTGAAAATCATAATCTTAAAACTATATTATACAAGCACTTTAAAATTAAAATTACTATGAATATAATATATCCAACTCAGTTTATGTTAAGTTTTAATCTAAAAATTACATTTACTTATAAGGGGTTATTTTCCGAAAAAGAAAAAAATGTCTTATACTTTTGAATACGAGTAAGACAATTTACTGGAAAAAAGTTTTATTTTTTTGTTGACCTGTAATTTTTCATTGACCAATTTATTTTTTATGAAGCAAACACTAAGAAAATTTTGAAATATTAATTTTGATATAACTTAAATGAAATTTTTTTTAGACTTAAACTAATTTACAAAAATATTTCAAAAGTATATTAACTTGAAAAATATGTTTAAAATGTTTTCAATGAGTTTTTGACATGTTTAAATGTTTTTAAAATAGTCAAAGTGTCAAAAACTGATTGTAAGTACCGGTACGGATGTCCTCGTACCGGTACAACCAAACCCGTACCAATACGCCCTTTATTTCCCCATGGGTTTCATTTTCTAGTAAGCAAAGGTCGTACCGATACAGCCAAGCCCGTACCGATATGCGTGGTCCCCTAGCAATACTGAAGTATCACGTATCGGTACCCCGTGCTAAAATGTTGTAACAGGTCTTTCTACTGTAAGGCATGTACAGATATTAGAACCGATACTTAAAATTGCAGAAGTGCATTTATTGCTGGAATTAAAGTCCCCAACTACTAGTTTTCATCTCCAACGGCTAGTTTTCATCTCCAACGGCTGATTTTTCATTCCACACTATAAATACAAGGGAATGACACTTGAAGAATAAGAGACAATATCCAAGCTTCATAATCAAGAGAAATATTCTTTAAGTCTTTATTTCTCTTGTATATATTGTATAGAGAATGCTTTAATTGTATTCCTTTGTACTTTTGTGAGCTCAATTCTTGTGAACACCCACTTTGTGAGGTTTTCTTTGTTTACACAAATTACCTTGTAAAAGGGGGAAGTTATAGTTTAGCCTAAGGAAAACCTAAAGTGGTTCTATCTTAGCCGTTAAAAGATAGGATTGTAAAGGTTACTCTTGAGCTTGTAAAGAGAAAGAATTCATAGTAGTGAATTGTAGACGTGACAATCGGGTTGTTCGGTTCAGGTCAATTCAGTTCCGGTTGATTTTCGGTTCGGGTCGCATTCAATTCAAGTTCGATTAGGATCAAATTTTATTCGGATTTAGATCGAGTCTATGCAATTTTGAATCGGGTTGGATCAATATCAGATCAATTGGATTTTGGGTCGGGTTAATATTGGATCGGTTCGATAGATTTTTCGGGTCTGATCAATATTGGATCGGTTGGTTTTCGATTCAGGTCAATGTTGATTCGATTGTTTTTTGGGTCAGGTTAATGCCAGATCATATCGATTTTCGGTTCGGGTCAATATCAGATAGGTTAGTTTTTGATTTTAGTCAATATTCAGATATTTAGGTTAATTCAAGTTGAGTTGGGTATGTATTCAATTGAGTATATATAAAATTATTGATATATTCGCGTAAAAAATATATATATTTTGTCAATCTTATCATTTAGGCTCAATTTCAACTCTTGATCATTTAGTGTTTCGAATTAAACCATTATTAAGAGATGATAATCTGACACAAACTCAACCTATAAGGCTTGTTAAAGTTTAAAACTTGAATTCCGTATTGTGTTCATTATCGAGTTTCAATTGATTTTTTCTATTTTTTAAAATAAAATTTTGCATAATTTCTAGGACGAAAAAATTGATTTTACGAAATTAGAATTAGACTATGTGGAAACTATTTAATAAAATATAATTTTATCATATTTATTTATTTATGGATAAATCAATTTAAGTATATTTCAATTGTTTGAGATTTAATTAGATATTTAAATTTTAGACTTGGATATTTAATTAATATCATAAATTAAATAAAAGACAGAACTAAATAAACCATTAAAAGTAAAAAATAAAATATTATATATATATATAAAAGTTCACGTGAAATATAGTAACTTTATTTTATAATCCTTCGTATCAAATATATTTTGAAATGAAAAATTATCGAATTAGGTATGAAGATTTTCTGTTAAAGGAGAAAAGAAAATCATGTTGATGTTCGGTTTGGATCGGATTCGGGTAAATTAAATTTGAGTTATTTTCAGTTCGGATCACTACGGTTCGTGTTGCTTTCAGTTCGAGTTACTTTTGGTTCGGGGTGATTTTCGGGTTACTTTCGGTTTTGGTTATTTTCGGTTATGGTTACTTTCTGTTCGAATTGATTTTCGATTCAGTAAATTTCAGTTCGATTTTGGTTCAGGTTCAGGTTCAGGTCAAGTTTACACCACAATGTTTGGGTTTATATTGGGTCTCGGTTCGGGTAAATTGGTTCGGGTATCGGGTCAAGTTTTCCAAGTCTAGTGAATTGGAAAATCTTTAGCGGTGTGCTAAGGTAGTGGATGTAGACTTGGTTTAGAAGTCGAACCACTCTGAAATTGATTGTGCAAAATTGTCAATTATTTTTCAATTTTTTCCAATTCATTCGAGAAGCAATTTTAACCCCCTTGGCGGTCTTTGGTTGATCGAATCGAGCCCAACAGAAAATATGAAAATATTTTACGTAAGTCATTTTCCGCGAAATAATTAAAACACGTCCTAAATGTTGTTTGTAACTTTGGCTCCAAATTGAATCCAACAAGTGGTCACAATAGAAAAGAAGATGATGTTTATCCTAATAGATCCGGGTTCAAATCGTTTTGTATGTGTGTGCATTGTCAAAAGATTAATAATATGTATGAATAGATATTACTTTTTAATGACATTAAGACTATTAAAAAAAAACTTTGGCTCCGAATCCCGCCTGATTGCACTAGTTTATATAGATTATATATGTCATGGGAATATTTTATGTTCTCTTTTGTTTCGGATTGTAGGATGACTCAACAGCACGTGTGGTTAAGGGTCAATGCTATACTTCATATCAAAATTTCATTGACTTCAAGAATAAACCCTTTTGTCCCTTGGCCTAAATATTATATTTATCAATCATGGGATAAGATTTACTTTTGAATGCCCTCCCTTTCTTCTTATCTGTTTTGTATTTGAGAACTTTACTAAGTTCTATCACACGAATCTTAGTTAAGCATTGTATCTAGAGTTTAGCGTAAACAAGGTGTTTAAGTGAATAAATGAATTAAACTTAGTGTTATATATATATGCGCGCAGGTATAAACTAGGGATATCCCCTGTATATTCGTTGGATCATCTAAGTAAAGTCGAGATTATAATATATTATATTTTTAGGCTTAAAGGTTAAATTAACCCTCAACGAAAAATTAAAAAATTAATTAAATTTTTATAAAATTGTTACACTCAATTTAACACTCACAATTCAAATTGCACTCAATTTATCTTTTTTTAGAAATTGAAGGACCTCATTAAAAACTTTCTCTAAACCTAAATAGAAAAAAAATACTCAATTTATTAAAAAGTAGGGAGTAGCAGGTACAGAGTCCACTCAAATAAACATCGAAAATGAAATACACCAAACTACCACTACCACACTACAAAACTCCCAATAGGGAACACAAAAAGGCTACAAGACACGTCAAACCAGCTAAAAGAAATTAATTCACTGACCAGACCAAATCGAATCGAATCAAGTTTATGGGCACTGTAACTAGCTTCTCTAAACGCAAAGGAAATACGCCAAAGAGGATTAGAAAAGAAAGCTTTGCACCTCGAAATCGATCAACAAACACAGCCGGAAAAGATCCAGCATGATTGATCCATTTTATTGCCAACGAACTATCAGTTTCAATGATCAACGACGAGGGCAAGTCCCACTTGGATACAGTGAATTTGATAGGCTTCAATGATGGCATAAAGTTTAACCCCGGTTAGATCTATCAGCTCAATGCAGTTAGAGAGTTTGACCAACTGCCGACCCCTATAATCCCATAAGATCCCACCAATACAACCTACTCCATAATACCTTTTACGGAAGCATCAACGATGAATTTAAAGGAACCAGTACGGGGAGCCTCCCACGAACCTGAAGGAGCCTCCCAAGTTAGGATGGCGAACAAAATCCAAAATTGAAGGGGAAGAAGATGGCCACGTTGGGAAACGCCGGTACACCCCACGGCGCAGCGGAAAAATTATTCAGTGTAATTTACCAGTGATCCATTTACAAGGGATGAATTCAGGGTGATAAAGGATGCAAACATTAACTCAAGTAATCTGGAATTCCGCAGCGAGTATAGGAGAATTCAAATAAAATCCGAGTAGTCACAGCAGGGTTCCTACCTCTACGCAGTCCACCGGAATAAAACGAACAATTTTTCTCTTCTCTAACTGTTAGAGAGGGTTTTTGAAAAACATATGTTGGCTGCTAGACCTTATGCCTTTATATAGTATTTAAAAACCTAATTCTAATTAAATTCGGATTCTTTAAATATACAGTATATTTAACCGAATATAATTAAATATGTAGAATCTGCTTCTACTTTAATTAGGCTTCTTTTATAGATATATATTTAATAGTATTTGATAATTACATTAACTTAAGAAATATTAACATATATATATATATATATATATATAAACGAAATTATCCATAATTACAATAATTATAACAATTTCGGTTTCTCACTAATTAGGTGTACAACAAGTTTGTACACATGCTATCTAGTCGATATTTGTTCGTTTCAATCATAGGATGTGACCCTTGTAGGTTCATGTAACGTTAGCAGTGATATCCAGAACAATTCTAATATTACAAGCAATGAGTGACATCTAGCAATACATCATTGTTACCTAAGTTACATGAATGGTTCGATTTAACCTTTTTTCGTGATTAACTTCTTTTATGTATTTCATCCTTTTGTCCTCACATCTAGATCGAAAACAAGTCATGGATTAGTCACACTTGTATAGTCCATCTAATGTTTCTTGATATCTTGAGTAGACTATTATAAACGAATAACTATGATATCCCATATCAATTTATTCGAGCATGGCCATGAATTTTCTAGTCTCACTCAATCAAGTGGCCTATAATATTATTCATATTATGTAGGAGGGACAAATCCTATCTTGATCAACCATATTTCGCTATATGGATTGTGACATATCCAATATCAGTCTTTATAGTATAGTCAATTACGACACACGTTTGGCCGTTCAAAATATGTCACTCACGATGTTGAAATAATGATGACCTCAAGTCTAAGGATCATACACGTAGTTATCACCATGAGCAATGTTGTGACTGTCACATAATAATCCAAGAAACATGCTCATAGCGGGTCAGTCCAATATGTCGTTCCCTAACACATACTTATGTATTGATTTTGATATCTCCATGTTAATGACAACACTTTGTCATCAATCAACTACATATTAGTCTTAATACATTATTGTTGTTCAAGCCCACAATAATTCTCGACTAAGGACATTCAAGAATAACTATATTATTCTAAGGACTTTAATATAATTTAGTTTATTTATAGATACACCGAATAAGACTGAAATAATAATAATGACTTCTTATTAAGTGTGTCTTTTACAACCATCTCATAATTGGTCTTTGGGCATACTCCAACAATCTCCCACAAGCACTAAGACCAATTACTCATGTATCTAATAACAAGAGACATAGTGTGACACTCATGCTTCTGCATTGTCAGAGGCTTTGTCAGTGGATTGACGATATTGTCATCCGTTGGTACTCTGCATGTTTCTACATCCCCTTGATCAATGATTTCACGAATGAGATGGTAACGCCTAAGTATGTGCTTGGGTCGTTGGTGAGATATGGGTTCTTTTGCTTGTGCAATGGCTCCGTTGTTGTCACAACGTAGATCTATAGCATTTGATATGCTAGGCACGACCCCTAGTTCAGATATGAACCTTTTGATCCAAACATCCTCTTTTGCAGCATCGCTTGCTGTAATATACTCGGCTTCTGTCATAGAATCTGCTACTGTATCTTGCTTTGAACTTTTCCAGCTTACAACACCTCTATTAAGGCAAAATACAAAACTCGATTGCGATCGGGAATCATCCTTATCAGTTTGAAAGCTTGCGTCAGTATAACCTTTTATACTTAGCTCTTCCTCACCTCTATACATAAGGAATGCATCCTTAGTTCTTCTTAAGTACTTAAGGATGTTTTTGACTGCAACCCAATGACCTTCACCGGGATCTACTTGGTATCGACTGTCATAATTAGTGCATGTGATACATCTGGACGTGTATATAGCATGACATACATGATAGATCCAATGGCTAAAGCATATGGTATCTTACTCATGCGTTCTCTCTCTTGAGGCGTTGAATGACACATTTTCTTCGAGAGCAAAATGCCATGTCTCATAGCTAAGAATCCTCTTTTAGATTCTTCCATATTGAATCTTTTTAGTACTTTGCCTATGTATGTATTTTGACTTAGTCCTGGGAGTCATCTTGATCTATCTCTATAGATCTTGACTCATAATATGTAGGTTGCTTCACCCAAGTCTTTCATAGAAAAACATTTTCCTAACCAAGTCTTTACAGACTGTAAGGTAGGTATGTCATTTCCTATTATTAGTATGTCATCCACATACAATACCAAGAATGTGACAGTACTCCCACTAGCTTTCTTGAAAACACATGGCTCATCTTCATTTTTAATAAAACTAAACTCTTTGATTGTCTCATTAAAACACAGATGCGAGAAGCTTGCTTCAGCCCATAAATGGATCTTTGAAGCTTGCATACTTTTTGGGCATCTTTTGGATTGACAAAACCCTTAGGTTGGGTCATGTACACATCCTCATCCAATTTTCCATTAAGGAAAGCAGTTTTGACATCCATTTTCCAGATTTCATAATCATAATATGCAGCTATTGCAAGCAATATCTGGATGTATTTAAACATAGCAACATGGGAAAAAGTTTCATCATAATTTATACCATGAATTTGATGAAATCCCTTAGTGACCAATCGTCCTTTGTATGTTTGTATATTGTTATCCATGTTGGTTTTCTTTTTGAAAACCCATTTGCACCCTATAGGCTTAATTCCTTCGGGTGAGTCAACCAAAGTCCATACTTGGTTTTCTGACATGGAATCCATCCTGGATTTTATGGCTTCTAGCCATTTCTCAGAGTCTGGGTTTTCCACTGCTTCCTGATAAGTCCTAGGCTCATCTTGGTCCATGAGAAGAACATCTCTATGCAATGTGACAAGAAATCCATATCTCTCAGGCGCATTGCGTTCTCTTACAGACATTTGCAGTGGTCATGTTTCAAGAACGATTAGATGTTCCTCAACTATTTGTGGAACTTGTTGGTGTTTAATCTCTGGTTCAATGATATGTGGTTGTACTTGAATTTCCTCAAGTTCAATATTTCTCCTACTTTCTTTTCTGAAAATAAATTCTCTTTCGAGGAAGACTCTTATTCGAGCAACAAACACTTTGTTCTCGGATGGATTAAAGAAATAATATCCTTTAGTTTCTTTAGGATATCCCACAAAATTACACTTATGAGATTTGGGTTCGAGTTTTGTAGACATATGATGTTTAACATAAACTTCGCATCCCCAAATTTTCATAAAAGACATACTAGGACGCTTCCCAATCCATATCTCATGTTATGTCTTTTGAACCGATTTAGACGGAACATGATTTAGTGTGAAAGCAGTTGTTTCTAATGCATGTCCCCAAAAAGAAGTTGGAAGATCAGCATGACTCATCATTGACCGAATAATGTCTAACAACGTTTGATTTCTCCTTTCAGAGACTCTATTGTGTTGTGGAGTACCTAGAGGTGTAAGTTGTGAGATAATCCCACATCCTTTAAGAAGTTCATCGAACTCTAGGCTTACGTATTCTCCTCCTTGATCTGATCGAAGAGCTTTGATACTCTTTCCTAGTTGGTTTTGTACTTCATGCTTAAATTCCTTGAACTTTTCAAGGGCTTCAGATTTATGATGCATTAGGTAAGCATACCCATATCTACTAACTCGTCAGTGAAAGTAATGAAGTATTGAAACCCTCATCTTGCTTGCGTATTCATCGATCTATATACATCACTATGTATTAGGCCTAATAAATCACTTGCTCGCTTGTTTTTACCGTAAAACGGTGATTTAGTCTTTTTTTTTATCTTTTCATATTTATGTTATATATGAAATTATCTTGATCTAAGATATAGAGGCCATTAATTAATTGAGCCGTACCATAAAAAACATTATTGAGGAAAAAAACAACTATTATTCTTAATAATAATCTCAAAACCAATCTTGTCCAAACAAGAAATTGAAATAATGTTTTTAGTCAAACTAGGTACGAAATAACAATCCTCTAAATCTAAAACAAGTCCGTTAGGTAATGACAAAGTATATGTTCCTATAGCTAATGCATCAACTCTTGCTCTATTTCCCACTCGTAGGTCCACATCTCCTTTTGCCAATTTTCTACTCCTTTTTAGTCCCTGTACAGAAGTAAAAATGCGAGAACCACAATCAGTATCTAATACCCAAGAAGTAGATGTTGATATATTAATATCAATAACATAAATATCTGATCCTGTCCATTTTCTCTTGCCTTCTTGATGTCCTCAAGATAGACAGGGCAGTTTCTCTTCCAATGTCCAGCATTGTAGCAATGGAAACACTTTCCTTCTTTTGTAACTCCTCATTTAGGTTTCAATGCAACATTTCCTTTGTTGGGCTTTGGCTTTGCCTTGGTGTTGGGCTTTCCTTTTCTGTTATCCTTTCGGACCATTAGAATAGGTTTGCAGCCAACCTTTTTCATGTTGTTTTCTGTTGTTCTTAATAGACCAAGCAACTGAGGCCATGATTTGTTGATTTCATTCATATTGAAATTAAGAATAAACTGATTAAAACTATTTGGCAACAATTGCATGATAACATCAGTAGCCAATTCAACACTTAGAGGGAAGCCCAACTTTTCCAGGGTCTGAATATACCTTATCATTTTGAGAACATGAGTTCCCACTAGAGTTCCCTCAACCATCTTGCATCGAAACAAAGCCTTAGATGTCTCATACCTCTCTTGACGAGCTTGCCCCTCATATAATTCCTTGAGATTTTTAGCCATCTCATGGGGAACCATATCCTCATGTTGCTTCTGAAGCTTAGGGGTCATAGTCGCAAGCATCAAACAATCGATATCTATCATGTCACTTGAATATTTTTCAAAGGCTTCCAATTCATCTTTAGAGGCATCATCTGCTGGCTTTTTAGGGATAGGTTCTTCGATGACTGTTAGTTTTCGTTCTTGTTTGAGGACAATCTTCAAATTGCGAAACTAGTCAAGGAAGTTCAAGCCATTTAATTTGTCCTTCTCAAGGACGGATCACAATGATAATGAGTTTGAATTTGCCATAATAAATCTACAACGATAAAATATGATTTATAAGTACCCTTTTATCATGTTTATAAAGTAATAACATTCCCACTTTTAAAAACCCTCAAAATTGAAAAACTTGCTAAAAGTATTTCTAGTGGGTAAGGATCCATATTTCATTTCATTCTAAGTCAACTTTAGCTTTACTCCTAGAATTCAATTATTTAGGTAAGCAACACTTGCTAATTACATCTCATGTAATTCCTATATTTGATGAACAACTATTTGTCCAAAACAAAAGTTTATATGGTCTAATAGAAAGAACAATAATGAATAGTTCACCAGGTAGGTAACTTATGAAAAGAGAGGTGGTGTACACCAAGTCTTTCAAAGAACAAATCCTAGACATGCATTTTCGTATTGTTTTTCAATCACCAAAGTTCTTGAACAATCATTAGTCTTTAGGTTTCTAATCTTATTAGAACAACCTAGTTTAACCAATATTACAACCAGTGAATATCACTTGCTTATTCTACGCGTTTAACCAAGACAGATCTAAGTACTTTGCTTTGGAAAAAACTTACATAGTACTGATCGAGGTTTTAACGAGGGCTAATATTGGATGATTATTTCAATTAAATATGGAGGGTTTTGTTATATTTATCTCACCATTCTATTATGATATAATCAGTTACCATCATGCTAAAAAACATACATTATATCACATACATGTAAAGCAGTAAATATAAATGCAATGGTTATAGGCCTTAAAACTAAGGTGGCCACCAGATGAAATAAGTGGTTGAACTTGATTATCACAACTGCCTAGAAGCGCATCGATAAGAATTTGATACTGACGATACCATTGTAGATATTCAGGATTAGTAATTGTTGTTGCGGCATCGGTAAACTTAGATGGGGAAGACCGTGAACCATCAATATAACCGAGTAGCCCAAAACCAATAAGAGTAGCCTCCACTTGGCGATGCCAAACAGGAAAATTGGCAGACGTAAGTTTGATTGGAAAGTTGGTCGATGCACAAAGATGCACAAGATCATTGGAAGTAAAAGACGGAGTCATGAGAGGAGATCCGGTTTAAAGAAGAGCGGAAAGAGAGGAAAAAATGAGTAGAGAAATTCTACTTGGCTCTGATTACCATGTAAAGGCTTTGTATATATGATAGTTAATAATGCTTACAATTGACCTATATATAGGCTTACAAATAAATATACAAGGATAAGGGAAATCAAATATTAAATAAAAACAAATATTTAAATACAAGATAAGATTGAGATAGTGATATGATAAGATAGAAGTTGAATGAGATTTGACTAAGAGTTATCCCATGGATTTGAATGAGATAAAAGTTATCTCATCTTATCTTTATCCTTAATACCGGATACCTAATGAGCGTGTTGTAATACTATGGTAAGTGATACCAAATGTACATTCATGATGTTATGACCCCAAGCCTCACTAAAGGTTTGTAAATGGTTGTGTTGCATGGTTTTACTTCTGATATCATAAAATTGCCTTGTTTGTTAGAGAATGCTTTTACGTGACTAGTTGTATCCATATAACTATGTTTACGATTATTATTTGCATGAAATGTATTATAGTAGAAGTGTACCACTGATCTTTGTAAGATCAGAGTTTGGAATTGTTGTTTACGTTCTCAGGTTAGTAGGTTGGCAATGTTACTTTGGAGAAGCACCATCAAAGGATGATTTCAATGCATCAACTCATCTCAGAGTACAATACTTAGATCTTTTGGGATATGCATTCGTAGGACAATATAACTATGTTTGTAACTCTTATTTTGGCACTTGTTATAGGTGGGTCAAATGTTGGTTTTTAAATATTGGAGCTTATTGATTGCAGACGTTTTTAATACTTATCTATGATTTTAAATTTGGACCACGTGTTATTTGGAATTATACTCATTTCGGCTAAACTAAGTCTAAATATTTTCTATGTAAAATGAGACTGAGACCCAAATGTGAAATTCGAGCTTAAGGTGTTACAAGACGTGTAAAACAAATCGTCATAAAATTGGAACAAGAAGAGTATCGTAATAGACAAATAGTGCTCACAAAATGCTATTTTCGATGTTGAGATAGTAATCCAAATATTTTTGGGTAAATATTTCATACACTGACAGTGAAAACTAAAAGTTTCTATAAGTACTTAAGTTTTAGGGTTTAGGGATTCAATTAGGGTGTATGATTTAGGGGTTTAGGTTTAGTGGGTTAGAATTTAAGGATATTAGCTAGAATTTAGGGTTTATAGGTTAAATCCCTCATCATATTATTCTAAATCCTAAACCCTAAATTCCTAACATATATCATAAATTTTAATCGCTATCTCAATTCTAAACCCCTAAACATAAACTCCTATGCCCTAAATCTAAGATACTTGTGGAAACTTTTAATTTCCACCCGAGCGTATTAAATATAAATCATATATTATTATGATACCAATTTTAATATCATTAATAAGTACTAAATCAATCGATGAAAATTCACAAAAATTTTCTTACAAATGAATAAATCAACGTGTATATTATGATATTTTATGAAAAATATAAATAAAATAAAAAGGAGGTGATTTTCTCCAAAATTTTGTATTCAATTTATTTGTTTAGTGTAAGGCGTTAGAGTATTTTTTTCAATGGGTTGAAGTGATATATTAAAGAGATTAAAAATGTAAATGTTGAACCTATTGAGTGGTCTTAATAGGAAGGGTGAGATGTTCTCCTAGGTGATCTAAGTTCAAGTATCGTAGTTTGTAAGTGTGTGTGAGTGTATTCATATATGAAACAATACTAAATATTGCCTTGCAATCAAATTAGAATACTAAAAAAAATACAAATGTACAAAAATAAATGAAGACTGTTATGTTAATTTAGAAAAAGAATTTCCACGTGTCAAAGTTTTCATGAATTGATTTGATACTTATTAATAGTGTTGCACTTAAGTGCCATAGTAAAAACACAAAATAATAGTTTAAACACTGCATTTGACATTTTTATCAAATATAAATATCGTATTGTACATTTTAAAAAGTACATAAATCACATTATGTATCCTTATCAAATTAGAAATTAAAGAACTAGATGGTTTAAAAGATAGGGTAAACTACATAAATAGTCACCGAACCTTTAGAGCACTTTTATTTTAGTCATTGAACTTTTAAAACTTGCAACATATTCACTAAAGTTTTAATTGATTTTTTAAGGTCACCGATGTTAACTATCGTTAAAAATGTTGATGTGGTTGTTAACTCCCCTTCTTCTTGTTCTGTATTTCTCTTCCATTATTCTCTTTTTCCTCTATGACTAAATCTTTCAACCTTCCAATATTTCTTTCATTTCTTTTAATTAAAAATATTAATCAAAGCGCTTTCATTTTAGTCACTGAGCTTTTAAAACTTGCAACATAATCACTAAACTTTTAATTGATTTTTTAAGGTCAATGTTTTAACATTTCGTTAACAATGTTGATGTGGTTGTTAACTTGTATTCTTCCTCTTCTCTCATTCTCTTCCATTATTCTCTTTTTCCTCCATGATTGAATATTTCATCCTTCTAATATTTATTTCATTTCTTTTAATTAAAAATATTAATCAGAAAGATAACCCTACATTTACCTAATTGTCTTCTCTAATCTTGATGTTAGCAATTACAGAAGGAAAAAAAGACTCATCTTTCGTTGAAGGAGCTGCATTTTCTTTGTTAACACCAATGGTAACTTTTTCTTCTTGTGTGACAATGATGCATGATTACCTTTATTGCAGTGGAGATTATGTGTGAGGTCACTAAGAGGATTAACATACAGAGAATTGTATGAAGCTTGGCATTGAATTAAATGATCCTTGAACTCACTTATAGGTTTTTAAGAAGGGACGAATTTAGAACTCTTGGTTCTGGTCTGATTGCTCCAAAACTAATGTTTTGTTTGGAAATGAAGGTTTCAATTTGAATTGAGAGGAGAATTTTGAATTTGAATAAAAGGTATAGGGAAACATGTGAGCTTTGAGATGTGTTGTGATAGCATTGTCATTATAATTTTACCATTTTTTTGTGTTTTAGTGTTCTCAATTTATGAAGAAATAAATCAAGAATGGAGTTTTTGGGTGAGATTCATGTTTTATACTTTTAAGATGAAAATGAAATGAAAGTTTTCTATTTCATGTTTTTAGTTAGCATAAATGAAAGAGAAAATGAAAGGTTAAAGAAAATTCAGCGATAGAGGAAGGTTAAACCATGAAGGAAAGATGGGAGAAGAAGAAAGAAAGTCAAAGTGTATATATATATATATATAAACCATAGCTTAAAGGAGACAAAGAAAGCTTACGGTTTCTTTGTCTTGTCTTCATCATCATGATCCCCGGTTTTGTTCTGCTCATCAGTCGCCAGTTGTTCATTGGAAGAAGAGGAGATGGAAGAAGAGGAGATGGAAGAAGAGTTTGGTGTTGCGGGGTTGTTCAGGACCTCGGAAGATTCCGGCACGGCGGAAGCCGCCGGGGACATTGTATCGCAATTTCTAAAAGTTTGATGACCAATATGCAAGCACCCTAAAATTTTGATGACTATTTATGTAGTTTACCCTAAAAGATAAATATTGAACCCAATGAATAATCCCTAGAGAATGAAATGTTAGTTTTTTCTAGGAGACGTAGGTTCGAGCAACTTTGTTTGCATGGTGTGTTGCTTTTATTAAGGGTTAAAAATTGAACATGTACCACTGTAGGCTCACATGAAGAATTTTTTTTGTTAAAAAAGATAAATATCACCATGAATATTTTTGTTGAAGAAAAGTCATAAATTGACTTTCATTACAAGTAATAAAAGGTACAAAAAATACAACACACCTTTATCGCAAAGAGAATATTAAGGATTTTTAATGTTTTTTTCGTTCAGCTCATGAGTTGGTTTGGGTTAGGCACGAGAAGGTTAGAGCACCCACACATCGTCTAATAATTGATAACTAAGGATAATTGTGTTCTCATTTTTTGGAGAATTTAAAATACATGTCCCTTTTAATTTAATAAAACACATGAAAATAAAACAATGTTAGAGATGACAGTAAAAAACAATAAATAAATAATGTTAGAGCTAAATCACTGAAAATAGAAATTAATGGTGCAAACTAACTAACTAAATAAATGATAAATATGTAGAAATCCTATATTTTATGCCATTTCCTCAAGTTATTATATGTAATCAAGCCCATATAGTTGTATCTAGGGTTATTTTACATTCATTTAGGGAGTTTATTCTTGTGCATAACATATTTATACATTGATGCTTTTAATGGAAAAGGTAGGGTATTTTAATGGTGTGTGTGTGCACCCCCTATCCTTTATGAGCTATTACTTACGTGGAAAGCAAAGATCTTCATTAATGGATCACATGTTACTTTATGGCATAAAACCCTATGAGAGCCGCATCTATATAAAGACATCAAGGGCAACAATTAACGCAAGCATTATTGGAGGAAGCAAGCCCTTTTCTTCAACAATGGAAAACCACCATTATCGAAGGTTAAGAGGAGTCTTCAAGCAGCGAGAGCTATCGAGAGAAGTTTGAGGAGTTTTGGAGTGCTGCAGCATCTACTCACAACAAAAGGAGGATTCTTAGGACACTTTGATTCTTTCTTTTGTTGCTTTATTTGACTGTTATGACTCCATACTTTATTTATTATGTTGCTTATCTATTCTGTTCATTGGTTTTAAGAATTATTCAATGTTATATCATTCTTTTTCTTATCTATTATGTTCATTGGTTTTAATGCTTAATCTTGTAAGAGCTAGCGAGAACAACCTTTGATTATGATTTATGGCTTAATATCGAGAGAGTTAAGTTAGACCGTGTGGAAAGCAGAGCTTAAGCTGTCAACTTTAGTTCTAATCCTGCTTAGACATGAGATTAGGGTTTCAACAACTAATTAGGGGAACTTAAATAGATAATAAGTTTGTTAGGATTAACGCAGACATGTATCACCGTAGCATTCTAGCTAGACATAGTTTAGGAGTTTTTACGAAAACCATGTCGAGTAGATGAGTATTGTTTCACTTGTATAGCATTCGAGTGGTAGCTGAGCATTGTACTTAGCATTCGAGTTCTTCTTCAATAATTGCTTCAATTTAGTTTTTCTACTCGTCGAGTAGATGAGTATTGTTTCACTTGTATAGCATTTGAGTGGTAGTTGAGCATTGTACTTAGCATTCGAGTTTTTCTTCAATAATTGCTTCAATTTAGTTTTTCTACTACATCATTATTTTATTATGACCTTATCATTATTTCACTATTCTCTTCTTGTAACTGCTTCAAAGTCTCAACGACCGAGAATAGATAAATCTTCTCCTAACTTTCCTCTCTTTTTTCTTAACTCTCTTGACTGAGTCTTTCTTTTCTTTTCAAATGTGTTTCCTTTCCTCATCCTTTGAGTTTTTATAAGATGAAAATCCAACCATTCAAAGTGGATGATGATCAGATTTCTTGGGATTTTGGATGTTTGAAAGGGATCGTGGGATTTTGTTGCCGATGTCGCAACTCTTTTTCAAAAAGTGGTCAAACAACGGAGTCGCCACCAATCTTTTTTAAAAAAGGTGTGATTAGATCACCTAAAAATCGGGTTATTTTAATAAAAATATTTTATTTTATTAAAACAACGGGTTCGGGAGTCGATTACGCGTGGGGAAGGGTTAGCACCCCACAGCGCTAAAAAATTGGTACCTAGCCGATTACAAAATATTTTAATGTCGGATTTTGCGAATTCACGTAAAATTTAAATTACTATCCAATTATGAATTTTATTCCATTTTAACGGCCTTACTATTCGAAAAATAAACTCCAATCACCGCCAACACTTATGGCGCTAATCTGCCATTCCCGTTTAATAAGGCACGACATTAATTATATTATTAAACATTACAGCCACAAAAAAATGATCTACAAAATAACATAAAAGCACACAAGATAAAAAAATATAAGTAAATAAACAAACAAATAAAAAAACAATTGTTAAAATCGGCTGGTTTTATTTAAATTAACTGAATATATTTTTTTTATATAAGTCGATTTATAAAAATATACCCATTATAGATTATTTAAAAAAAGTGAATTTATTTAAAAAAATAATTTAAAGAAATTTAATGATCAAATTAAAAAAAAATAAAACTATAAACCAAATTTAAAAGAAAATAGTGACCAATCGAGAAATTTGAAAACTCGGTTGCCCGCGGGGTAAAAATAAATGAGAAGGGGAGATTTAATGAGTGAAAATGACCCTTTTTGTTTTGGGTATAAAACCCAATTTAAAAAACACTTCTTCCTTTTATTTTTTTCAGTCAAAATGGATCAAAACCAATTTCTAACAAATTCTTTCAAATTGTTCTTGATGCTTTTTCATGAATTGATGAACACCAGGAACAAACCTTTTTGAAAACCCAATTCAAATTCAATTAAAAAATCTCAGAGCAAGAAAAATATTGTTTCCCCCCCTTTTTTTAAAAATCGAAACTTCCCTCTCTTTTTTAAAATTTCAACTTTCAACCATCCCTTCATTTGAATCCGGGTTATGGTGATAGTGATTTAAAATTCGAACAAGAAAGAAGAAGATAAATTTTATACAAACATTCGAACAACAAGAACACATAAAAGAAAGTAAATGAATACCTCAAAAGATGCTTCAAACTTCTATTCCAATTTCGAATCCACGTACAAGAGCTCAAGCATAAATTATATAAAATTCTCTCAAAAAAACTCCCAAACTCTCTAAAATCAACTATGTTTCTCTCTAGTGAATTGTATGAATTGTGTGTGTGAATGAGTGGTGGATGTTGATTGTGTGTTGTGTCAATTACAAAGGAATGGGGTGTTTATATAGGTTTTTTGGTTGCCAAAATTGCAAAAAATCAGAATTCAAATCCCTAAAATCTGGTTGATCTTCCTTCCATATTTTCTTGATTTGGATTTGACCTTCCTTTTTTATTCGATTTGCTTTGATTTGGGATGATTTTCCCCCTAATTTTTGTATTCGATTCGCGGATCCATTTTCTGAAACGTGTTGTCTTCAGTAAATCGAGCATATCTTGACCTCCCGATGTCCGATTGAGGCGTTTCAAGATGCGTTGGAAAGGTAACTGAAAGACGGTCAATACCTAAGAAGACATCCTGGCCTGAAATTGCTTGGATCCTATCGGAAATTTGCCATAAGTCTGTAGTGAGGAATCCTTTGTACATAACTTGACTTTCCATGTTTGTCATGATTATGCTTGATCCCTTGCCTTACTTGAATGATTCAAATTTCCTTTTGCTTTTGGTCTGATTTGCACTGAATTGGGATTTATTTTCCCTTTTTCCATATTTGATGTGATCTCTTCCCTTATTTTTTATGTCAGACTAAAAATTTGTGACAACAGCTACCCCTTTTTGTTCATTCCTGTGAAACCGGGATAGAGCAAAGAACAAAAGACACTGATTTTAGCCAATCACATTGCAAATCAAAGCAAAGCAAGGTTATATTCTCCTTGCGCCCGAACGGATAGGCATTGTGCTGAAAAATAAGAGTTTTATTCTCTTCGTGCCTGAATAGATAGGCGTTGCTAAGAAGCAGGGTTCCATTCCTCTTACACCTGGACGGATAGGCGGGCTCCATCCTCCTTATGCCTGGACGGATAGGCGGGCTTTATCCTCTGAACGGATGGACGAGTTCTATTCTCCTTATGCTTGAACGGATAGGCGGGTCATATTCTCCTCATGCTCAAATAGAAAAGTAGGTTCCATTCTCCATATGCTCGAACAGATAGGAGGGTTTTATTCTCCTCATGCTCGTATAGATAAGCAGGTTCCATTCTCCATATGCCCGAACGGATAGGCGGGTTTTACTCTCCACATGCATGAATAAATAGGTGGGTTCTATTCTCATCTTGCTCAAATAGATAAGCAGGTTCCATTCTCCATATGCCTAAACAGATAGGCGAGTTCTATTCTCCTGATGCTAGAATAGATAAGCAGGTTTCCATTCTCCTTACGTATGAACGGATAGACAAGTTCTATTATCCAAATGCTCGAATAGATGGGCATGGTTCCATTCTCTTTACGCCTGAACAGATAGACGAGTTCTATTCTCCATGTGCCCGAATAGATGAGCAGGGTTATATTCTCCGAATGCCCGAATAGATTAGCGGGTTCCAATCTTCTTACGCATGAAAGGATAGGCAAATTCTATCATTGAAGAGTTTTTGTATACCTGCAAAAAACCTGATATATTATGCAATTATGTTGTGCATGCCCCTAACGATGTCTAAAACATAAATGCATGCTAATTTTCATAGTCATTTTTACCCGTTTTAACCTAGATAAGCTGCCATCTCCGTTGTCTCTGCTTTGCCATCTATATTGTTTGTATATCTTTGCTTCATTAAATGGTTGTTTTCTGCTTCACCATTCTCATTCCTTGTGCCTTCTTTCTTCATGGAAAACATTTGCTTTTTTCATATTTGCTCACTCAATCCGGGGATCTTGCATTCATGGGAAGGACAAACTTCTTCAACTATCTCTTCTTCACCATTCTCATCTTTTGTACCTCTTTGTTTTGCAAAAACATCTGATCTTTGTTGGTAAATGTCTCAAGATCTACTATCATTGTAGTTGATACATCAATATCGAGTGAAAGGCCTCCTTGAATGGTCTTGAAAGCTTCAAGTCTTCATATGCCCCTTAAAATAACATTAAGCACATTCAACGCTTCTTGTGAATTCTCAAATTCTTGCCCTACAGGGCATCTTGAAGCATTTGTACGCTAAACCTTCACTTTTAATGTCTTTGTATGATGTTGGCGCTTCAATCTCTTCCTCTCATGCCTATTAAAGTAGTGATCTTGAACCCTTGGTCAACATAACCTGCCCAAATCAGATGGCATAGTTTGCCCACTAGGCATGGCTCTATCCCTTTTTATGCTTTAGGGATCTTACATCTTATGTGTGGATCTTGCTTGACAACACAATCCACTTAAAACTCTTCAACACATGTGCTTCTTCTTCTTTTCTTTTTTACCTTCTCATGCAAGGTGATGCCCCGGTTGAAATTGAGGTTCAATTGTTTCCTGAAGTGATGGAAAACATTTGTTCTTGGTTCCCTATGGCTGGGATCAATACCAAGAAATCTTTTGTTTTTCATGAATCTATGTCAACCTACTTGTAAGATGCAAGAAAATGCTAGAAATGAGATTTTTTTAGAAGAAGAAGAAGTCATGGCATACATGGAGAAGAGCAAAGTCGGATGCCCCGAAATTCATAGTATGAATGATTCATGAATCCATCAACCGGATAGTGCCCTACTTTTAGGTGGCTCTCTTTAACTCACTCACTCTCCAAATTTCAATTTTCCTACTTTTCTAATCTCAATCAGACATTAGAAGTTTGAGGTCCCTAAAGAAAGGTTAACTCAATAAGGCAGAAGGTGTTCTGAAGACAAACTCATTTTCTCAAATATTCATGTGTGATCCAAATGGTCTTTTAAGGCTTGTAATGTAGGCTAGGCTCAGGTTACCAAGAAAATGGTATATAGGCTCAAATACATGTTTAAAGGTGATTAAACCAAGGATCAATTCTTTCTTGATGAAATCTTCGTTCTTCTTTTATTCTTTGGGTCACTCTAGACTGCCCATTTTTGGTTTTCACCCTAGAGTTCATTTCCCTTTCTGGTATATGTCTCATTTGAAAGATTTGTTTCAAATTTTCCTTCGCACTCCAGCTTTCAATTATTTTTTTCCTTCTTTTTTCTTTATTTTTCTTTTTCCCTTTTCTTTTTTCCGTGTCCTTTTCACTTTTAGTTTAGGACATTCAACTTGACCTGACATGTTTTTTCTTTTGTTTGTAAACATCTTTTCATCCTTTTTATCCCCCGGTGTGAGGAGTGATCCTTGGTTAAGGTTCAATCACAAGAAAAATAATATCAGGCTCAAAGGGGGGACAACAGTGGATTTTTATTTTCTTATTCGTGAAGGGAAATGAAGGAATGCCAATTGTCATTTCACACACAAATACCATCAAAGAGAAACAGTCTTTAGTTGGTAGATGTTTTAGAGTTATCACTTCATTCAAAGACCTTAACAACAATGTCTGAGAGGAAAATTCACTCAAAATATGTACATGAGATCTTCCCATTAATCCTGAACACACTTTATTGCCCCTCTATCTCGGGATTAGATTCAAGAATCATGCATACAATCAATTATAGGAACTTTGCAAAGAAGATGGATGAACAATGAAAAGAAATGAAAAAGAAATGTTTGCCACTTGAGAAAACAAAGGGAATGCATCTTTAAATAAGCAGATTAACATAGAAGCCCTTACAAAAGATCCCCAATGCTCGCGAGCAAAAGCAAAATGGTTGATTCTAGGTTTGACCCTAATTGTCTAGCATTATTTCAGGAAAGCATGAATGAATTACAGCCAGTCTTGGGTATTTCAAGTTATAGGCGCTCATCATATTCTTCTTTCCCGAGTTTTCCACTTTTGATAGCCGCCAATATCAACTCTCCATTCACGCCCATGTCTACAAAACATTTAGTGATATGGTTTAACATACGGTCATAGAAGGGGCAATTTAAACTCTCTACAAACATTAGAGTAACCCCATCTTCCAATAGTGGAGGTTGAACTTGGGCTGCCACATTTCGCCACCTCTGGGCATACTGGCGAAAACTCTCGTTGGGCCTTTGTTCCATTCCCTGCAATGTGGTCCTATTTGGGACCATGTCTGTCACATGCCCGTACTGTTCAAGGAAAGCTCTTAACAAATCTCTCCAATTTCATATGTTGACCCGGCTCAATTGGGTATACCATCGGGTAGTAGATCCTGATAGACTGTCTTGAAAACAAAAGATGAGCAACTTCTCATTTTCCAAGTGCAATGACATTTTTCTGCAATACATGGTCAAGTGCATCAAAGGGCAAGTGGTCCCGTCATACTTCTCAAAGTCAGGAGCTTTGAATTTTAGAGGAACCACCAAGTCAGACACTAGGCTTAGATCCCCAGCGTTTACGCCACTATGAACATTTCCTCATTGTATGGCTCTAATGATCTCTTCGAGCTTATCACATCAGTTTTCTAGTATTTATTCTGGCTCTGTTGGCTGACTTATTGAGAACCTCAATGCCTTGGTTCTCCCCATGATTTATCTCGAACTCTCTTGGAATACAGGTTGAGCTTCCTATTATGCGGATCTTGGACCTCCCACTTGGTGGAAAAGTCTATGTGGTCATCTTAGGCTGGGCCTACAAAATATCCACGGCTTCGACCGCCTTTCCTCTTTTTGGGTCCCTAAGTCCCAACATAGCTGCTATATGGCTAGCAGTATTTCTCTGAGCTTGCGCAATTTCCTCCTTCCGGTCTTTTTCTAAATTGCCAAGTCTATCTTGAGTATTCATGTGGTTTACTTCTAGAGTTTTCAATCTATCCTCCATAGACATGGCTCAAGTAGAATCTTTCTATTTGCATTAATCTTTTATTAGGTGTGTATGTATGCAATGATCAAAACATAAACAAATGCAATGACAAACACTAATGCAAACAACAAACAAAATGCAAATGCATGAATACAGACGAAGGGCCATTTTCCATTAAGCTATTGTTCTCAAAGTAGCTTTCCATTGGATATGGAAGCTCCTTATTACAAAAAACTCACGAGTATTTTTCCGCCTTAAATGTCTTCGATTAGACATATGAGTTTCAGCCTTATTTCTTCAATCCGCCTAGCATACTGGTGTAGAGCTGCAGCTTCTTTGACCAACATCATCACATGCCCAGCTATATCCTAGACTTGGGTCATGACATTCTTGTCAAACTCGTCATGCTCCCAGAATCTCGTGGCATTGTCCCAATAGACATTGCCCCCTCATCAATATCTTCAAGGACCAATATCTTTGTCTCGTATTCTGGAATGATGTTCTCCATTTATCCGCTGATTAACCTTGGACCAGTGACGTGCATCCGTATTGTCTTCCTCTTTTGGAAGGAATCTTCTATCCATTGCGAAAAGCTTTTTCTAATTGAGCAACATGCTTTTAGAATCGACCCCTTCTAGATATGAGATAAATGCAATAAACAAGTATGCAAAAAACAATAAAACAAGAAAATGAAGGATTAGTATACTTCAAAAGAACATAAATAAACACGAAAGGTCCAAAGTAATTCCATTGTACGAATAGTAACTGGGCAGCGCATTCCAACACTTCTGGACATGTATCCAAGAACTATCCTTACGAAATGATTTTGACCGAACTCCAAAACCTAGGCTTTCCACATGGCTCTAATGGGGTGGGCTTCTAGATTCTCATACAGGTTTGGTTCAAAAAGGAGGGTTCCCGAATTGTTCTCGCTGTCCCCTACTAAGGGTAGCAAGGCCCCCGATTCTCACCCAATATAGGCTTTAAACGAATCAGGTTCAACTCAGGGGGACTCACTTCTATGCTCGTATAGAGGATTAGTATCCACACGAAGGCATAGAGCGTGAGCCCCGAAGGTACTTGATAGGCCCATACAGAGAATTAATACTCCCACGAGAGCAATGACGTTCCCCCCACTTAAACGAACAGGACGAAGCTCAGGTTTAGAGCTTGGAATTAAGTCTTAAATGCATAAAATACAATCAAATTTATAAACAGACAATTAAGTTAAGCTTTACGTGAGTTCACAAATTTCGACATTAAAACAAGGTGTAATCGACTTGTGGCCTGACTCTTTTTTTTTTTGTAAAAACAAAAAGTTTTTCCCAAGTGGAGTCGCCAAGCTGTCGCAACCCTTTTTTCTTAAAGAGGTCTCAACGTTTAAAAATAAAACAACAGAGTCGCCACCAATCTTTTTTAAAAAATGTGTGATTGATCACCTAAAAATCGAGTTATTTTAATAAAAACATTTTATTTTATTAAAACAACGGTTTTGGTCTGTAAAAACAAAAACGGGTTCAAGAGTCAATTACGCATGGGAAGGGTTAGCACCCCCACAGCGCCCAAAAATTGGTACCTAGCCGATTACAAAATGTTTTGATGTCGAATTTTGCGAATTCACGTAAAATTTAAATTACTGTCCATTTATGAATTTGATTCCATTTTAACGGCCTTACTATTCAGAAAATGAACTCTAATCACCGCCAACGCTTCTAGCGCCAACCCGTCATTCCCGTTTAGTAAGGCACCGCATTAGTTATATTATTAAACATTACAGCCACAAAAAATTAATCTACAAAATAATATAAAAGCATACAAGATAAAAATATTAGTAAATAAATAAATAAGTAAAAATAATTGTTAAAATAGGCTGGTTTTATTTAAATTAAATGAATATATATTCTTTTATATATAAGTAGATTTATAAAAATATACCCATTATAGATTATTTTAAAAAAGTGAATTTATTTAAAAAAGAATTTAAAGAAATTTAATAACCGAATTAAAAACAAAATAAAACTATAAACCAAATTTAAAAGAAAATAGTGACCAAATTGAGAAATTTGAAAACTTGGTTGCCCGCAGGGTAAAAATAAATGGGAAGGGGAGATTTAATGAGTGAAAGTGACCCTTTTTGTTTTGGGTATAAAACCCAATTTTAAAAATACTTCTTCCTTTTAATTTTTTTTTTCAGAGCTATCGCAACCTTTTTTTTCTTTCAAAAAGTGGTCTCAACGTTTAAAAACAAAACAACGGAGTCGCCACCAATCTTTTTTAAAAAAGGTATGATTGGATCACCTAAAAATTGGGTTATTTTAATAAAAACATTTTATTTTATTAAAACAACAGTTTTGGTATGCAAAAATAAAAATGGGTTCGGGAGTCGATTACGCGTGGGGAAGGGTTAACACCCCCACAACGCCCAAAAATTGGTACCTAGCCGATTACAAAATGTTTTGATGTCGGATTTTACGAAAAATTTAAATTATTGTCCATTTATGAATTTGATTCCATTTTAACGGCCTTACTATTTGAAAAATGAACTCCAATCACCGCCAACACTTCTCGCGCTAACCCGTCATTCCCGTTTAGTAAGGCAACACATTAATTATATTAGTAAACATTACAGCCACAAAAAATAATCTACGAAATAATATAAAAGCATACAAGATAAAAAAAATATAAGTAAATAAACAAACAAAAAAAGAAAAAAATTGTTAAAATAGGCTGGTTTTATTTAAATTAAATGAATATATATTTAAATTAAATTATTTAAAAAATGAATTTATTTAAAAAAGAATTTAAATAAATTTAATGACCGAATTAAAAACAAAATAAAACTATAAACCAAATTTAAAAGAAAATATTGACCAAATCGAGAAATTTGAAAACTCGGTTGCTCGTGGGGTAAAAATAAATGAGAATGGGAGATTTAATGAGTGAAAATGACCATTTTTGTTTTGGCTATAAAATCCAATTTAAAAAACACTTTTTCCTTTTATTTTTTTTCAGTCAAAATGGATCAAAACCAATTTCTAACAAATTCTTTCAAATTGTTCTTGATGCTTTTTCATGAATTGAAGAACACCAGGAACAAACCTTTTTGAAAACCCGATTCAAATTCAATTAAAAAAATCTCAAAACAAGAAAAATATTGCTTTCCCCCCTTTTTAAAAAAAAATCGAAACTTTCCTCTCTTTTTTAAAACTTCAACTTTCAACCATCCCTTCACTTGAATCTAGGTTATGGTGATAGTGATTTAAAATTCGAACAAGAAAGAAGAAGATAAATTTTATACAACATTTGAACGAGAAGAACGCATAAAAGAAAGTTAATGAATACCTCAAAAGATGCTTCAAACTTCTATTCCAATTTCGAATCCACGTACAAGAGCTCGAGCATAAATTGTATAAAATTCTCTAAAAAAAACTCCCAAACTCTCTAAAAGCAACTATGTTTCTCTCTAGTGAATTGTATGAATTATGTGTGTGAATGAATGGTGGATGTTGATTGTGTGTTGTTTCCATTAGAAAGGAAGAGGGGTGTTTATATAGGCTTTTTGGTTGCCAAAATTACAAGAAAAAAATCAGAATTCAAATCCTTAAAATCCGGTTGATCTTCCTTCTATATTTTCTGGATTCGGATTTGACCTTCCCTTTTTGAATTGATATGCTGTGATTTGGGATGATTTTCCCCTAATTTTCGTATTCGATTCGCGGATCCATTTTCTGCACGTGTTGTCTTTAGTAAAACGAGAATATCTTGAGCTCCCATGTTCGATTGAGGCGTTTCAAGATGCGTTGGAAAGGTATCTGAAAGACGGTCAATACTTAAGAAGACAACATGGCCTGAAAATGCTTAGATCCTATCGGAAATTTGCCATAAGTCCGCAGTGAGGAATCTTTTGAACATAACTTGACTTTCTATGTTTGTCATGATTATGCTTGATCTCTTGCCTTACTTGAATGATTCAAATTTCCTTTTTGGTTTTGGTCTGATTTGCACTGAATTGGGATTTATTTTCCCTTTTTCCATATTTGATGTGATCTCTTCCCTTATTTTTTATGTTAGGCTAAAAATCAGTGACAACAGCTACCCCTCTTTGCTTATTCCTGTGAAACAAGGATAGAGCAAAGAGCAAAATGCACTGATTTTAGCCAATCACACTGCAAATCTAAGCAAGGTTCCATTCTCCTTGCACCCGAACATATATGCGTTTGGCTGAAAAATAAGGGTTCTATTCTCCTCGCGCCTGAATGGATAGGTGTTGCTAAGAAGCAGGGTTCCATTCCTCTTACACCTGGACGGATAGGCGGGCTCCATCGTCCTTATGCCTTGACGGATAGGCGGGCTTTATCCTCTGAACGGATGGACGAGTTCCATTCTCCTTATGCCTGAATGGATATACAAGTTCTATTCTCCTCATGCTCGAATAGATAAGCAGTTTCAATTCTCTATATGCCTGAACGGATAGGCGAGTTCTATTCTCTTGATGCTCGAATAGATAAGCAGGCTTCCATTCTCCTTACATCTGAACGGATAGACGAGTTCTATTCTCCAAATACTCGAATATATGAGCAGGGTTCCATTCTTCTTACGTCTGAACGAATAGACAAATTCTATTCTCCAAATGCTCGAATAGATGAGTGGGTTCCAATCTCTTTACGTCCGAACAAATGGATGAGTTCTATTCTCTATGTGCCCGAATAGATGAGCGCGTTATATTCTCCATATGCCTGAATGGATAGGCATGTTTTACTCTCCACGTTCCTGAATAGATAGGCGGGTTCTATTCTTCTCATGCTCGAATAGATAAGCAGGTTCCATTCTCCATATGCCCGAACGATAGACGGGTTCTATTCTCCTCATGCTGGAATAGATAAGCATATTCTTATGTAAAAACCTGTTATATGATGCAATTATGATGAGCATGCCCCCTAGGTATGTCTAAAACATGAATGCATGTCGAGTTTTAGAGTTTTCTTTTTAACTCATTTTACTCGTTTAGCCCACATAAGCAGCAATCTCTACTGTCTCTGCCTTGCTTATTCTAGTTCTTCAATTAAATGGTCATCTTCTGCTTTACCATTCTCATTCTTTGTACATCTTTCTTCATTGAAAACATTTGATCTTTGCATATTTGCTCACTCATTCCGATGATCTTGCATTCCTGGTGGGAATGACAAACTTCTTCAATTATCTCTACTTCACCATTCTCATTATTTGTACCTTTTTGCTTCATGGGGAACATCTGGTCTTTGCACCAGATGTCTCATATTTGCACAAATCCTACTATCATTGTAGTTGATACATCAATATTGAGTGAAAGACCTTCTTGAGCGACTTTGAAAGTTCTAGATCTTCAGATTATCAAGCATCTACAGTTCTTCTTGTGAGTTTCCGTATTGATTGTAGGGGAATTTCCACCTTGAATGTCTTCAAATGATATTGACGCTTTAATCTCTTCTTCTCGCGTCTATCAAAGTCATGGATCTTGAATCCTTGGTCAACATAAATTGCCCCAACTGGTGGCACAGTTTACCCCATGGGCGTAACTCTATCCATTTTCGCGTTTTAGGGATTTTTCATCTCATGTGCGGGTCTTGCTTAACAACATGGTTGACCTTGCACTCTGCAACACATGTATTTTTGCTTTCCTCATCATGCGAGGTGATGCCCCCATTCAATCTGAGGTTCAATTGTGGCCACTTCATCATTTCTTTTATGCGATGGCGAAAATTCGCTCCTAGTTCATTACGATTGGGATCAATACCAAAAAATCTTTTTCTTTTCATGAATCTATCTCAATCTACTCGTAAGATGCAAGAAAAGGCTAGAAATGAGAATTAAAAGAAAACAGTCATGACAAACATGGAAAAGAGCAAAAAAAAAATCAGATGCCCCAAAAATCATAATATGAATGATTCATGAATCCATCAACCGGATAGTGCCCCACTTTTAGGTGGCTCTCTTTAACTCACCCACTCCCCAAATTTCAATTTTCCCACTTTTCTAATCTCAATCAGACACTAGAAGTTTTGATGTCCCTAAAGAAAGGTTAACTCAATTAGGCGGAAGGTGTTCTGAAGATAAACTCTTTTTCTCAAATATTCATGTGTGATCCAAATGGTCTTTTAAGGCTTGTAATGTAGGCTAGGCTCAGGTTACCAAGAAAAAGGTATATAGGCTCAAATACATGTTTAAGGGTGATTAAACCAATAATCAATTCTTTCTTGATGAAATCTTCGTTCTTCTTTTATTCTCTGGATCACTCTAGATTGCCCACTTTGGGTTTTCACCCTAGAGTTCATTTCCCTTTCTGGTATATGTCTCATTTGAAGGATTTGTTTCAAATTTTCTTTTCCACTCCAGCTTTCATTTCTTCTTTTTTCTTTTTTTTCTTTTTTTTTTCTTTCTTTATTTCCTTCTTTTTTTCTCTTTCATTTTCCTTTTTGCGTCCTTTTTATTTTGAGTTTAGGACATTTACTTGATCTGACACGTTTTCCAGTGTGGGGAGTAATCCCTGGTTAGGGTTTAATCACAAGAAAAATATTAGGCTCAAAGGGGGACAACAATGGATTTTTTTATTTTCTTATTCGTGAAGGAAAAAAAAGAATTCCAAATGTCATCTCATACACAAACATCATCGAAGAGAAGTCTTATTCAGTTGGTAGATGTTTTAGAGTTATCACTTTATTCAAAGTCCTTAACGACAATGTCTTAGAGGAAAACACTCAAAATTTGTGTATATGGGATTTCCCATTAATCCTGAACACACTTTATTGCCCCTCTATCTCGGGAGTAGATCCAAGAATTATTCATACAATCAATAATACAGGCTCTGCCAAAATGATGTATGTTTGAAGAGGATGACAAATGAAAAGGAAAATGAGAAATGTTCGCCACTTGGGAAAATAAAGAGAATGCATCTTTAAATCAAGTAGATTAACATAGAAGCCCTTACAAAAGATCCCTAATGCTTGAGGGCAAAAGCAAAAGGGTTGGTTATAGGTATGACCTCAACATTATAGAGGAAAATCCTTATTGTCTTGAGTATTACTCTAGAAAGGCATGAATGAATTCTAGCCAAGCATGCTCATATCTACTTTATGACAAGATTCCATCGCTGGGGTAGTTCGGGTTATAAGCGTTCGTCATGTTCTCTTTCCTTGAGTCTCCCACTTTTGATGGCCGCCAATATCAACTTCCCGCTCATGACCATGTCTGCAAAACCCTCAGTGGCATGGTTTAACATATGGTCGTAGAAGGTACAATTTAAGGTTTCCACAAACATTAGAGTAATCTCATTTTCCAACAATGGAGGTTGTACTTGGGCTGCCACATTTCCCCACCTCCACCTCTGGGCATACTGGCGAAAGCTTTCATTGGGCTCTTGTTCCATGTTCTACAGTACGACTTTGCTTGGGGCCATATGTATCACGTGCTCATACTATTTAAGGAAAACACTCGAAATATCTCTCCAACTGCGTATGTTGACCTAATTTAATTGGGTATACCATCGAGTTGCAGACCCTGATAAATTGTCCTGAAAGCAATGGATCAGTAATTTCTCATTTCCCAAGTATGGTGCCATTCTTCGGAAGTACATAGTCAAGTGTGCCGAAGGGGAAGTGGTCCCGTCATACTTCTCGAAGTCAGGAGTTTTGAACTTCAGGAGAACCACCAAGTCAAATACTAGGCTTAGATCTCTAGCGTCTACGCCACCATAAATACTCTCTCCCTGTAGGGTTCTGATGGCCTCTTCGAGCCTGTCACAATAATCTTCTAGCCTTTTATTCACTCTGGCCCTATCGCTGACTTATTGAGAACCTCGATGCCTCGGTTCTTCTCATGATTTATTCTGAACTATGCTGGAATACGGGCTGAGCTTCTTGTCATATGAATCTGGGACCTCCCATCCAGTGGAAATGTTTGCGTGGTCATCTTGGGCGGGGGTGACAAAATATCCACGACTTCGACTGCCTTTCCTCCTTTTTGGTCCCTGAGTCCTAACATAGCCGCTATATGGCTAACAGTGTTTCTCTAAGCTTGCGCAATTTCCTCCTTCAGGTCTTTTTCTAAATTTCCAAGTCGATCTTGAGTATTCTTGTGAATTACTTCTAGAGTTGTCAATCTATCCTCCATATACATGGCTCGAGTAGAATCTTGCTATTTGCATTAATCTTTTATTAGGTGTGTATGTATGCAATGATCAAAACATAAACAAATGCAATGACAAAAACTAATGCAAACAAACAAAAAATGCAAATGCATGAATGCAAACGAAGGGTCATCGATTCCATTAAGCTATTGCTCTCGAAGTAGCTTTCTATTGGATATCGAAGCCCCTTATTACAAAAGACTCACGAGTATTTTTCCTCCTTAAATATCTTCGGTTATCCATATGAGTCTCAACCTTATTTCTTCAATTAGCCTAACATACTGGCGTAGAGCTGCAACTTCTTTGACAACATCATCACAAGCCTGGCTACATCCTAAACTTGGGTCATGACATTTTGTCGAACTCGGCACGCTCCTGGAATCTCGTGGCATTGTCCCAATAGACATTGCCCCCTCATCGATATCTTTAAGGACCAATATCTTTGTCCCGTATTCTGGAATAATGCTCTCCATGTGTCCGCTGATTTACCTTGGACCAGTGACGTGCATCCGTATTGTCTTCTTCTTTTGGAAGGAATCTTCTATCCATTGCGAAAAGCTTTTTCTAATTGAGCAACATGCTTTTAGAATCGCCCATTCTAGATATGAAATGCATGCAATAAACAAGTATGCAAGAAATAATAAAACATGAAAAAGAAAGGATTAGTACACTTCAAAAGAAAAGAAATAAACATGAAAGTCCATTGTACGAATAGTAACTGGGTAGCGCATTCTAATACTTTTGGACATGTCTCCATGAACTATTCATACGAAATAATTTTGAACAGACTCTAAAACCTATGTTTTCCCCCATGGCTCTAATAGGGTGGGCTTCTAGATTCTCATACAGGGTTGGTTCTAAAAGGGTTCCCGAATTGTCCTCGTTGTCCCCTACTAAGGGCAACAAAGCCCCTGATTCTCACCCATTATAGGTTTCAAATGAATCAAGTTCAACTTAGGGGGACTCACTCCTATGCCCATACGGAGGATCAGTATACACACGAAGATATAGAGCATGAGGCCCAGAGGTACTTGCTAGGCCCATACGGACAATCAGTATTCCCACGAGAGCAATAGCATTTCCCCCTACTTAATCGAACGGGACGAAGCTCGGGTCTAGAGCTTGTAACCAAATCTTAAATGCGTAAAATGGAATCAAAATCATAAATGACAATTAAGTTAAGCTTTACGTGAATTCGCAAAATCTGACATTAAAACAAGGTATAATCGACTTGTGGCCTGACTTTCTTTTTGTAAAAACAAAAAGTTGTCCACAGCGGAGTCGCCAAGCTGTTGCAACCCTTTTTTCTTTCAAAAAATGGTCTCAACGTTTAAAAACAAAACAACAAATTCGCCACCAATCTTTATTAAAAAGGGTGTGATTGGATCACCTAAAAAGCTGTCGCAAAATCTGACATTAAAACAAGGCAAATCGACTTGTGGCCTGACTCTCTCGGAGAATCAGTATTCTCACGAGAGCAATAGCGTTTTTCCCCCACTTAATCGAACGGGACGAAGCTCGGGTCTAGAGCTTGTAACCAAATCTTAAATGCATACAATGGAATCAAATTCATAAATGACAATTAAGTTAAGCTTTACGTGAATTCGCAAAATCTGACATTAAAACAAGGTATAATCGACTTGTGGCCTGAATCTCTTTTTGTAAAAACAAAAAGTTGTCCCCAGTGGAGTCGCCAAGATGTCGCAACCTTTTTTTCTTTCAAAAAGTGGTCTCGACGTTTAAAAACAAAACAACAAAGTCGCCACCAATATTTTTTTAAAAGGGTGTGATTGGATCACCTAAAAAGCTGTCACAAAATCCGACATTAAAACAAGGTATAATCGACTTATGGCCTGGCTTTCTTTCTTGTAAAAACAAAAAGTTGTCCCCAGCGGAGTCACCAAGCTGTCGCAACCCTTTTTTCTTTGAAAAAGTGGTCTCAACGTTTAAAAACAAAACAACGGAGTCGCCACCAATCTTTTTTCGAGGTGTGATTGGATCACCTAAAATGGGTCATTTTAATAAAATCATTTTGGTTTTATTAAAACAACGATTTTGATCTTCTAAACCATAAAAAATGGGTTCAGGAGTCGATTACGCGCCGGGAAGGGTTAGCACCCCCACAGCACCCAAAAATTGGTACCTAGCCTATCACAAAATGTTTTGATGTCGAATTTTGCAACTTCACGTAAAGCTTAAAATTATTGTTCGTCCATGGATTTGATTCCATTTTAACGACCTTACTATTCAAAAAATGAACTCCAATCACTGTCAACACTTCTGGCGCTAACCCGTCATTCCCGTTTAATAAGGTACCACATTAATTATATTATTAAACATTACAACAACAAAAAAATTGATCTCAAAAGATGCTTCAAACTTTTATTCCAATTTGGAATCCACATACAATAGCTTGAGCATAAACTGTATAAAATTCTCTCAAAAAACTCACAAACTCTCTAAAATCAACTATGTTTCTCTCTAGTGAATTGTGTGTGTGAATGAGTGGTGGATGTTGATTGTGTGTTGTGTCAATTACAAAGGAAGAGGGGTGTTTATATAGGCTTTTTGGTTGCCAAAATTACAAAAAATCAAAATTCAAATCCCTAAAATCCGATTGATCTTCCTTCCATATTTTCTTGATTCGAATTTGACCTTCCCTTTTTGATTCGATTTGCTGTGATTTGGGATGATTTTTCTCCTAATTTTCATATTCGATTCGCGGATCTATTTTCTGCACGTGTTGTCTTCAGTAAAACGAACATATCTTGATCTCCTGATGTCCGATTGAGGCATTTCAAGATGCGTTTGAAAGGTAGTTCTGAAAGACGACCAATACTTAAGAAGACATCCTGGCCTAAAAATGCTTAGATCCTATCAGAAATTTACCATAAGTCTGTAGTGAGGAATCTGTTGCACATAACTTGACTTTTCATGTTTGTCACGATTATGCTTGATCCCTTGCCTTACTTGAATGATTCAAATTTCCTTTTGATTTTGGTTTGATTTGCACTAAATTTGGATTTATTTTCCCTTTTTTCCATATTTGATGTGATCTTTTCCCTTTTTTATGTCAGACTAAAAATCAGTGACAACAACAGAGATATACAAGTTTGGCTAATTTAGGAAAGTATTCAATAGAGATAGTATAAAAAATTTAGGCTTTTCAAATTAGGGTTTTGGGGTAGTTTTGGCCGAAATCTAAGTAATTTGGGTTTGCTTGTAGTTGATATGGGTCTAGCTAACGAGCTAAAACAAAATAATGTCTATAGGGATCGAGTCCGTCACGAAAACTCATAAAAATTTAAAACATGTAAACCCAAAGGCGTGGTGAAAAAAAGGATTGAGCCATCCCATTAATACATCATTCATCTTTCACATAAAATCCAACAACCATCATCAAAATAGTATTATAAAATACTACGATAACAGTCCTGATTGCATCGACAAACTATCACAAAAAGAGATTTAACCATACTAAACCATCAAACTTCCCTAATAAAAGGTGTGGCATGATGATTATTACACAAACACCAAACTACTGCAAGACAGATAAAAGTCGTGCCATAGAAGTAGATGAACAAACATAAGAAGACGTGCAAAAAGACAGAATCCGAAATAGATGAGATTCACATTTGAAGCTAGAAAATAAAAGAAAATAAACAACTAAAAAAATTGTAACACCCCTAACCCGACTTAGTCAAAAACTATACCAAAGATATCACGTCAACTAAATGAAATTCCAATTGAATAGTAATCAAACAAATAAACATTATTCACACATCACAATAATACATTCGTGGAAAATCGGAATAACTCCTTAAAAATCAAACATTGAATGTCAAAACAATCTCTTTTAATCAATTTAGGGTTCCTTTATAAAATAGGGATCAATTTGAAATTTTATAATAGTGAAAGGACTATAACAATTTTTTTCTCAAAATTATAAGATCAATCATATAATATTTTAGCATTTCAATATTAATCTGAGACACAATACAAACATCTATTTAACCTATTACAAAACATTGACAAAATGCAAAAATATCTTAGTTTAACCCAAGGTTTCAATACCCCCAACCAAAGGTCTCAAAACTTTGGGACAGTTTCTATACGAAACTGGTCCATCCTCAAGGTTTTGATACCATACTTCATGGTTTCTAAAACTTTCATATGATATCCAAAATTTGTACATCCTTATGCCCTATGATACCTCTAAAAGCATATCTTCCTGTGTAAGTAATCTAAAATATACCAAATTAGTCCTGAGGGACATAAATAGCATTTCTTAGACAATTCTTAACTTTGAAAATTCATATCTCATCCAATCTCAAATCAAATGTTTATACAACCTTATAATGTAATTACTAAATAGTGTAATTACCATATAAATAAAGGTCCATTTCTAACCATTATCAAATCAATTTTAAGTCCAAACATATATCACTAGAACTTATAAAATCCTATCACTTAAGAACTTAACACATATAGCATTCAAGTTCAGTCACCATACCTTTTCATCACTAGATCATAGCATGTTTATCATTCAAAGTTCTATATAACTTATTAAGACTAGATAAAAACATAACACCCAAAACATGACCTTGCACACATATACAATTCAATCAAAAGTAGTAAAATATTGACTTATACTAAACTCTATGCGCCATCATCCAAGAGTTAAGGAATAAAGGGTTTTACATCGAATTAGGAGTGAATTTGACTTGTGAGCTCTGGCAGGCAGTCACTATAAGTCATTTGTTTTACTATTATTCAAGTTATTTTTCCCATTGGTTCATTAGTAGAATTATAAATACTCGAATCTCACCTCCTCATCAAGTATCGATATGATATAAACCTATACAACCCTTATCATCTCTTGGACACAAAGTCATTATTCAAACACATCCCTCCTCCTATCCAATGATCGTATTCAAGACCAGTACTCAAGAGCTATAGACCCTATATCATTCTATTTGTACCCGAAGCTAAATTGATAACCAAGGGCTCCACATTAAAAAATCTATCATATTTATTTATGAAAAAGCTTTAGGCTCAATTTTTCAAAGCGCTCATATCATAAAACATATGTTATTCTCATTTTATTATTGGACAAAGCATAAAGTCGAGATTCATGAATATCACTTGTGATGAAAGCCTTGAATTTACTTTCATATTAACGGACATGACACGAAATTTAAATTAAGCAATTTCACATTATCAATTCTTAGACTATTTTCTACTTTCAATTACAAGTTAATATGTTAATTAGCGGTTTCATTAATTCTATTGAATTTGTAAACGGCCTAAACCGAATTTTACTTACCAATTGGTTATTTACTTATTTCCATAGCTTAAGCACACATTTTAAAATAATCAGACATATCAGAATATTCAAATTTCATGAAATATATAGTAACACACCTGAATTCTATACAATGTATATAATTACTCTACTTAAGCCGAAATATGCTTTTCAGCCAATTCATGCAAATTTTACCTACACAATTAATTTTCATGACAGTCACACAATCAAAAACGGACTCGATATCGACAATACTCATCTAATATGAGCTTACTTTATGCCTCATAGTGTCAAATTTCTCGGCAACTCGAGCTTTCCCCTAGCTTAGGAGGATTCTGCTATATTTTGCCCTTCAAAACACAAAACCCATAACCATTACAAATCTAATTCAATATTCATATCTATGGATTCCATGAGCATGAAACCTATATTAGTTTGGGGTTTAAGGTTGATCATACCCCACTCCAAGCTTGATCAAATAAGTTCCAAAATGAAGAGCAATGTACAAGCTTTGTATTTCCCTAATTGTATTTAAAATCCATAGCTAAATTTGGTGGATTTTGAGCTTGTTAACCCTTCTTAGTAATATTTAACTATGGTGATAAAAAAAGTTGAAGAAGAAGGCTCTTCTCTCATTTCCCTTTTACTTCCCATGGCAACAAGGATGACAAAAATGTCTTCCTCCTTACTTTCTTTTTTATTTTTCTTATTATTAAAACTTTGATTATTCACCAAATTATGGCCACCATTGTTTAATACGATAACACCTAGTCTTTATTTGTCATAAAATTCCACCAACTATCCAAAATTGCTTCATTGCCATAAACATCCTTTTTCTTTACCTATTTAATTTGGTCCTAAAACTTTCAACTATCGCTTTTGATTCTCCAATTCAATTTTGGTTCGAACCATCATTTAATTCGAAATAAATTAACTTAGTAATACTTAACTTCTAAGGCCAAAGGTCACTAATCGATCGTCGTAAAGTATTCCTCGGTCCTCAGACTCAAAAAATTATCAAACTAGGATTGAAGGTGTTACAAAATTAAAAGATGACACTAAAATCGTCGCTAAAGAAGGCACTTTTAAAAAATCCACCTAATAAACTCCATCAAAGGAAAAATATCTAATATGATATTATATGTTTTGATTATTATTTTTTACAGGCATAATGGCACCAATGCCCTCATACTTTGTCAAATCTTTCAATATGGTGTCTTTACTTCTTAAATGTTCAATGTGCCCCTTATATAATGTTAAATAATGATGTGAAAGATACACATGACACTCTTCCATGCTACCATGTGGCATTTTTTTCCAAAAAGAAGGTAAAATACAGAGACATGGTTACAATTTTACCCTTTTATAAAAAATATTCAAGAGCATGGTTACAATTTTACCATTTTCTTCCGTCTTTCTTTTCTTATTTACATGTTTCTTGTTTCTTGTTTCCTTCTCTTTTTCTCTTCCCTTTCCCCTTATTCTGTCCCACGAAACACTGGTAGTAGGTGCCCCATGCCATCGTCGACAATGGTCCACTTCAACCACGAACAACATCAAACATATTCGAGAAAAGTTAAAGAAAAATTCCCTCCCCCATCAACTTGTAAATATAAAACAAATTCATTTATTACCAACAATGGACTTGAACTATATCAGTTTAAATCATTGTAACTTTGAAATATCACCTGTACAATGGTATATGTGGCTAGTGGCGGATCTAGAAAAAAATTTCAGGGTTGACACATATATATTAATAATATAAATTTTTTTGAAGATAGAAATATTAATAATATTTTAATTATAATAAGAATTTTTATAAAAAAATATAACTAAAAATAGATTTTACAATTCTTCCCTTCTAGGCCTTATTTTCTGATATCGTTGTATGATCTTTTCATTGTGTACATTATCAAACACATCTTTCTCAATAAAAGTAACTAAGCAATCATTCAACCATTCATCTCCCATATGATGCGTAGTTGATTCTTTATAAATTGCATCACAGAAAATGTTCTTTTCACTGTTGATTTTACCATCGGTAGAACCAAAGCCAACTTCAAAAGTAAATATACAATTGGTTACGCAACATGCGCCATTGTCTCAGCCATTTTTTAGATAAATCAGAAAGTCCTTTTAGATAACAAAATATTTCATCTGAACGAACATCAACAATATAATTCTCAAGCTAACAATCAAGCAACAAAAGTTCTCTTGCAGAAAATTCATAAGGATAAAATTGGGCAAGATGAATTAACTTTTTCTTATCAAAAAAATATGCAAGTCTCTTGGGCTCAAGCAAGCCACACAAAAAGCAACTATGTACTTGTCTTAGAAAAATAATTATTAAGCTCTTGAAGTTCTCTATCAATCACCTGATAAAATAATTCAACCTAAAACTAATGCAAATTTGAAACTTCGTGAACTTTTCTCCTAGACCTTCTTGGAACAACAAATACATCTTCCATCTTTGGAATATCAATGTTATTCTTTTTACAAAACAAATAAACTTGTTCCATTAAAGATTGTCATCCCACATCTCTCATCATTTGTAATCGTTGCTTGGACACACTAACCAACTACATAGCATTCATAATGTCTTGGTCACTCCGTTGCAATGCTTGAGATAATTCACTAGTAACCCTCAATATATTTTTCGTCAAGTTCAAATTAAACATAAATTCAAAAGAATGTAAAGAACTCAACAACATACAAGCTTCAGCTCTTTGCTATGAGTATGTTCCATCTTCCTTGATAATTTCAGGCACATCCATCATAGAAGAAAACATAGTAATCAAGATAACAACAATTTTATAATATGAACCCCAATGGGTATCTTCAGCTCTCTTTATAACTATTTCTTGATTTAATCTACGACCGCTGAACATCTCACCACTTTGTAACGCTTCTCTTACCTTAATAATTTGACTAGATTGAAGAATTTCTTTTCTCTTACATGAAGCATCAACAACGTTAATCACACTAGCAACCAAATTAAAAGTAAATTCAACTTCAACTTGTTTTTTTTAGCAACAACAATAAGTGCTAATTGAAGGTGATGTGCAAAACAATGAACATAAAAAGTACACTCATTATTTCTTAGAATCAAACTTTTAAGCCCATTAAATTCCCCTAGCATATTACTTGCCTCGTCAAAACCTTATCTTCTTATTCTTGAAAAACATAATTCATGAGTTGCAAACACATCTTCAAGAGTATTCATAAGTGAAGCAACAGTAGTATTAGAAATATGAACAAGACAAAAATCATTCGACAACTCTTCTTTTCTTATCTACATAATGTAAAACGATAGCCATTTTCTCTTTAATAGATATATCACGAGACTCATCTACCAAAATAGCAAAAAATTCATTTCCAAGATCATCAATAATTGCACATGTAGTCTCCCTAGCAGCTGCACTAACAATATCTTTTTGTATAGTCAGTTCTACTAATTTAAGATTGCAATGAGCATTTTTGAAAACTTTGTTAACAGTTTCATTATGAGTACCAAGAAACTGCAAAAGCTCTAGAAAGTTACCTTGATTACAATAATCATAAGACTCTTCACGTCCATGAAAAGCCAATCCTTGTCGCAAAAGAAAACAAACGAAATCAACTGTAGCAGTAAGATTAGCCCCTTATTCTTGTTTGGCTTGATTAGATTGCTTCGTAATGAAAACTTCAACATGTTGCTTCTGATTCATTAAAGCTTCACATTTTCTCCAAGCTACATTATGAGGACTATTAGGACCTACAACATGAAGTTGCTACCTTTCTAATTCTTAAATCTATCAACAACAAATGTATCACCTCCCCCTTGGTCTTCTCTAGATTCAAGTCTCATAAGGTACCAATGTAAACAAAATGTTGCAGCTTTGGATACACTATATTCTAACCAACTTTTTTGCTCTTCGAACCACTTAGGATTGGAACTTCATAATTTATCATTATACTTCTTAGGAAACTTGTGTTCTTTTGATCGACAAGGACCTTTCAACAAGTAAGCTCTTTAAAGTTCTCCGTGATCATTAAGATGATATTCTATAATCTTTAGTCTTTTTCAGGGATCCCCATAAAGATTTTTCAAGTCAATTTGTAATTTTTTTTACCGAACATGAATCCTTTGGCTCTGTTGTTGTCTTTCTTTTATAATATCTATCCATGCCTAAACAAAAAACATAGAATTAGTTGAATTGTGACATAAAAATACATATATAATATAAAATGAAAAAGTGTGTTGTGTGCAGTGTCATTTAGTTGTGGGAAGTTCCTAATTCATCAATTGACAATTAAAAAGATCAAACTACTAGAGATGTAAACATTGTTTCTATTGATGACTAGCAGATATTAACAAACAGGGCAGGCCTTCAAAATGCAAGTGGACGACAATTCTTTGCATTTAGTTGGATAAATTATAAAACATAAGAGTAAGTATGACCATATTAATTACAAGTTCTAATAAAAATGTATGTATGTATATATTCTATGAAATTATCCTTCTACACGAGTGCAACTTCTAAAACAATTCAATTAACAGAGAATTTCACAAGGCACTATCACCAACTAGACCAAACAACTAAATCTCACTTTCCTACACAACTACACTTACAAACCAATTTGAGAAGATCGAGACACCCAAGAAGACCAAATCAATCGTCACTTCAATTCTCCTCAAGAGGTAAAATGAAAACTTATCAAGGCCCTTGAGATAGTCAAACTTGAAAGCTACTAACTTAAACCTCTCGACAATCACAATAGGCCACACCCTGCTACGATCATTACAAAAAAAAAAAAACCCCATAATAATAAACTATTGCAAACAAGCATTTGGAGGAAAACAATACAAACATAAATCAATAATTAATTATGAAACAATTAAAAGAAATAATTAACGGAAAAAAACTTTAAGACGCTAAAAAAAGAAAATAAATAAAAGTCTTAGACAATGGTGGAGAATAGAAAGAGAGACCGAACCGGTAAAAGACGAAAGTGAGTGGCACATGTGAGAATCAAACAAGTTGGTCGATAGCGGTGGTCATGAAGGGATTGTGGATATCTTTGTTTGGCGATTAAAGTTTAATTTGAAGGTAGAGTTATTTGTTTTGTGAAAGGTTTTGGTGATGTCAACTATGGGAATTGGAGGATTAGGTGGATTGTGCGCGATACACTTCAGAAATGACAAAAAAGCCAAAACTAATTTTTTTGGGGAGTTTAGCTGTTCGAGAAGACATCAGAACAAATGCACTTCTTTTTTAAAAATGATAATTATTACATAAAACCCACAATTTTCCGCATTTTACAATCTGGTCCCTCCACCCTATTCACTCCAATTTGAATGAGTTTTTCTTTAATTCGGCCCTCCTCTGAAGCCCGATTATTGCCCAATAAACCATTTGTAATTTTTCCTACTCGTTTTCGCACTATCTAGGTTCATAGTCTTGATTTTTTTTCTTTTCTTTTTGTTTCATTTTCACATAAGTGATGCATGTATTACAATGCAGCTGTGTCTAGGGTGGGCACAAATAAATTTTCAGGGTGGGCACCTATATATAAAATGAATATTTAATAAATAATTTTTATAAACTCACCGATATGTAAATCCTCCACTGTATGTGGCTCCAAAAATCCTCATCTTATGGTCTTACTAAATTTACGATAACCTTATGTTATTCTACTCTAATGAGTTTAGTAGAATACGGTTTCTCAAGAAGACCAACCTCTACGCCTAGAATCAAACCTTTTTAGCCAAATGAAATATATTTGTCATGTCCCATATTTCGGAATCCATGGGTCGTTTCACCCAAACCGTACTACCTGTGCATTGGGCCAAGAGATCGAGCCTATTGGAACCGTACTCCCTGTGCATTGGGCCAAGAGATCGGACCCATTGGAGGCCCTAAATAACCTTAATAGGCTTCCTCTTTGTCTTTTTAGGCTTGGGTTTGGTCTTTCTTGTGTAGGGAAGAGAAAAGTCGAGTAATAAAGTAATTTACCCCTTTTCAAAAGAGAAAGGTTGTGCATTCTTTAAGTTTCTGCAGAATTGAAGAGGGTGAGATCACCATTGTTCCCAATCTCTTTTTCATATCTCTTTCTTCTTCCCATTCACCTTAATCCCCAAGACAAAGGTTGAATCTTTTTCATTTTGAGTGGTAATCCCATAATCAAAGTTTAAAAGGTTTTGTTCAACATCCCAAGATCTACACATCAAGGTAAGTTCATAAAAATTGGTGTGGTTGAGGAAATGTGTGTTTTGTAGGGGGGTTTGTTGGAAGTGAGCTAAGAGAAGATTATTCATGTTTTTCCAAGTTAAGAGTAAGTTTAGTTAGCTTTTCACCTTCTGTAAAGTTGTAATTTATTTTACAACTCATATGTGTAGTGAGAGAAAGAGGGGAGACATCCAAGGTTGGTGAGAAGGGAAGGCTTGAAGATTTGAGCTAAGGAGCTTCATTTTTAAGCTAGGAGGAGAGGTTAGAATACCTCTAACTCCTTTGCCTTCATGGGAATCATAAATTTGATTGCTTTGTGTGCTTAATTGATGTTTTGGTTGGTTGTGGTGTTAGAAAACCTTTAATGGTTTAATACGGAAAAATGTTAATATGGTGTAAAAACGGTAGCAAACCACCATAAATTACTCCCATAATTGATAGGATATGTTTGGGGCTTTTGTTTGGGCGTTTTGGTGCCTCAGAGGCCATTTTTGAGCTCCATAGTTCGAATTTTGGGCTTGTGTACTGGTACGGGATGAACCCGTAGTGGTACCTTGTGTTTTTCGGATGAACTCATACGAGTTTAGAATGGAGTACTAGGATGGGCTTCAAGTCGTATCATTATGGGATTCATGGGTGTACCGATACGGTTCGACCCGTATTGGTACCCGTTGATGTTTGGGAATTTAAGTAATGAATTTAGGTATCGATATGCTTGGAAACATATTGGTAATAAGGACGTATCAATACTCGACCTTCGAGTATTGATACTAGGTGTCTGTTAGCTCATTTCATTCTTTGTTAGGCATACGTATTGCTACGCTAGAGGCAAGTACTGTTACCTAGAGTATCGTATCGATACACAGGTTTAGTTATCAATATCAACTGGGTAATCTACTAGAGAAAGTTGGTTGTGAGAGTGGTTTGGGCTTGAGTCCCAATTGTAACATTCAGGTCGAGGGTGTTACATTTAGTGGTATCAGAGCCTAGTTTTAGCCGGTTCTAGGAATGCCTCGTGGTAGTAGAGAGTCTTGAATATGTTTCTAACGAATACATGCTCATAAGTTGAAGTCGTACTTGGTTTAAGCTGAAGTTTGATGGTTTAACCCTTGTTTTTTTCGTTGTACAAAAAGTTTATCATGCCTAGAGGAACGCATGGTCGTGATTAGTGTTGGGTTTATCACGAGGAGGACTATGATAATGACTATGTCCTTGACAGGGAGGAAGAGTCAAGGGACGAGAGGGGTCAGGGGGCCGGTTATTTCACCCACCTACACTATGCCTTTCAGTGTATCGTGAGGGTCATCCTTAGGCCTTCGGCTACACCCTAAGAGACACCGATAAAGAGGCTTCATCGGTATGGGGTAAAAGACTTCCTTGGCTTATGGAAATATGACCCGATTTACGTGGATCGATGGTTGAGTGATAAGCAATGGCTTTTGAGACATATGGGATTGGGACTGGTGGACAAGTTGGCTTGTGTCACTTCTCTACTGAAGGAGAATGCACGAGCATGGTGGCAAACAGTGGATTTGGGATGGTGTTCCAACTAACCCACATGGAAAGAATTCCTTGAGGAGTTTCAAGGGAAGTACATTGTTGAAGCCCATATTGACAACTTAAGGGACCGATTCACTTATCTGGTTCAAGGGAATCAGTTGATCTTTGAGTATGTTGAGATGATCAATCAATGGTGAAAAACCAATAGGGGTGAATTGGCAATTTAAACAATTGGTGGAAGCAAAAGGAAATGTAAAAAAGATTGGGACACAAGAATTTATAGTGGTTCAACCTTCTAACAAGGTTTACATCCACTACCTTAGCTGTCCACACTAAGGATTTTCTCAAATACACTAGATTTGCTTTCCTTTTAAGGCCAAAAGAGATAACCTTACAGTCCTTAAAGAATTATACCCCAAAGTTTTAAGAATTCCTCACAAAAAATTGTATCGATGCGTCTATGAGGGTATCGGTACGTATTAACTGATTTTCAAAGTTATAGTTCCAATGAACTAACAAGGCAATGGACTAATATTTATTACTACCTCTATCCCACTTAATATGTCCAGTATTGACTTTTTTGGGTCAAATTTTTTAAACTTTGACTATTTATTGCTTTAAATTTATTATTGGTAAAAATATGGAAAAAAATATATTTTTAAAAACCTTATATCAAGTAGCCTAAAAATATATATTTTATAAAATTTAATTAATTCAAATATTTAAAATAATTGCAGTCAAAATTTAAAAAATTGACTTTTTTAAAGTCAATACTAGATGTCATGACCATTTTTTAACCGGGTGTAAAAATAGCCTGACGATTTATTTTGCAAAATAGGATTTTGACCCTTTTAATTCATTTTATCTTGAAATTTTTGTTTTCTTATTGAATCAGGTTTTTTCATCTAATTAACCACAAAAAAATTCATTTTCCTTTTTATTTAATCTTAAAAAACATTTGGAGTCGTCACTGGTCACTTTGGTAGACCGGACACCATAAAAACAACCAGATATTCATTTCTTTAAAATTTGGATTCGAGAGTCGGTTACGTATGGGGAAGGATTAGCACCCCACAAACGCCGGTTATTGGTACCTTTTAATTTTACATGGCATTTTGGCATTTCAAATAGCATTTCGAATTTAATTTAACCATAATTATCAACTGGATTTTAATTCCAAATGAAGATATCCATTTATAAGGAAATATATTTTGGTAAGAATATGAGATTAGAAGCACCTAGTTGCTTTAGGACACCTCGATTCATATTCAAAAATATATCCCAACATAAAAGGTTTGAATGCATGACCGGGTATTGTCTTGTTGATTTTAAGTTCTAACTTAAAAGGCTCTAATTAATTAAGTTGTTTAAAGGCTATGAATATTATTAAATTTAGGGTGTTTATGAAATAACACCTAATTACTTGGGCACTACTCATATTAAAACCCTAAATTAAACAATATTCCTAAATTGATTAACGAATCTAATTAATTAAAGTACTATCACTAATTAAAGCTTAATTCAAATAACTAGGTTAATTTCATATTCTAAGTTAAAATGAGTATCAAATGTTCTACTTAAAAGCCCCCTTGAATAACATCTCATTGCAATGAGACACTATCCAACTTAGGACTTCAAAGCCTTCCTTTCAATACTCATTTATTTTCTATGATTATCTTCCCTATTTAGTTATTTAATCCTAAAAAGAACATAAAATCTAAGGCTTTAACAATTTATTAAATCTAAGTGTTTAATATTTTCTAACACAATATACTATATGAATTATTAAAAAAACATGCATCACAAATAATTAATAGCAATTAAATTAACAAATAAAATTAGGGACCAAATTGAATTCTTAACAAAACTGAAGAACCAAATTACAAAAAAATAGTGACCAAATTGTGAGAATTTCAACTAAAAGAGCTGTAATATAAAGCCCATAAGAGTTGGGCGCGGGCTTCCGCGAGGATTCGCAGGCCCACAAGCCCGATGATAATGCCTATTTAAAGGCTTCCTCAACTCCTCATTTTCCTTTTTCTCATTTTTTCAAAATTCTCTCTCTCTACTCTCTCCACACTCTAAATCCTCTGACCACAAACAACATTTTCCAGATTTTTACCCACGAAATGAATCAAACCCCCTGTTCATCCTAACTTCTTTACAAGTTCATCCATTTTACCCTTTTTGATCCACAACAACACCAAATTCTTCTCTTTTTCTTGTTTTTCAAGATCTAAAACTCATATGAACTCTAACCATGTTCTTCAACTTTTTTCACTTTGATCTTTCACCACCTCATTTTCCTTTCCCGATGTGTTAGCCGACTGCCATAGGCGTTGCCAACCACCACTTCTGATCATCTTCTCCACTTCTTTGATCACCACTGCAACCTCCGGCCACCTCTTGAAACCTCTGATTACCCCTAACCTAATTATGACCGTCGTGCTCCGTCATGGGGCGATTTTCGGCCACCGTGCTAGAATCTTAAAAACTCCCAAACACCTCTATTTTTTTATCCTAAACCCTAATCTACTGCCCAACTTGTTAGAATCACCCATCTTCCCCACCAAAATCTAACTACCCAAAGCCTTAACCCTCTTATTTTCAACTCCACCATGCTTTAAACCTCACCAACGACCACAAGATATGTGCTCAAATTTTATTAAACATTGTTTTTACCATTTTGGACCTAGATCTAACAATTTTTCGTGTTTATTGCATGAAATTGGAAATAGAGAAGACGATTTACCTTCTCAACGTGTAAGGTGTACTCTGGTAATGTCCCGGTGATCTTCTTAGGCAGCTTCGTGGCCTCAGGTGGCTTTTCAACTTCGACAGGTAACTCTCAAGCTTCCTCACTCTCCTTTTTAATTTTGACAATTATTGTGAAATAATTGCTCTTTGGTTAATGTGTTTTCTCTCTCCTAGGGTATTTATAGATAATGCGGGTGATGATGTCAAGAGAAAGGCTTGATCCACGTGAGGCTTGAATGGGCCACTCATGGGCGACATGTGGCCAATCTGGCAGGCTAAAGAAGCACATGTGTGCCAGTTTGGGTCTCTTTATCCAAAAATAGGTGTATTGGGCAGGAATAAATGTTTTAGAATGGGTTTTTGGGCTTATTGAGTGTAAATAGACATTATTATTGTATTTTGGACATTTGGGTATGATAGTAAAGGTTTATTATTTATTTTGGATTGTTTTATTATTTATAAGTGCCTATTTATTTATTTTCTTACTTATCATATAATATACCCGGTCAAAATTCAGGTATTACATTGGACAAATTTCGCAGGACAGAGGGAGTACAAAAGATTTGGAAAATTTTAAAACATCGCATCGGTACCTAAAAGGCCGTACCGATATTCGTAAGCAAAGTTGGTTCCCATGTTGAATGGCGTACCAAGACGGCTACACTCGTATCAATACCTTATAGCAATCAAGTATAAAACGAAATTCCACTAGATAAAATCCTTATCGGTACGACCAAGGGCGTATCGACACACCTGGACCAATTTGGCTATTTTGAGTGCCAAAACACTTAGAAAATAATTGGGGTTTAATTTTTTACTTAGAAGATATTTTAAGTTCGAATCCTTGTCAATTTATGAGCCTTTTTTAGCACTTAAAAATTTATCCCTTTTACAAAATAGTCCTTGTTATTCCTTGTTATATCAAAATCAATTATAGGTTTTACAAAGTACGAGCAAGAGTTTCTACAGTTGAGCAGGTTTGCCCTAGATTTGGTTGCTTCCAAACAATTGAGATGTAAGAGGTTCAAACATGGACTAAAAAAGGAGATTTATATGTATCTAACTGCCGACCTACTGACAACTTTTTTTGAGTTGGCCACGAGTGATAAGCCACTAGAGCAAGTAGGGGTACATGGCTTGGCTAGTTTAGTGGACAAAAGGGTTCGAATGGGAAGACCCAGAACTTCTTCGAAAACAACTCCCCAATCTTTTTTGGGGAGGAACCAGTGTCAAGAATTATCTAATAGGGAACATCAAGTAAAGTACGAGGTCAAATCACCGGTCAGAATCAGTCAATCGTGGAAGGCCTTCATCATCAGCATTTGTGATGAATTTTGGGGGTTCAAGGATTAATACAAGCATACTCGTATGTGATCAGTGTGGATGCTGACATCGGGGGTGTTTGGGGAACATCTAGAGTTTGCTATGGTTTTAGTTCTTGGGATTACTTTGTGAGAGATTGTCTCGCAACTACTGAAACCATTTTGGTACAGACTCAAATGACCTTTTATCTTGCTCAGAGAGGTCGAGGCTTCGCTAGAGAAGGAACGAGCCACACTTTTGAACATTAGAGTGGGGGTACCTTTCAGTCTACCGCTAGGATATGAGTGAGGCAGTATGTAGTCTGTGATGAATTTTGGGGGTTCAACGAGGAATACAAGCGTACTCGTGTGTGATCAGTGTAGACGCTGACATCGGGGGGAGTGTTTATAGAACATATAGAGTTTGCTATGGTTGTGGTTCTTGGGATCAATTTGTGAGAGATTGGCTCGCAGCTGCTGACACCATTTTGGTACAGACTTAAAGGACCTCTTATCTTTCTTAGAGAGGTCAAGGCTTCGCTAGAGGATGAACGAGCAATACGTCTGGACATTAGAGTGGGGGTACCTTCCAGTCTACCCCTAGGACATGAATGAGGCAGTATGTAGTTAAAGATCAAGAGGAGTGCGAGGCTACCGACGTCATCTCAGGTACATTTACCTTGTTTTCTGTTCTTATTCTTGCTTTGGTAGACTCGGGGTCTACCTATCATTATATTCACAGTGAGATGTCTCATCAATGGCGTATGCCGGCTAAGAATCTTGAGGTTGGGGTCCGTGTGATTAGTCTTTAAAGGTATGATGTCTTGGTAGACAAGGTTTATTGAAGGTTTCTAATTGAGGTTTAGGGTTTGATATTCCCTGTAGATTTGATGGTATTATCGTTCTAAGAGTTTGATGATATTTTAGGGATGGATTGGTTGTTTGAGTGTGACACAATTTTAGGTTGTAGGGCTAAGAGCCTTAAGCTTCGTGGTTCGAACAAGACCAAGCTAGTAGTGAGAGGTGAAAGGAACCATTGTCTTCCTAATATAGTGTAGTCATTGGTGGCACAAAGGTTGTGAGGCGTTTTTTGCTCACGTAGTTGATATAAGAGTTGAGAGTCTAATGCTTGAATGCCTTCAAACCATTAGAGAGTACCTCGATGTATTTCTGGAGGAATTACCTGGGTTACTGCCTAACCGTGAGTTAAAGTTCCTGATTGAGGTGATGTTAGGAATGACACTGCTGTCTATTACCCTGTATCACATGGCACCGACGAAGTTGTGATAATTAATGAGTCAGATTCAAGAGTTGTTGGAGAGAGGATTTATTCAACCAAGCATCTCATTTTGGAGTGCACCAGTCTTGTTTGTCAAGAAGAAGGATGGTTCAATGAGGATGTGCATTGACTACCGACAGCTCAACAAGGTAACGATGAAGAACTATTATCCTCTTCCAAGGATTAATGATCTATTTGACCAGTTAAGAGGAGTACATGTGTTTTTGATAGAGTACGCGTGTTTCTGAAGATCGCCTTGAGGTCGTTTTATTACCAGTTAAATATGGTAGAAGAGGATGTTCAAAAAACCGCTTTTGGGATGTGGTACGACCATTACGAGTTCTTGGTAGTGTCTTTTGGGCTTACCAATGCACCTGCAGCTTTTTTGGACCTAATGAAATGGATATTTCAGCCCTACCTAGATCAGTTTATGGTGATCTTCATTGATGATATATTGGTTTACTCGAGCTCGGAGGATGAGTACAAAAGATCAAGAGAACACAAGTATTAGACAAAGAGTTGGTAGCAAAGATAGCGATGGTTCAGCGAGGTGAGACATCTAGTTTTAAGGTACAATATGGTGTAATATTATACTTCAAGTGCCAATTATATGTCCTAGCTTTAGAGGATTTGAGGGACTGGATCCTTCGCGAGGCGCATCGTAGTTCGTTTGCTATGCACCCGAGAAGATACAAAATGTATTAAGACCTTTGTCCATTTTATTGGTGGCTGGGTATGAAAAAAGATATGTTAGATTTCGTGACTACATGCTTAGCTTGTCAGTAAGTTAAGGCCAAACATTAGGTTCTTTTGTCCTTGCTTCAGCCCATTCAGATTCCAAAGTGGAAGTCAGATCGTGTGACCATGGATTTTTGTGACGTGTTTGTCGTTGACCCAAAAGAAACGTGATGATATCTGGATGATAGTGGATCATTTGACCATGAATAATTTCTTGTAAGTGCGTATTGATTTCACACTTGAGAGGCTTGCCCAGTTATACATCCAATAGATAGTAAGATTGCATAGAATGCAATCGTCGATCATTTCGGATAGAGATATCTGGTTCACGATAATGTTGTGTAAGAAAATTCATGAAGCTTTGGACACTAGATTACATTTCAGCACCGATTTTCATCTTTAGACTGATGGTTAGTCCGAGCTAGTCATATAGATTTCGGATTGCTAGAACTTGATCCCAACTTTTTTCTTGATATTTTCTTAGGATGCATGGTTAAAACCTGAAAAATTCAACCCACAAAAGACATGTATGCAACATCACATTCGATCCAACAAATCAATCCAAAAATCAAGGTAAAATAAAAATCTATATTATACAACTTTAAAGAAAAATTTTGGTAATATTAAAACTTAAACCCTATAAAATAAAATATACGAGTATAATTTTATATTAGAATCGAAAATTTTAATTTTGAAAAAAAAATGTAAAATCTTTGAAATATAATATATGTACGTTCTAAAATATAAATTTTATACATAAAAACTATACAAATATAAAGAAAAACAAAATTTAAAATAAGTTGGGTTTTAACCTTGAATATGGATGATGGATGAATGAAGAGATGATTTTGCACAAAGCTTGATTAAATTGCTTGGATTTAATATTGAAAACAAAAGCCCCCAAAAGATTTGATGAATTTTGATAAAAAAAAATAAGGGATTTGAAGGGTTTAAATAGGAGAGGCCGACTAGGGTTTTTGAGGGAAAGTTTGAGTTCGAGTTAAAATAGGAAAACCCCTTTTAATGGTCATTTAAAGACTCTAGGGGCTATACGTACCGATGTTAGGAAATGTCGGTACACCCCATGGCGCAACGGAAAATTATCTTGCGTAATCCACCAGTGATCCATGTACAAGTGACGAATTCGGGGTGATAAAGGATGAAAACATTACCTCAAGTAATCTGGAATTCCACATCGAGTATAGGAGAATCCAAATCAAATTCGAGTCGTCAAAACAGCATTCCGACCTCTACGCAGCCCATCCAAATAAAAAAATAATTTTCTCTTCTCTAATTGTTAGAGAGGATTTCGAAAAAGAATTTTTTGGCTGTTAGAACTTATGCCTTTATATAGCATTGAAAAACCTAATTCTAATTAAATTCAGATTCTTTAAATATGCAATATATTTAACCGAATATAATTAAATATGTAGAATCTGATTCTACTTTAATTAGGTTTCTTTTAGATATATATATATATATATATATAGTATTTGATAATTACAATAACTTATCAAATATTAACATATATAGAAAAACGAAATTATCCATTATATAACAATTTTCGTTTCTCACTAATTACGTGTACAACAAGTTTGTACACATGTTATCTAGTCGATATTTGCTCATTTCAATCATAGGGTGTGACCCTTGTAGGTTCATGTAACGTTAGCAGCAATATCCAGAACAATTCTAATATTACATGCAATGAGTGGCATCTAGCAATACATCATTGCTACCTAAGTTACATGAAATCGTGGTTCAATTTAACCTTTTTCCGTGATTAACTTCTTTTATGTATAACATCATTTTTCCTCATATCTAGATTGGACACAAGTCATGGATTAGTCACACTTGTATAATCCATCTAATATTTCTTGATATCTTGAGTAGACTATTAAACGAATAACTATGATATCCCATATCAATTCATTTGAGCATGGCCATGCATTTTCTAGTCTCACACAATCAAGTGGCCTATGATATTACTCCTATTATGTAGGAGGGGCAAATCCTATCTTGATCAACCATATTTTTCTACATGGATTGTGACATATCCAATATCAGTCTTTATAGTGTAGTCAGTTACGACACACGTTCGACCATATCAAAATATGTCACTCACGATGTTGAAATAATGATGATCTCAAGTCTGAGGATCATACATGTAGTTATCACCATTAGCAATGTTGTGACTGTCACATAATAATCCAAGAAACATGCTCATAGCGGGTCAGTCTAGTATAGCGTTCCCTAACAAATACATATGTATTGATTTTGACATCTCCATGTCAATGACAAAACTTTGTCATCAATCAACTACATATTAGTCTTAATGCATTATTGTTGTCCAAGCCCACAATAATTCTTGACTAAGGACATTTAAGAATAACTATATTATTCTAAGGACTTTATTATAATTTTAATTTATTTATAAATACACAGAATAATAATAAATAATAATAATAATGGCTTCTTATTAATAAACAAGATAAAATAAGTATGTCTTTTACAACCATCTCATAATTGGTCTTTGGGCATACTCCAAGAATCTCCCACTAGCACTAAAACCAATTACTCATGTATCTAATACCAAGAGACTTAGTGTGACGCTCATGCTTCTGTTGTGTCAGAGGCTTTGTCAGTGGATTGGAGATATTGTCATCCGTTTGTACTCTGCATATTTCTACATCCCCTCGATCAATTATTTCACGAATGAGATGGTAACACCTAAGTATGTGTTTGGATCGTTGGTGAGATCTGGGTTTTTTTTGCTTGTGCGATGGATCCATTGTTGTCACAACGTAGATCTATAACATTTGATATGCTAGGCATGACCCCTAGTTCAGATATGAACTTTTTGATCCAAACAACCTCTTTTGCAGCATCGCTTGCTGTAATATATTCGGCTTCTATCGTAGAATCTGCTACTGTATCTTGCTTTGAACTTTTCCAACTTACATCACCTCCATTAAGGCAAAACACAAAACTCGAGTGTGATCGAGAATCATCCTTATCAGTTTGAAAGCTTGCGTCAGTATAACCTTTTATACTTAGCTCTTCCTTACCTCCATACATAAGGAATGTATCCTTAGTTCTTCTTAAGTACTTAAGGAAATTTTTTACTACAACCCAATGACCTTCACTGGGATCTACTTGGTATCTAGTTGTCATACTTAGTGCATATGATACATCTGGACATGTACATAGCATGGCATACATAATAGATCCAATGGCCGAAGCATATGGTATCTTACTCATGCGTTCTCTCTCTTGAGGCGTTGAAGGACACAATTCCTTCGAGAGCGAAATGTCATGTCTTATAGGTAAGAATCCTCTTTTAGATTCTTCCATTCTGATCTTTTCAGTACTTTGTCTATGTATGTATTTTGACTTAGTCCTAGGAGTCGTCTTGATCTATCTGTATAAATCTTGACACCTAATATATAGGTTGCTTCACCTAAGTCTTTTACAGAAAAATATTTTCCTAACCAAGTCTTTATAGAATGTAAGGTAGGTATGTTATTTCCTATTATTAGTATGTCATCCACATACAATACCAAGAATGTGACAGTGCTCCCACTAGTTTTCTTGAAAACACATGGCTCATCTTCATTTTTAATAAAACTAAATTCTTTAATTGCCTCCTTAAAATGAAGATTCCAACTTTGAGAAGCTTGCTTCAGTCCATAAATGGATCTTTACAGCTTGCATACCTTTTGGGCATATTTTAGATTGACAAAACCCTCAGGTTGTGTCATGTACACATCCTCATCCAATTTTCCATTAAGGAAAGCGGTTTTGACATCCATTTGCTAGATTTCATAATCTTAATATGCAGCTATTGCAAGCAATATCCGAATGGATTTAAACATAGCAACAGGGAAAAAGTTCCATCATAGTCTATACCATGAATTTGAAGAAATCCCTTAGCGACCAATCACCCTTTGTATGTATTTATATTGCCATCCATGTCAGTTTTCTTTTTGAAAACCCATTTGCACCCTATGGGCTTAATTCCTTCGGGTGGGTCAACCAAAGTCCATACTTGGTTTTCTGACATGGAATCCATCTCGAATTTTATGGCTTCTAGCCATTTCTTAGAGTCTGGGCTCTCCATTGCTTCCTGATAAGCCCTAGGCTCATCTTGGTCCATGAGAAGAACATCTCCATGTAATGTGACAAGAAATCCATATCTCTCAGGCGCATTGCGTTCTCTCATAGACCTTTGCAGTGGTTGTGTTTCAAGAACGATTGTATGTAATTCCTATATTTCTAGTGGGTAAGGATCCATATTTCATTTCATTTCATTTCTAGTGGTTGCGTTATCTCATAGACCTTCGCAGTGGTTGTGTTTCAAAAACCCTCAAAATCAAAAAACTTGCTAAAAGTATTTCTAGTGGGTAAGGATCCATATTTCATTTCATTCTAAGTCAGCTTTGGCTTTACTCCTAGAATTTAATTATTTAGGTAAGCAACACTTGCTAATTACATCTCATGTAATGCCTATATTTGATGAACAACTATTTGTCTAAAACAAAAGTTCATATGGTCTAATAGAAAGAACAATAATGAACAATGCACCAGGTAGGTAACTTATGAAAAGAGAGGTGGTGTACTGGCACGCTTAAATACCAAGTCTTTCAAAGAACCAATCCTAGACATGCACTTTCATATTGTTTTTCAATCACCAAAGTTCTTGAACAATCATTAGTCTTTAGGTTTCTAATCTTATTAGAACAACCTAGTTTAACCAATATTACTACCAGTGAATATCACTTGCTTATTCTTTGCGTTTAACCAAGATAGATCTAAGTATTTTACTTTGGCAAAACCTACATAGTACCGATCGAGGTTTTAACGAGGGCTAAAATTGGATGACTAATTTTAATTAAATATGGAGGGTTTTGTTATATTAATCTCACTATTCTATTATGATCTAATCAGTTACCATCATGCTAAAAAACATACATTTTATCACATATATGTAAAGCAATAAATACAAATGCAATGTTTATAGCCCTTAAAACTGAGGTGGCCCATCCCAAGCCAATGGGAAACCCAAAACTACTAAAGATAGACCTTGCTTCTCAAACACCTAATCCACCTTTGATCGGCCCATCAGTCTGCTCCTTTGGTCCATGCTTTTCTCCGCAAATATTACAATTTTTTTCAGAAACTCATTTTACATACGATGGAGTAAGATGAGAAGAGAATTACAATAGAAGAAAGAAAGGCATGACACACATGTCGTATTTATACAAAACCAAAGTAAATAGGCTATTGGGCTATAACCATGCATTTTAAACACCGTGCATATCAGACATAACAATGACGTGGTTTATTATTGAGGTCTTATGAGATTATCCCTACACTGGGATCAATGAGCGAAGTCCCCTTACGGGGTCAAGCGGCGGAGCCCCTTACGGGGGTTCGACAGCCCCGTAGCTTTCGGTGAGGGTGCCGTTGCCCGGTCAACGGCAGGGAAATTTTTTTAAAGATTATCATCTTAATTGCTATGTAAAAAACTCACGATTTGATAACTTTTATCAATATTATCGCATTTTTTCAGGATTTTGAAATCCACAAGATTTTTACTTTAACAACTCTCTGTTACTTTCCCCGCACATGATCCATAGACTAACTATTAGTCTAAAATATAATTATCACCCACGTATGGTAACACTTAACATATGAAACCCAAACAAAACTATGATTAACTCTTTAATCACTTGGAACAATCAATTTAATTTATTCAAATTAGGCATGAATCGATCTAAAGCATGAAAATATCATATATTTGTCAAAAATCGAATAAACCATAATCAAATAACATCAATCTCATACAAAAGCATCATCCAATTATTTAATTTCGAATTCGTATCGTACAAATGGCTTTAATACCACTGTTAGGAAATGCCGGTACAGCCCATGGCGCAACGAAAAATTATCCAGCGTAATCCACCAGTGATACATGTACAAGGGACGAATTCGGGGTGATAAAGGATGAAAACATTACCTCAAGTAATTTGGAATTCCGCAGCGAGTATAGGAGAATCCAAATCAAATCCGAGTCATCACAGCATCGTTTCGACCTCTAGCAGTCCACCCAAATAAAACGAACAATTTTCTTTTCTCTAACTGTTAAATAGGATTTTCGAAAAAGCATTTTTGGCTGCTAGACCTTATGCCTTTATATAGAATTCAAAAAACTTATTTCTAATTAAATTAAGATTCTTTAAATATACAATATATTTGACCAAATATAATTTTTGTTACCGAAATTGCTTGGCAAAAGGTTAAAAATATGCATTGGAAAAGTTAAGAAAACAATTCCAAGTAAGGTCTTTTGCGTGCAAGTATACACGGTCGACAAGTAATACAACAATAAGCTGAGTATTGATCCCACAGAGATTGCTTTTGGAATTAAGTGTTTTAATTATTTACTTGCTCAAGGAAAAAGATTGTTTGAGATGGAATTGGTTTTGAAAATAATTTAAAAGAAAAGAAAAAAATAAAATAAAGTTGGCAATGAGAGTTTGTAAAATTAATGATGGGTGTTGGTAAGGAATGCCTGGTTTTCACGCTGCATGCGCCATGCCAGCCTTTAATAATGTTCTGCGTTTGCAAAGTTTTATTTAGCAGATTCAAAGATGGTCATTGCCTTCGTCGATAGCAATACCCTAAATTAACCATGTAAAAACCCTTATATGTCTATAGTATATGTTTTCCATTAATTAATTTGATTAAGTTCCAATCTATACCCCCTAAGGGGTAGACTCACTCCTGAAGTAAGTTCATCTACTTAAACATCTTTTGTCGAAGCTTCTCACCTTAGGATCTAGCAACTAGTCATTGCCACCCAAGTCAGCTAAGATATTGAGTTACAAAAAGCAAACTATGCCAGCCGTCGCATGGCATAAAAGTTATGAAAAATTACAGATCATGCCAGATAAATAAAACTATGACAAAGTATTTTTAACTATTAAAAACAAAGCAAAACAACATTTAATCCAAGCATCCCTCGCCAACTATTGAATTAGTTCATGGTGAGGGTATCAACCATAGAAAAAAACTTCAACATTTCCCAACATCATCTTAAAAATAAAAACAACCAAACCGAAGGAAAAAGGAAAAAGAAAGAGATCGGTCAATGCAGCCTTTGTTGATCTAACCTTCCTCGGTGCAGCCTCTTTAGGCCGATGATGGTGAGAGCTATGTGGAGATGGTGTGCGTGGTGCTAAGCCGTCTATCATGCCTCCAATGCTTGGAAATGCTCTCTCTATATAGGCATGTGAGGAGAAAAACCCTAGAAGAGTTTGAATTTCAGCCAAGGCCCATGATAAGTGCTCTATCCTATCACTTTATCATCTCAACACTGATTAGGGCTGACGTGGATTGGTTTAGGGCTGACGTCATCGTACACCACTTTGTTGCCAAGGGACTTGGCAAAAATCTTCTACTGGCATACTCCTTATTTTTCGGAGATGATTCAAAATGCTATTTCCTCGGGATCTTATCTATTCCTAATTTTTCGGAGTTGTCCTATTTTCCCAGGCTGAGACTTTATTGTCAATGGGCTTGGCACACAACTGCTATCCTTCTGCATTGCACTGCCAGCCGCGTCTCGGCAATCTTCCTTGGCATCATGACCTTTGTTTTCCCCTATTCTTTTTCCTAGCGATCTAGCAATAAACCTGCGCCAAAAATAGTAAAAACCCTTCAATCTGGAAAAAGGTCAGGTACTAACTCCTTTATATGAAAAAAGCATGTTTCTAACACTAAATGCAAACAAATGTACTCGAAAACAAACAAAAAACATTGTGAAATAAGTGGAAAATATAGTAATTTTAAGGAGTTATCACTCCCCCAAACCTAGCTCATTGATTGTCCTCAAGTAAAGCAAAGAACTAAAAAAAGTGTAAAATAAAAATAGAACCTCAGCAAAATTACGATGCTTTCCAACATCTGCCAGCAAGCTAAAATCGAACCCAGGTCTATCCTCAAATATCTAGTATATTAATGCCAACAGTTCAACAAATTCAAGAGCAGCAAATAAAGGCCTAGTCTAAGGTCATAAAGTGTGCATAGGTGCAGGCAACATGCATCAAGTTAACATCAACTTCCTTAGGAATCTTTACTACCTAAATTCAGAATTTTTTTTATTTTGCCAAGGGTATTTCTTATGCTGGCATTAAAGTGGGGTCGTGTCATGCATTGTTTGTTGTGAGTCATAAGAGGGAGCATACCTTGAATGCCCACGTTAGTCCATACTGCATCACTAAGCTAACCCATTTGCACTATTACCCTAAGGTTTTTGACTTGAGTACTAAGAGGGAGCAAACCATGAAGCCCCAAGTAACCTATTATCCCTACGGCAGAGGAGTATTCTTTTTATGTTTTTCAGCCTTTGGCAAAGCATTGATGCCTTACTTTTCTTTCTTTTTACCCTGACACTATTTTTTTTCTCTTTTTTTCTTTTTCTTTTTCTTTTTTCTTTCTTTTCTTTTTTATTTTGAGTTTAGTTTCAAGAAGTCTTAAGTTTATTTTAGAAACAAGATACATGCTACGTGTAAAGTGAGACTAAAGTTCCAAAGGCTAGAGTTTGTTGCCAAGCTACCTGGTATCGAAGTGCTACTGGCATACAATTTCATAGGATTAATTGATCATCATCGAATAGATTGACTAGTTACAAATTAAGCTAAGCTAACAACATGCTGGAAATTAGTCACAATCAAGCTGAGATACAAAACGATTTTTTTAGGGTTTGGTATGCATGGCAAACAAATCAAAATCTAAACATGATAATGCATGACATCAAATGCATGGTAGAAATGGAGGACACAACACACCCTCAAACCTAAAGTGTGCATAGTCCTCGATGCATGAAACAACACATATATACAAAAAATAAAGAATGTATGAACTGGAAAAATAAAATAAAATGAAATAAGGGAGTTTAAAGGGAAGAGGACTCCCCTTCGGTGGACGGTTCCAACCGAGAGACTCTTGTCTTCCTCTTAAGAAAGTTGCCTCTGTCTGGGGCCATGTGTTTCTTCTTCTTGAGGCTTGTTTTTGCTGCTGCTCTAGAGGCTCTCATGTCACGAAGAACTTTTGCAATTATTTTGTCAGGATCGGTGGCAGCAGGGGTAGATTTTAGTGCAGCGGACATGGCACCGGCTTGAATTTGGATTTCTTCATCCTCTGATTCGAGCGGAGTACCGGTGCTAGATGTCTCAACTTGAACTGGTGAAATAGGTATTGGAGAACATGGGCTTGGAGAAATAGGGATGATATTCTCAGACTATGGAGACTTGGTATGCGAAGAATGAGGTCTTGCCAGCATGGTTCCCTTACCAAGGAGGCTGGCAGGGAAGTCAAGAAAATCTGGCACAGTGAGTGCGGACACCCCATCCAAAGCTTTCTTTAGAAGGCGGTCCCTAGTATAAATGTATTGCCAAAGCAGAGCATTTTTCTCCTCTACTTTCTCGAGTCTGGAAATGAGCAGTTCCTAGTTCTTGCAAATTTGGGACACTGTTGCCGTAAAGGTTGCTGTCATAGAAGTAACAGTGGCAACCTTGGCTGGATTGGCCTTGGGCACTGGTGTTTAGCCATTTTCTTGCCCTTCTCCTTTGTTTTGTTGGCAGTTAACTGCCTCCACAATGCAAGGGTGATTGTAAATCCCTTTCTCCTTTGAATGTTATCCGTATCAAACAAGGGCACTTCGTGTTGCGCACATACAAGAGATTAGCAATGGAAAAATTAAACTACCATTAGTTTTACTTGTACATTTGTAAGTTTCATCCACAATAATCTTCCCAACATTCATCTTCCTTTCGGTCATGATCGAATGAAGCAATGTCATCATCTCCTCGGAGATTGTCTTATTATATGTAGTCAGCATTAGGTTGGCTTAGAGAAAATGATCCCATCCTCTCGGCTACAACTTTAACGCCAAGTGTTTCACTATTTGCCAGCCTTTAGATGAGACGTTCCACTTGGTACCTGGCTAGAAAAGATCCTTCAGCATAGTCTTTCTCTTGGCATCATCAAGGGAATCGACAAACTTTATGTGTTTCTCCTGGTTTGTATCTAAAGAAAATAGTTCGTTAATATAACCAACATCAAGCCTTACACACTTACCTCAGATCATTAAGAATACGAGTATTTGGTCGTAAAGTGGGCATAAAACTCTCAAACAATAGTGACATTGATGTCCCCTGATTGCTGGTAGAATTTCTTCCATTTATGTTTCTTGATGATGGAAATAAAGTCAGCTGAGTAACCGAGATTAGGTTCGTTCTTGAATTCGAACCCCTTTCTCATAGCAGAAATTCCTCGAGGTAAAGTTCTTGTCATGCTTTTTTCTCAATCTCATCATTGAAGAAACGCTTGAATGGTAAAGAAGATGATGCCATTGGAATCATGGAATTGGAAGAAATGAAAAGATGATGAATTGGTGGCGTTTTTTGGTTTCTTGAGAATGTGGTGATTTTCTTCTCTTATCTGTCTGTGCCATCCTTACCTTGGTATCATGACTGGCAACAAAGTTCTGTTGGCAAGGAAATCCTACTTGCAGTAAACTCCTGCGTTAACTCAAAGAAACATTTCAAACATAGAAAAATCAAAGAAAAGAAAGCAAATAACAGAATAAATGAAAAAAATACTGAAAAAAAGAAAAACATCTAATCCTACTTGGCTAGAATGGTAACCTCCTTGGCATCCATTGGAGTGCCTTCCAAATAATGCTTTAATCTCTAGCCATTCACCTTGGTTGGTGGGAGGTAGGATGTGGCATTATTGTGTATAAATAACCAACATAGAAAGCCGAAGAATTGATTTCCTTTGAGTATGCCGAGTTCTTGATGGCACAATGAAAAAGAACATTTTTCCAAGGTGACTTTGAACAACCACCTTAGAAAACCGAAGAATCTTTTTGTTGTCGAGGCACAGTCATCCTCATCTTGTTTTAGAATCTCCATGAAATCTTCAGTTCTAAACCGTAACATCTATGGTATTTTTTTGTAGCAAAATATCCATGCTTCAACTCGTCACTCTCAGTCATTTGACATCCACTTTTCCTTCCAGCAACAAGCCATTTGAGCACAGCTTGCTTCATGACATCAGTTCCGATCAGAATCGATCTTTTCTGTCACTCAATTGTTTTGCCATCACACTCATGTTCTATGGCATCAACTTTCATTCCCGACGTAGGGTTGGCAAATTGTGGCTCCACTAGTTTTGATGTGATGGTGTTGGCATTCGACTGCTGTCTGGCATTGGATAGTGGTCTGGCATCATCAGCCTCTACCTCTTCTTTCTCTACTTCATTGGGTTCACCTGCTGGCACTAATTTCTCTCCTTGGCAAATAATTGACTGCTTGGCATGTTTTCATTCTCGACTTGTTTGACACTCCGGGTCTCCTTGCTTGTCCTTGTGATTTCAGTATCACTTAAGAGGCTTTCTTGTGCTATAAGACTCAAGTTTTGAGCGATTTGTCCATCGTCTTCTCGGTTTGGAATTTTAGAATTCCCTTGAGCTAGTTGTCGTGGCATGCTATTCAGGCTGTTCAAAATCAGTGTTATGTGATTTTCAATTTTTCTTCTTGTTTCTTCAATCTCTTGACGTTGATCATCCATCCTAACTTTCATATCCTCTCCAGAGTGTAAGTTCTCTTGCAAGACATGTGCATTGTGCCAGCAAAGTTGTAATCATCATAGAAGTCTATTTGATCATCGTACGAATAACTCGGCTGATGTTGAGGACTGTTTAGCCATGGCATATGTGTTGTAGCAGCAATGCCATTATCGTAAGCAAAAATATCAACTCCTTGATCATACCATAGAAAATTTTGCTAGTTATGCCATCGGTTGTAAGCTCCAATATGGTCTCTATGGCTCATTTTCCGATCCTCCATGTTCCTAGAAGTACCTAAAATAAATGAAACTAAAAATAAAATTAGAAAAATAAATAATAAAAGGAAATAATCATAAACTAAAAAAGACAAGTAAAAATAAAAACAATCAATTCTGTTGCAATCCCCGACAACGGCGCCAAAAACTTGTTGTTACCGAAATTGCTTGGCAAAGGGTAAAAATATGCGTTGGAAAAACTAAGAAAACAATGCCAAGTAAGGTCTTTTGCGTGCAAGTATACAGGTCGACAAGTAATACATCAATAAGCTGAGCATCGATCCCACAGAGATTGCTTTTGGAATTAAGTGTTTTGATTATTTACTTGCTCAAGGAAAAGTATTGTTTGAGATGGAATTGGCTTTGAAAATAATTTAAAAGAAAAGAAAAAATAAAATAACGTTGGCAAGGAGAGTTTGTAAAATTGATGATGAGTGTTGGCAAGGAATGCCTGGTTTTCACGCTATCTGGGCCATGCCAGCCTTTAATAATGTTCTGCCTTGGCAAAGTTTTATTGAGCAGATTCAAAGATGATCATTGCCTCCATCGATATCAATGCCCTAAATTAACCATGTAGAAACCTCTATATGTCTATAGTGTATGTTTTCCATTACTTAATTTTATTAAGTTCCAATCTATACTCCCTAAAGGGAAGACTCACTCCCGAAGTAAGTTCATCTACTTGAACATCTTTTGTTGAAGCTTCTCACCTTAGGATCTGACAACTAGTTGTTGCCACCCAATTCGGCTAAGATATTGAGTTACAAAAAGCAAACTATGCCAGCCCTCGCAAGGCATAGAAGTTATGGAAAAATTACAGATCATGGCAGATAAATAAAACTATGTCGAAGCATTTTTAATTATAAAAACAAAGCAAAACAACGTTTAATCCAAACATCCCTCACCAACTATTGAATTAGTTCATGGTGAGGGTATCAACCATAGAAAAAAGTTCAACGTTTCCCAACATCATCTTAAAAATAAAAACAACCAAACCGAAGGAAAAATGAAAAAGAAAGAGGTCGGTGGATGCATCCTTTCTTGATACAGCCCTCCTAGGTGCAGCCTCTCCAGGCCGATGGTGGTGAGAGCTATGTAGAGATGGTGTGCATGGTGCTAAGCCGTCTATCATGCCTCCAATGCTTGGAAATGCTCTCTATACATAGGCATGTGAGGAGAAAAACCCTAGAAGAGTTTGAATTTCGGCCAAGGCTCGTGATACGTGCTCTATCTTATCACATTATCATCTCAACACCGATTAGGGCTGGCGTCAGTATAACCTACGACTAACATCATCGGACACCACCTTGTTGCCAAGGGACATGGAAAAAATCTTCTACTGGCATACTCTTGATTTTTTGGAGATGATTCAAAATGCTATTTTCTCGGGATCTTATCCATTCCTAATTTTTTGGAGTTGTCCTATTTTTCCGGGCTGAGACTTTATTGTCAAGGGGCTTGGTATAAAACTGTTGGTCCTTCTGCATTGCACTGCCAATCGCGTCTCGACAATCTACCTTGGCATCACGACCTTTGTTTTCCCTCAATCCTTTGCCTAGCAATCTGGCAATAAACCTACACCAGAAATAGCAAAAACCTTTCAATCTAGAAAAGGTCACCTACTAACTCCTTTATATGAAAAATGCATGTTTCTAACACTAAATGCAAACAAATGTACTCGAAAACAAACAAAAAGCATTGTGAAATAGGTGGAAAATGTAGTCCTTTTGAGGAATTATCAATAATTAAATATGTAGAATCTAATTCTACTTTAATTAGGTTTCTTTTAGATATATATATATATATAGTATTTGATAATTACAATAAGTTATCAAATATTAACATATATATAAAAACAAAATTATCCATTATATAACAATTTTCGTTTCTCACTAATTACGTGTACAACAAGTTTGTACACATGCTATCTAGTTGACATTTGTTCGTTTCAATCATAGGGTGTGACCCTTGTAGGTTCATGTAACGTTAGCAGTAACATCCAGAACAATTCTAATAGTACAAGCAATGAGTGGCATCTAGCAATACATCATTGCTACCTAAGTTACATTAAATTGTGGTTCGATTTAACCGTTTTTTGTTATTAACTTCTTTTATGTATTACATCATTTTGTCCTCATATCTAGATCGAACACAAGTCATGGACTAGTCACACTTGTATAGTCCATCTAATGTTGCTTGATATATTGAGTAGACTATTAAACGAATAACTATGATATCCCATATCAATTCATTCGAGCATGGTCATGCATTTTCAAGTCTCACTCAATCAAGTGGCCTATGATATTACTTAAATTATGTAGGAGGGACAAATCTTATCTTGGTCATCCGTATTTCGCTACATGGATTGTGAGATATCCAATATCAGTCTTTATAGTGTAGTCAATTACGACATACGTTTGACCATATCAAAATATGTCACTCACGATATTGAAATAATGATGATCTCAAGTCTGAGGATCATACATGTAGTTATCACCATGAGCAATGTTGTGACTGTCACATAATAATCCAAGAAACATGCTCATAGCGGGTCAGTCCAATATGGCATTCCCTAACACATACTTATGTATTGATTTTGGCATCTCCATGTCAATGACAACACTTTGTCATCAATCAACTACATATTAGTCTTAATGCATTATTGTTATCCATGCCCACAAAATTCCCAACTAAGGACATTCAAGAATAACTATATTATTCTAAGGACTTTATTATAATTTTAGTTTATTTATAGATACACAGAATAATACTAAAATAATAATAATGGCTTCTTATTAATAAACAAGATAAAATAAGTATGTCTTTTACAACCATCTCATAATTGGTCTTTGGGCATACTTCAACAACTGATACGCTAAAGCGCGTATTGAAACTGCGTATTAGTATGGATTTTACTCGTACCGATCCTTGACTCGTACCGATATAGGCTAACTTGTACCGAAACGCTGTCATTGATACCCGTATCGACACGTTATACCCCATATCAATACCCTTGACCAAATTTGATAGATATGGCTGCAAGGGACCCAAAAATTCAAATTTAATCGAATCAATATACATGTAAATGATATGAGATCGTCATGGATGGGCAAAAATAGATTCAAGCTCCCCCTAACAACATGAATAGATGTATAAAGGAGCTAAATGACATAAACATGAAAATCAACCAAATTCAAGCAAGATTTTAACACAAAGCAAGGCTCTAAGGTTTAAGATAGGGTAGTAAGTCCTAACTCTCTCCTAAGAGTCTAAAAATGCTCTATGTCTAAAGGCTTGGTAAAGATAGCCGCTAATTGGTTTAAGGTATTTACATATTCTAGAACATCATTTTTCAAGACATGATCTCTAATGAAATAATGTCTTATCACTATGTACTCGGTTCTAGAATGTTGGATGGGATTCTTATTGTAAAAATGGCACTAATATTGTCACACTTTAACGGGATGGTAACTACATCAATTCTATAATCTAAGAGTTGTTGCTTTATCCAAAGGACTTGAGTACAACAACTACCAACTGAAATATATTTCACCTCGATGGTAGATAGTGCTACACTATTTTGTTTCTTGGAAAACCACGAGATAAGCATACTACCAAGGAATTGACAAGTAACGGAGGTACTCTTTCTCTCTATCCTACAACCTTCATAATATGCATCCGAATAAGCATGCAAACTAAAGGATGAGTCTCTAGGATACCAAAGACCTAAACAAGGAGTGTCTCTAAGGTATCTAAAGATTCTCTTAATGGATTTTAGGTGTGATTCTCTATGACTAGCTTGAAATCTAGCACACGAGAAAACACTAAACATGATATTCAGTCTACTTGCAGTAAGATAAAGCAAAGATTTTATTATGGATCTATAAAGCTTAAGATCAACACACTTACCTCATCCATCTTTGTTAAGCTTTATAGAATAACTCATTGGTATGGCTTGAGGTTTTACATTCTCCAAGTCAACCTTCTTGAGCAAGTCATTGATGTAATTTGCTTGATTGATGAAGATTTCATCTTTCCTTTGTTTGATTTGGAGTCCCAAGAAGAATGAGAGATCCTCTATCATGCTCATTTCAAATTCACCTTGCATCAACTTAGCAAATTCTTGGCAAAGCAATTCATTAGTAGAACCAAAAATGATATCATCTACATAAATTTGAACTACTAAAATGTCTTTTCATTTTCTTTTAATAAAAAGTGTAGTATCAACCTTCCCTTTGCCAAAACCTTTTCCAATAAGAAAATTTGACAATCTTTCATACCTCTAGGAGCTTGTTTCAAACCATATAAAGCTTTTGAAAGTTTAAAAACATGGTTTGGATATTTTGGATCTTCAAAACTGGGCGGTTGTTTTACATACACTTCTTCGTTTATAAAATCATTTAGAAAAACACTTTTAACATCCATTTGAAAAATCTTGAATTCATGATAATATGTAAATGCAAGTAACATCCTAATAGCTTCCATTCTAAATATGGGTGCATAGCTTCATCAAAATCAATTTCTTCTTCTTGAGTGTAACCTTGAGCAACAAGTCTAGTTTTGTTTCTCACTATGTTACCACTCTCATCTAGTTTGTTTCTAAAAACACATTTAGTTCGTATGGTAGATTTATTACTAGGCTTATCAACCAATGTCCAAAATTTACTCTTCTCAAATTGATTTAACTCTTCTTGCATAACCAATATCCAATAATCATCTTTTAATGTTTCTTTGATATTTTTAGGCTCTATGCACGAAATAAATGCATCAAAGTTACAATTATTTCTAAGAGAGGATATAGTAGTTACCCTTTTGGATGGATCACCCAAAATCTCACTACATTTAACATAGTTGAACTCCCCTGGGTAGGTAACCTACTTTTCTTCTAGAGTCATGTCCTTCAAGGCTTCTAGAGGTGGATCTTGTGGTTCTTCTTTTGATGGAACTTCATTTACCTTTGATGATTGTCCTCCACCATCATTGACATAAAAAATTTGTACATCATCATCACAAGTATCATTCCTCGGAAAGAGGTTATCATCGAAAACTACATGAATAGACTCTTCAACTAATAAAGTTCTTTTGTTAAATACATGATAGGCTTTAGAGTTTAAAAAGTAACCTAGAAAATAGCTTCATCACTTTTTGCATCAAATTTGCCTAAATTGTCTTTTCTATTGTTTAAAACAAAACATTTACATCAAAAGGATGAAAATAGCTAATGTTAGGCTTTTTATTTTTGAAAAGCTCATAAGGTGTTTTCTTTAAAATAGGCCTAATCATTACACAGTTGACAATATAACAAGTCGTATTTGTGGATTGTGGCTAAAAATAATTACGGAAATTGTTTTCACAAAGCACGATTCTAGCCATTTCTTCTAAAGTTTTGCGTTTCCTATCAACAACCCCATTTTGTTGAGGTGTGCAAGGAGCCGAAAAATTGTGGCTGATACCATTTGAGTTACAAAACTCTTCAAAATCTAGATTTTGAAATTTTGTTCCATGATCAGTACTAATATGAGAAATGGAGTAACCAATATTGTTTTGATTTGCTTTCAAAAATGTGATGAATTTTTCTAAAGCCTTATCCTTGGTACTTAAGAATAGAACCCAAGTAAATCTAAAGTAGTCATCAACTAAAACAAATGCGTATGATTTTCCACCCAAACTCATTGTTCTAATAGGGTCAAAAAGATCTATGCAGATCAATTGTAAAACTCTACTTGTAGAAACATCATTAATATGTTTAAAGGAAACTCTTTTGTGTTTGCTTGTTGCACATTCATCACAAATTTTGTCATAAGAAAACTTTATTTTTGCAAACCTCTTACTAGATCATTTGAAATTAATTTTTCCAAAACACTCATGCTTGTAACACCCACGACCCAGATGTCACATTTGGGCCTCCAGCCCAAACCAAAATCCATAAAAAAATTCAAATTGGTTTAGCCCAAATAAAATACTTTCTAAAAACATTTAAAGCCCACGATTAGAATATATATAAATGATTATAACCTTAAAAATGCATTCCATTTAAGTTAAAATACTTAAACATTCAATTTGATAAATAAAATTTGCAAAATAAAGATTACAAACTCCAACACGTAAGGCCCTACGAATACATAGCCCATTAAACACAAGTATCGTACTCCTAAGATTACTACATGCTGAAATCACGTACAGATAGTGCTCCTTGATCCCACGATCCAATCATCAACCTACACACGGAAATAACAATTCCAAGAACTGAGCTTACAAAGCTCAGTGGTACAAATCTACTCTACTATACTTCATGCTAATCATAAACATAAGCATGCAAGCTAGTACGAGCAAAATGAGAGATGAATAAACATATGGCGTTACCACTAGTCCCCTAAACACATGCTCTGAACATAGCAATCATCAAACATGGTCCACAAGACCCAACTATACTCGAGATCCACCGGATCCCCCAAGCATAACACACAATGTCATCATCACAAACCTGGAGTGAGTCTTGGTGTTACACAACCTCGAAAATGTGCACTCATGCTCAAAATCTCACATCGAGCATCAATACTCCAAAACTCACATCGAGTATCATCACTCAGAATCTCACATCGAGTGGAATGGCTTAGAATCTCGCATCGAGCATCATCACTCGAAATCTCACATCAAGTGGTCTACTTGCATTGCCATACTCTACCACTGGGTATCCGAATCCCAACAACTAATGGTGACTCAACCATACAAGTACCCAAACTTGGCATGGCTCCACACATGATCCATCGAGAACCTCTATAGTTTACTATTACAAACAAATCACTGAACATTTACCGATTTATTACTCATTAGGATTATACATAATTAATCTCATTTATTAGTTCCATTAATCCATGTTATCACATTTATTCACAGTGTAGTTCAATTATTTATATCCATATCGATTTCCATCCTTAACTTGTATTTATAGATTATTTAGCGTATCTTGTATTGGTACTCGAACACGAGTATCGATATAGTACCCTCGAGTATTGGTACTCATACACGTACCATTACTAAAACTACTTACTCGATCCCTAAAGCTTATGGAAGTCATTAAAGTTGGTTTACTAACGCATTTACTCAATTAACATTGCTTACCGGCTTTATAATTATTTATTCGAATATAAAAATCATTCATCTATTACATAGTTTTCATAACATCACATCAATCCATTCGAGCAAGCATACAAGACATCGCAATTATCAATAAATCATCAAATATCACACAATCATGGTAGATGACCTTACACGGTCTCTAAAGGCTTTAACAATCCCATCATATCCGTATTATCATCATGCATCTCATAAATATTGAATCTCAATATACTGGTCCCTACTCATGCTTTTCTATTATCAACCCATTTGCAACCACTAGCATGCAAGGTAATCACATTTATGATGTTCATGAAGCAATAGGAGTTTGAAGTGTAATAACTTATGCTGATACAGCTAAAATCCTTATCAAAGCTTCTTGAACATTCCACGTGACACAATATCCGCTCTCAAATAATCCTCGTATACCAATTAATATTGTAAGTATCACTTAAACATATTCTCTAAGGAATTCGAAGGGTCAAATTCGTAAAAATAGCTTATCGGGTTCAAATTTGGTGAAATGGGCTGCTTCATTAGATCTGGAACATCGAGAAACCCCCGGGTAGGGTCCCCCAAAAAAGTTAACTCTTGGTCAAAGGTCAAAGGCTGGTCAACCTCCTAGATGATCTAGTGCGACGCAGTGCACAACAGCTAAGGTGCACCCGCGGTAAGCGATCTAGTATGACAAGGAGTAGGTGCACCTAGCCGAGTAGGATCCAGTGCAGCACAGTGCACTGGATCTGGGTGCACCTATTTGGCCAGGCGCACACCCACCCGCAAGGGCGGCGCGTGCTGGTGTGTGGGCCATCCTCCAGTGGCCGGATGGCAGTGGCGAGCTCCAGATCTGCTATTTTCTAGCCACTAGTTTCGGTGGCAGCCTCTGTTTACGGCAGTGATGGCCGAAACATGGCGTATGAAGCTTGGCTGGATCTTCTTTTGCTTCACACTGGCGAAGAGTGGAGGCAGCGGTGACACGAGGACCATCGTTGGACTTCTCTCGATGAGCTGAAGAAGATGGTTGTGGAGGTGAACTCCACGACGGCTCTGGCGGCCATAGATCAGAGTACTCATCTCCTACCTTTTTCCCTCTTTCCCTCATTTTTCTTTCTCACCTAAAAATATCTCCTTTATTTTTTTCTCTCTCCCTATCACATCACGAGCCACCTTTTATTTTTCAAACTCTCACTTTTCTTTTCTTTCTTTCCTAAAATACCCTTACTCATATCATCTCTTTTAAAATTTATCACAAAGCCCAACTATCCAAGATTTGGGCTTCTACATCCAAGGCCCAATAAATTGGGTTCGAAGCACAATTTGCTAACCCAGATTTTGGGTTGTTACAATGCTAGCATGTCCTAGTTTTATATGCCACAACAAAGAGTCATGCTTATCTTTTGCAACAAAACATGCATTTGAGATATGAATGTCATCTAAATGCACCATGTATATGTTTCCTATGCGATGACCAATAAGCATAATTTTGTTGGTTTCAATGTTGATAATTTTGCAACCATTTAAATCAAAAAGAACATTGAAAACTTTATCACATAATTGGTGTATGCTCAAATGATTATGCTTAAGACTGTTCACATATAAAGCATTGTCAATAAGTATAGAATAGTGATTACCAATGGAACCAATTCTTTCAATGTTGCCTTTGGATTTGTAACCAAATGTCACTACTCCTCCCACTCTTTGGTTTTAGCTCCAAGAATCGAATCTTGTCATCGGTCATGTGTCTTGAGCTTCCACTATCAAGGTACCACGAATTTGCACTTGAAGCTTTGGCCTTGTAGCAATGCTCCCCCTACAAACAAAGAATCAAGTCTTGATTTTTGGTACCCAAATTCTTTTGGGTCCATGAGTATTAGCTCCCAAAATCTTGGTTCCCTTGGGAATCTAAGAAGCAATAGCACTAATGTCATTAGAAGTGAAAAGTTCCTTAGGAACCCAAACACTTCTAATTCTCTTACCATTAGAGGGCCTTTGGAATTCTCTTTGCTTGTAGCCACCAAAGTTTCTTTTTCACATAGTTGAGTTTTGAAGATGTTCTTTTTTTCAAAATGGGAATTCCCAACTTTGTTCAAAGAAGCTTTGAGATCAACCACTTCCTTTTGGTGATCATCATGAACTTTAAAAAAAAGGTTATGCAAATCTTGATTTTTCTTTTCAACATCATTTTCTTTTGTTTGCAAATCCATAACCTTCTTCTCAAGTTCCAAGTTGGTTTTAGATAAGGAAACATTTTGGCTTTTCAAATTTGAAATTGTTTTCTTGTTTTTCAAAAGTGATTCCTTATACCTCTCAACCAACTCATCATACACCTCTTGTAACTCATCATAAGCTTTTTGAAGCTTATTAAAAGTAAAATCAAATTTAGATGAGTTTGAGGTTACCTTAGGATCATCTTCCAATGCCATGAGACAAAGGTTGGCTACTTTTTGCTCATCCTCATCGGATGAGTCCTCATCACTCCAAGTAGCAACATGAGCCTTGAGCTTCTTTTTCTTCTCGGATCTCTTCTTCTTTAGTTGGGAACAATCAAACTTGATGTGTCACTGTTTCTTGCACTCATAGCAAACAATTTGATTATTCTCTTCATCCTTGTTCTTGTTCTTGAAACCCTCTTTTCGATGGAACTTTCTTCCCCGATTGGATTTCATGAAACGGGTGAATCTCTTGGCTAGCATAGCAATTTCTTCATATACTTCCTTACTAGAATCGTTCTCCTCTTGTAAAGCTTTAAGACCAATTCTTATCTTCTTCTTCTCCACTTCTTTCTTCTCCATCTTCTTTTCTCTCTTCTTCTTTTCTTCTGCTCTTTCTTTCTTCATGATCTCATGAGTAAGAAAAAACCTCAAGAGAGCATAAAGTTACAAGGTCTTAAGATCCTTGGCTTCATTGATGGCGGTACTCTTTCCATCCCATGACTCGAGAAGAGAATAGATGAGCTTTCGAACAAGTTTGTCCTCCAAAATGACTTCTCTAGAGCTCTTAAGCCTGTTGACGATGACGGAAAATCTATCGAACATCTTGGTGATGTCATCATCCGGTTCTATCTTGAAATTTTCATAGCTCACTTTGAGGAGTCCAATCTAGGACTCATTTACATCATTGGTCCCTCGTATGTAGTTTCAAGCTTTTCATATATCTCATTTGCACTTGTGCAAGAAGACATCTTTGCATACTCGTCTGGTCTAAAATCACAAAAGAGTATGTGCATGGCTTTGTCGTTTATTTCCATCTTCGTCGGTATACTCTTGCCTTGTCTTGGGAATGATCCAGTCTTCCACTCTCTTCATTAGAATGTTTGGTCCATCTTCTACTACTTCCCATAGGAGGTAGTCGTTGGATTTGATGAAGAACGTAATCTGATTCTTCCAATAGGGGTAGTTTACCCCATTAAAGAAGGGAGACTTCGAGATGAATTGTGACTCATAAAGGTTGATGTCGGAAGTAGAGGTCATGGCTTGATTGAAGATTAATTGAATCACTTTAGGATCGACACAAGAGGGTGTTAATCTTCTCAATGTGTGTAGCTCTAATACGAATTTTTGAGATGATCAATCAATGGTGAATGGCCAAGATGGGGTGAATTGGCAATTTAAAATTGGTGGAAGCAAAAGGAAATGTAAAAAGATTGGGACACAAGAATTTATAGTGGTTCAACCTTCTAACAAGGTTTACATCCACTACTTTATCTATCCACACTAAAAATTTTCTTAAATCCACTAGATTTGCTTTCTTTTTGAGGCCAAAGGAGATAACCTTACACTCCCTTAAGACTTATACCCCAAAGTCTTAAGAATTCCTCACAAAGATATTACAAATGAAGCAAACTGAAAAATCCTCTCAAAGGCTAAATGTTTGCAGAATTCCTAGTTCACTCAAAACCTCAAACTTGAAGAAAATGATTACAAATAAGAACACTCAAGTATATTAAAAGAATTTGACTCTAAAAGCTCAAAGATTGTTAGATGTATGCTTGAATGCTTTAGACTTGATCAATAGTTGTTGCTAAAGATTTGGAGACTTGTTTTTATACCCCTTCATTGATTTATAACCGTTTGGGTAGCTGAGATATTAATTATAGCCGTTGGGATGTAATTTTCCCGCAATAAATGTTGTTTGGTGGCCATAGGTATCGGTACTCGATCAATAGTATCGGTACCCGCCTTAAGAAGAAAGAGCTATTGTACAAAGCAGTATCCATACGCGAGAAGTCATATCGATACAAAGAGTGCATATTTACAAAGGGTATTGGTACGATAAAGACCGTATAGATACCGATTTTACTCACTAGAATCCTGAGGAGTTGTGTACAAAAAATCAAATCGATACATCTATGAGGGTATCAGTACGCATTAACTGATTTTCAAAGTTATGATTTCAAAAAACTGACAAGGCAACAGTCGAATATTTATTACAAAAGATTTGGAAAATCTTAACACCCCGTATCGGTATGCAAAAGGCCGATACTCGTAAGCAAAGTTGGTTACCATGTTGAACGGTGTACAGATATGGCTACACGAGTATCGGTACCTTATAACCATCAAGTATAAAACGAAATTCCAGTAGTTAAAAACTGTATCGATACGGCCAAGGGGGTATCAATACTCTTGGACCAATTTGGCTATTTTAAGTACCAAAACACTTAAAAATAATTGGGGTTTAAGTTTTTTCAACCTAAGAACCAACTTTTCTTACGAGTATCAGTATGAACTTTTGCGTACCAATACGAGGTGTTAAGATTTTCCAAATCTTTTGTAATAAATATTCGACCGTTGCCATTTTCCCACAATAAATGTTGTTTGGTGGCTAGAGGCATCGGTACTCGAGCAATCGTATCGGTACCTGCCATAAGAAGAAAAAGTCATTGTACAAACGGGTATCGATACACGAGAAGCCGTCTTGATACAAAAAGTGCATATTTACAAAGGGTATCAGTATGGTAATGGTCATATCGATACTGATTTTACTCACTAGAATCCTGATAAGTTGTGTACAAAAAATTGTATCGATACATCTATGAGAGTATCAGCACGCATTAACTGATTTTCAAAGTTATAGTTCCAATGAACTAACAAGGCAACGGTCAAATATTTATTACAAAAGATTTGGAAAATCTTAACACCCTGTATTGGTATGCAAAAGGTTGTACCGATGCTCATAAGTAAAGTTGGTTCCCAGGTTGAATGGTGTACCGATACGGCTACACTAGTATCATCACCTTATAGCCATCAAGTAAAAAACAAAATTCCAGTAGCTAAAAACCGTATCGATACGGCCAAGGGCATATCGATACTGTCAAGGGCGTATCGATACTCTTGGACCAATTTGGCTATTTTGAGTACCAAAACACTTAGAAAATAATTAGGTTTTAAGTTTTTGACTTATAAGATATTTTAAGTTCGAATCTTTGTCAATTTGTGAGTCTTTTTAAGTACTTAAAAATTTACCCCTTTTACAAAATAGTCTTTTTTATTCCTTTTTATATCAAAATCAAATATAGGCTTTACAGAGTACGAGCAAGAGTTTCTATAGGCAGGTTTGCCCTAAATTTGGTGGCTACCTAAAAATTGAGATGTAAGAGGTTCAAACATAGACTGAAAAATGAGATTTAGATGTATCTGACTACCGACCTATCGGTAACATTTTCTAAGTTGGCCACGAGTGCTAAGTCACTACAGCAAGCAGGGAGTACATTGCTTGGCTAGTCTAGTGGACAAGTGGGTTCGAGTGGGAGGACCCAAAACTTCTCCGACAACAACTCCCAATCTTTTTTGAGGAGGGACCGAGGTCATAGATTATCTAATAGGGAGCGGTAAGTTATATTACGAGGTTAGATCACCGGTCAAAATTGGTCAACCATGGAAGGCCATTATCATCAACATTTGTGATGAATTTTGGGGGTTTAGAGAGGAATACAGACACACCCGTGTGTAATCAGTTTAGACCCCGACACTAGGGGTGTTGGGGAACATTTAGAGTTTGTTATGGTTGTTGTTCTCGAGATCACTTTATGAGAGATTGTTCTGTAGCTGCTGACACCACTTTGGTTCAGACTCAAAGGACCTATTATCTTGCTCAGAGAGGCCGAGGATTCGCTAGAGGAGGAGCGAGCCATACGTCTAGAAATCAGAGTGGGGGTACCTTTCAGTCTACCGCTAGGACAATAGTGAGGCAGTATGTAGTCAAGGCTCAAGAGGACTACGAGGCTACCGATGTCATCTCAAGTACATTAACCTTGTTTTATGTTCTTATTGTTGCTCTTGTAGACTCGTGGTCTACCTATCCCTATATTCGCTGTGAGATACCTCATTAGTGGGGTATGCTTACTAAGAATCTTAAGGTTAGGGTTCGTGTGACTAGTCCTTGAGATACGTTGTCTTGATAGAAAAGGTTTATTGGAGGTTTCCAATTGAGTTTCAAGGTTCGATATTCCCTGCAGATTTGATAGAATTGTCGTTCTAAGAGTTTGATGCTATTTTAGGGATGGATTGGTTGTTTGAGCATGACGCAGGTTTGGGTAGTAGGGCTAAGAGCCTTAAGCTTCATGGTTCGAACGGGACCAAGCTAGTAGTGGTCGATGAAATGAACCATTGTCTTCCTAATGTAGTGTTGTCCTTGGCAGCACAAAGGTTGATTTAGTAAGGTTGTAAGGCTTTTTTGGCTCAGGCAGTTGATATAAGAGTTGAGGGTCTTACGCTTGAGAGCCTTTAGACCGTTAAAGATTACCCTGATGTATTTTTGGAGGAATTACCTAGGTTACCGTCTGACCGTGAGTTAGAGTTCCTAGTCGAGGTGATGTTAGGAACGCACTGGTGTCCATTGCCATGTATCGCATGGCAGCAATAGAGTTGAGATAATTAAAGAGTTTGATTCAAGAGTTGTTGGATAGAGGATTTATTCGACCAAGCATCTCGCATTGGGGTGCACTGGTCTTGTTTATCAAGAAGAATAATGGTTTAATGAGGATGTGCATTGACTATCGTTAGCTCAACAAGGTAACGGTGAAGAACTGTTATCATCTTCCAAGGATTAATGATCTATTTGACTAGTTAAGAGGGGCACATGTGTTTTTGAAGATGGAATTGAGGTCATGTTATTACCAGTTAAATATGGTAGAAAATGATGTTCATAAAATCGCTTTTAGGACGCGGTACGACCATTACGATTTCTTGGTAATGCTTTTTAAGCTTACCAAAGCACCTGCAGCTTTTATAAACTTGATGAACCGTATTTTTCATCCCTACCTAGATTATTTTATGGTGATCTTCATTGATGATATCTTGGTTTACTCAAGCTCGAAGGATAAGCACGACTATCACCTACGTGTTTTCCTTCAGGCCTTGAGGGAGAGGCAGCTTTACGCCAAATTCAGTAAGTGTGAATTTTGGCTTTCCGAGGTGGTGTTCTTATGCCTCATTGTAGCGACCAATGGAATCCGTATTAATTAGCAAAAGATTTAGGTTGTGGTGGAATAGAAATCCCCTAGGAATATCTCGGAGGTTCGTAGTTTACTTGGACTTGCCAGATATTACCGTCATTTTGTCAAAGGCTTTTCTATTATAGCGACACCTATGAACAAGTTGTTACATAAAGGGATTCTATTTGAGTGGAACGAGAAGAGGCAACAAAACTTCAAGCAGTTAAAGGCTTATTTGACAGAGGCTCTAGTTTTGATACAACCTGAGCCATGAAATGATTATGTGGTGTTTAGTGATACGTCCCTGAACGGGCTTGGTTGTGTTCTCATGCAAGAGGGTAAGGTGGTTGCTTACGCCTCGAAACAACTTAAGCCTCACAAACGGAATTATGTTACACATGATTTGAAGCTTACAATAGTTATTTTCGCATTGAAGATATGAAAGCACTACCAGTACAGAGAGAAGTGCTACATATATAACGATCATAAGAGTTTGAAGTATCTTCTCACCCAGAAAAATTTGAATTTGAGGCAAAGACGGTGGATTAAACTGCTTAAGGATTATGATTACATCATAGAGTATCATCCCGATAAAGCTAATGTTGTTGTTGACGCTTTGAGTCGAAATTCTTTGATAGACTTGAGAATGATGTTTTCCTAGTTGAGGATGACCGAGGATGGCAACTTATTAGGCGAGCTTCGTGTAGAACCAACCTTAGTACAAGAGATCAAGATAATGGAAGTGTTAGACAAAGAAATGGTAGCAAAGATAGAGATGGTTCAGCGAGGCGAGACATCTAATTTTGAGGTACGAGATGGTGCAATCTTGTACTTCAAGGGCCGGTTGTGTATCCTATCTTTAGAGGATTTGAGGGGCTGAATCCTTCGTGAGGTGCATCGTAGTTTGTTTACTATGTACCCAGGAAAATACAAAATGTATTAAGACCTTTTTCCATTTTATTAGTGGCCAAGTATGAAAAGAGATGTGTTAAAATTTGTGACCAGATGCTTAGCTTGTTAGCAAGTTAAGGCCGAACATCAGGTTCCTTTGGGATAGCTTCAGCCCATTCAGATTCCACAGTGGAAGTGGGATCTTATGACCATGAATTTTGTGATAGTTTTATCGTTGCCCCAAAGGAAACATGATGCTCTCTAGATGATACAAGATTATTTGACCAAGACTACTCATTTCTTGCCAGTGCGTATAGATTTCCCACTTGAGAGGCTTGCCTGGTTATACATCCAAGAGATAGTAAGATTGCATGGAGTACCATTTTCGATCATTTTATATAGAGATATCCGGTTCATGGTAAGGTTGTGGAATAAAATTCATGAAGCTTTAGACACTAGATTATATTTCAGCACCGTTTTTCATCCTTAAACTAATGGTTAGTCCGAGCTAGTCATACAGATTTTGGAGGATATGCTTTGTTTTTGCATCATTAACTTTGATGGAAGTTGGGAGGAGTATTTTATGCTAGTTGAATTTGCCTATAACAATAGTTTCCAATCGAGCATTAAGATGGCCCCTTTTGAAGCCTTGTATGGGCGCAAGTGTAGAACATCGTTGTGTTGGACAGAGCTCAACGAAAGAAAGATTGTGGGATCATAATTGATTAAGTAAACAGAAGAGAAAGTTTAGTTTATCAAAGAAATATTGGAAATGGCCTTTGATCATCAAAAAGCTTATGTAGGTCAGAAGCTTAAGCACATCGAGTATGAGGTTAGTGATAAAGTGTTCCTCAAGGTGTCACCGTGGAAAAAATAATTTGTTTTTTACGGAATGGCAAGTTGAACCCGAGGTTCATTGGACCGTATGAGATCTTAAAGAGGGTTGGACATGTGGCTTACCATTTAGCTTTACCTCTGGAGATGACACGCATTCATAATGTTTTTCATATTCCTTTTTTAAGACATTAACTTTCTGATTCTTCGTGTGTTATTCCACTTAAGGAGATTGAGATCAGTACCGATTTAACCTATGAAGAAGAGCCGGTAAGGGTTTTGGATAGGGGAGTCAAGGAGTTACTTAATAAGTGTATACCATTAGTAAAGATGTTGTGGAGGAAACACAAAGTCAAAGAGGCTATGTGGGAGACCAAAGAGGATATAAGGTTGCTTTGTCCACATCTTTTTCCATTAGGTAAATTTTGAGGACAAAATTTTCTTTGAGGGGAGAGTTGTAATGACTCAAATTCAGAATCTGTTAATGGGCTTCAAAATCCGTATGTTAGGCCAAGAGACCGATCCTATTGCTTCAGAATCTGTGGGTCAGAATTTGTATGTTGGGCCAAGAGACCGATCCTATTAGAGGTCGTAATTTACATTAATGGGCTTCCTCCTTGTCTTTTGGGCTTGGATTTGGTCTTCCTTCTGTTGGGAAGAAAAGATTGTGGTAATAAAGTAATTTACCCATTCTTCAAAAGAGAAAGGTTGTGTATTCTTTAAGTTTTTGCAGAATTGAAGAAGGTGAGATCACCCTTGTTCCCCGTCTCTTTTTCATATCTTTTTTTCCCATTTACCTTAATCTCCAAGACAAAGGTTGAATCTTTGTCATTTTGAGTGGTAATACCGGAATCAAAGTTTAAGAGGTTTTTTTCAGCATCCCAAGATCTACACATCAAGGTAAGATTCATAAAAAATAGTGATGGTTGAGGAAATATGGGTTTTGTGGGGGGTTTTGTTGGAAGTGAGCTAAGAGAAGATTAATCTCATTTTCCAGCTTAAGAGTAAGTTTTAGTTAGCTTTTCACCTTCTGCAAAAGTTGCAATTCATTTTACAACTTCTATGTGTAGTGAGAGAAAGAGGGGAGACATCCAAGATTGTTAAGAATGGAAGGCTTGAAGATTTGAGCAAAAGGATCTTCGTTTTCCAGCTAAGAATAAAGGTTAGTACACCTCTAACTCATTTGTCTTTATGGACATCATAAATTTGATTGCTTTATGTGCTTAATTCATTTGGTTGGTTGTGGTGTTAAAGACCCTTTAATGGCTTAATCTGGTAAACATGTTAATATGGTGTGAAAAAGGTAGCAAACCACCATAAATTACTCATATAATTGATAAGATAAGTTTGGGGCTATGGTTTGGGCGTTTTGGATGAACTCGTATCGGTACTCGTATTTTTTGGATGAACTCATTCAAGTTTAGAGGGGAGTACCCAACGTGTGTGTTGCAACACCATGGTAAATGGCATCGAATGTGTGACCCCGAGGCTACGTGACACCAGCCCTCATTCGTTGATACTCGATGAGAGATTATGAGTATGGGTGCATGATTTGAGGATACGTGACATCGTATCTCACCTAGAGTGTATGATCCCTAGGCTATGTGCATTGGGACTCACTCCAGGTTGTGGTTGTACATATAATGCTTTGTGAGTATATGTACTTGTTGATTGCTATGTGTTTGGGCGATTATGGTAGCGTCATTTGTATTTGTATGCCATGATATCAAACTTAGTTACATGCTCATATTTATGATTTATATGAAGCATGGTAGAGTGGAAGTGTACCTACTGAACTTTGTTAGCTCAGTGTTCGAATTTGTTGTTTTCGTTCGCAGGTCAGTAGGTTGTTCGTTGCATCGGATAAGCACCATTTGATGTAAGATTTCAACATCGACTTTGTTAGAGTACAATTCTAGATGTAACAAGCCATATATTCGTAGGACATTATGTTTTGTATTATAACTCATATTTTGGATTTATAACATTGAGTCAAATGCTTTTAAATTGTATTTTAAATTGAGCTCCTATGTAAATGTGTTTAACAACTTATTTATGGTTGGATTATGTTTAATTAAATGGATTTTACGAAAATATATGTGGATTGGGCTAAACTAGGTAGAAATTTTATGAGAGTGGCTTGGGCTTAAGGCCTAATTGTGACATCCGGGTTGAATGTGTTACAATATTGTTTTGAAAATAATAAACGCAATTCAAATTATTCAAATAAAAAATCAAGTTAAACAAAAAAATTAATAATTATTGATCTCTAATGTTTTATTAATGCAATTTGTAAAGAACTAAATGGTAAGTCAAAACAAGAATCCAAACTTCTCTCTCTTAAAACTTCTACTCTCCACACTCTCTACTTTATAAGGCTTTTACAATCCTTGTCTTAGGTGGTGCCTCCAGTCATGAATTGTGCGACAACCACCCACCTTTTTTTTTCTTTTTAATTTGTTCTACTTCCTCCAATATTTTTTCTTTTAGTCAGTGGATGAATCCCTTCATTTTTTTTTATTTTTCAGAAGAAATTTATGGGTCATTCTCTCTCGACGACCTTTAGATCTTTTTCGGGGACCTCTTTGTGTAAGGGATTACAGGTTTTTCCTATCGTCGAAAGGTTTGGAAGGAAAGATAGGGGTATTTTGTTCTTTTATTTTTTTTTCTTATGTTTCATTTCGATTGTTTTCTATAAGCTTTTGTCTTTATGTTTCATTTCGATTATTTTTAGTATTGACGTATAAAAATAGACATAAAAAAGAATAAAAATTTTTATTATCGATTTAGTGAATGATAATTATGAAAATTCATGCGTTGAATTTTTTTCTCACGAACATGTTTAAATTTACTCTAAAAATTAAAGTCTTAAACTTTATTATTAAAATTTTAAATTTTAAACCGTAAACGTTAATCATTAAAACTTAAATTATAATTATATGACTTAAATTTTAGATTATACGATTTAAATTTTAAAAATTATACTCTAATTAAATTTTTAAATTCCTAAATTAAACTATTTGTGAAAAATAAATTCTTCACCATCGATAAAAAGAATTTTCCGAAAAAATTTTAAAATTTAGTTAAAATAATTTATGAAATAAAAAACTTTGCAATGTCAAAATGTATGTTTTCTCAAGTCTTTTAGTTTTAGGGGCTAGAGGTTTAGTATAGGAGTTTATCTTAAGACAACTAAAATTTAAGGTTACAACAAACATCTTTAGGATATATGACTTTGTCCTTTTCTATCCAAATCACTTTAAGTTTATTACCCATTTAAATTTATAAAATGGAAAATAAAATAAATTTTACCCCACACTTAGCTAATTTTATCATAAACAAATTTATCTAAATAAATTAACATATTAGCCAAAAATATAACCCTTTCATCATAATCATTATTAAGAAAAAATACATTAATTAACTTAATTAAAGTTGACCAGTTATGATCGAAGGACAAAAATTAAAACAATAAAACATTAATAATCCTAACAAAGCAAAAAAAATTTTTTTTAATTTAAAACTAACTAAATACTATATAAATACAACTCGATAGATTGAGACGTCGGCAATTATTAAAATAAAATACGATAAAATATATTGGATTTCAGAATTTCTTGATGATCTATGTCCCCATTTTTCTACTTCCTGGTCTTAAAAACATGTTTTGAAAGTTTTTTGAATCCTTCTCCGAAAATGGTTGAGTTCTTTTTTTTTTATTTTTGTTGTTAACATGTATTTTAATAGACACAACCATTGTTCATAATTTGTTTGATCAAAGGTTTCATAGGGAAAAAAGATACTTAAAAACCATGTCTTTTTCATTGCATTCATGGAGCTTTGGGTTTGTTTTTGTTGTAAACATAAATCGAGCAAAACGCAGCGGAATGATCGAAATTCATAAATACCTCCGGTCATTGTCAAAACCGTTTGCCAAATTGAGATGTGGTTACACCACCGTCAAGCACGTCGAACTACCGTCGGATGCTTAAAACCACCGTGGAAACGCCTCGAACCACCGTAGAACCACCATCAAAAACTTCAACACGGTAACACAAAAAAAACTAAAATGCCAAGATCTTCTAAGCACTCAAAACTCACTTAGATGGAAATAGAATGCTTTGTGATTCTTGATGCTTAGGACCTTAGGCTAATGGGGTATTTATAGGTGATTTTTCCATCAAAAACCACCAACCAACCATTAATCATAACCACACAAACCATAATGAGAACGTGGGAAATGGCCATGAAACATATCCATTAATGGAACATGACAAACATCAATTTGCAAATGAACATGTATGCATTTCCAATAGTGGAAACGTGGGAAACGGTTCACCATGAACCAACAATTAACATTCTCCCACTTGGTTCGTATTTTCCTTGAGTACTTTAAAGTCGAAACATAATGCATGAATCATGGAGATATTTTCTCTTTGGATTTGAGTAGTATCTTCCATGTATCACAATACATAAAGTCTCAACACTTTAGCCCATATACTTAATAAATAAACCCGATGTTTATTCTTGGTCCAAACTTTAGTGATATTTCTTGAAACAATTAACTTAAAGTGTACACAACATATATGAGAAATATCAAACTTTATTAGAGTTTCAACAGAATCGTTCTTACAACGAAAATTTACAAAGTAGGAACTAGTCCCATAGTGACAACATGATCCTTAAATTTATGTGGTGGCATGCCCTTAGTTAAAGGATCAACTAACATCTGCTCAGTGTTAATGTGCTCAATGACCACTTTCTTTTCTTTAACACGTTCCCTTATGGCTAGATACTTAATGTCGATGTGTTTACTTTGACTTTCACTTTTGTTGTTCTTAACCATAAAGATAGCAGCTAAATTGTCACAATATATCCTTATTGGCCTAGAGATTGAATCCATGAGTCTCAACCCAGAAATGAAACTCTTTAACCATACTCCATGTGAGGTAGCCTCAAAACACGAAACGAACTCGGCCTCCATAGTGGAAATGGCTGTCAATGTCTGCTTGACACTCCTCCAAGATATAGCTCTGCTAGCAAACATAAATATGTAACCTGATGTTGGTTTACGTGAATCAACACAGCCAGCAAAGTCTGAATCGGAGTAGCTGATAAGTGTTCAAAAGTACTATTTTCTTACCCTTTTTACTCATATTATTGTTAGACTTAGGCTCATATTAGTTGCAGAATTAGCCATTCATGCATTAATCCATGTTTCCTTCCATCGTTGAGCTTGATTACATAACTTGGTAGTTTTTGTGGGAAAAGATGCTGCTTTGGTGTGTTTTTTGTGTATGTGCAGGATCACTTGCCAAAGCAAGGCTAGAACTAGTTGTCAGGGCAATGCATGAAGGAGATGCCGAGCTAGTTGCCAGGGCAATACATGAAAGAGACGCTGAGCTAGTTGCCAGGGAAATTATCGACAAAGAAAAGGTGATATGGTAGTCGAAATTGATGACAAGCCAAGCCCAAGATGACGTGGAGAAAAGATAAATCCCAAAGGAATTTGATTTCCATGAAGAGATTAAAGAAGAATTAAATTCCAAGAAGATAGGAGAAGTTCTAGTAGGAATATAATTATAATAAAGAATTATATTCTTTAAAGATAATTTAATTCCAACTTAACTTCCTCCTCAAAGAAGGACTTTGACCTAGCCCTATAAATTAGAGGCCATGCCGTCAACTCCAGAGAGAGTAAGAGGAGAGAATTTTCGACAAGCTTCAATTCTTCATCTTTTTCTTTCTTGTTCAATTAGGTTCATACTAGGGATTATTTATCTTGTGTTTCTTTGGAACCTAGCCATGAACTAAATCTATTTGGCTATGGTTATTGTGTTTTCTGGTTGTGAGAAACTATTGGATTTTGTTTAGGTAATAAGAGTTTGCACTTTTAGATTCAAGGTTTATTCATTCTTGGTTTTTATTCTTGTTTGCGAGTGAATTGGGAGAGGATCTCGTAACTTCATCTATTTATCTAATATCGGGAGAGTTAGATTCAAGAAACGAATGAATATGATCTTTATTCAATCTATTGATGGTGAAGATTAATCCGGCTTAGGAATAAGTTAAGGATTTCAACGGCTAAGAGGAGCGCAAGATTGGTTGTTGTTCTCCCTTGATTCACGCAGGGATGTATTATCAAGGCATGCACAAGTAGCTAGAGTTTCGACTTAGGCATAAGAAGGAACCATTGAAGAACGCTTTGCCGAACCTTGAAGGTTGCTGCCCAGACGCCCAAGTAGTTGCCCAACTAGTCGCCCAGGCAACCATCGATTAGTTGCCAAGGCAACCCCGTTGTGCAAGTTGCCACGGCAACTAAGTTGCCCGTGCACTCTTTTACCAAGACGATCCAATCGGCTATCACACCTCAACTCACGATAACCTGGCCTATCTCTCTCATTTGATCTCATTCATTCTTTTACTTTATTGCCTTCTAGTTTAGTTATTAGTTAAAACTCATATAATCCTTTATTTGTGTTTTTACTTTTTACAATGCAAGAGACTAGATTCTTGAAGTGGCACAAACCCTGTGGAGACGATATCTTTTATACTATAACTTGCAACGTGTATACTTGCACAATTGCGTAGCACTTATTACGCGCAACAAGTTTTTGGCGCCGTTGCCGGGGATTGGCAATAGTGACTTTGTTTTTATTTTCTTGCACTTTGTTTTTACTTTTCTTGTTTAAGATTCAAAGGGCTAACAAACTTTGGTTTTGCATTGGTATATGACCAGGGCGAGACCGATTACATCAGAATATCCCTTTGATCCAGAAATCGAACGAACCTTACAAAGACTTAGACGAAGGATAAGAGTAGCAATGGCTAATCAAGACGGATCAATATTCCCCCGATATCTTACGATTAAGATTATTCCCCTATTCACTGAGGGATAGGGCGAAAGCATGGTTGAATAGCATTCCTGCCGGATCAATATTATCTTGGACCGATCTTTGTCGTGATTTCCTTTCTCGGTTTAATCTTACAAATTTGACTGATAAGCTTCGTAACGACATTACTTCTTTTCGGCAGGCAGATGATGAATCCATGTACAAGGCTTGGGAACGATATAGAGAACTTCTACACAAATACCCCCTACACAGATTCCCGGTGTGGACTCAAGTAGCAATGTTTTACAACGCCGTGAATACACCAACAAGGATGATGCTAGATGCCTCGGCAAACGGCATACTCCTAGATAAGTCACCGGAGGAAGCAATGCAAATTCTAAACAGGCTGGCCAAGAATGATTATCAATTCCCCTCTACAAGAAGAGGAGGAGTTAGACGCCAAGCCACAATACATGAACTAGGATCATTAGATTCAATTTCGGCACAATTGGCCACTTTAACCAAGATGGTCTAGAACATACAAAAATCAAACAACACACATGAGGTCAAGGTAATGGATTCTTTTTGTGAGTTATGTGGTGATAACCATGATTCTTCTGAATGTATGCAGAATCCGGAATCCAGCTTCTACGTGGGGAATTACAATCGGAACAACAATGTGATGTCCAATACATACAATCCAGCTTGGAAGAAGCACCCTAATTTTTCATGGAGTAATCCCAACAATACTCTAAACCAGAACAATCAGAATGCACAAGCATCGGGATTCCAGCAGAATATGCCACGGCAACAGTTACCGCAGCAACAACCGACAACATCTAGTTTTTTGGAAAATTCTCTAAATGCTTTTATGATGTAAACTGAATCTTATATGGCTGAGAATAGTAACTTCATAAAAAGAACTTATGCTTTTATTAACAGGACCGAGATGAGATTGCAAAACCAAGAGGCGGCAATCAAATCATTGGAAAATCAAGTCGGACAGTTTGCTCAAAATCTGAATACTAGACCACGAGGAGGTTTACCTAGCGATACTGAAGTCGCAAGAGGAACTGGCCATGAGCAATGTAAGGCGATCACCACTAGAAGTGGCCAGCAACTTAGAGAGGCTCAAGCCCACTCATCAAGCAAAACTCCACAAAAAGATCAAGACGAACCTAGCGGCAAAACCTCAGATGCTGAACCAGGAATTGCCACGACAACTAGCAATAAGCATGCCTCGGCAACCGACAATAAGGATGCTTCGATAACTTGTGATAAGTATGCCTCGGCAACCCCAGTTGATAATGCCTCGGCAACTCCAGTTGTCCCGGCAATGCCGTCAATCAGGTTCCAAACCAATGAAAGGATCGAAGATATCCCACTTCCACCACCATTCCCACAAAGGTTGAAGCGACAAAAGCAAGAATATCAATTCAAGAAGTTTCTTGATATCCTAAAGCAAGTCCACATCAACTTGCCATTGGTGGAAGCAGTTGAACAAATGCCAAACTATGCCAAGTTTCTTAAAGACATTGTGTCCAAGAGAACAAGGCTATGAGAGTTTGAAACAGTTGCCGCAACAGAGGGATGCATGGCAATGTTGCACAATCGTATGCCACCTAAGTTGAAGGATCCCGGAAGTTTCACAATACCCTGTTCCATTGGAAACTACTATGTAGGGAAAGCATTATGCGACCTTGGGGCTAGCATAAACTTGATGCCTAAATCGGTTTTCCAAAAACTAGGAATCGGGAAGGCAAGACCTACAACAGTTATGCTACAGCTAGCCGACAGATCCTATGTACATCTAGAGGGAAAAATCGAGGACATACTGGTAAAAGTTGATAAATTTATTTTTCCTGCTGACTTTATTGTTTTGGATTGTGAAGCAGATGAGTATGCACTTATCATTCTCGGGAGACCATTCCTAGCAACAGGGAGAACCTTGATCGATGTTGAAAAGGGAGAACTTACAATGAGAGTGAATGACCAGCAAATTAAACTAAATGTGTTCCAAACACTAAGGCATGCCGATGATCCAGAAGAATGCCAACTTCTTCATGCCACGGCAGAGTTTAACTTCGAACGAGGAATTTAGTTGCCTCGGCAACTACATTGCCGATCAAGAGGAACATAAGAAGTATGAAGAACCGGTCGATGAGGAACAACAAGAAGAGGCAAATTGGCTAGTCAATCGACCATGTACATACTTTGAACCACTTGATTACTCAGGTAAGAAAGGTAAGCTCGAAAAAACCTCTATTGAACAACCATCGATTCTTGAGTTGAAACAATTGCCAGAGCAACTAAAATATGCATACTTAGGAAGCGATAATACATTGCCTGTAATTATTTCTTCTAAGTTACAGCCTGAGCAGGAAAAGAAGCTGATCAAAATGTTGAAGCTACACAAAAAGGCAATAGGATGGACAATTGCCGAGTTGAAGGGAATTAGCCTGGTAGTGTGCATGTACAAGATTTTGTTGGAAGATGATCACAAACCTTCAATTGAGGCCCAGAGGAGACTGAATCATGCCATGAAAGGGGTTGTAATGAAAGAAATCATCAAGTGGCTTGACGCCGACATTATATACCCTATCTCTAATAGTACATGGGTAAGTCCGGTACAATGTGTACCGAAAAATGGAGGTATAACGGTGGTAAGTAATGAAAACAATGAACTCATTCCAACCAGGACTGTGACCGGTTGGAGGGTTTGTACGGATTATCGAAAGCTAAACAAAGCCACTAGGAAAGATCACTTCCCATTACCCTTTATTGATCAAATGCTTGACCGTCTTGCAGGTAAACCCTTTTATTGTTTTCTTGATGGTTATTCAGGTTACAATCAAATTGCCATAGAACCGGAATATCAAGAAAAGACAACCTTCACATGCCCATACGGTACTTATGCTTTCCGAAGGATGCCATTTGGATTGTGTAACACCCCGCCAACCTTCCAAAGATACATGATGGCACTCTTTTCAGACATGGTCGAATACTTCCTTGAGATCTTCATGGATGATTTTTCTGTTTTTGGTAATGACTTCGACAGCTGTCTCGGCAATTTAGAGAGGGTGTTGGCAAGATGTGAAGAAACTAATTTAGTCCTCAATTGGGAGAAATGCCATTTTATGGTAGATGAAAGAATAGTGTTCGACCACAAGATATCATCCAAGGGAATTGAAGTAGACAAAGCCAAGGTGGACGTGATCGAGAGATTACCCCCACCAAGTTCGGTTAAAGGAATTCGAAGTTTTCTTGGACATGCAGGTTTTTACAGGAGGTTCATTCATAATTTTTCTAAAATCACTAAACCCTTGTGCAATTTGCTTGAACAGGATAAAGTCTTCGATTTTGATGATTCTTGCACCCAAGCATTCGAAACCCTAAAAGAAAATCTTGCCTCGGCACCCATTGTCACTCCACCAGATTGGACGCTACCTTTTGAGCTCATGTGTGATGCAAGTGATTTCGCAATAGGAGCATTCCTAGGCCAACGCACAGGTAAGACCTTCCATGTGATATACTACGCTAGTAAAACTCTTAATAGTGCTCAAGTGAATTACACAACAACGGAGAAAGAGTTACTGGCTGTAGTTTTCGCATTTGACAAGTTTCGATCCTATTTGATTGGTACAAAGGTAATTGTTCATACAGACCATTCGGCAATCAAATATCTATTTTCTAAAAAGGATGCCAAACCTCGTTTGATTCGTTGGATATTACTTTTACAAGAATTTGATATTGAAATTAAGGACAGGAAAGGAACAGAAAATCAAGTGGCCGATCATTTATCACATTTAGAACGCAATAGGGAGGAGTATGCGGATCTAGAGATATACGATGCATTCCCGGATGAACAACTTTTAGTTGCCTCGGCAACCATGGACGCGCATGCCTCAGTAACCCTCGATGCCTCGGCAACCATGGACGCGCACACCTCGGCAACTCTCGATGCCGCAGCAGCCCTTGACGCGCACGCCTCGGCAATTTTGGGAGCAGTCACCGCGGTAGCACATGCCTCAGCAATATCCTGGTACGCAGATTTAGTTAATTTCCTTGTTTGTGGTATTTTACCTTATGGCCTTACTCACCAAGGAAAGAAACGGTTCCGCCATGATGCTAAGCATTACTTTTGGGACGAGCATCTTTTGTTTAAACAATATGCAGATCAGGTTATACGCCGATGTGTCCCTGAAGAAGAGCAACAGAATGTACTCCGGGAATGTCATTCTTCACCCTATGGAGGACATTTTGGAGGAACTCGTACCGCGGCCAAAGTTTTGCAATCCGGTTTGTATTGGCCAACATTGTACAAAGATGCCCAAAACTTTTACAAGCAATGTGATCGTTGCCAGAGGACGGGCAATATCTCTAGACGACATGAGATGCCGCTCTAGAACATTGTCGAGGTGGAATTGTTCGATGTATGGGGGATCGATTTTATGGGACCTTTCCCATCGTCATTCGGCAACCTCTACATTCTACTTGCCATCGACTACGTGTCTAAATGGGTTGAGGCAGCTGCAGTTCCCAACAACGATTCCAAGATCGTGCAACGATTCTTGCAGAAAAACATATTTACACGGTTTGGGATGCCGAGAGCAATTATCAGTGACGAAGGCAAGCATTTTGACAACAGACTTATTGCCAAGATGTTGCAACGCTTCGGCGTATCACACAAGATCGCCACGGCATATCACCCACAAACCAACGGGCAAGCAGAAATTTCCAATCGGCAATTGAAGGGTATACTCGAGAAAGTTGTAAATCCCTCCAGGAAGGATTGGTCACTAAGACTAGATGACGCACTTTGGGCATATCGCACTGCATTCAAAACACCGTTAGGTATGTCCCCCTTCCGACTTGTCTATGGCAAAACATGCCATCTACCGGTGGAAATCGAACACAAGGCATACTAGGCAATCAAGACCGTGAATATGGATTGGGAAAGTGTCGGAAAAAAGCGTTTGTTGGACCTCAATGAGATAGAAAAATACCATGCACTCGCCTATAACAATGCACGAATCTACAAGAAGAAAACAAAGCAATGGCATGACAAGAAGCTATTGCCGCGGCAATTCATGCCAGGGCAACTAGTTCTCCTATTCAATTCTCGGCTAAAACTTTTCTCGGGAAAGCTGAAATCAAGATGGTCGGGACCATTCGAAGTTGTCAAACCATTCTCCCATGGTGCCGTGATAATCAAGTCCATCACTGACAAACATGAATTCAAAGTTAATGGACAAAGATTGAAACACTACAATGGTGCCCATGTGGAACGTAACAAAGAAGTGGTCACCTTAAGAGATGCATGAGCATGCTCTCCTTTCGATATTTTATTTTTTATTTTATTTTTATTTTTTATTTTTTTATTTTGTCGAACTATTTAATTTCTATTTTTTTATTTTTTTTATTACTTTCGATTATTTGTTTTTTTTAGGATTGATTTATTTTCTTCTATCTTTCTTCAAGTTTAAGAATCCCTTTACACATCTTTATTTATTTTCTTTTATTAGTTTATCTTTAATTTTAATCCTTATTTGATTTGTCTTTGAATTGTAGGAAAAGAGTTCAAGGTAAAGAGGAATTTTAATCCAAGAAGGAAAACATCTTCAACAAGGAAATTAATGGGCTGAATCTAAGGCTTATATAAAGCCTCCAACTTACCCTAATTAAACACCCCTTGCCGTCACCCTTCCCCTAAACCAAAACCCTTTCTTCGTCTTCCCCTAATCCCACCCACCATATTTACCACCTATCATTTCTATTCCTACTTTTTATCTTGCAACTCTTTAGTTTCTTTTGTTTTCTTTTATTTGTTTTTACAAAACTCACAACCAAGATCATATATGGCATCCAAAATTAAATTTTTAGTTCACCCAAGTTCCTCCAAAGAACCAAGATGCAAGAAGTTTGCTACACCGGTGGTTCAAGAAAGATTTCACTCCAAGTTTGAAAGCCGGAAGATTTATGAATAACAAGGTTTTGAATGCTCCAACTCTCATCAAGATTTCGGCCTTGAACCACTCATCTTCGAGAGGATTGCACATCAAAAGTGGCAAATCTTTTGCCATCAATCGGAACCGGGTAACATCTCATGGGTAAGAGAATTCTATGCTCAATCACCTAACCTAGATAATCCTTATGTTTTTGTTAGTGACAAGGCCATACTCATAAGCCCCGAAAATGTCAACACCTTTTACGGGCTCTACATTGAGAAGGACGAGCATCAAGCTTTTGTTGATCAAATCATGCCCAAGCAACTCGACAAGGTGCTTCAAGAACTCACTCAACCGGGAACTCATTGGAACGACGGTAAATACAAGGGCACGGTAAATCACCTTCGGCTTAAACCTGAGGCAAAACTATGGAATAAGTTTGTTAAAACTTCTTTAATGCCCACCATACACAATACTACCGTTGATATACCACGTCTTTTGCTCATACATTCTATTTTGCATAATCGCATCATTAACATTGGAAAAATTATTTGTAATGAGATTTTTGTATGTAGCTCAAAAGATAAGGGTTCTCTTTTCTTCCCTTGCTTAATTTCTAATCTTTCCAAGGAGATGCATGTTCCAAGTAAGTCAACCGATGAAAATGCCCTACCAAAGTCCGGTTGGAATCAAGCACAAATCTGAAAGCTATTGGGAGAGGCACCGGAAAAATCTTCAAGGCCTCCAATTGCCGCGGTAACTCCTGCCGCCCCGACAATCCCTAATGCCCAAGTACCTAACGTCCGGGCAACTCGGCCATCAACCCCGGGACACTTTGAAGCACTCTTACAACCATTGGTGAGCCACCTAAAGCGAATTGAAGACCGGCAACTAATGTTCATGCGGTACATGAAAGAGCACAACAATGCCATCACCCAAGTCATCCTAGAAAAGTACCCGGACAATCGCGTGCCATTCCCAATCTTTCCTGCCGAGATCCTTGCCCCAGCAACCAATGAAAATGCCACGGTAACCAAAGCTAAAGACGTCCCGGCAACCACTGCAAAAGCCAAAGGTAAATCACCTATGCCCGAATCAACTCCTACGGAATCATTTTCTAATTTTTTAGATTCGGACGAGTCCTCCATTGCACCAACAAATATCGCACCAATTGAATCCTCCAAGCGAAAAGCCAATGACATTGATGAAGAGGACGATGAGGACAACCCCGTACGAGGATCGATTCCACCACCGACAACAAGGAAACAACCATCGCGTTCAAGCAAGAGAATCAAAACACCGACCAAAAGGAAACTAATCATCCACGATGACGAACTCTCGGAGTAAGTCCTCGTTTGCATTTTATTTTTTGTTATTTTTATTTTTCTTTAATGCATGTATTGAGGACAATGCCTCACTCGAGTTTGGGGGGATTGTTATTAGAAGTTACCATGTTTAGTTACATTCATATTAAGTATTACATTTAGGATACATAAATTGCTTGCCATGCCTTTAGTTGGAACAAGAATTGCCTAGATTTGATGAATATCTGATGATGACTTTGCCAATGCACTTAATTGATAGAATTTTTATTCTAGGATAACCATGGAAAACTTAGAATTTTACTATGATGCTAAATTTGATGAAACATTGTTGTAGTTTGATTGATTTAAGGAATTTTAGTGAACTTAGGTTGATAATTAACAAATTGGGGGATTAGAATAAAAATTGGATGAATGCTAGAGGTGCCCGAAATTGGCTCTAGCATGTGCTAAAAAAATTGATCACTAGAGGTGCCCGAAACTGGCTCTAGTATATGCTAAAAAAAATTTCGCTAGAGGAGCCCGAAACCGGCTCTAGTCGAATAAAACTAAAAAACAAAACACTAGAGGTGCCCAAAATTGGCTCTAGTTAAAACATGTTAAAAAGAACCCAATGAAGTAATTTGAAAACCTCCTGTTTGCATAGAATCTGAAAAATCAACTTGCACACAACTCCGCACACACTCACAAGCATTATAGTTTGATTCCGAGTAACTCCTAAGTTTTCTGAAAAATGAAAAGAAAATCATACTTTGTGCCCCGGTTCTGAGAATTGAAATCAAGTTCAAAGCAAAGTTTCTGAAAATTGAAGTCTTGGCAGGTAATTATTAGTTTGCATTGCTGGAGGACAAGCAATAGTTCGAGTTTGGGGGTGTGATAAGTGTTCAAAAATACTATTTTCTTACCCTTTTTACTCATATTATTGTTAGACTTAGGCTCATATTAGTTGCATAATTAGCCATTCATGCATTAATCCATGTTTCCTTCCATCGTTGAGCTTGATTACATAACTTGGTAGTTTTGTGGGAAAAGATGCTGCTTTGGTGTGTTTTGTGTGTATGTGCAAGATCACTTGTCAAAGCAAGGCTAGAGCTAGTTGCCAGGGCAATGCATGAAGGAGATGCCGAGCTAGTTGCCAGGGCAATACATGAAGGAGACGTCGAGCCAGTTGCCAGGGCAATTGTCGACAAAGAACAAGGTGATATGGTAGTCAAAATTGATGACATACAAGCCCAAGATGACGTGGAGCAAAGATAAATCCCAAAGGAGTTTGATTTCCATGAAGAGATTAAAGAAGAATTAAATTCCAAGAAGATAGGAGAAGTTCTAGTAGGAATATAATTATAATAAAGAATTGTATTCTTTAAAGATAATTTAATTCCAACATAACTTCCTCCTCAAAGAAGGACTTTGACCTAGCCCTATAAATTAGAGGCCATGCCGTCAACTCCAGAGAGAGCAAGATGAGAGAATTTTCGACAAGCATCTAGGGCAAGGGGATTTCGACAAGCTTCAATTCTTCATCTTTTTTTTCTTGTTCAATTAGGTTCATGCTAGGGATTATTTATCTTGTGTTTCTTTGGAACCTAGCCATGAACTAAATCTATTTGGCTATGGTTATTGTGTTTTTTGGTTGTGAGAAACTATTGGATTTTGTTTAGGTAATAAGAGTTTGCACTTTTCTATTCAAGGTTTATTCATTCTTGGTTCTTATTCTTGTTTGCGAGTGAATTGGGAGAGGATCTCGTAACTTCATCTATTTATCTAATATCGGGAGAGTTAGATTCAAGAAACGAATGAATATGATCTTTATTCAATCTATTGATGTTGAAGATTAATCCAACTTAGGAATAAGTTAAGGATTTCAACGGCTAAGAGTAACGCAAGATTGGTTGTTGTTCACCCTTGATTCACATAGAGATGTATTATCAAGGCTTGCACAAGTAGCTAGAGTTTTGACTTAGGGATAAGAAGGAACCATTGAAGAACGCTCTGCCGAACCTTGAAGGTTGCTGCCCAGACGCCTAAGTAGTTGCCCAACTAGTCACCCAGACAACCATCGATTAGTTGCCAAGGCAACCCCGTTGTGCAAGTTGCCACGGCAACTGAGTTGCCCGTGCACTCTTTTACCAAGACGATCCAATCGGCTATCACACCTCAACTCACGATAACCTGGCCTGTCTCTCTCATTTGATCTCATTCATTCCTTTACTTTATTGCCTTCTAGTTTAGTTATTAGTTAAAACTCCTATAATCCTTTATTTGTGTTTTTACTTTTTACAGTGCAAAAGACTATATTCTTGAAGTGGCACCAATCCTTGTGGAGATGATATTTTTTATACTATAACTTGCAATGTGTATACTTGCACAATTGCGTAGCACTTATTACGCGCAACAGTAGCCAATCACCTCTAAATGGTCAGACCGTTTGTACGTAAGCATGTATTCTTTTGTCCTTTTGAGGTATCTTAAAACTTTCTTTGCAGCTCTCTAGTGGTCCATACCCGAACTACTCTGATATCTTCCCAACATCCCAACGGCAAATACAATGTCAGGTCTTGTACAAACTTGAGCATACATCGGGCTTCCAACAACATAAGCATATAGAACGTTTTTCATTTGCTCCTTCTCAAATTCGTTCTTTGGGCATTGGTTCAAATTGAACTTATCACCCTTCACGATAGGAGCAACACTAGGTGAACAATCTTTCATCCGAAATCTTTCTAAAACTTTGTTGATATAGGTTTCTTTAGATAGGCCTAAGACACCTTTATGTCCATCACGATGAATCTTAATGCCAATGACATAAGATGCATCACCCATATCTTTTATATCAAAATTTTTAGAAATGAATTGTTTCACCTCATGTAGCATACCTTTTTCATTTGATGCAAGTAAAATATCATCCACATATAGAATAAGGAAACAAATTTTAGTCCTACTGACCTTCTGGTATATACATTAATCCATGATATTCTCAACAAAACCAAATGAAGAGATAACCTCATAGAATTTCAAATACCACTGACGGGAGGCTTGTTTCAATCCGTATATAGATTTCTTTAACTTACAAACCAAATTTTCACCATCGCTAGAGGAAAAACCTTCACGATGTTTCATGTATACCTCTTTCTCTAGGTCACCATTAAGAAAGGCAATTTTCACATCCATTTGTTGTAACTCAAGGTCAAATTGAGCTACTAATGCTAACACAATGCGTAAAGAATCTTTCTTAGATACTAGACTAAAAGTTTCAGTGTAATCAATTCCTTCTCGCTGAGTGAATCCTTTAGCAACAAATCTTGCTTTATATCTTTCTATGTTGCCTTTTGAGTCTCTTTTTGTTTTAAAGACCAATTTACATCCAATGGCTTTTACACCATCAGGCAACGGTACAAGATCCCAAACTTCGTTGCTTTTCATAAAATTCATCTCATCCTTCATAGCATCATACCATAATTTTGATTCATTGCAGCTCATGGCAGTTGAAAATGACTCAGGGTCATTTTCAGCTCCAACGTTATAGTCAGATTCTTGTAAATACACAAAATAATCACTAGAAATTGCTGATCTTCTTTCTCTAACAGATCTCCTTAACGTTGAACCAACATTTTCTTGTGGATCATGTTGTTCAACTGGTTGTTCAATAATTTCTGGATTTTCTTGAATTACTTGATCTACTGGAGTGTTTTCAGCAGGCTGTGGAACTTCATTGATTGGTTGTTCAACAGCCAGTTGAGTTTGAGGAGTGTTATATATGATAACCAATCTCTCACTTGAAGTGGATGGATGACCTACGGGTATTGAATCCCGAGACAGATCACTCCCATTGATTGTGTCATTCTCAAGAAATTTTGTATTTCTTGATTCCACAATTCTAGTGCTGTTAGATGGACAATAGAATCTATAACCTTTGGACCTTTCGGCATATCCAATGAAATACCCACTAATGGTCCTTGGGTCCAATTTCTTTTCTTGAGGGTTATAAATTCTCACTATCCCCATATGCGTATATGTCTCAAACTCGGTTTCTAACCTTTGAATAACTCAAAAGGTGTCTTTGGGACAGCCTTGGTTGGAACCCGATTTAATATATACACAGTCGTCTTAAGAGCTTCAACCCATAAAGACTTAGGTAGCTTAGAGCTACTAAGCATACTTCGCACCATGTCTATTAGAGTTCGATTTCTTCTTTCCGCAACACTATTCTGATCAGGCGAGCCTGGCATGGTGTATTGGGCAACTATACCGTTGTCTTGAAGAAATTTTGCAAATGGGCCAGGTGCTTGTCCATCCTCAGTATATCTACCATAATACTCACCACCTCTATCGGTTCTCACAATCTTTATTTGCTTACCGCATTGTTTCTCTACTTCAGCCTTAAAAACCTTAAAGGCTTCTAACGCTTCACTTTTATGATGAAGCGTGTAGAGATACATGAACCGTGAGTAATCATCTATGAAAGTGATGAAGTATTTCTGACCTTGCACATCCATATCTGGACAACAGATATCAAAATGGATGATTTCCAATATGGTCGAACTCCTCTTGGCACCTTTCTTTGACTTGTTAGTCTACTTGCTCTTAATGCAGTCTACACAAGTATCAAAATCAGTAAAATCTAAGGTATTGAGTACCCATCATTTACTAATCTTTTAATCCTTTCAATGGAGATATGTCCTAATCTCTGGTGCCACAAAGTAGGGGAATCTTCATTTATAACACAACGTTTAGTACCAGTTTGAATGTGCATAACATTATGAGTGCCATTATTTTGTAAATCAATAGAGTAAAGACCATCACTTAAAACACCATTTCCAACAATTTCAGATTTATAAAATAAACTAAATCTAACATTTGAAAAATTAAAACAATACCCCAAGGGTGCAAGTTTTGAAATGGAAATTAAGTTTCTAGAAAAACTAGGAATATAAAAAGTCTTTTCTAAAATTAAAACAAAGCCACTGCTAAGCACTAATTCGCAGGTCCCAATAGCTTCCACATGCGACTGCATCTTGTTTCCTGAATAGATGTGTCGCTCAGCTCCCACTAGTTCCCTCAGGTTTTTTAATCCTTGTAAGGAATTTGAGACATGGATTGTAGAACCAGAATCAATCCACCATGTGTTATAATTAACATCAACCATATTTGACTCAAAGCGAACAAGTGAGATTGATTTACCTTTCTTTTCAAGCCAGCCCTTATGCTTGACACAGTCCATCTCATGTGTCCCTTTCTCTTTTTACAGAAGAAACACATGAACTCTTTCTTTATGTCAGCTTGGGGTTGCATTTTAGCCTTCCCCTTCTGCTTGGCTTGGACAGACCTCTTTCCTTGAGTAATTGTCAGTGTACTCTCTCCCATCTCCAGTACGAGCCTACCCTCTTCTTGATCACACATGGTCAAAAGTTCATCAATAGACCATTTATCCTTATGTGTGTTATAAGAGATCTTGAATGGCCCATATTGAGGTGGAAGAGTGTTCAATATATAGTGCACCAGGAAAGATTCAGACATTTCAACCTCAAGTGCCTTAAGTCGAGCTGCCAAATCTCGCATCTTATTGATATGATCACGCACACCTTTCACTGTAGTAAGCTTTAGTGATGTGAACTTCATAATTAGGGTGTTGGTTAATGACTTTTGAGAAGACTGAAACTATTTCTCTATAGCTGTTAATAGCTCTTTGACATTCTCATAATGCTCAATCGAGCCACGAACATCAGTAGAAACCTTGCTCTTAATGAACATAATACTTAAGCGATTGGATCGCTCCCACTTTTCATATAGAGCAAGATCAGCCTGCTTGCTGGTGTCAGTGATATGTGGCTCAGATTTCCTTATAGCATAATCAATATCCATACACCCTAATTGAAGAAGAATACCCTCCTTCCAGAACTTAAAGTTCTCACTAGTTAATTCAAGGATATCTACTTTATTATCAGACATATTCATATGTTGTAATGCTGCAAAATAAATTGACATACATGCTTACTATAAATTTGAGGCAAACATAAGTCATAATTTACCAATGCAAATTATGTAAATAATGAATTTAGTGACATAAAAATTGCATGTGGGCTAAATTTTTAATTCGATTAGATCCACTTTATGATAGAATTATTTTTCTATCCCTTATATAAAAATTATTAAATTTATTTTCATAATTCCTGTGGGTAATTATAAAAACTCATCTAATAATTTTTATCTTAATAAATTATGTAATGGGATTTAATATCTAAGCTTTCCGTATGTGATTTTTAACCTTAGTAATTTCATTTAACTAAAGATGTTGGGGCTAGTCTTTAACTAAATAAAATTATGAAAATCACTTAGCTAGATATTAACCCTAAATTTTATTTAAAGTTGTTGCTAATTCATTATGCAACATTTTATGTATAATCCTTATGAGATCCTTACCGTAATTTTATTTAATTAAAGTTGATGTGGCTAATTCTCTAATTAAATAAATTATTCAGATCCCTAGGTATATATTCTATAGTTTTATTGCTTAATACTTTATGCAATAAATCTTAAAGTTTTATGTACCTAATTTTATGTATATAACTAATTACCTGGTAGTTATACATCATCTCTTAATTTAGGCACATACAATAATTATTTCTAAAATTTATTTTTAATAAAATTATTAATAAATTTTAAAAATTAATTTAATAAAATCTAACGATTTTAAAACAAAAGTCTGCAACATAATTTTCTCAAAAAAATAGAATTTAAAGATCAGCATGGCATTTTAATTTTGAGAATCATGCAAACTTTAAAACGACAAGGCAGAGATTTAACCACGCTCTGATACCAAATATAAACATAAATGGAGCAAAACGCAGCGGAAGGATCGAAATTCATAAATACCTCCGGCATTGTCAAAACCGTTTGCCAAATTGAGATATGGTTGCACCACCGTCAAGCACATCGAACTACCGTGAAAACGCTTTGATCCACCGTAGAACTACCGTCGAATACTTCAAACACTGCAACACAAAAAAAACTAAAATGCCAAGGATCTTCTAAGCACTTAAAACTTACTTAGATGAAATATGTGATGCTTGTGTTTGATGCTCATAAACCTTAAGCTAATGGAATATTTATCAAAAATCAACGACTAATCGTATTATAACCACACAAACTATAATGACAACGTCGGAAAGCACCTAAGCATATCCCCAATACATGACCGAAAGCATTTTGCTTTCCATGTCGTACATTTCCAATAGTGGAAACGTGGGAAACGGTTCACCATGAACCAACAATTAACGCATCACCGTTTACAGTGTCACAATATCAAGAAGTGGAACATCAAGCTTTGATCTTTAAGTATATGATGGCAGGTTTGCCTGTGCCAGCTGATATTTTGCTCCCTATTCAGAAGAGCTTTGAGTCCATTTCTCATAGGTTCTTTCACCACTCCACCAGTAAGCTGAAAATGATTTTCTTACATTTTTTTACACTCTTCTTTTCTTTCTCTCTCTCTTGTACTATTATCATTATCATTTTCTAAACATTTGATGTTCTGAGTTTTTTTTTTGGGGGGGGTGTTTCTATGGGCGTGTTTTGTTTTGATTTGAGGAGTCTTTTTCACTATGCTGTGGTTTTCTTGTTAAAAAAAAATTGGGATTTTTTTTAAAGATTGTTCTGTTTATTCTGAAATCCATAATCAGTTTTTTTTTTTTTTGGATTTTGTTTAAAATAATGGTTTTCCCCTTTCTAAAGGATTTTTATTCTCGTTTTTATATGGGTTTTTCAAGATTGTATTTGATGGTTCGTTGATGCTTTTAGCTCCAGTGGATAGGTTGGGAAACATTCCTTCAATTAATTGACTTTAAATAGCTGTTGAGGTTGGGATAATCTCTTTATTTGCTCATTAAATTCACGTTTCAACAGCAAAGATCGGTCTTTTTTCCCTTTTTTTTCATCATCTAATTTCTTACAGACAAATTCCCAAAAAAAATCATTTTCTATGTTTCAAATTCTTTCCTTAGTTTGGTTTCTTCTGGTGAGATTACCTTCTTCATAGATTAGCTTTATAAATTTCTTTTACTTTTATAGTAGTTTATGTCAAAAGATTCTTTCTTCTAAGGTGATGCCAAATCCTTCTCTTCTGTATATCTTTAGTCATACATGTGATGTTTTTAATGTCTTAATCATGAAGTGTTATATCACTTTTTGACATTTTTATATTCATATTCTGCTACTTGTGATTATATAGTTTTCTAACATTATTGTTATAATCTATCATGTTTTTTTCATTGTTGCTGATGTTGTGTTCTTTCTTTATTTAACTTGGAACATAGTTTATACATGTTTTGTCACACATGTTCATGTTTGTTGAAGGAAACCTACTACTGAGTAAGAGTTTTGAGTGTTATTTTGCAGTGGGGTATTGTTCCTTCTATGGGAAGAAAATGGATCCGGAGCCGGGACGATGCCGGAGGACCGTTGGCAAGAAATGGCGCTGCGCCAAAGATGCATACTCCAACTCCAAGTACTGCGAACGGCATATGTACCGTGGCCGTAACCGTTCAAGAAAGCCTGTGGAATCACAAACTATGGCGCAGTCATCGTCTACTGTGGCATCATTGACTGTTTCTGGAACAAGTGGAGGGACTGGAAGCTTCCAGAGGCTTCCGTTGCACGCCTTTGGTAGTACACAAGTTACTGCTTCTGGAACTAATCAGTCCCATTATCATATGGAGTCGATCCCCTATAGAATCCCAAGCAAAGATTATCGGTAATCCTCATTTTGTGTTTCACATAATTCATTCTTTGCACAATACTGAGAAAAAACGAAAAACAGAACTTGATTCCTTCATTGTATTCTTTTCTGGTTTCGATATTAAAATTTGTTATGTTTAGGGTAATGCCTGCACAATTTGAGAAGGGTATGTACTTTTGCACCAATAATTGTTTGGAGGATTAGATTGTTAACCCTTTTAAGCGGCTGAACCTAGTTCAACATTTGAATTCCGGATTTTTTTCAGCTGTGCATGGCACCAAAGTGAAATTTGTTAGTGTCGGGCCCATTTCGAATAGATTGTATGGTAGAAGTAAAATTGCAGATTCCTTCACATTTGTGTAAATGGAGATCTTGCAGAAGTTTTTAAAGTTTCTGTTAAGTTCAGGGTTCTGGGCCCTGGTGTCTTCAAAGATGGATGTTAAAATCACTATTGACTATTGTCATAGCAGAGACTTGTTTTTTTGCTGACAGTGTTTCTTTTTTTGTTTTGTTTTTTGGTTCTGTTCTTGCTTTTGTTTTCTCCGTAAAATTCGATATGCTGTCTGACGGCCATGAAAAATTGTCCGGAACATGTCACTGGACAGAAACAATCCACTCTTTCAGCTCCTGCTTAGTGGGATGGATACCTTTTTTTCAGCATTCAGTCCAAAATAATCGATTTTATGTTCATATACACCTATGACGTGGGGGGTAACGGATAAGTACCTTGAACATTTTAAGTTCTGCTGAAACGTTCAGGGTTCCGGGCCCTTGTGTTCATTAGGACATTGTAGAATTCCCATTGTCATAGCATGGCAAAGTGTGTTTTTACGGCCGTCTTTTGAGTCTGTTTCTTCTGTTTGATTCTTTGCAGAAATCTGACGAGTAGTATGAACTGGTGGCATATTGGCCTTGTCTGTTTTCTGTCAAAATGGAAAGTTGCAAAACCTAGAATATGCATTTCACGCCTTTTCTGTAATCTTTGCTTATAAGGATATTGTTACCTGTGACCTTTTCGAGTACCCAAAAAAAATGGGATGGCAGCCATAGTCTGAGGTCTCAAAATATAGCTATAGAAAGTTCAACTATTTTGTGAATATAGTAAATCTTGAGTTACTTGTTACTTTTGCCTGCAAATTACATATGCAGTCTTTGACACTGTCTTTCCCTATTTAACTCCTCATTCTTTTTTATCTCACAGTTCTTTGCTGTTGATGTGTTATTCTTTAGCTCGGTTTCTTGTTTTAGTACAATCTCTTTAAAACTGTACTTTTTAAAAGCATGTGCTGTTTTCCATTGCAATTAGCCTTTTACAGTGTATAACTATTAGCTCTGCAGCTACAGAGTATCTGTTGGTCTTTTATTGCTATGGCTGCATAAATGCTAGAGGAATTGAATAGTTCTCGATTCTCCAGATGAAATATGTTTCGATGTTAGATATGTACTTGTAATTTTCAGTTAAGAATCTGCAGATTCATTTATATCTGTCATTTTCTCTAGCACAAATGCTTGACTTGCATAAGTGCTGACCGGTGATGTTTTATCATTTGAACTCCAGAATTTATGTTTTTACTCCGATTTTCTTTTCAGGGCTGTCATTTCATGCAGCTCTTAAGCCTGCTAATGCATTCAGACTTTGCAAATTTTAGATTTTGTCACTTCCATAGAGTTTCATGACATTCTGCTTGTTTAAAATATTTCTCTCTGGCCTCTGCCACATTTCTATCTGATAATTGTAAATGATTTCCGACATAATTTAACCGCATTGGCAGTTTCTTTTTAACCGTACTCATTTGATTCTAACACAGGTATCTTCAAGGAATTAAGCCCGAGGTTGGTGAGCATAGTTTCTTCTCTAAAGCTTCTGGGAGCAACCGAGGTCTGCACATCGATACTCAACTGGACAATACATTGCCTGTTATGCGATCTAGAGTCTCCTCATTCCCTCAGTCGAAACCGGGTGGCAACCTTTCCATGTTGCAGAATGATTACCCCAGCATTCGTTCTTCAGTGAATTCAACTCGGGGGAACCTCTGAAAAACGAGGGTCAATCTCTTCGACCTTTCTTCGATGAGTGGCCTAAAACCAGAGACTCTTGGTCAGCTCTCAAAGACGAGAGATCCAACCAAACCACATTCTCTACGACCCAGCTATCGATATCGATTCCAATGGCTTCGCCGGACTTCTCGACAACCAGTTCTCCTTCTCCCCACGGTGAGTTCCAAACTGAATAGTATTTTCCCGTACGTTGTAGTCTTCTAAATCTGCCTTGCAACCATGCTGCAGATAGTTGAAGGATAACAAATCTGAGAGTCCAGGAATCTTACCGAGACCAGAGGGCTCGGGCAAGTTGTAGCTTCATCCCTGAATATTGTGCTGCTCGACGATTTTTCTTTACCTGTCCACCATTGTTATATAACTGTGGGTTTTCAGCTTCACTTTGTGTATTAACATTAGGACATTGCAAGGTTCGAGGGTTTAGGGTATAAAATAAAACAAAATCGTAGCAGGTAAAACTGAAATATCCAGGACATTGCAGCTTTTATTGGATTTGGAAGAGCAACAAGTTGTCTTTATGGATTTTTATTATAGGTTATATCATGCACGGACAATTTTTTTTCTTCCATATGTCTAAATTTACCTTAAAAATTAAAATTCAAAACATTATCTCTTTTAAGTTCTAAAACTTAAATTAACATTTTAAAACTTTAAAATCTTAATTTTAAAATTTAAACTTCTAAATTTTAAACTCTAAATAATCTATTTAAACTTTAAACTAAATTGACTTGTAAAAAAATATTCTTTTCATTGTCCTACGATATTTAGTACATAGGCAGCGAAAATAAAATATTTATAAATTTTTTTATTTTAGAGTTCAAGGGGTTTAAGTTTAAAGGTTATAACTTAAGATTAAGCTTAAGGGTTATAACTTAAAATTTAGAGTTAAAATTTAGTGTTTAGAGTTTGAAATAATATGATTAGAAATTTAAATTATAAATTTTAAATTTCAACTAACAAATTTTAAATCAAACTCTTGATGTTTAAAACGTATAAAAACCTTCTAATTTTTAGTGTATGTGTATGAAATAATTATTTTATACAAATTTTAATGCATGTGTATGAAATAATAATTATCTTATCCAAATTTTAAGGAAAAGAATGAATGCATTCGTTATATTTCATCAAAAATATAACTTACGGGTAGGTTTATAAACTCTTATATGTTCAACCACACAATTTGGCTATGCATTAACAACATAAAAGGTAAAAGAGTAATCATTTTAAAATAATTCTGAACATGAAAATGCTATATTATTTTTAAGGAGAAATTCATCAAACCAACCAAATTACAAAAAAGATTGCAGTTTCAGAGGCATAACAACTGGGCAGTCAACAGGGCAAGTCCCTACTTTAACAGACTTACTACCCAATCGACAGCTTTATAACAATCTCGTTTAAAAGCCGAGAAAACAAAAGATGAAAAAGGAAAGATATGCTTAGAATATCACTTTCAATAGCTGCAGAATCCCAAGCAACGAGGGATTTAGAACATAGCCGAGCAATGACACCGGCACTATTAGATTCAATAATAGACGAGAAAAGCCTCAGCAACCGAGGCTGACGAAGCATAAATGGACCTCGTTTTGCCTTACAATATTCGACCAGGATCATCACGAACAATCGCAGCAATACCAGCAAAGTCGGTTAGAGCGTCGTAAGACGCATCACAGTTGACCTTCACAAAACCCGAATTTAGAGGTGTCTATTAATGCATTGGAGAGCGAGTAGAATTACAAGAAGATCCGGAGTTAGCCCGGAGGCTCCCCTTGAATTCGTGAAAGTAATTTTCAGCTTTAAACCACATATCTACATGCGAGTCAATAGAATCCGAAACGATGAAGTTGTTTCTGGATTTTCATAAATGCCAGCACAAGAAAGCGATGAGCTCGCAAGCTTCAGAAAAATTGCCCTTGTTGCTAGATGAATGATTTTCGCCCACCAACGACGGATGCCTGGAAAACCAACCGAATTAGGGGATTAGCTAAAACCAGCCGATCTTCAGACAACTTGAGCGAAAGAGCAGAAAAATAACATGTGCTTAATGCTCTCGGAGCAAGCACCACATCGAGGGCAGTTCGAGCAAAAAGAAAGGGGCCATGGAACCTCGATTTTAGGTTGCTGTTTGTTGCAAGCTTTCCGGAGGAAGTTCTCGATTCTTGACATGATCTGTGGGTAAAGACCAGTTTTATTAAGTTTTAAACCTGGACACTTCTTCCACTCTATTAAAATCGGTGAATTATCGGTGCCATCGTGGCAATATACAGGGTCCTCTAAAAAGGATAAACACGTAAGAGCCCATGTACACCTCTCCAATTTTCTAGTAAGACAAGAAATATATACGCGGTAAAATGTGTTGCATTTATTTTGTTTACATTTTTGGAACAATATAACGAAATTTAAATTTTTAACGTAATTTGAATTCATATAAAATTAGGAATATATATACACAACTAAAAGATCTCATTTATTTTTCTATAATAATATTGAATATATCAAATTGAAAATCAAATGTGTATATATCGACTTAAGAAATTAAAGTATATATTGTAGCGATGATTTTTAAAAACTTTTTTTTTTTACTTTTTAGTATGATTTTTTTTAAAATTTAAAGTCTCAAAATATTAAACAGTCGCTAAAAAAGGAGTAATAAGTTTTCTTTAAAAATTCGTATTTGGAAAAAATAATAAAAATTGGAGTCGCTAACGATCATTTAGATTAGATTCGATCGAGTTCATGAGTCGGTTACGAGCGGGAAAGGTTTTGCACACCCACCATGCCCGAAAATCGGTACCAAATTTATTATCGTTTTATTAATACTAGATTTTGCGAGTTAAGGTGAAGACTAAACTAAAGTTCGGTTATATATGCAAGTGAATTTTAAGGGCCCGCTATTTGAGAGTAAGCGGCATGACCACCACAATTACGACTGATATTAGCCGCGCTTATCCCCGAATAAAAGGGCACCGCATTAACAGTTTATATTCCGGATGCAACATACAATAACATGGTAAATAAGCATGAAACAAAATATAGATTCACATGTTCAAATAAACATCATATGTATATACACATAAAAAGAGCAGGGCAGTAACAAAAATATGCATGAAATTCCAAACTGTGATCTAAAGCACATATGCACACACATAAGATACATAGCACATAGATAAAGCACAAACCCGCTTACACTTTGGCAGTAGCCATATGTATATACACTATAAAAAACTATATGTTATACTCTATTATGTAACTATACATTTTATGTATACGTAATATTTCGAACGGTATAGTATAACCTAAGTCCAAAGATTTTTTGAGTAAGAACCAATGGATCATCGCTTATTCAATGATATAGAATAAATAAAAAATACAAAGAAAAGAAAGGTTTGTCCTTTGATCAAAAAAAATATAAACTAAATGGGAGTTTGAAAGAATAAAAAATCTTTCGATTTATAAATAATACACCCCTTTCTTTTCTTTGAATTTTTTTTAGTCCGGCCGCGAGGTTTGAATATTAAGTATGAATCATAGTCTAAATACTTTGTGATCCATTTCATATATTTCGTGCTCCAAATACTAGAATGACTATCCGACGGGATAAAACTATCTCGATCAAGATGACAGACCCATTTAAAACATGCGCTTAAATAAAGACCATATGTTCAATAAGTTACATGCAAAATATATATATACATACATTAAAACTGTATACTATGTATTATAGAACACGTATAATACACACATATTAATACCATAGGCTATATGTAAAAACCGTTATATAATAGGTACATATATATCATATATTACGTACCACATATATATAAAGAAAATATATATTATATATTATATACTATATAAAAACAGTGGCATAATATATATGTATATCAACCATGTACTATATACTATAAAATGAACTATATATTATAAAAAATTATGTATTATATACTATATAATATATACGTATAATATATCCATATCACAGCAAATTAACACACATATCTAATCAAGCATCTAAATTCCTACAAGTACAACATATAAAGGCCTACATTTAAGAAGGAAATTGAAAGATGTAAATGCATGGGGGCAAAATTAAAGGAAACAAAATTTAGAAGGGACTGGGACGTAATTTGGCAAAGCGGAATGGCTGCGAGCGTTATTACCAAAGGGCGAAGGAATTTTAAAACAAATAGCCTATTTTATTTTATTTTATTTTTAAAGCACCTGTAAAACTCATTCTTTTACCAAAAACAGAAAGTAAATCATTTAAAAAAATGATAACCCTTCTATTCTCTCTTGTGGTGTTCATCCTCACCCCCGTGAACTCTAGAAACTAGTGACCTCTCCATCGTATGCCGCCTTTAAAAACAAAAAAAAACCAAAAAATCTCTTTTTCCTTGTAAAACCCGGATCTGACTTTCGATTTTAAAAACAAAACACCGTTTTGGTTAAATCTAGAAAGAAACTAAACCTTTCCCCTTTTGCCGACTTCTCTACCGGCTCACCACACACGGCCTTGGAGATACCGAAAGGCTTATCGTCAGTCGAAGAGTGCAAAGGGTACAAGGGAAAGAAGAACCGACCAAGAGGATGCGAAAAGTCAAAGGTAAAACTAAACGAAATCCTAGGTTTTTTTGTATGCTTCTAATCGCAAAAATGAAGAGTATGCCTCTCAAGGTTATCTACTTTTCTCTCTATTCTCTATTGCTTCAAAATCCAAAATTCGTTTACAATTGTTTTCTTCCGAGTTTTATACCAGAAGAGTATTACATGATAAAAAGAAAGAAAAAATGCCCTAAATATGCTATTGGTTGCTCTGAGTATTTTTGTTTGCACTCATATGTCCCTTCTGTCGATGTTGCTTTTTTCTTTTCCATTTAAGTTTATATAGGGTTTTAATGCTTGTTTCTTGTATGCTGACTCTTTGCCCATTTTTTGCCGCATACGACCTGGGGACTGGCGAGAGGATGTCTTCTGAAGCGTTAGGCGCGTGGTCGTGCGTCGAAAGCAGAATGGTCAAGGAGTGCTCGTTACATGCGCTTGCGAGTGGAGGTGGATGGTCGGGTGTGATTTGCATACGCCTGGGAGATGATCGGGGTCGTCTGATCTGGTCTTAATCTGACGGCTATAGTTGCTGCGGCGCTAGGGTTTCTCTTGATGAAGCGACCTGGGCTATCAGATCTGCTCCAGGTTTGACAGTGGAAATGCGACTGCACAAAGACAAAAGGGACAGTTAGGGTTTCTTGGGTTATCCGATTTCAAGCCCTATTGGGCCGGAATGTAATAATTTTTTTTTGGATTTTTCATTGTAAATGTATATTTGTTTAATAAACTTGGGCCTTTATTTATTTAGTTCTTTTTTTGTTTTTTTTTTGGGTTTTCTATTCTTGTTACATAATACAATGATAACAATAGTAATGATAACTAAAATGCGATAGCAACAATTAGAACCAATTAGCATAATGTTTTTCAATTCCTTTTCTTTGTAATTAAACCAACACATGATACATGGAATAATCTTTTTGTGTTTTGTTTTTAAAATAGATAATAGACAATGGTGGCATACATTATTATAAAATTGAGGAAAAGAGTAAAATGGGTTAACATCCCGGATAAAAAATAGTGATTATATATATATTTTATATGGATTATATTTTGATACATAAATTGTATAAAAAATATTTACACAACTCTTCATATTTAAACTATAAAATATAAAACATATATCCCTAACCGTAATGCCCTAAACCATAATCTCTAAACTCTAAATTTTAATCATAAACCCTAAATTCTAAACCATATAACATAAACCATAAACTCTAAACTCAACATAAACTCCTAAACCCTGTCGAAACTATTTTTTACGTGGGAAAATAGCTCGACGATTAATTCTTGAAAATTAGGGTTTTGCCTTTTTCTAATTTGATTTTGAAAATCATTTTGGAGTCACCACCGATCACTTCGAGGTAGACCGGACACCATAAAAACAACCAAAGATTCATTCTTTTTAAAATTGGGTTCGGGAGTCAGTTACGTATGGGGAAGTTTAGCACCCCCCATAAACGTTCATTATCGGTACCTTTAATTTTACGTGGCATTTTGACATTTTGAATAATATTTTGAATTTAATTTATCCCTTAATTGTTAAATGGATTTAAATTCCAAATGAAGATATTCCTTTTATAAGGAAATATATTTTTACCCGAATATGAGATTTAAAGCATCCAATTATGTTAGGACACCCCTATTCATATTCAAAAATATATTTCCAACATAAAAAGTTTTTAATGCATGATCAATTATTGTCTTGTTTATTTTAAGTTCTAACATATAAAAAGCTCTAATTAATTAAATTATTTAAAACTGTGAATATTATTAAATTTAAAGGCTTTCATGAGATAACACTCAATTGCTTGAGCACCATCCATATTAAAACCCCTAAATTTTAGATAATATTCACTAATCAATTTATTATTTTAATTATTTAAATTGAAAGTCTTAATTAAGGCTCTAATTAACTAACTAAATTATTTATCAAATTATAAGGTTATAATGAATATTAAATGTTCTACTTTAAAGTCATGTTGAAATAACATCCCATTGCATTAGGACACTACCCAAATTTGAACCTCAAAGCTTTTCATTTAATATCCACTAATTTGCTACAATTATCTCACTTAATTAGTTTATAAAAGCCTAATTAAAGAACCTAAGAAACTAAGACACTAAACAATCAGTTAAAACTAAGTGATTAACTTGTCTAGCATACAAAACTATATGCCTAATTTAAAATATGCATCACACGTATAATTTAAAGGCATTTAATTAAATTAAACAATTAAAGAAAATGATTGAATTGAAAGAAACATACTTGAATTTTGGCTTTTATTCAAATAGGGACCCAATTGAAGCATTTACAAACTTTGCAGCCCAAACCGTGAGAATCTAAGAGCTATGCGCAGACCCTCTTGACCTGACCCGTCTAAATCGCGCGGATTCTTCTTGACTTGGTGCCAAAACTGCACCATTTTACATCAAGTATAAAAGGACCATACCGAGTTAACTCAGTCATTTGTTAACTCTCCCCCTCTCTCTACTTTCTCTCACCCACCAAATCCTCTGAAATAAGCACCCAATTGCCCATATTTCATACTCAAAATGGATCAAAAAAACACATATTTTGGATAGTGTTCATCGAAGTTCTTCAAGAACTTAAAGAACACCAAACATTTCGGCAATAAACTGTCGTCATCTCCTCCACCCGATCTTAAGCTACTGCCTACTAGTCATCTTCAGCCATTCGCCGGCCACCGTCTGAAACCGCCGATCATCCCCTACCTCACTCCAGCCACCATGGTACGAATTTCAGCCACCACAGAGTGATTTTGGCCGTCGTGCTTCGAAGCTAAAAAACCTAAAAAAAATTTCCCTTTTCTCCCTAAAAATACACGAATTTGGCCCAGACCATCTGACTGTTGCACTTTCACTTTTTCCTTCCAGAAAGCTTGAACAAGTTCTTCTCATTAGGAACTTCCCAATCCTTATGTCAAGGCTAACCGCGAAGACTGAACTAGTTCTTCTTAATAGGAACCCATTCATTTCTCTTGGTCATGATGATCTACCTCTCTACAAAGGTATCGAGCAAGCGAGCTCTTCTCATTAGGAACTCCTTGTTCTTCTTGAAAACATTAATTTGCCTCTCTCTAAAGGCGTTGAATAAGCAAGCTCTTCTCATTAGGAACTTTTCATTCTTCATAAAGGCGAACTCTTCCATTATGAGTTCTTCATTATTATGAAATATTGATCTATCTCTCTGCAAAGGTGTTTAACAAGCGAGCTTTTCTCGTTAGGAACTCCTTATTCTTTGTTGGAAATGATGATCCATTTTTCTCTACAAAAAAGCTAATCCTTATTCACTGTTGGAAATGTTGATCCACCTCTCTGTAAAGGTGTTGAACAATCAAGTTTTTCTCATTAAAAACTCTTCATTCTTCGTTTTTTGGAAAACATTGATCCACTTCTCTACAAAGGTGTTGAACAAGCGAGCTCTTCTCATTAGAAACTCTTTGTTCTTCTTAAAAATATTGACATGTTTTCACATATGACCTGCAAAAGTTAGAACTAACATTAATCTTTCGGTATTAATCATAAGGAAAATATAAGAATAAAACTTCAAATGCTTCTCCAACAAGCAACACTGAAACTTTTGTCTCCTTAGAAATCTCAAACAAGTTCTTATTATGAACTTCTCAATTTTTCTGCACAGATTAACCACAAAGTCTGAACTTGTTCTTCTTATTATGAACTCGTTCATTCTTCTTGGAAATGTTGGGCCACCTCTTTGCAAAGGCATCAAACAAGCAAGTTCTTCTCATTAGGAACTCCTCATTCTTTTTGACAACGTTAGTCCACCTCCATGTAAAGGTGTCGAACAAGTAAGTTCTTCTCATTAGGAACTTCTCATTCTTTGACAGATAAACTCTTCTCATTAGGAGTTCTTCATCCTTTGCTGGGCGAACTCTTCTCATTAGGAGCTCTGTATTCTTTGATGTGAGAGTTCTTCTCATTAGGAACTCTGTATTCTTTGCTGGATGAACTCTTCTCATTAGAAGCTCTGTATTCTTTGATGTGCGAGTTCTTCTCATTAGGAACTCTGTATTCTTTGCTGGATGAACTCTTCTCATTAGGAGCTCTGTATTCTTTGTTGGATGAACTCTTCTCATTATAAGCTTTGTATTCTTTTCTATGCTAACTCTTCTCATTAGGAGATCACCATTCTTTACTAGGAATGTTGATTCGCCTTCTCCTATGGGGGAAAACTAAACCTGTAAAAAGAAATACCATCAATTAATAAAATTTCAACTTGAAGTGATATGAAATGTTCTCAATTTTCATCTTGAAGCGTTGAGATCTTTAATATCACTGCTCTTTCTACCTAAAGTGTTTCAATCTTTCAATATGAAGCTATCATAGGATTTTTGTTTCTCTTTCTCTGTTGAGCGATCTCTTTCTATGCTTGGAACGTATATGATTGGGTCTATTCTTCCAATCCTGAAGTTGTAGATTGAAAAATTTTCTTGTTTCTTGCTAATTTGTAAAAAAAAAATGGAATGTATGAGTTAGCTTGCTCCTATCTTATATGATGCATGAATGTTGTCGATTGAGGACCACTTGGATGAGCTTTCATCTTCAAGGAAGCTCAAAATTTCCTTACTTCATTTTTCATTAAAACTCCTTTTGCTGAAAAAGTAACACATCTCACACTCAGGTTCAATCTTCAGGATCTTTGCATATTTTTCTCTAAAGCGCCTTTTTAGGTTTTCACTTTATATTGCTTTTTCAAAACACCCTTCACCTCAATTTTTTATTTTTTTCTCTTTTCTTTTTTCTTTTTTTGAAGTACCCTTGCGGGTTTTCACCTCGTTTCTTTCTTTTCTTCTTTCTTTGCAATGATGTTTCTCCTTTGTTCCAAATAAAGCTGATTTCAATTCTGATAGAGCTCGTACTTGCCTTTTCATGGATTCATCACATAAACCCTTCTCTTGTAACACCCCGACCCGGATGTTACAATTGGGCCTCAAGCCCAAACCAAAACCATTATAGTTTCCCAAACTATGTTTAGCCCAAACAAGTTAATTTTCGAAAACACTTAGATCCAACAGTTGAAAACATAGTTAAACAATTTAAATCATTACAAAGAAGCTCCACTTTAAATTAAAACATTTGATATGATTAATAAAATTTCAAAAGAAGATTTACTAGCTCGATCACGTAAGGTCCTATGAATACATAGCCCACTAAACACGGTACCTTACTCTGAAAGCCTCCACATGCTAGAATCTCGTACTGATAGTGCTTCCCGATCCCACGATCTGATGATCAACCTACGCACGGAAACAATAATTTCGTGCGCTGAGCTTACAAAGCTCAGTGGTACACATCTTGATAAGTGCATAAAAGTAATATTTTTCTTGCCCTTTTTTCTCATATTATTGTTAGACTTGGGCTCATTTTAGTTGCATTGATAGACATTCATGCATAGTTTCCTAGTTTTCTTGGTCAATGAGCTTGGTATTACATTTTGTTGGTTTTTGTGGAAAAGAGACTGTTGGTGTGAATTATTTGGTGCAGGACTGGATTGCTGTAGCAAATGGGGAATTGCCATAACAACTGCCAACGATGACTGGATAAGTCCACCTAATTAGAGATAAACACGATAAGCAAAAGATAAGTCCCGAGGACTTGGAATTTCACGCAGAAAAGTTTGGAGATTAAATCTCAAATTTATGAAGAGTTTCTTTTGGATTAAGATAAAAGAAATTTATTATTTCTTTTATTGAATTTAATTCCAACTTAAACTTATCCTCATCAATAAATTATCTCCTACAAATAGGGACCTGACCGCAACTTCTATGGAGTCGATGGGGAGAGTCGATTGGGAGAGAAAGGGGGCTAATCGCAACTTCATCTTCTTCTTTATTCTTATACGATCCATAGCTAGAAAATTTTCCTTTGTATATCTTTCGAACCCAGCCATGAATTGATGTAAATTGGCCGGGGTTATTTTGGGTTTGTGGTTTTGATAAATGCTTGGATTTCTTTAGGTTTTTTATTGCAATTTAAATTCAAAGTTTGTTCATTCTTGGTTCTTAATTTGATTGCGAGTGAATTGGGAGAGGATCTTGTGAATTCATCCATTTATCTAATATTGGGAGAGTTAGATTCAATAAACAAATGAACATGGTTTTCATTCAAACGATCGTTGGTGAAGATTAATCCGACTTAGGAATAAGTTGTGGATTTCAACTGCTAAGAGGAGCGTAAGATCGGTTGTTGTTCACCCATGGTTAACGCAGGGACTTATCACCAAGGCATATACAATTGACTAGTGTTTCAAGTTAGGGATAACAAGAAGCCATTGAAGAACGCTTCGCCGAGCTTTGAGGGAGTCGCCCAGTTACCAAGGCAATTGAACAATTGCCACGACAATCAAGTTGCCTCAGCAATCAATTGCCCAGACAATCTATTCGGACATCATACCACTACTCACGATAACTCAGCCTACTCTCTTTAATCGATTACTCTTTCCTTTCTTCTTATTTACTTAGTTTATTTTACTTATTATTCATCACCACCAATCTATTTATTTTATAACGCAATAACTTAAGTGAAGTGGCCCAAGCAAATAGTGCAAGTGAACACGTCGCAAGTAATAAATAATAAGTATCGAGTATCGTATCCTCATGGATTGTCTTGGGCCACTTCACTTAAGTTATTGCGTTTTAAAAGAAATAGATTGGTGGTGTTGAATTGTAACACCCTCTTTCCGACATGGTAGAGAATCGAGTTGGGAGGTGTCTTATTAATCTTTTTAAAACTTATCGAACTAACTTATCAATAGCATATTTAGTTTGGGGTCAATTTTAAACTTTTCGAACTTAGGGACTAAATTGTAAATTTTATAAATTAAGGGGCTTAATCGGAATTTCTTTTTACGGATATTCAATTAAACTTACCAATTATTAGCCTATAAAATTTTATTATTAACATAGATTGTTTACCTATCCAATTAGACCATTTAAAGATTAGTGACCAATCTGTAAACTATTCAAAACTATAGTTTAAGCCTTTTAACAGAATTAACTGACACCGTACCGATACACCTAAGACCGTATCGGTACTCTAAGTCGAATTTCACCATTTCAGAACTAAGGGTGACAAGCCAGTATCGATACATATAAACCTGTACTGATACGCGTTGACCAAGGTTGACTCATTTCGGTACACTTCAAGGCCGTACCGATGCAATTAATTTCCCAAACCTCACTACCAAGGTCCGTATCAACATAGATAGACCCGTATCGGTACGCTTTATTCTCCTAGGTTCAATTATGCAAGGCTGTATCGATACATCTTGACTCGTATCGATACGCCTGTCTTGTAATGACAAATTTTATCTGGTGTTTAGCAAATTTAACCTGTTGGACGAAGTCCAAATGCCATGAAATTTTACCATAAAATTATTAATCTATAATTCTAATAGCATACAAAATTTTAGGGCATTTCAAATTCATTTACTAGAGTTTTAGCTTTTGGTACTTGTAAGCTCATTTAACTAGTTTTCCATTTCATAAACATGCCATCTTTCACATTCAACACCTAGGCACTATTAGGCTATTACACACATATCAAAATATGCAAACATGACATGTTTGAGCCATGTACCACCTTACTAGAAGTTCAAAGAAAAAGTTAAGCATGCATACGATCGGTAGAAGTGACTTGCAACCGCAACTATACAATCGTGCCTCGGATCGCTTCAAGGTCCTAGAATGTATGAGACACACAAATGTTAGGCTTACATAACCTAGTGAGGTAGTTATAATAAATGTACAATAATTTATCACATACAAGAATGACAAGTAGACAAGCTTGGGTAGCAATTCACATAGCATCAATCACACGAAAACATATTCAAAACCAATAGTCATGATTCCATATAGCAATTTTAAATCAGATAAACATATCATTTCCCTTGGACTTAGTAACCAATGGATACGCAGATTCTCCTGTACACCACATATAACAAAGATATTTCGTAGCTCCGAAGAATATCCCTTACACAAACCAACCTTATCTTACCATCAGAATCCACATGTGTTTGATCTACTTGAGCAAAGTGCAATCATAATCACAAAACAAATGCAACGAGATAGCACCTAGCCTATCCCTTGACACAACTACACTCACCTAGTGCACGGAAGCTTTTTAAGGTTCCTAGATTTCGATTCCTTTGCTCCTAGACTTGTTTGGGGATGATGGATTAGTTTCCTTCAATTCTTGAGCTAGGAAATAACACAAGGAATCATTATAATTAACATAACGACATCAACACTCATTCAAAGATTGGGCTCAGTAATTTGACTTGAAACTAAACTTCAAATATTCATGGAATTCAAATATTGATTGAGGGCTTTTACTTACACAGCTGATAGCTATGGAACGATACCTTTGAATCAAAGAAAGCTTGGACTTAAGAGGTTCAATAGGAGAGGTGTATGCTTGAGTTCAACAAAGAAGACAACAATGGAGGTGTGTGCTTGTTTTGCAAGACAAGAGGGGTTTTGGTTTCGGTGGATATCATAGACAAGGAAGAAGCTTTTTTAAATCCTCTTAAAGAAGCTTATAATCCTGATCATTTCCCACCTCTAAGAGAGCCAATGGAAAGCTTTCCTATACCTAAGGGTTTGTTTAAAATAATAATATATTTTCCCTATCATTTTTCAACAATTGACATTGGATGACTAATTGTCATCTTTTCAGATCAATTCTATGTGAAGGAAGGCAAGCAAGGTGGTGACTCAGCACCCTAATTCCCATATCTTTCAATTAGTCACCAAAACAAATTTCTGCAGAGACCCGTATCTATACACCTTATGGTCGTATCAATAGGATTAAGCTAAAATATGTGAGTTAGTTATGGACAGTTAGGCCGTATCAATACTAGTCTCACCGTATCGATACACCTGATTCAGATTTTACATTTTTAGCTTCGAATTTCTTACAAAGGGATCCAATTGTTCACATCAAGTCTACATAGTTTCATTACTAACAAAAGGGTACAAGGGTTGAAAAATTACATATCCGAGCATATCTGATACAAAATTTCTAGTCACCGGGACCAAATTTTGACTAGGTCAATTTTAGGGATGTGACAACTCTCCCCTTAAGAAAATTTGTCCTCAAATTTTCACTCTAGTTGAATAGATGGGGGTACTGCTTTTGCATTGTCTCTTCTGGTTCCCATGTTGCTTCCTCAACCAAATGACTTCTCCGAAGGACTTTTACTAGGGGTACGAACTTGTTTTGAAGCTTCTTGACTTCTCGTGCGAGGATATGCACAAGTTCCTCCTCGTACGTCAGATTGGATTGAATCTCCACAGACTCTGGCTCGATTACATGGGAGGGATCAGACCGGTACTTTCGTAGCATAGACACATTAAAGACATTATGAATTTGACTTAACTCTTCAAGGAGAGCTAGTCAGTAAGCAACAGGCCCAACTCTCTAGATCGCTTCGTATGGGCCAATGAAACGAGGACTCAGCTTCCCCTTTTTGCCGAAATGAAGAATCTTCTTCCACAGAGATACTTTAAGAAAAGCTTTCCCACCAACATCATACTGAATGTCCCTCTTTTTCAAACCAGCATAAGCTTTTTGCTGATCGAACGCAGCTTTGAGCCAATCACAGATAATGGTCACCCTTTCTTCGGTCTCCTGAAGTAAGTCAGGACCTAAAACCTTGCCTTCTCCAAGCTCGGTCCAATAGAGAGGGGTTCTGCATCTCTTCCCATAAAGGTCTTCATAGGATGCCATTTGAATCGAGGCTTGGTAGCTATTGTTGTAAGCAAATTCTACCAAAGATAGGGATTTCTCCCACGTATTCCCGAAGTCAATAACACAGGCTTAGAGCATATCTTCCATAATCTACAATGAAGAATCGAGATTGATACAGAAAACTTATACATATGGATAAAAGAAATAAGGTTACATAAATAACTCTTTCGGGTTAACCATCGGTCTGAGGACGGAAAGCAGTGCTTAGGTGCACTCGAGTTCCCAAAGCCTCTTAGGGTCCTCCAAAATCGGGATGCAAAGTGTGGATCATGATCCAAAATAATAGACATAGGAATTCCGTGCAAAGGATAACTTCTCGAATGTACAACTTAGCAAGCTTAGGCAAACCAAAATCCATTCTCACCGGAATGAAATGAGTTAATTTCGTGAATCAATCCACAATGACCCAAATAGCATCATTCTTCTTTGGTGTCACTGGCAAGCCACTTACGAAGTCAATCGTAATACGCTTCCATTTCCACTTTGGAAGCTCGATAGGTTGCAAAAGGCCAGTAGGCACCTTATGCTCGGCTTTAACCCGTTAGCAAGTTAAGAACCTAGCCACGAAGTTCGTGACTTCCTTTTCATGCTGAACCACTAATACAACTCTTTTAGGTCTTTATACATCTTGATAGCTCTGAGATAGATAGAAAAAGGGCTCAGATGAGCTTCACTCAGGATTTGATCCCAAAGATCATCATCATCGGGGACACAGATACGGTTCTGAAAACACAATAGACCTTTGGAATTTATAGCAAAATCAGGATCTGGCTTATCCTTGATCTTTTCAATAAGAGTTTGTAGCTCCTCATCAGATTCTTGGAGTGCTTTGATTCGAGACACGATGGTCGACTGAACTCTCAGTTCAGCCAATAGTTTGCCCGCTTCTTGAGCCAAAAGTGAGCATTCAAACATCTTGAGGAGGGAGTGAGCTTCCGACTTAGAGAGTCAGCCACAACATTGGCCTTACCAGGATGGTAATCAATAACCAAGCCATAGTCCTTCAAAAGCTCCATCAATCTTCGTTGACAAAGATTCAACTCTTTCTGAGTTAGAAGATACTTCAGGCTCTTGTGATCAGTGTACAAGTAACACTTTTCACCGTAAAGATAATGCCTCTGAATCTTTAAGGCAAACACAACGGCGGCTAGTTCCAGATCATGATTCGGATAGTTCAGCTCGTGTGGTTTAAGCTGATGTGAGGCATAAGTAATGACTTTTCCTTCTTGCATAAGCACACAGCCTAATTCCAAGTGGGATGCATCATTGTATATGGTGAAGTCCTTGCCTGACTCGGGTTGCACCAAAACAGGGGCATGTGTTAGGACTTGCTTAAGCTGATCAAAACTCCTTTGTTGCTCGGTTGTCCATACAAAAGGGGTTTCTTTATAGAAAAACTTTGTCAAGGGTGCAACAATCATCAAGAACCCTTTAACGAATCTACGATAGTATCCTGCAAGGCCCAGAAAGCTACAAACTTCTCTAACATTCTTTGGAGGAATCCAGTCAAGAATTTAACATATAGTTGTTTCTCTCGGAGAGTCTGAAGCATAATCCAGAGATGTTCTTCATGTATGGTAGAGTCCTTAGAATAGATCAAGATGTCATCTATGAACACAACCTCGAATCTATCTAGGTAGAGCTGAAACACACGGTTCATCAGGTCCATGAAGGCTGTAAGTGCATTGGTAAGCCCAAAAGGCATTATCGAGAACTCATAGTGGTCATATCTAGTTCGGAAGGCAAGGCAGTCTTTGGAACATCCGACTCCTTCACTTGCATTTGATAGTATCTGGATCGTAGGTCTATCTTAGAGAAGACAGAAACACCTTTCAACTGATCGAAGAGGTCATCGATCATTGGTAACAGATACTTATTCTTGATTGTTACTCTATTCAGCTGACGATAGTCAATGTATAGTTGCACCGTTTCATCATTCTTCTTGACAAACAAAACCAGTGCTCCCCAAGGTGAGGAATTTGGTCGAATGAATCCCTTATCCAAAAAGTCTTGGATTTGGGCCTTCAACTCTTTTAATTCAATTGGAGCCATTCTATACGGAGAAAAGGAGACTAGTGTAGTCCCCGGCTGCACTTCAATCTCGAATTCTACTTCTCGAGAGGGAGGGAGTCTTAGAAGTTCATTGGGAAACACATCAGGAAATTTTTTCACAACCGATATATCTTTGAGTTCCAAATCTTCTTTAGACTCCATGGCACACATGAGGATCTTTTAGGCTCGAGTTTGGATTTCATCGAGGTTATGCTCTTCTTACCGAGTCCACGAAGGTACAACTTCTTCTTTGAACCGTCTACCCAAGTTTGATGTTCAACTAGCCGATCAAGGCCTAAGATGAGATCGAACTCATGGAAAGGCAAGGCCATCAAATTGGATGGAAATAGGATCCCTTGGATCCTTAGAGGGCAAGCTCTACAGATTAATCGTATAACTACACTATCTCCTAGTGGGTTGGAGACAACAATCTCGGAAGTAACTAGCTCGGATTCTAAAACATACTTTACAATCAATGGTTCACTAATGAAGGAATGCGTAGAGCTTGGATCACCAAAGCATAAGCAAGATTAGAACATAATTCCACCATACATGCAATCACATCAGGATCATCCTCTTGTCCTTGGCCTCGAACATGGTATATATGGGTTAAGGTCTGAGGATCACATCCAACCGAAGGAGCATTGGTGTTGCGTGGTTTCCCGCTGATCCAGACAGCGCTTGTCTCGCTCATTTTCCCTTATTCAGATTCTTTTGAGAAGCCATAGAAGTATGAGCGTTTAGATTTTGCGGACACTGCCTGATGAAATGACCAAATTAACCACAGAGGTAACATGATCCTAATTGTCTACGGCACTTCCCGAGGTCTTCTTCTAACAAAAAATACATAAGGGAATCTTTAACCTTCTCCCAGAATCGCCCGTACTATCAACAGAAGCTGTACGAGCAACAGATGTCCCTAGAGATTGGGACTGTGGCACATATCCCGCTCTTTGCAGCTGATGAAAGGTGGCGGACTTCTGGTCCCACTGTCTACCTTTCTTCTCAAACATGGGAGGTCTAGAGTCGTCTCGGAACCTCTTGTCAGGTCTAGCTTGGTTCCCTTTCCTCCTTTCATAAGCCTTCTAAGAGGCTTCAATAACAATCACCCAGTTGACCAGGTTCTGAAAGTCCTCCAACTCCAAAGCAGTGAAGAGATGACATAACTCATCGCAAAGGTTGTCGATGAACATTCTACACTTCTCCTTTTCTGTGTGTATGATCTCAGCACCATACCTTGAGTACTTGCAAAAATCATGGATATACTACTCCACTAGTCTTCCTTCTTGTCTAAGATGGAGGAACTTCTTACGAATTTTAGCAATATAATGTTCACTGGCATACTTCTTGCAGAACTCTTGATGGAAGAAGCCCCACATGACTTTCTGCTCTGGTACGATGAGTGTCACGGTGTCCCACCAACTCTGAGCTTCTTCAGAAATCAGGGCCAAGGCACACTCTAACTTGTGCTCCTCAGGGCACTTCATCTATTTATTCAGGACTTTAAGAGTATTCTCAAGCCAATACTCTGTTATCTCAGGATTATCCAGGTCCTGGTCAGTGAAGGTGTAAATTGGATACTGACGGAGCTTGTCGATAGGGGCTCCTAAAACAAATAAAGATGCTTCAGCAGGTTGAAGGGGTGGTTCTTGCCTAAGTGACACGACCACCTGTTTAATCATGTCGGCCATCGACATTAGATACTCTTACTGAGCGGGAGGCATCGAAAGAGGATGGGGTAGATCATTCTACCCTACTTGTTCAGGTCTAAACTCAGCTCTCAGATTATCCCCCTATGTCGAGGAGGAGCCGAGGTGCGGACATTTTCAGGTCTAATCATACAGAAAAAATTAAATCGTGTAAGTTGCAAGTCACATGTAACATATACAAATAAACTCCTAGGTAGCATATGCAGAGGCATACTCATAACAGACTTTAGTTTAGTCCTAGAATGGACTAAACCTAAGCTCTGATACCACAACTGTAACACCCTCTTTCCGGCCTGGTAGATAACCGGGCTGAGAGGTGTCATTGAAATCTTATTTGGAGATCAAAAGTTTAACCAGGTTCGAAACCTTTCTCAAAATGTCTTATTAATCTTTTTAAGACTTATCGAACTAACTTATCAATAGATTATTCAGTTTGGGGTCAATTTTAAACTTTTCAAACTTAGAGACTAAATTGTAAATTTTACAAATTAAGGGGCTTAATCAGAATTTCTTTTTTACGGATCTTCAACTAAAGTTACCAATTATTATCCTCTAAAATTTTATTATTAGCAGAGGTCATTTACCTATCTAATTAGACCATTTAAAGATTAGTGACCAATCTGTAAACTGTTCAAAACTGTAGTTTAAGCCTTTTAACAGAATTAACTGACACCGTACCGATACACCTAAGACCGTATCAGTACGCTAAGTCAAATTTCACCATTTTAGAACTAAGGGTGACAAGCCAGTATCGATACATATAAACCTGTATCGATACGCGTTGACCAAGGTTGACTCGTTTCAGTACACTTCAAGGCCGTGCCGATGCAATTAATTTCCCAAACCTCACTGCCAAGTCTGTATCGATATAGCTAGACATGTATCAATACACTCTGTTCTCCTAGGTCCAATTATTCAAGGTCGTATCGATACAGCTTGACCCGTATCGATACGCCTGTCTTGTAATGGCAAATTTTATCTGGTGTTTAGCAAATTTAACATGTTGAACGAAGTCCAAATGCCATGAAATTTCCCTAGCAATTCATTAATCCATGATTCTAATAGCATACAAAATTTTAGGGCATTTTGAATTCATTTACTAGAGTTTTAACTTTTGGTACCTTTAAGCTCATTTTAACTAGTTTTCCATTTCACAAACATGCCAACTTTCACATTCAACACCTAAGAACTATTAGGCTATTACAAACATATCAAAATATGCAAACATAACATGTTTGAGCCATGTGCCGCCTTACTAGGAGTTCAAAGCAAAAGTTAAGCATACATACGATTGGTAGAAGTGACTTGCAACCGCAACTACACGATCGTGGCTCGGATCGCCTCAAGGTCCTGGAATGCATGAGACACACAAATGTTAGGCTTACATAGCCTAGTGAGGTAGTTATAAAAAATGTACAATAGTTTATCACATACAAGAATGACAAGTATAATGCTTGGGTAGCAATTCACATAGCATCAATCACACGAAAACATATTCAAAACCAATAGTCATGATTCCATATAGCAATTTTAAATCATATAAACATATCATTTCCCTTGGACTTAGTAACCAATGGATATGCGGATTCTCCTGTACACCATATATAATAAAGATAGGCTGTAGCCTTGAGGCGTAGCTCTGGAGAATATCCCTTACACAAACCAACCTTTTCTTACCACATATAGGTCGTAGCCCCGGATCGTAGTCCAATCCCTTACTTAGTGAACTCAAATAACCCTATGGTATGCCAATTGTATCCAATGTCCACAAGTGTCCAAGGTCACATATTTCATTATAATTCTTACCATTCGGATCACATTATATTGGATAGCAAATCGAGCCTTAGCTCCACATAACATAACATATCCATAAAAAATTTTAGGAATAACATATTTTGGATATCACATATATGCTTATGAACATATCAAGACAACATGAGAACTTACCACACTTACCATCAGAATCCACATGTGATTGCTCTACCTGAGCACTTAAACAAAGTGCAATCATAATCACACACAAAATGCAACGGGATGGCACCTAGCCTATCCCTTGACACAACTGCACCCACCTAGTGCACGAAAGCTTTTTAGGGTTCTCGGATTTCGATTCTTTTGCTCCTAGACTTGTTTGGGGATGATGGATTGGTTTCTTTCAATTCTTGAGCTAGGAAAGAACACAAGGAATCGTTATAATTAACATAACGACATCAAAACTCATTCAAAGATTGGGCTTAGTAATTCGACTTGAAATTAAACTTCAAATATTCATGGAATTCAAATATTGATTGAGGGCTTTTACTTACCCAGGCGATAGCTATAGAATGATACCTTCGAATCAAAGAAAGCTTGGACTTATGAGGCTCAATAGGAAAGGTGTATGCTTGAGTTCAACGAAGAAGACAACAATGGAGGTGTGTGCTTGTTTTACAAGGCAATGGGGATTTTGGTTTCGATGGATATCATAGACAAGGAAGAAGCTTTTTCTAAATCCTCTTAAAAAAGCTTATAATCTCGATCATTTCCCACCTCTAAGGGTTTGCTTAAACTAATAATAACATCTTTTCCCTATCATTTCTCAACAATTGACATTGGATGACTAATTGTCATCTTTTCAGATCAATTCCACATGAAGGGAGGTAAGCAAGGTTGTGACTCAGCACCCTAATTCCCATATCTTTCAATTAGTAACCAAAATAGATTTCTGCAGAGACTCGTATCGATACACCTTATGGTTGTATCGATATGATTAAGCTAAAATAGGTGAGTTAGTTATGGACAGTTATGTTGTATCGGTACTGGTCTCACCGTACCAATACGCTTGACTCTGATTACACATTTCCAGCTTTGAATTTCTTACAAAGGGATCCAATTGTTCACATCAATTCTACATAGTTTTATTACTAACAAAACGGTACAAGGGTTGAAAGATTACATATCTGAGCATATTCGATACAATATTTCCTATCACCGGGATAAATTCTGACTAGGCCAGTTTTAGGGATGTTACATAAATAATAAGTAAAATAAAACAAGTAAATAGGAAGAAAGGAAAGAGTAATCGATTAAAGAGAGTAGGCCGAGTTATCATGAGTAGTGATATTATGTCTGAATGGATTGTCTGGGCAATTGATTGCTGAGGCAACTTGATTGACATGGAAATTGTTCAATTGTCTTAGCAACTGGGTGACTCCCTTCAAAGCTCGGTGAAGCATTCTTCAATGGCTTCTTGTTATCCCTAACTCGAAGCACTGGTCAATTGTGTATGCCTTGGTTATACATCCATGCGTTAACCATGGGTAAACAATAATCGATCTTATGCTCCTCTTAGCCGTTGAAATCCACAACTTATTCCTAAGTCGGATTAGTCTTCACCAACGATCGTTTGAATGAAAACCATGCTCATTCGTTTCTTGAAACTCTCATCCTAATAATAATAATAATAAAAAAAAGGATAATTATCAAAATAAAGGATAAAATGAAAATAAAAATAAAGATAAAAAGAAAGGTTAAGAAAGGTCGTTTTCGATATTTCTTGTAGTCCATCCGTACCCTCCATCGAGTGACAATATTGCCCAAAAAGAGTTGGGCTGATGTGCTTGCAGCTACTCCCTTTTGCGTTACCGTGGTGGAGGTGTCTTTCTTTCGTGTTCCCTTGTAGTCCATGTACACACTCCATCTTGCTACTGTTCCTGAAGACATGAATATATTAATAGGAAAAGTTATATCAACATCCAACCATTTAATTACCCCATTCTCGTCGACCTCCATCATGGTTGGATGTAGCCTTTGTTGTCGTGGCAATTGTTGCTCAAGCCAATTGCCATGGCAATCATCTTCCAAAATTCTATGAATGTTAAAGGAATAACCAAGTTTCTGAAAAGCTTCATGAATCCAAACATCGTTTTCTTTAGGCCTCTCAAACATCTCCATCAGTAGAGATTTCGATGGCTTCAAATCTACAGGCGTCGGTTCCTCAAAAAATACCTACATTGGATAAGGTAAGTTTTTAAAAAATTCAAAAGGTTCAACCATCATCTGCTCATATTCCATTTGTAAATTATTTTCATCTCATTGATCCTGCACGTGGTCGTGCAATTGTCGTGGCAAAGGTGGATGAGAGCAATTTGTTGCAGCATTACTCTTCTCAGCCTCTCAAAATGTTATCGTGACATTGCTCTGTTCAGGCTCTTCAATCATTGTCGTGGCAATTAGTTGCATAGAATCATCAAGTGTCGGGCAATCTTCCTCATTGGCAGGCTTTCGACTTGGAGGTTTTAGTTGATCCTCACACATCACAGATCTCTCTTTGTATTTCACATTCTCATCTTGCCTTAGGATTTCAGTATCCCTAACAATTGATTGTTGGGGCATGTTATCCATGGCATATGTGGATCTCCTCAATTGATCTTCTGAATCCCTCAAGGGTGCTTCCGACTTAGCTATCCTCGCATCCATGGACTTTGATAACTCTCGAATCTCTTCAATTGATCTGTCAAGTCTAGCCAAGAAAGCTAGAAGCTTTTTATCCAAGGAATTTGAATGCTCTTGAAAAGGACTATATTGCCATGGCATATTCGTTGCTGTGGCAAAATTGTCATGGTAAAAAAAATTGAACTTTTTGATCATACCATGAAGGATTTTGCTGTTGGTTCCATCTATGGCCCTCCATGTAGCCATATGCACCAGGATTGTGAGAGCAATCTTCAAACACATGATGTTCTCTACAACAAGCGCACGAGTTTTCCACGGTATAGGCTTTTCTTGGTTAGTATAGGTAATCGTCGATGAGTGTAAGAAACTTTGGATTGGATTGATTCCTATCTTCCATCATCAACTCTCGAATAGATCGACTTTTATTTCCCTGCATGTTGATGTCCCTTAACTTGAAGCACACCTAATTTTTTTGATAAAACAAACAAAAAGAAAAGTTAGTAGAAATAATAAGAAAAATGCAATAACAAAAACAACTAACACCAATTGCCAATCCCCGGCAACGGTGCCAAAAACTTGTTTTGTGTTCTGAGTGCTACACAAATGGTGCAAGTGAACACATTACAAGTAATAAATGATAAGTATCGAGTATCGTCTCCTCAGGGATTGGCTTGGGCCACTTCGCTTAAGTTATTGCGTTATAAAAGAAATAGATTGGTGGTGATGAATAATAAGTAAAATAAACTAAGTAAATAGGAAGAAAAGAAAGAGTAATCGATTAAAGAGAGTAGGCCGAGTTATCGTGAGTAGTGGTATGATGTCCGAATGGATTGTTTGGGCAATTGATTGCTGAGGCAACTTGATTGTCGTGGAAATTGTTTAATTGCCTTGGTAACTGGGCGACTCCCTTCAAAGCTCGGTGAAGCGTTCTTCAATGGCTTCTTGTTATCCCTAACTTGAAACGCTGGTCAATTGTGCATGCCTTAGTGATACATCCCTACGTTAACCATGGGTGAACAACAACTGATCTTATGCTCCTCTTAGCCGTTGAAATCCATAACTTATTCCTAAGTCGGATTAGTCTTAACCAACGATTGTTTGAATGAAAACTATGCTTATTCATTTCTTGAATCTAACTCTCCCAATATTAGATAAATGGATGGATTCACAAGATCCTCTCCCAATTCACTCGCAATCAAATTAAGAACCAAGAATGAACAAACTTTGAATTTAAATTGCAATAAAAAACCTAAACAAATCCAAGCGTTCATCAAAACCACAAACCCAAAATAACCTCAGCCAATTTACATCAATTTATGCCTGGGTTCGAAAGATATACAAAGGAAAAATTCCCACCCATGGATCGCATAAGAATAAAGAAGAAGATGAAGTTGCGATAAGCCCACTTTCTCTCCCAGTCGACTCTCTCCATCGACTCCATGGAAGCTACGATCAGGTCCCTATTTGTAGGCGATAATTTATTGATGAGGATGAGTTTAAGCTAGAATTAAATTCAATAAAAGAAATAATATTTTTTTTATCTTAATCCAAAAGAAACTCCTCATAAATTTGAGATTTAATCTCCAAGCTTTTCTGCATGAAATTCCAAGTCCTTGGGACTTATCCTTTACTTCTCGTGTTTATCTCTAATTAGGTGGACTTATCCAGTCATCATTGGCAGTTGCTATAGCAATTCCCCGTTTCCTACAACAATCCAGTCCTGCACCAAATAACGCACACCATCAGTCTTTTTTCCACAAAATATAATTCCAAGCTCATTGACCAAGAAAAATAGGAAACTATGCATGAATGCCTATCAATGCAACTAAAATGAGCTTTAAGTCTAACAATAATATGAGTAAAAAGGGCAAGAAAACCAATACTTTTATGCACTTATCACATCTACTCTACTACATGCTAATCATAAACATAAGCATGCAAGCTAGTACGAGCAATAATGAGAGATAAATAAACATGTGTCACTACCACTAGTCACCTAACCACATGCTCTCAACATAGAAATCATCATACATGGCCCACAAGGCCCAACCATACTTGGGATCTCACCAGATCCACCGAGCAAACACATAAAGTCATAACCACAAACCTAGAGTGAGGCTCAGTGTCACACAGCATCGGGAACGTACACTCTGAGTGAGGCCCGGTGTCACACAGCCTCGTGAATGTACACTCATACTCAGAATCTCACATCGTGCATCGATACTCGAAATCTCACATCGAGTATCATCGAATGAGGCCTAGTGTCACGTAGCATCTCTAACCATGGTGTTGCAACACTCTTTCACTGGGTATCTGAATCCCATCAATCAAAGGTGATTCAACAACACAAGTGCCTATACTTGGCACGTAACAACACACGATCCACCAAAGACCCATATGGTTCCTATTACAAACAAGCCATTCAACATTTACCAATTTATTACTCATTAGGCTCATATATAATTAACCTCATTCATTAACTCCATTAATCCATGTTATCACATTTATTCAAGGTGTTAATCAATTATTAATATTCACATCGATTCTCATTCCTTAGCTTGCACTTATAGATTATTTATCGTATCGAGTATCGATACTTGTTTACGAGTATCAATATGGTATCCTCAGGTATCGATACCCACACGCATTCCAAATCTAAAACTGCTCATTGGAATCTTAGATTTCCACAAGTACCGGTACAGCCAAAGCTCATACTGATACCCTATCCACAGGTTCACACCATTTCTATGAATTTTGGTTTACAACACTTTATTCGATCCCTAAAGCTTATGTAAGTTATTAGGGTTGGTTTACTAACACATATAATGAATTAATATTAATTATCGGCTTCATGATCATTTAATCGAGTATTTATCGGTATTATCCCTTAAGCATGATTTCCATCTAATTACGTCAATCCATTCAAAAAAGCATACAAGCATCACAATTAATCAACCAAACAATTAATAATCATCCAACATCACACAAGCATCACAAACGACCCTACATGGTCTTTAAAGTCTCCACTAGTTCTAACATATCTGTAACATTGTCATGCATCTCATAATATTTCAAGTCTCATGTTGCTGGTCTACAACATGCTTATTCATTGTCTACCTAATTGGGAACACTAACAAGCAAGGCAACCACATTTATGATGCTCGTGAAGCAATAGGAATTTGAGATATACTAACCTTAAGCCGGTATCGCTAAAATCCTCATCCAAGCTTCTCGAATATTCCACTTGACACGATATCTGATCCCCAATAATCCTTGAGCACCAAATAATATCATAAGTATCTCTTACCCACATACTTTAAAGAATTTAAAGGGTCAAATGCGTAAAAATAGCTTATCGGGTTCAAATTTGGCAAAACAAATAGCACCATTGGATTCGAAACATTGAGAAACCTCGGGTAAGATCCCTCGAAAAAAGTCAAGACCGGTCAACGATCAACGGTGGCGGCGGTCAACGGCGGTGAGATGGTAGTTGGCTCGGCTGCTGGCTTGATTTGCGGCTGGCAGGCTGGCTTGGCATCTTGGCCCCGCAGCTTGAGCCAGCGACTTGGCTCAAGCCGAATACAGCTGCCTAGCGTGACTGTGCCTCGCCCATGTGTGAGGGTGCGTGCGGCAGCTTCTGGCGGTCGGTCAGCAACAACAAATGCCCAGACCGGCTTTCTTGATGCCGGTGAGCATGGCGGTAGCATATGTTCTTCATTTTGAGCACTCTAACCACCTCAACTGGAAAATTTGAATATTCTTTTCTCTCACCCCCTTCGACGGTGGCTCCAATGGCGATGCTGCTGGTACCAGCGAACTCGCCTCAACAAGATGAATACAATGGCGGTGGAGGTGTTGAAAATGGACGGCTGGATATTCTTATATCAGAGTTTGAATCACTTCCCTCTTCTATCCCTTCATCACCACAAAAGCCCAAGTATCCACTATATGAAGGACGCGAGAGCCTATCAACCGAAATAGATCATCTAATCCCGAATTTCTTCAAAACTATAGACTTTGATAAGGTTTCTTGTCGGATGCCTAATCTCAAAATATCTAAGCAGCCCTTTGTGGGTTTTCAACCCAGATCCTCATTTGGTTTCAAGACTCTATTTGCGGATTTTCATTTTGAACCCCCCATTTTCTTTTGAATTTTTTTCTTTTCTTTTTTGATTTTTTTTATATCTAATACGCCCTTTTGGGTTTTCACCATAGATATTTTCATTTTGCGAAGTGCCCTTTTTGAGTTTTCACTTTGCTTTTTTTTTCTTTATTTTCCTTTTTTATTCTCTTTTTTAATTCTTCGAGCGTAACACTTCTAGACCGAGTCTAAGCCCATTTAATTGCTGGACTCATCTCTAATCATCACTGTTAAAATCAAAGCTCCTCCAGAAAGAGGCATCCTTGATGATGTATAGTCCTTTCCAATTAGTCATCCATTTCCTATGGAAATCCTTATGTACTGGCAAGATCTTTTGGACGAACTTTCTTTGTTGTGAGCCCGCATCATTCTGTCTTGGTACATCTAACCATGGCATATTACTTTTAGTCTGTTCTTTCCAATGAGATTCAATTAACTTTATCAAGTTTATACTCATTTTGTGCCGTCCAATCTCACATTTGTCAATACCTGGTGACAGAATCTGAACCTCAATTGATAATACTTCTTTCATTCCATAGACCAAAGAACACAATATTGCCCCTATTGAAGTGCACGTTGTGGATCGATATGCATACAAGGCCTATGGTAGTTTCTCATACCAGTCTTTGCAAGTCTTCGAGATAATCTTTTGATGTTTATGTTTGCCGACCCTATTGTCCCATTCATCTCAGAGCGATTAGTCATGGAATTATGATGCTTTATCTTGAACTACTCACAACTTCTAATATCCTTGTCGCGACCATTTTTGAACCGACATGTGAAATGGCTTGATGATTGATTTTGAAATTAGGGTTTTTGTCCATTTAATTTAATCTTAAAATTGGGGTTTTGTCCTTTTGATTTAATCTTGAAAATTAAGGTTTTGTCCTTTTGATTTAATCTTGAAAACAAATTTGGAGTCGCCATGGGTCACTTTGGTATACTGGACACCATAAAAACAACCAGAGATTTTTTCTTAAAATTCGGGTTCAGGGGTCGGTTACGTGTGGGAAGGATTAACACCCCCACAAACTCCCGTTATTGGTACCTTTTAATTTTACATAGCATTTTGACATTTTAAAAATAACAATTTGAATTTAATTTGATTTTAATTATTAACTAAATTCTTATTCTAAATGGAGATATCCTTTTACAATAAAATACATTTTATATCGAATACGAGATTAAAAACGCCCTGTTAAGAAGCACCCCAATTCATATTCATAAAAATGTATTTTCAACATAAAAGGTTTCAAATGCATGATTCATTATTTTCTTGTTCCTTTTAAGTATCAACTCAATTAGGCTATATTTAATTAAGTTAATTAAACTATGAATATCATTGAATTCAAAGGCCTTTATGAGACAATACCAATTGCTTGAATACAGTCCATCTCAAAACCCCTAGATTCAAATGATATTCACTAATTAAAATGTCATTCTAATTAATTAAAGTAATAACCTAATTAGAGTTCTATCTAAATTAACTAAGTGAACTTATTTAATTTTAAGTTGTAATGTATATTAAATATACCTCTCTATGGCCAATTTTGAGATAACACCCCATTGTAAGCAAGTGGAACATCATCCAAGTGTGAACCCCAAAGTTTCTATTTAATATTCACTAATTTACTACAATGTCCTACTCTATTTAATTAATTAAAACTAATTTGAGAACCAAAAGTTTATAGGCTCTAATAATTAAATCTAAGTGTATTATAGGATCTAGCAAATATACTTTATGCTTAATTTAAAATAACATGCATTAATCATACATTAATGAAAGTAATTAAAAAAGGAAATTGGGGTCAAATTAAATTAATATCAGAATTGAAGAGTCAAATTACAAGAAAATAAGGACTAGATTATAAGAAAGACAAAAGAAAGGCGTAGGCTTCATCCGGGGATGCGCGGGCCGAGCGCGGGGATTCGCAGGCCTACAAGCCCGAACCCCATGTCTATATAAAGGCTCTATCGGATTACCCGTTTTCCTTTTTTCATTTTTTGGATTTTTACTCTCTCTAACTCTTTCTCTCACTCAAACTCTCTACCCACGGACTTGAAAATCTAAAAAATCCCCAGCCAAATGGATCAAAATCCTTTAAATTTCAAAGGGTGTTCATCCATGTTCTTTAAATTCTTGAGGAACACGATAATCACCGCCCTAAGTCGCCGCTCAGTCCACCGCATAGATCTTTAACCACCAACCTCCTACCACCTTTGGTCGTTCGTCAGCCACCGACTAAAATTCTGGTCATCACCTACCTCACTTCGGCCACCACCTTCCTTGCTTCGGCCACCACATTGCGATTTCAAGACACCATTATCGAACCAAAATACCTAAAAAATTTTGATTTTTCCATCTAGAACCTTAGATCTAACCAATTTCATCATAAATGCCTAATCTCCTCGATCTAAACTTAGATCTACCCTTAACCCACTCTTCGTTTTTAACTCCGACTAGATCTAAGCTTTTCCTGACCAACAAAACAAACACCAGCCACCATGATTAACCATCGTTTCCCATTTCTTTTCTTTTTTTTTCTTTTGCTCTTATTCCAACTTTCATTTTAAGAAAACTTATATTTTTTTGGTGTTCGACTTGCAGGGAATAAAATGAGAAGAGGATATACCTCTATGACGGCAAAATGGAGATCTCGACGGCATTGTTGTAACTCCGAAAATATTCATCGATCATCATCGGCATGCTCCAATGTCCGATCGGCTCCAAGGTGCCTTTGCGACGGTTCGATTACTCCGGCCGTTTAGTTTTCTGAAGGGGTGAGTTTCTCTCTCCTCTTTATTACTTTATTTATTATTATTTTTATTCTAATGGTGGGTAATTAATTGTGCATAATCCTCCGACACTCTCTCTCTCTTCAGTATTTATAGGCTGATGCAGGCGCTGATGTTAGCAAAGGCTTAATCCGAGTAACGGGGCTATTGGCAACTCTCTGGGCGACACATGTCCTATTTTTGGCGGGCTTAGGAAGCACACTTGTGTTTGTAAGTGGGCTCGTGGTTGTATTTGGGAAATGAACATTGTGAGAAAGGACATTGGTTTAAAAGGAAATGGATTTTTAATTTAAATGAATTTATTTTTTTTGAATTTTTGTTTGGTTATTCGAACTCCGGACGAAAATGGGTGATTACAGTTAGTATTTGTGAAAGAATATTGAAGGCAAAATTTAAATTAAGTACATACAACAAGGTAGGTTATACAGAGATGATAACCATATAAGCGTATTTAAGTCGTCAACACCCTATCTTAGGTTCCTGTCTGGCTCTAGTGCAGTAGGCTTCTAGATTACAGCATGTGGTTTTTTGTCTAGACTCTGGGTACCCGAACTATCGTTACTGTCTACTACGATAGCAAGACATCGATTCATGAGTATATGTCCCCTTATAGCGGAGGCGTAACCTCACGGTGTATAAGGTTGCTATATAGGAAGAAAGACAAAATTTCGATCACGGAGCTAGATAACTCATATAGGATCATGTCTCGCTCCCCCTTAAAGGATAAAGCCCGGGTAGAAGGCTTATGCATGAATGACAATTTATATCACACAAATAAAAAGTATATCTACATTCTTTCTAAAAATCTATTCAATAATTATTGGAAAAATTAAATTCAAATAATCATTCTTTAATGCCAAAATTCCACGTAAGATTAATTAGGCCTGACTCTCGAATATCCCCAGTGAAGTCGCCAAGCTGTCGAAAACATTTTTTATGGGGGAAAATAGCTTGATGATTAATTTTTGAAAATCAGATTTTTGCCTTTTTAATTTAATTTTGAAAATCATTTTGGAGTCGTCACCAATCACTTCGAGGTAGACTGGACACCATGAAAACAACCAGTCATTCTTTTTAAAATTGGGTTCGATAGTCGGTTATGTGTGGGGAAGGATTAGCACCCTCACAAACGCCCGTTATCGGTACCTTTAATTTTACGTGGCAATTTGGCATTTCGAATAATATTTTAAATTTAATTTATCCCTTAATTATTAACTGGATTTAAATTCCAAATAGAGATATTCCTTTAATAAGGAAATATACTTTTACCCGAATATGAGATTTAAAGCATCCAATTAAAATTAGGAAACCCCTATTCATATTCAAAAATATATTTCCAACATAAAAGGTTTTTAATGCATGATCAATTATTGTCTTGTTTATTTTAAGTTCTAACATATAAAATGCTCTAATTAATTAAATTATTTAAGACTATGAATATTATTAAATTTAAAGGCTTCCATGAGATAACACCCAATTGCTCGAGCACCATCCATATTAAAACCCCTAAATTTTAGATAATATTCACTAATCAATTTATTATTCTAATTATTTAAAGTGGTAGTCTTAAGTAAGGCTCTAATTAACTAACTAAATTATTTATCAAATTATAAGGTTATAATGAATATTAAATGTTCTACTTTAAAGCCATGTTGAAATAACACCTCATCGCGTTGGGACACTACTTAAATTTGAACTTCAAAGCTTTCTATTTACTATCCACTAATTTGTTACAATTATCTCACTTAATTATTTTATGAAAGCCTAATTAAAGAACCTAAGAGACTAAGGCACTAAACAATTAGTTAAAACTAAGTGATTAAATTGTCTAGCATACAAAACTATATGACCAATTTAAAATATGCATCACACATATAATTTAAAGTCATTTAATTAACTTCAACAATTAAAGAAAAGAACTAAATTGAAAGAAAAAAAACTTGAATTCCAACTTTTATTCAAATAGGGACCCAATTGAAACATTTACAAAATTTGCAGCCCAAATTGTAAGATCCTTAGAGCTATTCATGGACCCTCATGACCCGACCTGTCTAACTCGCGCAGATTCTCATTAACCTGGTGCCAAAACGGCACCGTTTTACACCAAGTATAAAAGGACAATACTGAGTTAACTCGGTCATTTGTTAACTCTCCTCTCTCTCTACTTTTTCTCACCCACAAAATCCTCTGAAATAAACACCCAATTGCCCAGATTTCATACTCAAAATGGATCAAAAAACACATATTTGGATGGTGTTCATCGAATTTCTTCAAGAACTTGAAGAACACCAAACATCCCTGCAATAAACCGTCACTATCTCCTCCGCCCGATCTTAAGCTGCCGCCTACCAGTCACCTTCAGCCATTCATTGGCCACCGTCTGAAATCGTCGGTCATCCCCTACCTCACTTCGGCCACCGTGGTGCGAACTTCAGCCACCATAGAGCAATTTTCGGCCGCCGTGCTTCGAAGCCAAAAAAACTAAAAAACTACCTTTTTGCCCTACAACCTTAGATCTAGCCAGATCCAATATGATCTACTCGTTCTTCACCAAACTAAGCCTAAATCTACCCAAACCACTCTTGTTTTCGACTCCACCATTCACTTAAACGCATCGGCCAATAGATAAGAACTTATCAAACTCATTTTTTTATTTACTTTTCATTATTGTTTTATCCTTATTTTTGCTTCAATCTAATATTTTTATGTGTTTCTTGAAGGAAATGAAAAGTATGAAAGGATTATACCTTTCGGTGATTAAAACGGCAATCAAACTTTCTTTTTTGGTGACTATTCGTTGCTCTAACGATCTTCTGGTGACGCTCCAGCTTTACAACTGCGGCTCCCCTCTTCGGTGACCTCTTGAACTTTCAAGGTGAGGATCACTCTCTCTTATCAATTATTACTATATTTATTATTATTATTATTTTATTACTAATATTTATGGTCTATAATTAATGGATAGTAGTTAATGGTAGTTAATAATTTAACAATCTCTCTCATGTTATTTATAGTAGTTGACTAAATGATATAAAGCTGATGTCAGCGTGCTAACTGGATCTAGCTAATAGGGATAGAAAAACCACAATCAGTGGCTATTGGTTTTGGCCAATGAACGAGCTCCATGTGTCCCTTCAGATTGAATTTTAGGCGGGAATACAAAGATTTGGGTTTAATTTTGTTTGTTTGGTTTGTAATCTGATATAATGAGCTGTAACGAAATTTGGCTTTATATTTAAAATGGGCTTTGGGTTTTGGATATTGTAAAACAAAAGACATTTGGAATGATTTTTGGGTTGTTTATTATGGACTTAGTATTTATTTATTTGTATTTATTTTTAAGAGAAATTTATTTATATACATACCCATACTTAGGTAAAATTCGGGTACCACAAGCCCTAAAATTAAAATGCTTGTGTAAACTAAAATTTACGCAGCTTATATAAAATAAAATTTACAATATATACATACATACATACATACATACACTTTGGTACACAACTTGTGTAAATTTCAATTTACACAATTAGTGTAAATTTTAGTTTGCACAAGTTTTTTTTAATTTTAGGGTTTATGATGTTAGGTTAGGGTTTAGAGTGTTAGTTTATGATTTAGATTGTTAGGTTATAAGGTTTAGAATTTATGATTTAATGTTAGATGTTATGGTTTAGGGCTTAAGCATAAGGTTTAAATTTTAGAATTTTTTTTGACAAATCCTAAATCTAATCCTACTCTTAGAGGGGAGGGGAATGGGAGACTCTAGGGGAAGGAAGGGAGTACTCCTAGTGGGTCTCGAACCCATGACCTACGGGAATATGGGGAACAAAGATTTTAAAGAAAAGTTGTGTTATATTTTTTTACACAAGCTTGTGTATCAAAATATAATCTTATATGTGTGTGTATGCGGTAAAGTGTATATATCAACTTAAAAAATCAAAGTCATTTTAGTGATAAAGGATGACATTGTTTTGTTTAGGTGATCTGGATTTAAGCGATATAATCTATAAATATGGATGAATTTATTTTAGGATAAAATTGAAATATTTCAAAAGTTTATAAGTCAATCTAGAATGGATAATAATTAATTCTCTCAATCAACTTATACAATTTTTAGCCTAGATCAATGAAATGAATACCAATACCCTCTTATATTCTAAACACACATAGGAACATCTTTGTAACGACCCAAGTTTCAGGTTAACAAATCGGGCTACGTGACCCAGCCTTACCCAGAGTGTAGGTTCTGATGCTACGTGACCCGACTTCACTCTAGAGTTATTGTTGTTGATATGTGTTTTTGCCTCGATGATCTATTGAGATCTCGAGATTTGTAGGACCTTGTTTGCCATGTACGATGTTTTGTTATGATTGAGAGCATGTGTTTAGGCGACTAGTGGTAGCGCCACGTGTTTATTTATCTCTCCATTTGCCCGTACTAGCTTGCATGCTTATGTTTATGATTAGTTTGAAGTATAGTGGAGTAGATGTGTACCACTGAGCTTTGTAAGCTCAACGCTTAGAATCATTCTTTGCGTGTGTAGGTTGATCATTGGATCATGGGATCGTGAAGAACTATCGGTACGAGATTCTAGCATGTGATGATCTCTAGAGTACGGTACTTGTGCTTAGTGGGCTATGTGTTCTTAGGACCTTACGTGGTAGAATCTGTAATTCTTATTTTGAAATTGTATTAATCAAGTCAATTGTTTAAATGTTTTAAATTAAAGTGGAGCTCATTTGTAACAGTTTAAATTGTTTATCTATATTTTTCAACTATTGGATTTGAATGTTTTGGAAATAACTTTTTTAGGCTAAAAGCTTATATCCCATATTGATAGGTTACCAAGCGTGAGATGTGTTTATATACAAGACTCTACTTGATAGTTATTAAATAACTTAAGCTGATATGATATGGGTAACGTAAATGTTTAATTGATCAAGCCCTCCATAGGCTTGCAGATATTTAACCCATTGCGAGATAATTTTCCTTAAAAGTAGCATTTTTAATATCCCAAATAAAAGAATAAGTTATAAGATATTATCTTTTAATTCAGATATTATTGTGATAATGCTATTTGATAAATGAATTTTATTTTAAATAAAACTCAGATAATTCACAAGTTTTATTTCCAATAAAACCCATATCCCTATAAATAGCATGCAAACCTACTAGGTTTTACTACTCTATGATTTTTTAAAGTATTTTCGGTGATAGAGGAAGGCAATGTTACAGTTTGTGATCTCTGCAGACGTGCTACTCTGGGAGACAGACAATCAACGTATCTCAAGCACCATAGGAGTGACCGAAAATCTGTCTTAAGGAAACTGTGTTTGCAAATGCCTCAACTCGTTTCTACTCAATCAAATTACGTTTTATTTATTCGATCTTCTATTTTTAATTTTAGTTTTATTTGTAATTAATTTTGTTCTGTTCGATCTAATAATATTATCAGTTTTTATTTTTACTATTTTATTATTATTCCTAGATTAATAATGTCATTCGTCTAACACACATTACAAAATATCTCACTAATTAAATGCAGCATCACACAAATAAATTTTATGTTTTTTCCCTTTATGTGGAATTTTCAACTTCATGTCTATTCTAACAAGCATATTACTCAGAATTTGCCGCCCGTATCAGCCAATATCAAATAACACTCAATTACATCAAAATGAAATAGGAACAAACAACTCCAAATTATTTGACATATAGATATATAAATAAAGCTACTTACTTTCCACAATACGTTTGCGAGATTCGCTTAGTTGAAACTTTACTTTTTCAGGTTGCAAGGAAAAACTAAACATACTAAGGACCAGAAAAATGGTGGAAACGATACTGCAGAGTAGAGAAGGATTGCGTAATTTACTAAGGTAAGAAGTAATAGGATGAATTTGAACAAGGTTGCAGGCTGTATCTTTAACAGCCTTGAGATGATTAACCATTCCCCACACAACAGTCAAACGATCAACAATTTTTTTCCAAAGGCTCCACTAGTCCACTGTCTTCTCCAATCCATCCAAATCACTCTCCTGTTCAACCAGCACAAATATATCACCATCAGATGCAGAGAATTCAGAAAACCAAGATACCAGAGCATCACAAAGTTTCAATTTTCATCAATAGATTTAAATTGGCAAGAACATTGAAGCCCCCGCTTAGAAAAGGTCACGGCAATTAGGGATGTAAAAATAGGTAATTGAATGGGTTTCAGGTCGGGTCCTGTCAAGTTAAGTCAAATCAGATATAGGTCATTTTAGGTCGATTTGATATTTCGACTCGATTCGGGTCGGGTGTGGGTAGGGGTGTTTAGAAAAACCCGAACCGATGTACCGTACCGAAAAATCGGAAAAATTGGACTAAATGGTAGGTAACCGTATGATAAAAATTAGTTGAAATGGTACGGTAACCGTACCGGTAAAATTAGCAGTTAAACGAGACGAGAACAGTTAAGAATTTTCGGTAAACAGTTAAGCAAAAAAGCCGATAAGAAATTATAAAATTAATTTTATATTAATATTAAATTATTGATTATTACTAATATATGTGTAATTATCATACTCAAACTATATTTTATAATGATATTGAATTATTAGTAATAATCAAACGTGTAGTACACATCTATTCGAATGTGCATCTATTCTAGTATTGAGATATAGTGGGATATGTGTTGCATTACTTTGTTTATTTTGGTTTCTAGTGTGGTTGCATACAGTTTGTGTCTTGAGGCATTAGTTTGATCTTGCAGCTCTTTTTACAGTTCGCGTTGTCGTGTCTTTGTTTTATTTACATTTGCTCTTAAACAACTCTGTTGAGCTCGTATTCTAGTTATTGTGATCGTGGAATGAAATAATTCCGGAGAACTTTTTCTTTTCTTTTTGGTGTTCTTGTCTAAATATAGGTTGACTCAAACGGCAAAAGAGATTTTAATGAATTTTTTTTCTTTTGAAAAATTATAATAATATTACATTCATTAATTATAAAAAATATTTGTGTAATTAATATAATTTATCTAAACTTTTAATTGTATCAAATTTTGAAGACTTTTTAAATATAAATATTGAAGGCATTATTTGGTTGGTTTTTTAAAACTATTAAATTTAGTGGTATTAAATATATAAAACGGTTCATGGTTAACCGAGTAACCCTACCAAATAAACCGGTTAACCTTTTAGGCGGTAACCAGTTTAAACGGGATGGTAACAGTTTATCAAAATGTCGAACTGAGACTTTCGGTAACCGTACCGATAAGCTGTGCCGGTACGGTTAACTGTCCATGAACACCCCTAGGTGTGGGTTAGTTTTAGGTCGGGTTCATTTCAGGTCGGGTCAAAATGGTTCGGTTCTGAATCAGTTAATTGACGGGTTAATTCGGGCTCGGGTTCATTTCAGGTCGGGTTCATTTCAGGTCGGGTTTATTTCAGGTCGGGTTAATTCGGGTTTGGAATTTGTATTAAGTTTGAGTTTGGTACAAATAATCGATAGACTTTGGGAAGGGTCATTTCGAGTGAATTATTAACGCCTTCCAAGAACACGAATCACGTTAAAAATAAATATTATGCACTATAATGAACAAAAATATCACCATATTTAAAATATTAGAGTAAATTACAAAAAATTAAAATTAATAAGGGTCAATTTCGGTGAAAAAAATAAAATTTTAGAGACTAACATGAACAAAAATATCATCATATTAGAAACATTGGACTAAATTACAAAAAAATGAATTGGGGTCAATTTGGAATAAAAATAAAGTTTTAGGGACTATAATGAACAAAAATATCATCATATTAAAAATATTGGACTAAATAAAAAATGAATAGGGGTCAATTTGGAGTAAAAATTAAATTTTAGCTACTAGAATAAACAAAAATATTATTGGACTAAATTGCCAAAAATATAAATAAATATGGAACAATTTTAACTAAAAATTAAATTGTAGGGATTAGAATAAACAAAAATATTATTCGATTAAATTACCAAAAATAGAAATATACATGAGTCAATTTCAGCTAAAAATAAAGTTTTAGGGACTATAATGAACAAAAATATCATCATATTAAAACATTAGACTATATTAGAAAATTTTAAAATAAATAGGGGTCAATTCGAATCCCTAAACCTTACAATCACTAATAATTAAAGTGTAAACTGAATCCCTAAACTAATCTCATAACTCTTACCAAACACTCAACTTGACACATTTACCCCTAAACCACAAACCCCTAAATCTTACAGTCACTAATAATTAAAGTGCAAGCCTAATCCTTGAATCCCCTAATCCTTAAACTAATCCTATAACCCCAAACACTCAACTTGAAACATATATGATACCCATAAACCCCAAACCTCAACCCCTAAATCTTACAATCACTAATAATTAAAGTACAAGCATAATCCCATAATCCCTAAACTAATCTCATAACCCCAAACACTCAACTTAACACATTTGCCCTTAAACCCCAAACCTCAACACCTAAATCTTACGATCACTAATAATTAAAGTGTAAACACAATCCCCTAATCCCTAAACTATTCTCATAACCCCAAACACTCAACTTTACATATTTACACCTCAACCCCTAAATATTGCAATCACTAATAATTAAAGTGCAAAACTAATCCAATAATCCCTAAACTAATCCCATAACCCCAAACACTAATAATTATAATTTAATACATTGACGTCGTTTTTCATCCTTGCCGAAATAAACTGGGCCTTCAAAAGCCCGTCAAATGTTTTAATAATTAAACAATTTTATAAAGGAGGATCTAATTAAAAAAAACCTTAACCTAAAGGTCTAAGGAAACTAAACTAAAATTGGGACTAAAATGAATCAAACTAAAACTAAAGAATAAAAAAGGACTTAAGTGTAAAGCTCATAAACTAGTAATGACCTAATCCACTAATAACCCCTTAAAAAATAGGCAAGCAAGATTCCCTCCATTTTTCACAGCAATTGGCAATTATTTTTTAAATATGGACGGGCTGCAGGCAGATCAACTTGAAAAATGGGCGTGCAGGTTTTTACTTTTTAGGGATTATAATAAAATACAAAAAAATGAATAGGGGTCAATTTAGAGTAAAAATTAAATTTTAGGGACTAGAATAAATTGGACTAAATTGTCAAAAACATAAATAAATATGAGGCAATTTTGACTAAAAATTAAATTGTAGGGACTAGAATAAACAAAAATATTATTAGACTAAATTATCAAAAATAAAAATTCCACTAATTCCCTCCAAAATTTTAAGTGGCTTTTATCCCTCCAAAAAATTTAGACTAAAAGTAAATTAATCTCAAACCTAAAAAATGAGTGGCTTATTTTCCTCCAAAATTTTGTCTTTTTCCCTCTATTTTTACCAATTGTCTTTTTCTTTTTCTATCAATTGTTTTAGTTTAATTCAATTGAGTCTCAACTTAGATTAATTTAATTGAAATTCCACATTTAGTTTTAGAATTCTTTTAATTATGTCCTTAATTTATGTTTCTAGATTTTAGTTTAGCTCAATTAGATCCTAAATTTAATAAGTTAATTTAATTCGAACATTATTATTATAACATATAATAAACTTTGATTAAATATAATTATACACAAAATTTTGTTATGGATATAAACATGTAATTGTACACATGATAACATCAACATGAAAGTTAAAACTTTAATTTAGCTCAAACTTATTAGTTTAAACTTGACAAATAATTTATATTGAATTATTACTAAGCATTGAATTATTTAACAAAATTTCAAACTTAGTAGTATCAAATGAATATCTAAATCCAATCTTTCTTTTTATATATATTTTTAATTGATTATATATGTATATATAACAAAAAGATTATTTAACACTTTAAATTGATTTAAAAATTAATATTTTATATTTACCAACACTTAATAGTTTACATTTATCAACACTTTAAATTCATCAAATCATAGACTTCCTCAATTACATGTTAGGTAAATCAAGTCAGGTCAATATTAGTTCAGGTCAGATTCAAAATAAGTCGAGTTCAAAACAAGTCGGGTAAAATCGGATCTCGGGTTGATTCAGTCGGGTAATATCGGTTATCTGCCAGGTTAGTCTTCAGTTCGGGTTCGTTTCAGTCGGGTGCAGGTCGGGTTTTGGGTCCAAAATAACAGGTTCAATTCGAGTTCAGGTCGTTCTCGGTCGGATGCAGGTCGGGTTCGGTTACTACAGTAACAGGTCCAACTCGGGCTTGGGTCAACAACAAACAGTTACAGATCGGTTTCGGGTCATCACATTCTCAGGTCAAACCATGTTCTAACTCGAGCAGGTTTCAGTCAGGTTTTCAGGTGGGGTCAGCTTTTTACATCCCTAATGGCAATAACTATAGAGTACTAAATGTGTTTTTTAATTAGAGCGAAGATGATGAAAGAGGAAAAGGGGTTAAATTTATAGGTTTTTTTATTAGGACTAAATTGATTGAATCTATAAATATATATATAACTAAATGTGTTGTTATCCATACTTTCTTAATTGCAATGTTACCCCATTAATGGACTTTAACGGCCGAGTTACCATTTTATTACAAAACATAAAATTTAATTGACATTTTGTAATATTTGAAAGTGTGATCACCTTTTTGTTTTTTTAACAAAGTCCAATGACCATTTTGATACTCTACCCTATATTTTATATGTATTATTGATTCATAGAAACTTTAAAGTCACTAATTTTTTTAGGTTATTATCTTATTCTTTCTGATTTTGGATTTTTGTAAAAAAAACACCAGAACTGTATAATATATCTAAATAAAATGTTCTCGGCGAAAACAAAACCTTGTTTTTCAAACATGTGAAAAAATAACCGTATAATAATTTAAACCTAAAATCAAATCGAAGTATTTGAATGGTTTATGGTTTACAAATTTAGAAATCGTGGTTAACTGAACCTAATGTAACTTAACCGAATTTGAATTTTTATTTAATTTATAATTAATTTTAAATATTTTATAATGTAAAAATAAAATTTTATACTTAAAAATAGTGAAATAACTTTAAAAATATTATATATGAATTATTAAATATTTTTTATTTACTTAAAAATTTATTTATTAAAAAATATTTATAAAAAATACTTTAAAACTTTATCAAATAATATTTGAAAGTCGTCAAATAAAATTATTTTGATCAAAATAAAATACAAAATTTCAATATTTAAAGTTGTTGTGGAAAAACCGAAATTGAGGTTAATCAAATCAAAAACCGATGTGTTATTAAATTTTTTTACCGGACCGTATACACCTAGAGTGAAAATCTTGGAAACATTGAGATATTAAAGGAAACAAATTCTCACATCACCTAGAGAATCCGTTACAAATTATTGAGCTTGTAAGAATCAATCTTATCCCTACGCGTGTGAATTATCACTGATTTATTAAGGAGATGTTTCCATTGTTTGCACTTTAAAAATGTTTTGGAAAACAATTCAAAAAAAATGTTTTGGAAAAGTTAAAAACAAAGGGTTCTTTTTTTTTTAACAGTAAAACAAATCTACATAAGTTAGAACCTTCATTGCCAAACTGCACTGTCCAAATATGAAAAAAAATACTTTTTAACAAAAAATGTGAAAAATAGTAGTAGTAGAAGAAAAAAAAAATAAGAGAGAAAGCGGAGTGTGCATTATTTTCACTTAAAATGTTTTGGAACGCGGAAAAGTTAAAAACAAATCATTTAAATGTCTAGACTTAATTAATGAATTGATCGACTATAAGCCTTATTCAAACTGGTATCCTCATTTACGGGAGGTTCTAGGATTGAGAACTTTAATTTGAGGCTAATTTAAGGTTGATCTGTTCATCAGGTTATAAGTTTGTACATAAATTCTTACGAGGTTTGTATATAATTGTTTATAATAACTGTAATAAACACGGTATATACATAAAATGTTACGACGTAAGGATTTGTGTACAAACATATTGTCCTACGAGAAAAACTATTTTATTACAAGAACTGTAAGGATTTCAGTATGTACGCAAATTACTACAAAGTATACATAAATTCTTACAAAAGTCGTAATAAAAACGGTAGGTACCGAAATCCTTACACGAGATCACCAAAAGCCAAAAGGAGCTCAACTTAGGGTAAGCATTTGTGTACATACATAATTTCCTACAAGAAAACCTATTTTATTACAAGAACTATAAGGATTTCAGTAGGTACACAAATTACTACAAAGTATACATAAATTCTTACAAAAGTCGTAAGAAAAACGGTAGGTACCGAATCCTTACACGAGATCACCAAAGCCAAAAGGAGCTCAACTTAGGGTAGACATTTGTGTACATACATAATTTCCTACGAGAAAATCAATTTTATTACAAGAACTGTAAGGATTTCAGTAGGTACGCAAATTACTACAAAGTATACATAAATTCTTACAAAAGTCGTAAGAAAAACGGTAGGTACCGAAATCCTTACACGAGATCACCAAAAACAAAAGGAGCTCAACCTAGGGTAAACATTTGTGTACATACATAATTTCCTACGAGATAATCTATTTTATTACAAGAACTGTAAGGATTTCAGTATGTACGCAAATTACTACAAAATATACATAAATTCTTACAGAAGTTGTAAGAAAAAACAGTAGGTACCGAAATCCTTACATGAGATCACCAAAGCTAAAAGGAGCTCAACTTAGGGTAAGCATTTGTGTACATACATAATTGCCTACGAGAAAACCTATTTTATTACAAGAACTGTAAGGATTTCAGTAGGTACGAAAATTACTCTAAATTATTTTATTACAAGAAAAATAAGGATTTGAATCCTTAGGTCACCAAAACCTACAAAATATACATAAATTCTTACAAAAAAGTGTAAAAAACCTATTTTACTACAAGAACCGTAGTACCAAAAAAAATTAATACAAGTATACATTATCACCAAAAACTAAAAAAACGGAGCTCAACTTAGGGTAAGTATTTGTGTACATACATAATTGCCTAGGAGAAAACCTATTTTATTACAAGAACTGTAAGGATTTCAGTAGGTACGAAAATTACTCTAAATTATTAGGGTTTTTAAATTGTACGAAACCCAATGTACCGAAATTATTGCATATGATACATAAATTGTAATAAAAGCGTATGTGCTGAAACCCTTTCCTGATATCAGAAAAACCAAAATGAGCTCAACTTAAGCGAAGTATTTCTATATATACGCCTACAAGAAAACTTTTTAACTTGTTACAACCTAAATTTTTATAAATGATACATTAATTGTTAAAAATGTTAATAAAAACTAACGTGAAAAAATTTCCCAATTTGTAAGAAAACTAAAATGAACCTAATATGTTACATGTGTTTCTCTAAATCTAAAATCTTAAAAAAAATGGTAACTTTTTACATTTTAAATTTTTATAGTTATTAGATCTAAATGACTTATTATGAACATCATAACATTTTAGGTTCAAACCTTTGTAAATGTTACCTTCTCCCAACCTAAAAAGTTATGTAATTGGTAAAAATCTAAAAACTTAAAAATGTAATGGTAACGTTTTTACGTTTTAATTTAAAATAACTTATCTAATGATGTTAATATTATATGCATTTGTATTAGTTATTTTCATTTGATTTATACATTAAGATTGATATATGAGAAAAAAACCTATGTCATTCATATGAAATAGATTATCTAATTAAATGTTTACATTTCATAACATCCTTTAACTGAATCATGATGACATTCGAATTTATTATATTTTTTCATAACACCTTATAAAAATAATATAGAATTTAGTGCATGCCGGTGAACAACTCGGCATAAGAATTTTATAAGACCCATCATTTCTCCTAAAAATTTATCCGATTTACACTCAATCTAGAAAAGCTTACATTTCACAAATATAAGCTACTTACAAATAAGAAAAAATAAATTAACAAGTTTATTTACTTTGAACAATGAATGTGGTTTCTAATATATTTTCTTGTTTAACTTTCGTGTACTATAATTTCTAATGTATTCCATTGCCATAAGCTTGAAGTTCAACAATAAGTACTATATTGTAGTTAGTTGTAGTTTAGTAGAACTTATATCGGTGTAAGTTAACCATAGTTAGTTAATTGTAGTTTAGTTGAACTTACACCGGTGTAGATTCACAAAGGATCAAACATGGACAATGTTGGATATTTCAGTGATGTCTAAGGTATGTTGTTGGATTTGATATATTAATTTTATATGTTGGATTTATGATGAATCTATATTTAGGTAGATATACTGGTTGATTAAAATTTTGTATGCTCAATATATTTGTCAACTGGTTATATTACAGCTGAAGTGCCTGCAGAGAATGTAGTCATATGTCTTACTACTGACCATAAAACCAATAAACTTGGCAACATGAAAATAATGCAGCATCACAAACATAAGTATAACAATAATTGTAAACCATAGAATGGAAACATCACAGATTAACAGGATAATCCCCATTTAAAAAGAATTTTGATTGTTACAATATTTAATGTGCATCAACTGTTGTAAAACAACCAACACATTTTAAGGCGGCTTGTATATTTTCAGCTGTAAAATTATACAGCAGAGACCCAAAAAAATTATATTATCTCCCTAAAAATTTACTGCAATGCCTGATCACCAAGTTTCTCAGCATGATTTGACTGATGATTATATCTATTGCTTAACCATTCCTATCATTGGCCAATGGTTCTCCATAATTCAGATAAATGTGAACATTATCTAGCCCTGTAACTCCCAATATCTGAACCAGCAATGCAGCAACATTCAAGCCCATTACCTCCTCAAAAGAGAGCTGAATAGCATGCTGCAATGGTATCACAAACAAGCACTTGAACTTGTACTAAAACATGCTTCCAAGCTTCAGCAATCCCTCCAAAAGTTTTAAAGATCGTGAAACAGAGGGCAAATGCTAAACATAGTGCAGTTCCCAAATTATAAAATTTCATATTGATTTAGCATATGGACAGTAAACACAATCAATAAGTATAGAGAAGAAAAAGTACCATTACAAAACACTTGGACCTTCTAGCTTGAAAGTCAGAGCAATACAGTTATGACAGGAGACGGGAATATAATTCCTTAGAATAAAAATATGAAATAAAAAGGAAAAAAGATGAAGACGTAAATAAAGCGCCCATTAAGGTAAAAGCAAAAGGCAATCTGTAACATTTTTGAACAAGTAAGATTTAATACCTTATCAATCCCAAAAACAAAAGAAAAAACATTTTTTCACCTCCACTCAAACAATTATATGTTTTAATATAGAACTTAGGATGGGGAAAAAAGAAAACATATACAACATTATAACCCCTTAATGATTTTATAATCCAATGTCCAGATTTTATCAAACACTAGATAATGAGAAGTGCCCAAAAATGACACAAAAAAGAGGGAAAAAAGAATACCATAAATTCAGATTAAAAACAAGTCACAACTGGTGAAAAAAATCACCAATTGACAATAGTGATTGTTACAGCTCCAGGGAGACTACTAGCTAATTGCAACATGCCAAGCAAAACAAAAAGCGTCTTGTAGCATAGCATCAATCACTAGCTTGAACATGTAGTTGATCTTTTCATATTACTCTTTTAACTTGTCATTGGTGTCTTGACATCAATTTTTTTCAAGAGATAGATAAAATAATCCAGTTAAAATGAACTATTATGAAGCTTAAGGATATAAGCTAGCATCTAGAGACTCATGCAGTAGCAGGAAAATTGGCAAAACCAATACCAAATATGAACTAATGAATACCATACTCAAAACTGGAAAAAAAAAAAACCAAACTAAAATGAGTAATACCTTCTCAGGAAAATAGCTCAACAATGTCTACTCTAGCAAGCATACATGATATTAAACAAGTACTTTGCTTAACCTTCATGTAGCCGCAAAGAGAGAAGAACTACAATAACGTTAATACCTAATAGAAGTAAAATTATAATCATAAAGCTACTTATCCCTAATAAGCAAGTTTGTGGGTTTAAATACATTCTCTCTGTAATGTCACATAACATACACATGTAATAAAACCAATGTACAACATGGAAATGCCAAAGGATCTATTTGATTATCATGCTCAGTACTTGCTTTTTCCATACAAAAGCAATAGAAAATGATGCATGTGAAAACAATACTTTTGAATTTGTTACAGAAATAAAAAATTCAACTGTAGTGAAGAACAATGCACAAACTCCCCTGAGATTATCCTGCTACCAATACAAATAATATAATCACAAACAAATACAAAACAAGGTGTCACATACAAGCAAAAAAATAAAATTCAGTAGGTTGTACAAACAGATAAGTTCTTGTTACTGACTTAGTGAGCAGGGACGGAACTACTATTACAATGGGAGGGGCCCTGCCCCCCACCACAAACATTTTTGGTTTAATCCAACTTGAGCCCACAACAGTTTAAACCTTATGCAAAATAAGCCTCCCCTAATGTTTTGGCTGAAATGTTTCTTAGGTCCCTAGGTAATTTGGGATCCTAGTTCCGTCCCTTATAGTTTGGAAAATCACTCAATCACAAACACACAGAATCAGAATCATGAAACAAGAGAGATTTAATAGAAAGCGAGAAAAACATACCAAATCTAGCCTTACATCATCAACCATTTCAATGGCCTGGCTTTTAGACATTACCCCAACCTACACATTGACAAAACAAATCAATTTAACAATTGATTAAAGAAATCAATATAATGCACAAATTGTTATCGTAGCACGAAACATAAAAATAAAAGGAAAACACCACTAACCATGTTTTGCTGCTCATCGATATGCCTGACAGAATCAGACCTAGAACCAAAGCAACACAAAAATAAACATACCCATAAATTTAAGAAAAAAAATAAGGGGAAAAGAAAAAACAAAGCCACCCCAAAGATGTAATAATATCAAATAACACAAGTGAAAAACTTAATGGCAGATCAATCAAGCGCCTGGTCTTCATCATTCTTGTTGGAACGACCTGGAGCGGAGGACCGAGAATCACCATCACCGTAATAGATAGGAACAACTTGCTTCCTTCTAAATCTACTTCTGAAATAAAAAAAAAACCCCACAAACACTCCTTCAAAGATTTCAACGTGTCTAATAGAGAAAATACCCTAACCCTTCAATTTTTTCCCGCTCAACAAGGCTTTATGCAACTTTTTATTTGGCTTTTTACCCAACTTCAAGGGTTACCTGAAAAGCTTTCTTCCTTCCAAATGAACCTCGCAATTGAAAATCCCGCACAATGACTCGATCCTAAGCTTTATTCAATGTGTGAATAACCTAATCCTTTCAAAGTGAAAAAACAATGAGCAAAACCTTCAATTTTCAGCCCCTTACGACCCTTGCAGCTTTCTTTAATTTTTTTAATCCTATGGTAACCGGTTTACCCATTCCCATTTTATTTTATTCTTTTCATCCAAGGGCTATAAGTAATTCAGCTTCATCCAACGGTTATAAGGCTAGGGTTTTTTTAGGCTTATTTTAAGCCGCCTCTTTTTAGAATTGGCCCTTATTTACCGTCAAAATTGCATTGTCCAAATCTTATAACAGTTGTTTTATCAGCTGTGTTTTTTTTACTCCCCAAACAAACCCCACACCCAATGAGCATCAATGGTGGAGAAATGACGCCGAACGTTTAGACGGGATTTTCGATGAGTACATAGAAGAGTTTGGTTGATGGAGACAACAAAAAGAAGATCACGGAGACCAAAAAACCAAAATGATTTCCTTTCACCTGTGTTCTGACAGTGCTACTTTAGGTCTTACACGTATAAGGATACTAAACCTTTTCAGAGTCTTTATATGATCAAGTGTTCTTGTATTTACTTTCTTTATCTTGGAAAATTACGATTTCATGTATTTTGTATGAAGGTGAAACTAGAGGGTTTTTTAACTTAAACTTTTATGAAGACATCTTAATTATACAAGGTGATCAAGACTTTCTTGGTGGGATTATTATTTCATTCATAACATACCATGATCGACTATTGAAGAGAGAAAATAGATTTTTTGGGTTGATATTTTAACCATATCCTTTAATATTATGAAGATAATATCTCTTAATATAATGGAGGATTAATTGAAGATGTGGATAGGGGTGAGAAAAACTCCACAAAAAATCAATTTTTTTGACTTGATGTGAAAAAACTTGACTCGAAATTTCATAGACTTGACTCGAAAAGTTTCAAATAAAGTTTGAGTTGTAAAATATAAATTCGAATAAAGTGCATCAATTTTTAAGTTCGAGTTGAGTGCCTCAATTTTGTTTGATATATATATATACCACATATGAAGAAATATATATGTGTATTGTATATAGATATAAAAAATCGTTTAAATTGGAATCAATATGTATTATAACATTGTAAATAATTACAATTAATTTTGTATAGAAACTCAAAAACTCGACTCGAATAAAAAAATTCAAATAAAGTTTGAATAAAAAATATGACTCATAAACTCGACTCGACTTGATCAAACATTAACCTTAGATGTGGAGGCAGCCTTTCATGTTTATATAAGGTCTTGTTATTCAAGTATGGCATGTTCCTTGGTTATGTGGAGAGCTTAGTTTATCTATTTGAGAAACTATTTCTTTGTTAACTTTTGTTGTTATTTTCATACACTTTAGATGGCCTTTGAAACATTTCGGATGTTTGGAATCAAAACCTTGTTTCGAGACCTTTTGCATAGTTTCGAGAACATATTGTCACGAACCGCCAGTTCGAGTATGAGTCACATGCACACATGGTTACCCAAGAGGTTATAAAGGAGATTTTGGGCCTAAATAGACTATCAGGCTTAGCCTGATCCGTGGAGGATTCTAGAAGATAACCACTTTGACTTATGTAAACTTTCCATGTAAAACATAGGATTTGTTTTCATAGATAACAAGTTGATTCTAGGGAATATTATAATTTTATGCCATTGTAGTTGGTGGGCTTCGATCATAGCCATTGATGTAAATCATTAGGGACCGTCGAATGTAAGAGGACTCAACTATAAATAGAGGCATTCCCCACCTCATTTGTATCATCCATTTCTATGAGTGAAAAGGCATTACTCTAAATCATCCCTTGTGTTCTTGAGCGTTCTTAAACGTTCTTAGTGTTGTTGAGTTGCCTTATCATTTGGTTCTTTTGCTAGAACGATTTAGCGTTAGTGCCTAGGAAGAATTTAATCTTTCGAAGAGAGTTTCAAGGCTGACTTAGTTGTTTGTCTAAGAACATCGACTAAAGTCGCACGGTTAGCTAGGTCAAAACGCTAGCCACGTGCCAAGTGGTATCAGAATGAGTGTTCGAGCTCAATACTAATCGAGATGGCACGTGAAGAAGTAGACGTTGTGGCAAAGGGTGTGGAGACCTCTGCTGGGCAAACCAAGAGAGCGAGTTCGAGGGATACTATGGCTACGCTGGAAGGAAGAGTTGACAAACTCGAGCAGGTTGCTGACTGTTCGAATGAGAGGAGTAATGCGCTTGAAGCCGATGTAAAGGCTTTGAAGTTGGAAATGTGGGAGATGGAGGAGATGAAGGCATACCTCTTTGTGTACAAGGTTGCCTTGAAGAATCGAGCAGCGCCAACTATATC